>JAWZYU010000017.1:54688726-55888726 GCA_038380435.1 Ryuthela nishihirai
GATAAAACAAATTAACCCAATCTTCGGACCTTAACCCGGTAGAACATCTATGGGACGGCTTGGGGAGACGTATTTTCCCCTCCAGATTGTCCATGACCTCAAGACAGCTCTTATTGTTCAGTGGACTTTATTGCATTCCATTCTCTGGATTCAGATCTTGAACTGACGTTGCCAGCCCACCATTAGTGCCAGAGGTGGCCACATCCCCTATTAACTATGAATTTTGTACTGAACCCTTCCCCCTTTTCATATATTCTCCTTTATTTTTAAGGTGACTTATCTTAAGGTTATCCTGTGATATTTGTCTCCAAATATAATTTGAGATATGAGCATTTTGGAAATCCGACTTTAGCTTCTGATGAACAGTGTATGTTAAATGAAAGATTGAAATGTGGGCAGTGACATCTAATATATGTTTTAAAGAGTTTAATTGAGTTAAGGATTCAGAGCAATACAGAGTAAATATTCTAGTACGTATAGCAAAAATTAAAGGAACGATGTGTTTGGTCTTTTGCAATTTCTTAAAAAGGCAATTCCTCTAAATGAATTTCATACTGTGACATTTTAATTAAAAATAAAAGACTAAAAGAATAACAAAATAACTTATGGCGGATAAATTGCATTAACGGATGATTCGGAAAGTACTTGTTGTCTCATGAGTTCCATGTCTACAGGATTCTGTGATTCTTTACTACTGAATTATTGATTTAACGCCATGAGCGTGAGTGACTGATGTTAAATTCCATCTCTATTGTGACAACTTAGTTGTCCATTTCCCGACAGATGGCGCCATTGTGCGAAACAAGTAGAAATGCGAGAAAGTTTATGAGTCACACGAGCTGAAGAAAAAACGTTAGACGATGATGGTGTAGTGGTTAGCATAGCTGGCATGTTCCCAGGAAACGTGGGTTCCGATCCCATTCTAAACAACTTTTTTCGCACCCAGCCAAAACCAATTTTTTTTTTCGGCTTGTTGTTTCAGGAGTTCCGCGTCTGAGAACACATTCTGTGATTCTTTGCTACAAATAGAAATATTTCATTGTCACCTATCAAACCCGAAAAATAACTTTTAATGTGTCTTGACAAAAAAAAGTTTAATTTTTTTTCCCTGAGAATAAGCGTTCCCCACCTACATTGCTATACATGTAGGCACGTAAACCAGGCATCACGTGCCATGTCTGCTGATCGGGACCGATTTTCACTTGGTCCTCTATGTGGGGCACCTTGGTGCACAAAGCCTCCCATTCAGGTATGAAGAGGTTGACCCCCATAGGTGTAGGGTAGATGAGTTCACCATTTTCATATTTCTTGTAGCAATGTACGTGCACAGAAAACTTATTTTTGAACAGCGAAGGCATGACGTAAACATCTTCACCGAGACACCACGCATCTGGATTGCTAGCCTGCATTGTGAACAATGATGCACTCGAGGGCTGGCCCCTATTTAACGAGGGAAAGCAGCCACCTAGGACAACCAATCAGGACCCCGTAGTTTTATCAGGAAATATAATAAGCCAATAAGAGACGATTGGGATTTTGTAATTGAGGATTGCATCATCCCTTTCTGCGCGAGGTTGCCACCCATGCAATTATTCTGAGGCTTGCATCATCCGATCGTTGCCACCCATGCAATTATTCTGAGGCTTGCATCATCCGATCGTTGCCACCCATCAAAGTTTAATTACGACTAAAATCGAGGGTTTTTCCCGACATTATAGTCACTAGATGTCGCCAGGGGTTAAAAGGGGAAGGGAATTTTAATAAAGTGGCGGAACTTTTGATAAGGGTTTTTTAATGAGGAGGGGGAATCAGAAAACGGGAAATTAGAGTTAAAATAGGGGTTTTTCCGAAAACAGTACTCCTCATAGTCACTAGATGGCGCCAGGGGTTAAAAGCGGGGGAGGAGGAAGGGTTTTTTAATAAAGGGGATCAAAATCGGGAAATTAGAGCTAAAATAGGGGTTTTTCCGAAAATAGTACTCCTCATAGTCACCAGATGGCGCCACGGGTTAAAAAAAGGGGGGAGAAGGTTTTTTTAACAAATAAGGAGGAATTTTTAATAAATAAGGGTTTTTTAATAAGGGGATTAATTGATTTTTAAATAATTTTAATTAATTATGGGTTGTTAATTAGTTATTAATTAGTTATTAATTGATTATTAATTAGTAATTAATTAGGGACGTGTCCGGGAGTGGGCGTGGTCGGTGACGTCATAGGGGGAAAGCACTAGTGTGGATACCGTGGAATAGGACTATACTACTGCCGTTTCAATATTTAGGGAACTCTAAAAATATAATTAAAACTTCCCAAGTATTTGAAAGACGTGAATCATAATATTCCATGGTGCCAATTCAACAAAAATAAGAGTTTTTCCAATTATCTCTTTAAAAAAAATGAATTGTGTTTTCCTCCCCACCTGGGGTCAAGGGGTCAAGTCATTGTTGCCAATGGAAACTTGGTAACCTTCACATTCCACCACCAAAATTAAGAATTTCTAGGATAAATATATCGTTTGCAATAAGCGTTTGGAATATTTAAAATTTTCCACCTTTGGAGAGCACGATTATGGTTTTCGGGATATTTGGAAAGTGCAAATCGTAATAGTTCCGCTGATACCTATTCAACCCAAAAGAATTTTTTAATTTATTTCTAAAAATATACAATTATCTGTTAAAGCAAAAAATAAAGTGGCGTATTTCCATGTCCCTGGGGATAAGGGATTAACTTATTGTTACCAATGAAAACTTCATGACCTCACATTCCACCACGAAAATTAGAAAATTCTAGCATAAATATATCGTTTGCAATATTCGTTTTAAAATTTTGAACTTAACTTTTCCATCGTTTAGGGGACGCATTTAAAGCCTTTGGGGGATTCGGAATGTTCTCACCGTAATATTTCATAAATACCTATCCAACCTAAGGATGATTTTTAATTTATCTCTATAAACAATCAACTATCTTTTAAAACAGAAATGGTCGCGTTTTCCTACAAACCCTGGGTGTAAAGGGTCAATTCATTGCTACTAGTGTAAACTTCGTGACGTTCACATTCCACTGTCAAAATTTCTAGCATAAATACTTTGCTTGTAATATTCGTTTAAAATTTTCAAATTTTCAAAATTTTTCATCCGGTAGTGGGCGCAATTATAGTTTTTGGAAATTTTCCGAAATGAGAATCATAATATTTCATCATTTCCTATATAACCCAAAAATAACTTTTCATTTATCTCTAAAAACAAACAACTCTCTGCTAAAACAAAAAAGGGGGCGTTTCTTCCCCAGGTCTAAGGGGTCAACTTGGAAACGTCCTTGGAAATATTCCTTTGAAATTTTAGAACTTCCAACTTTTTTCACCACTAGAGAGCGCAATTACAGCTTTAGGGAGATTCGGAAAGTGCAGATCGTAACATTTCCTCAATACATATCTAATAAAAAAAAAGAATTTTTTAATTTATCTCTATAAACAAAAAAAATCGATATCTACAGACAGACAAGACAGACGACACACGAAACTATATCTCGTTTCTTTTGAAAACGAGATAAAAACTAATTTTTAACGTATTACATTCTTTTTAACGCATTTATTATTTTAAGTAAACTAAAGCTGTGCAGTGAGTCCAATTTCGCCTAACCGGCTTTGAGCCTATGAAGACCTTGTACCCTGGTCATTTAGCCAATTGCGTGTAAACAAAATGTCGCCTCGAAGTTGGGTTGTTTCACCTTTGAATGACACTTTTATGCACACAATGGGTTAAATGTTCAAGTCATAAAGACACCAAAGGCTCAAAAAAGGTTGGGGGGTAGGGGACCCACTGGACAACTGTTAAAAGACAAATGGTAACCTCCCATCAAGCGTGATCTTTAAAGTGCACAGGAAGCCACGGCTTAACGTCCCATCCGAAAGAAGACGGCCTTTACCAAGACCATTGGTATTACCTACTGACTGCGGACAGGGATTTTTACTGAGATAAATGCCAGACTCGTAATCTGTAGTTCCCAGGTTTGAGTCCCAGCTGGGTAAACGTTGAGATTTATCTCCGCAAAATGCCCATGGTCAGTAGCCCACGGTCAGTAGAGGACACCGATGGGCTTGGAAAGGCCGCCGTCCGTCGGATGGGACGTTAAGCCGTGTGCGGGAGAGCCATTCCCTGTGCATGTTAAAAAACACGCTGGATGGCCTTGACGGGAGGCTACCATCTGTCTCCCAACAGCCGTTCCAGTGGGTCCCCTCCCATAACCTTCTCTGAGCCTTTGGGGTCCATGTTTGGGCTAAATGACCACACCTGGTGACCACACCATGGGCTAAATGACCACATCTGGCCATTTAGCCCATGGTGTGCAAAAAAGTACCGCTCAGAGGTAAAACAACCCAACTGAGATAAATCTAAACTCTGGACCAGATATGACTCGAACTTCAGATTATGAGCCTGGCGTGTTACCGACTGAGTCACCCCCGCCCTTTGCTTAGATGTAAAGGAACTTAATCCAGCAGTAAGTAAAGAATATCGCATCTGAATTATCTTTTTCCCCATTACCATTTGCTTTTATTTTGCCACCACCCAAAATTTAGCTTAACCTCCCACGCACTCACACACATTCCCTGGAAAATAATTCCTGGCTATGTGCTAGAAATGCCAGATAAGGGATGGATGTTCCCAGAAATTTCCAAAGGAGGAGTCGGGTTAGACATTGTTTTAATCGTATTTGACACTACGGAATCAATCGGTGGCTTCGGCACCTCTTGATTTCTAGCTGGTCAGTCCGACCCCTATTTTACCTGAAACGCAACAATGTATAGGAAAATTTCTGAATTGTAATATCCCATTTCTGAATTGCACTGCTTAAATAGCCCTGTTCACCAATTTTTAGCTCTCCATCACTGTTATATCGAATTTGACCTGGTACCTCAAAGACCCGACGCATCCAAAATTTCGCAACATTTTCAAGTCTACGACTCCAAATATCCCCAGGGACCAATATTTAGCTATCTAGCACCAATAGATCTAAATTTGACCCTCCGAATCCGAAATTTTATAACGTTTTCGAGATCTACAAATTGGTGTCTGGGTGTTTCACCCCCAGACATCAATTTTCACGTTTCTAGCACTCGTATATCACGGTTTGACCTCTACATGACTTCTATTACGTGACCTCCGACTCTCTACATGACCTTTGTGTCCGTCAAGGACACATCGGAGGTCAAATTTTGAATTTTTCTCGAGATCTACGACCTGGATTATCCCTTGGATGCAAATTTTCAAAGCTCTACCATTTCCGCATCATAGTTAGGGTTAGCGTGAGTCACTCACAATCGTCTATATACATAAATGATATTTGAGTATCAATTTTTGGAGGACTGCCTTTAGAAAATAAATGATAATGAAGCTCTCAAGAGAAAAAAGTGTTTGTAACCCGCCCCTTTGGTACTTGGGTTGGGTTGGGTTGTTTTACCTCTGAGCGGCACTTTTTGCACACCATGGGCTAAATGGCCAGGTCACATGGACCCCGAAGGCTCAGAGAAGGTTGGGGGAGGGGACCCACTGGAACAGCTGTTGGGAGACAGATGGTAGCCTCCCGTCAAGGCCATCCAGCGTGTTCTTTAACGTGCACAGGGTATGGCTCTCCCGTACACGGGACCATGGCTTAACGTCCCATCCGACGGACGGCGGCCTTTCCAAACCCATCGGTGTCCCCTACTGACCCTGGGCAGGGCTGGGAATTTTTGCGGAGATAAATCTCAACGCTGACCCAGCTGGGACTCGAACCTGGGAACTACAGATTACGAGCCTGGCGCGCTACCGACTAAGCCCCCCCCCGCCTCCCCCCCCCTTTGGTACGCCACCGACTGAGCCCCCCCCCCCCCCTGGTACGCCACTATTCTGATACATGTCGCTTTTCTGATGAAGTCCTCTCCTTTTCAGCTTCTTCTGAATAATACCGAATAATACTGACAAGGTTACGCAAACCACCGTTGTAAATGGGCTGCTTGAGGAGTGCTGTTTGTTGTTTCTTTTTATGTAAAGTTTATCAGAATTTTTACCTAAAAGGAAAAATTCTGGAAAATGGAAATGTTTGTTTAACACATCGCATGTTTTATTCACATTCAAGTCCCATTTATTGGCAGTCCAGAAATCGTTGCATAAGCTATAAATACTTATCATCTGGGTGGAAGTCGCCGGGAGAAGGAAGTAGAACGGAAGTTCCAGATGTTGGAAGTCGCACCCCGCGATTTTCTCTTTACCGGATGCTGAACCATGCTCTTACACAAACCATGACTCATTTATCCGGATCACGTTTTATTAGTTCCGGACTGTTGGCTTTGCAGCCGACCTTCGTTATTTCGCAGAAAAAAAAGAACCGAAACATGCCTCTCTAGACAAAGCATACTGAGATTTCGTTCAGTATTTAAAGAGTTATGGAAGCTATGATATTTCAAAACAGAAATGTACCATAAGAATTTTCTGCAGAAATTATTTAAAACTTAATTAATAAATATTGTTTTAAACCATTTAATGAAACAAATGTACATTTTAGATTTTGGCTATCTTCTACTGCCGTCCCATGGCCGAGTGGTTATCGCGCTTGGCTACTGATCTACGGGACCTGGGTTAGCCCCGGGTAAGGCATGGATGTATGTGTCGTTTTTCTGCTGAGGTTCTGCCATCCTCTCAGACCTTCTACTATGGCATATAAACTGACAGGCTCCTGTCAGACCTCTGTGGCAAGCAGCTGCTTGAGGGGGTATATCTTCTACTATGGCATATAAACTGACGGGCTCCTCTCAGACCTCTGTGGCAAGCAGCTGCTTGAGGGGGAATTTATTTTATTTATATTTATTAGTTGGCCGAATAACAGTTTAATAAATAAGTAGCTTATTTTCAAATAGAAAATTGAAATTTCCGGGCAAAAAGTAATCTAAGGCAACATCGAGCAATTTATTTGTGCTTTCCTGACTGCATTATTAATGTGCGAATTCCAGATGAGTTTATACTGAAGTTTAATCCCTAGAGGTTTATATCCCTTGACAACAAGGGGCGGGGGTGGCTCAGTCGGTAGTGTGCCAGGCTCGTAATCTGTAGTTCCCAGGTTCGAGTCCCAGCTGGGTCAGCGTTGAGATTTATCTCCGCAAAATTCCATGCCCACGGTCAGTAGGGGACACCGATGGGCTTGGAAAGGCCGCCGTCCGTCGGATGGGACGTTAAGCCGTGGCCCGTGTACGGGAGAGCCATACCCTGTGCACGTTAAAGAACACGTTGGATAGCCTTGACGGGAGGCTACCATCTGTCTCCCAACAGCTTTCCAGTGGGTCCCCTCCCCAACCTTCTCTGAGCCTTCGGGGTCCATGTGACTGACCATTTAGCCCATGGTATGCAAAAAAGTGCCGCTCAGAGGTAAAACAACCCAACCCTTGACAACAACATCAAGGATTATTGTTGTCAAAAAAATTAAGTGGTTGACAGTTGTTAGTTATCTTCTGTGTAAACAAAATTGACTGACTCTTATCAGCAAAAACTTTAATGCGATTAACAGTTTCGAAACTCCCGCTTTTCATCCTCGATACATTTGCAAATTCCCTTACCACCACCATTCATTTGCATACCATATCTCAGTCCTGCGTCTTATTTTACATACCACAAATGACTTTTGCGCATTTCTATCGTTGGAGTTTTATGATCCCCCTTTTTTCTTTTCATTTGTTCCTTAATTTTTATAAACCAATGTACATCGGAAGATAGATATAGAGATATATTTGACTCTTTGAGAAAGGGCCCCTTGAGTCTCAGTTGTAGCAACGCCCTTGTGGGTTGGTAATGCTCAATGCTCTAAATTCACTAAATTTTGAGAGTATTTAGAGCATTTGAATTGCATCAATGCTTTCAAATTATCTTGAAGCTGAATTTGAACAATGAAAAAAATAATTGCTTCCATTCTTCAGTGTGACTTTGAGTTTCAGTTTTCTTCTCCAACTGATTGAATTTTTGGAGCGTATTTAGACCATTTGAATTGCACCAGCGCTTTCAAAATATCCTGAGGCTGAACTTGAACCATTTGTTGATCGACTGACATTCAAAGCTTTTTATTCGAGAGAGAAACGGCACAGAATTTCTTCAAATGTAAGTGAACTGCTTTCGAAAAATGCTAATAATATAAAATCCATGTTTGACCGTAGTAAAAAGTAAAATGACCAGTTGCTTTTGGGGAATATTTCATGCTCCAATTGAAAACGAATAACTACCAAATTCCGTATTATTCCGTAAATTCTGTAATTTGCAAAACTTAATACCTTCTAAAGATGGAAATCAAACTAAAGGAAGATTCACAAAACGCGAATAGTAATATTTATTAGTACGTATCCAACGAAATAAGAATTGTTCTCTTATAAAACACAAAAAAAGTCGAATTTTCATATTCAACTCTGGCGTAGGAGCAAACAACCACTGACCTCGCTCTCTTTACTCTACAGCAGGGGTGGGCAATTGTTTTCGTATCTACACTGCGCATGCGTATTGACGTGGCCGTCCTAGTGGAAAATACGAGACGAATCTTCGGTCGCGCACGGGAAGGAAATCTCGGTTCAAGGCGGATTTTTCTGACTGTCTTGGCGGGCCACAGAAAACTCTTAGCCTGCCGAATGCGGCCCGCGGGCCGCTATTTGCCCACCCCTGCTCTACAGGCATGGCCAAACTGTGGCCAACCAGGGGTTTTCATCCGGCCCATGTTACTTCAGTTTCTTTGACAGATTTCTTACAAACAATTGTAAAAAATTGCGAGTGGCGCAACCGATTCGGGAAAAAAGTAAAAGAGGGGTATCAAGAGACTATATTTCCATTGCAGCCTTCCTTTTAGAGGTCATTTAAGAAATTTCTTGGAAAATGCTTAAAATATCCGCAAGTTCCATTATTTTTGCCTCCATTTCTTTTACTAGCTTTCTCAAAGGGTAAAGGGACATGACCCACTATTACCCTACTTCCGGCCTTGTGTAGTACTATCTGGAATAGTGGGTTGGGTTGGGTTGTTTTACCTCTGAGCGGCACTTTTTTGCACACCATGGGCTAAATGGCCAGGTCACATGGACCCCGAAGGCTCAGAGAAGGTTGGGGGAGGGGACCCACTGGAACAGCTGTTGGGAGACAGATGATAGCTCCCGTCAAGGCCACCCAGCGTGTTCGTTAACGTGCACAGGTATGGCTCTCCCGTACACGGAGCCACGGCTTAACGTCCCATCCGACGGACGGCGGCCTTTCCAAGCTCATCGGTGTCCCCTACTGACCGTGGGCGGGGAATTTTGCTGAGATAAATCTCAACGCTGACCCAGCTGGGACTCGAACCTGGGAACTACAGATTGCGAGCCTGGCGCGCTACCGACTGAGCCACCCCCGCCCCCCATAGTAGAGGAATCTGTGAGGATGGCGAGTCCTCAGCAAATTTTTTGCCAACTGCACGCGGTTTATCCCCAGGTGCCGATCGCGCCCAAAGCTGCTTAACTTCGGTGATCGGACGAGAACCGGAATTTTCAGCTTGGTACTGCATGCATTTAATTTATATGTTCATATCTGCTCAAAGTCTCAGTTGTTTTCATTTTGAATAGAATTGTTAGTGTCAAAAGTAAGTTGTCTTCGCAGTTTTAAATGTTATCTGGAATTGCAAAAAGAGTTTTGGGAAGTGGCGCCATCTTTTGTTGAAATGAGGGGGAAAAAGTCACTTCATTTCAAAAGTCCTATAAAGGGATAAAATAGAGCATTAGATTTTATGTTTTCAGAGCGATTGAAAGATCGCGCAACCTATCAGTGGTTCTCAAAATAAGTTTCAGCGAAAGTATTTTTGTCTTCCTCTTAAGTTAGAAAAAATTGTCATTCAACGATTGAGGTAAAGAAATGTATTGTAATCGGTATCATAAATTGTTATAAAAGTATAATTGGTATCTTTAGGCGCCTGCTCTATAAATAAAAAATAAATAAATACCCCCTCAAGGAGCTGCTTGCCACAGAGGTCTGACAGGAGCCTGTCAGTTTATATGCCAGAGTAGAAGGTCTGAGAGGATGGCAGGACCTCAGGAGAAAAACAACACAAACATCCATGCCTTACCCGGGGCTCGAACCCAGGTCCCATATATCACTAGCGAAGCGTGCTAACCACTCGGCCATACAGGGACAAAAGTATCTTTTCGTCCCCGTGTCATTTTATAATTAAAAGCACAAATTATATCTTGCATCTTGTGTGAAACGAAATTCAAATCGTCACGCGTAGAGTAAGTGAACTGTCAAAGACGATAATTTTCACTTCAAGGTACAATTATTGCTTTAGTTGAAGTTTGCAACGCTGGCCCGTAATCTGTACTGTGGTAACAGAACTGTTAGAGGTCAGCTTGACTGGTTTGCATGCGTTCGGTTAATGCAGTGCGAGCCTCATGTAAAAGAAAAGTATTTCTGAAAAAGAAACGAGAAAAGCTGACATATGCTTATGTTGAAAATTATAAGCAGAATTTTAAAACATTTAGAAGGGCCATTCAGTGAAAATGTCTATATTTCAAGACCTGTATAAATATTGTTAATAACTTCCGAGATACAATTTTGAACAGGAGAGACAGATTTAGTTTAATATTTTATCTGATTTTTCCTCGTCACAGTCTTCACCAAAACGAACGGTCATTTTTGTATCATTTTTCGTGAAAAGCCATATAAATATTCGAATAATCAGGCATGGATCTATGAAAAATGGGGGGGATGCAGTCGAGTCGTAAAAAGGAAGAGGTTGGGGCAAGATTCCCATTCAGTTCCACATTTTCCTCAGTTTTAGAGGTTTTTAAAAATTATTGAAAAATGCATGAGATATGTGCAAGTTTATTAATTTTCGCCCTCGTTAACCTTAATAGCATTCTCAAGGAGGGATGGCCCCCTTGCATCCGTTGCCCCCTAGATCGCTGCCTAGATCTGGCCCTAGATATAACTATTCTATTCTGACCCCTTGGTAAAAGTTAAAAGTCGGCGGCTCTGTTGACACTGTAGTTCACATGGGCTGTAATGTCGTCGAGCAGGTTCACACCGATTGTAAAAAATATTATTTATCGTCAAACGGAATGTTAAAAAAATGAATTAAAGTAATAAAAAGTAACTTACAATGTAAACAATAGTTATTAATAACCAAACAATCGTTATGTATAAAGAAAAACGTTAAGATTGTGTCTTCTTTAACTTTTATATGATCGAAAGCCAGTAAACTATCTTTTGAAATTAGACCTAAGTAATATTTTTAATTTATATTACTTTATTATTCAGCCGTCCCGTGGCCGAGTGGTTAACTCGCTTGGCTACTGATCTAAGGGACCCGGAATTAGGCATGGATGTGTGTGTCGTTTTTCTGCTGAGGTCCTGCCATCCTCTCAGATCTCCTACTGTGGCATATAAACTGTCAGACTTCTGTGGCAAGCAGCTGCTTGAGGGGGTATTTATTTATTATTCACAATTTAATGTCTCATTCATTTGGTCTATAGAATGTTCAGGCCCGGATTTATACCTCAAGCTCCCTTAGGCAAAAAGAGCAGTAATATGAATATTTATTAGTGCTCCTTTTGTTTTCCAAAATAAAATTATTATGTTGGGTTCGAGGCCCGCATAAAGCACGGATTCTTCTGTTGTCTTTCTGCTGAGGCCTCACCTTCCTCACAGATCTTCTCTATGGCGTATTAAACTGACAGACTTCTGTGGCAAGCAGCTGCTTAAAGGTGTATTTATTTCACAATAATATATTTCATAGTAGTAATAACAGATGGCCGAGTGGTCATTGCGCTTGGCTACTGTCGGAGGAGGGGGGATCTCAGTGGGTACCACGCTGGCTCCCGTAATCTGCAGTTCTCAGGTTCGAGTCCCGTCTGGGCTAGCGTCGAGATTTATCTCTACAAATCCCAGCCCTGCCCTCGTCAGTAGGGGACACCCATCCTGAATGGAACGTAAAACCGTGGTCCCGTGTACGGGAGAGCCATATCCCGAGCATGTTAAAGGACACACTGGATGGCCTTGACCGGAGGCTAACATCCGTCTCCTAACAACTTTCCAATAGGTCCCCTTCCCCCAACCTTCTTTGAGCCTTCAGGGTTCCTTGTGACTTGGCCATTTAGCCCATTTTGTGAAAAAAAAAGCACCACTCAGAGGTAAAACAACCAAGCTTGGTTACTGATCAAAAGGGACTTGGATTCGAACCCGCATAAGGCACGGATGCTTCTGTTGTCTTTTTGCTGAGGTCTCGCCTTCCTCACAGATCTCCTCTATGACGCATTAAACTGACAGGCTTCTGTGGTAAGCAACTGCTTAAAAGGGTATTCATTTCATTTACAAATTTGTTACCAAATACTGCAAAACATTAATAAATTAATATGATACGCAACATATAATTTCTAATATTCCTTAATATTGAAAAATCAAGTTTTTAATTTTCAAATTGAAACTTTTATTTCGCTTTTTATTTTTGCTGTGGTAATGAACAAATTACTCCAAATTATTAAATTGCAAGGACACTGCCACGTTATGTGAAAAGAAATTTAGATTCAATGATCCTTAACTTTCAAATAAACATATCATAGTAAAATGTTAAAAAAAAATAAATACCCCCTCAAGCAGCTGCTTGCCACAGAGGTCTTTTAGAGGAAAGAAATAAAAAGTTTTAAACATCCCCCAAATCTCGTTTTTTGAACAATATTTGTATAATATTCAAAGTATTTTTCTTTTTTATACGATGATGAAACATTTAACAGTCGTAAGAATTCACCGCTAAAGTTATAACAAACCCTTTTTTAAAACCAACGTTCTTATTTTTCCAGGTGTTTATGTAATTCTTCATTAGTGTTCATCAATTTTAAATATTTAGAATGAACATAACGGCAGCGTCTGGTGTGACACCAGACGCTGCCGTTATGTTTAAATACTATTAAACTGATATTGCTTAATATCGATATTCACAAATTTATATCTTTAATTTACTTCCTGTGGCATTTTCCCTTAAAAAAATGTTTTATAATTATGAAATTTTTAAATGTAGTTTTCTCTTTAGATAACATAGAAGTACTGACATATGTTTGAAAATATGCTCTGTATTCTCACAATCCATATTTTTTAAAAGGGGGCAGGGGTAGCTCAGTCAGTAAGCGCACCTGGCTTGTAATCAGCAGTTTCCAGGTTAGAGTCTTGAAATTTGGACCGCGTTGAGGTTTATCTCTGCAAAAGTCCACACTGCCTTTAATCAGTAGGAGACACCGAGGAGCTTTGAAGAGACATCTGCGATTTAGCCATTTTGTTCAAAAAGAGTAGCCCTTTTTTTTTCAGAGGTAAAGCAACTCAACAACCCAAATCCTTTAAAAGCTAGTTTTCTAATATTCCTTAATATTGAAAAATTGTCAGAACATAGTTTTCCTCCTCCTTTTAAAAATTTAAAAGGACAAAATTTTATTGCTACTTAAATAAACAAATTTAACACTTTAATGCTGGCTCACCTGTTTTGTTGGCACCCTTAGGCAACACCTTATTGGAAATCGGGACAATATGTATATATACAAATGCCAGAAATAAGTTGGTGCCTGTGGCACCTCTTGATTTCTATACCGTCACTCCAACCTCTAATTGACCTTGATTGCAACACTGGATCTCTGAAAATTCCTCGCCTTTCTGAGTTCTACTGCCTGAAATAGCTCTATTCACCAATGTTTAGCTCTCCAGCACAGGTATATTAAAATTTGACCTCAAAAGACCCACTGTCCCGAGATTTGACAAAATTGCTGAAATTTACGACTCAAAATTCCTCCAGGCACCAATTTTTAACCTTCTAGTACCAATAGATCTATATTTGACCTTTGACCTCAAAGGACAAACTCAAGCAAAATTCAACATTTCCGAGATCTATGACTAAAAATATCCCCAGGAACCAATTTTTGGTTTTCTAGTACCAATAGATCTAAATTTGACCTTTCACCTCGTAGGACCCTCGGGATTTGAAATTTCGTAATGTTTCCAACATCTGCAGCCCAAAACACCCTCTGGTACAAATTTTCACGATTCTAGTCCTTGAAGATCAAGGTTTGACCTCAGTAGTATAGTCCCACCCAACGGCCCCACTAGTGCTTTCCCCTATGACGTCACAAGCCATGCCCACTTCCGGTCACGTGACCGCTATTAATGTTCATGATTAATAATACATAAATAATAATTCGTAATTAATAATTAATTAAAATTTAATTAAAAATTTCTTAATCCCCTTTATTAAAAAACCCCATTTATTAAAAATTCCACCCCTTTATTAAAAAGCCCCCTTCCCCCTTTTTTTAACCCGTGACGCCATCTGGTGACTATAAGGAGTACTATTTTCGAAAAAACCCCTAGTTTAGCTCTAATTTCTCGATTTTGACTCCCCCCTTTATTGAAAAACCCCTTCCTCCCCCTCCCTTTAACACCTGCGTCATCTAGTGACTATGAGGAGTACTGTTCTTAGAAAAACCCTCTATTTTAGTCGTAATTATTCCCAGACTCCCTCCTCATTAAAAACCCCTTATCAAAAGTTCCCACCCTTTATTTAAAAAACCCCTTCCTGCCCCTCCCTTTTAACCCGTGGCGCCATCTGGTGACTATGAGGAGTACAATTCTTAGAAAAGCCCCTATTTTAGCTCTAATTTCCCGATTTTGACTCCCCCTTTAATTAACCCCTTTACCCGTGACGCCATCTGGTGACTGTGAAGAGTACTATTTTCGGAAAAACCCCTATTTTAGCTCTAATTTTAAAAGTCCAACAAAACTTTGGGATGGCAACGATCGGATGATGCAAGCCTCAGAATAATTTCATGGGTGACAACCTCGCGCAGAAAGGGATGATGCAATCCTCAATTACAAAGTTCCAATCGTCTCTTATTGGCTTATTATATTTCCTGATAAAACTACGGGTCCTGATTGGTTGTCCTAGCTGGCTGCTTTCCCTCATTAAATAGGGGCCAGCCCTCGAGTGCATCATTGTTCACGATGCAGGCTAGCAATCCAGATGCATGGTGTCTCGGTGAAGATGTTTACGTCGTGCCTTCGCTGTTCAAAAATAAGTTTTCTGTGCACGTACGTTGCTACAAGAAATATGAAAATGGCAAACTCATCTACCCTGTGCATGTACGTTGCTACAAGAAATATGAAAATGGCGAACTCATCTACCCTATGGCGAACTCATCTACCTACCTGTGGTGGTTACCCTCTCCATACCTGAATGGGAGGCTTTGTGTGCCACGGTGCCCCACATAGAGGACCAAGTGAAAATTGGTCCCGATCAGCAGACATGGCACGTGATGCCTGGTTTACATGCCTACATGTATCGCAATGTAGGTGGGGAATGCTCTGTCGACTTCATCAAAGAATCAGCTGACCAAAGAACTCTACAGTTCTGTGTTGTGAAATGCTGTATAACGCTGAACGCTTCACAGTGGTTCACGCTGGCTATCCACTTAGACGAAGTGATGTGTGTTGTGCATGACATGTGGAACTCTCAAAGATCACCATCTCCATACGGCTATTATAGAACATTCAGAATCCGTTCTACCCTTCATGCTGGGTCCTGTTTTCGGCGGCCCCGAGTGTGTTTACCCGTTGTTGGTGGACATTTTCCAACAAGAACTAACACGCCAGATTCCGTTAGATGAACTTCAACCCGAAGAAAAAATAGTGAACATCGTAGGGTGGTCTGGTGACTTGGACATTAATGCCTTGGCACAAGTGTTTGTGGACATGGCCTGGAAACAAGGTCTGTTGAATTTTGTAGATTCTGGATTTCTGTGTACCCTGAAATATAATGTTATTGTCGACGATGCAAAATATTAAATGTATAAATGAAATAAATAATTGTAACCCATATAATGTGTCTGTCTTTTCATTCAGTGTCATTTTTGTCCTGGTATGGATAGGAGAAAGAAGGTGTTAGCTAGTGCTGGAAGTGTCATCATAACAGTGTTAACGATAGTGGTGCTTGTATTAGAACTTGTAGCTCCTAGTAAAAATATTCAGTGTGGGGAGTCAAAACCTTAGGCAGTGAATACAAAATTCGAGTATGCAACTCGACAGTGGACATCAGACAGTTTATAGGAGACATTCCTACAGTTACAGGTGTTACACTTTCGTTACATCAATAGCAAAACCTGGTGGGATACGACGTCTGGGTGCAGCAGAAAACAAAACTTTGGAGTCCCATTTTTTCGACCCTGAAAGAGGATTCGGTAGTGTAAAAAAGTTAGCTAAGAATACGGGGCTGCCGTTCAAACTCGTCCGAGAATGGTTAGAAAAGCAACCAACCTACACGCTACATAAAACTGTTCGCAGAAAGTCCCCCCCCCCCCGTTGCAAAGTTTACGTCACAGGGTTAGACGAAAAATGGCAAGCCGATCTCGTAGTTGTGAAAAATCTAACTCGCTTCAATGACGGTTATCACTACATATTAACGATCATCGATGTGTTCTCAAGGTACGGGTGAGCGGTGCCTATGAAGGCAAAAACAGGGAAAGAAATGGTGTCGGCTTTCAAAAAAATCCTTTCCAAGGGACGATCTCCCATGAATTTAAATACGGATCAAGGTATCGAATTTACCAACAGAGTGTTCCAGAAATTCCTGAAAAAGAAAGGTATTCGGTTCTTCGTCACCTACTCTGACAAAAAAGCAGCTTTGGTGGAGAGATGGAATCACACTCTACATGAGAGAGTGGGGAGATATTATACAGGCAACATCACCTACCGGTACTTGGACATGCTACAACATAATAGTAAGTAAGGGGATACAATGCCACCCTTCACAGTGCACACGATATGGCTCCCAAGGACGTGACCTTACACAATGAGGACGCTGTCTGGGTTCGACTCTACTGCAATCCAACCATAGTAAAAGAAAAACCAGTATTTAATATGGGGGACACGGTTCGACTAGCCAGTCTAAAAGTACCCTTCAAGAAGGCAGGTACGAATTTGTGGACCAAAGAAATTTTTGCAGTCGACAAGGTGTTACAACATCACCCACCTGTATACATTGTACGGGATTCTGAGCGAGAAGTGTTGAAGGGCACATTCTATAAATCAGAACTTCAAAAAGTGACCGAACCCGAACTTTACACTGTTGAGAAAATAACCGAGAGAAAAGGTCAAAAGGCACTGGTCAAAATTCGCGGTTATCCCAAACCTTCATGGATTCCTAAAAAATGAATAGTTTCTACCTTACCCTGCCCTCCACGGCTAGTCAGAATATTTACCCAAACAATTCGCAGAGAGATTTCATGGTTCGGCTAGCACAACTCATAAGACTAAGTGGAAAATGGAAAGTGGGAGTAGCAGAAGTTTACTTACCCGTGAGCTGGTACAATGTGGATGGTTCTAATGACACGTTTCAATATTATGCTCCTGCCTCCTCTGAAGAATACTGGAAAATCAAAGAAACCCGGCAAAATAACTCGAATGGAACTGTTCTCTCCTCTCCATTCAGCTCCCCAAAGAAATAATAGTGTCCTCTAACAGTGGTTACTGGGTATTCAAACCGAGTGAGGGATACGGTTTGATGTTTCCTGAAACGAATTTCGGCAGGGTTCTGTGTATCGGCGAGGGAGAAGTTGATAAACCCTTACACCAGCGATTTGCTAGCGAACTGTGCAATACTGCAACATTCGATATAGATGACGACTGTTATTTCTACGTGATTCCACGGGGTAGTTTCCAAGAACGAAAGGTACCCTATGGACGATACGAAACTGCTGAATCATTATTCGATGCGATGAACCAGGTCATGCCCTACAAGTTGAGAAAAGCTTACCGTTTCAAGCAACAGGCCGATCATTGATGGATACAGACAAACTACATATCATGAAATTTCCTCAATCGAATCCCGGATTAGGAGACATGCTAGGAATTACTAAATTGGATATTCCACTGAATAAAGTCCTGGGTGATTACCCCATCAATATGAACAGAGGAATGTACGGTATTTATTTGTATTCAGACTGATTGCGCCTCAGTTGTTAGGTGATACTCAAGGTGAACTGTTCCGTGTTGTGAATCCTGCCGTCAGAACCAGTAATAACGAAGCCATGTATCAAGCAGTGTATCAACAACCTGATTACTACCCCCTTGCGAGAAACAGTTTCGGGAGTGTGAGAATCTTCCTTCGTATGGATACAGGAGAACCTCTGCATTTTAAATTCGGTAAAGTTTTAGTCAAGTTACATTTCTGCCATGAGGGTTAAATTCGTTCCCCGTTCTGCAGACACCTATGTGAGCTACTACAAGAGCCAAACGGGGCAGGGTGTCAGAGAGGTGATGGTGTTATCAGGGGTGTGTTAGCGTTATCAGAGAGGTGATGGGCTTGGTAACATCTTTGCCACTATTGGACGTTTCATCACTCCGCTCGTACGACCAGCACTGTCCACTGTATGTAAGGGTGGGCTACGGTTTGTTTCAGAGATGGCCCAGGGGCAAAACTTCAAAACTGCCGCTAAAGCAGGGTTGCGTGAAGCTGCTGTAGACCTATTGCAATGTGCCAGTTCGAAGCTGCAGGGTGGAAAAGGGATAAAACGCCGTCGTCATCATCCTAGTGTTCATAAAGTGAAGAGACCCTGTACTGTGAAGGACGAGTTTTCATCAGGAGCATTCAGAAAATTCACGCTGATTTTGATGATTGTACGAATTCCGAACTGGACCAGTTTCTGGTTCCCCCCACTGTCTCTCAATTGGAAAGAGGTTGCTATGTCAATTATTTTCCTGTGGCTTCGCTGGAAGGTAATGCTCCACTTGAATTCATTGTGAAGGGGAGAGACGATTACATTGATCTATCCCGCTGTCACCTACGCCTCGTCTTGAAAATTGTGAAATCCGATGGTACAGCCCCATCGGAAGTGATTGCTCCCTGCAATCATTTCTTCCACGCCCTCTTCAGTCAAGTAAACGTCTTCCTCAACGATCACCAGTGAGTGCTTCTCACACCCTGTACCCCTACAGGGCATACCTGGAGATTCTATTGAATTACAGTACCGATGCCATGCGAAGTCAGCTTGGTACGTCATTCTGGTACCTCGACACCCCCGGTGAAATGGAACTGACCAGTCGGGAGAACGAGGGATAGCATCAGCACATGGGGTACGTCAAGTCAACAGGTATCGAACTCATCTCCTGGATCCATGCCGACCTGTTCAATCAAGAACGTTACCTGCTCAAACAGGTCGATCTGAGACTGTGTCTGTTAAGATCCAAGCCCAAATTCTGTCTCGTGACAGGTGAAGCTGACCCCTCTTAGAAAGTACAGATTCACGAAGCTGAATTTTTCGTGCGCAAAGTCAAACCCACTTTCGGTGTCATCCTTGCACACGCTCGCCTACTGGCTTCAGAGAGAGTGCGAAGTACCCTCTGCGAAGAACGGATTTATGTGTGTTCTCCATTGCTTCAGGCCTGACGAGTGTGAACCATGACAATTTATTTCTTGGCCAACTTCCGGTATGTCTGGTACTGAGTATGGGGAAAAGTACCAGTCTGAATGGCTCGTACGAAAAAAATCCCTTCAACTTTCATCATTTCGACTTAAACTACATTAGTCTTCACATTGACAGTGATCAGCAGTCCTACACCCTGGACTTTACGAATGGACGTTATCTCAGATATTACCAAGGATTATTGGAAGCTGTGGACGCATGGAAATCCCACAGAGGTATTAACTTATCACGAAAAGCCTATGGCGAGGGTTTTACACTGTTTCTATTCCAATTGACCCCCGAGCAACGTGAATGTAATCAAATGTTTTCTTTAATAAAGAGTGGTAGTGTGAAAGTCGAATTAAAGTTTGCAAAGCCGCTACCCACATCAGTCACTGTGATCCTGTATGCAGAATACGAGAATCTGCTGAAAATCCCACTGGATCGTAAAATCCTGTTTGACTACAGTTCATGAATACTTATCAGTTAGAATCCATCCTCTCGATGTTACCTACAAGTCTTGGTGTGTTCCCACGTGACAGACTACCTCACAGAATCGACCAGTCAGAAGCCTTGTTTATCTACAATACTGATCCGGCCTCCCTGCCCGGAACCCACTGGATAGCTGTTTACAAGAAAGGAATGCACATGGATCACTATGACCCCCTGGGGACCAGTCCCGATGTCTCCATGCAAGAATACTATAGTCGGCTAGGCATACGTCACATGTTACATCCCTCGATACCTCTGCAGGACCCCATGGGTGACACTTGTGGCGCTCACTGTCTGTATTTCCTGTTTAAAAGAGCGTGTGGTTTGACTCTTTCCACAGTACTGCATCGCGATTACACGTGTGTAAAAGAGCGTGTCGAGTAGACTTTAACGCATTGTGGTACGATGGCTCTCTGAACTCCTTCAAATATTATAATTGCCGTTCCTTCTCAGTGTGGAAAGACGACTTTCACTCTGAAACTCATCAAAGAAGCCACTCAGGTGTTCGAACCCCCACCCCAATGTGTCGTTTACTGTTACGGGGAGTGGCAACCTGCCTTTGAACCCTTTAAGAAAACTGTGGAATTTTACGAAGGACTACCTGTAGATCTGGAATTTGACCCCCTCAGACCTACGCTTCTGGTGTTGGACGACTTGATGGAACAGTCTGTGGCCAGCGAACGCATATCTCAATTGTTTATTCGTGCAGGGCATCATAAAAATATCACGATTGTCCTGATCTTGCAAAATCTGTTTTTAAAGGGAAGACATTCGAGGACTATATCACTCAATGCTCACTATATGTTTTCATTTCGCAACTGTCGGGACACTTCACAAATAACGCATCTGGCAAGACAAGTATTTCCACATCAATCCAAACTCCTGACCGATGCTTATAGACTAGCTACACAACCTCCCTGTTGCTATTTGTGCGTGGACCTTCACCCCAGAACGTTAGATACTGAAAGGCTCCGTGCCAAGATCCTTCCTTCTGAAGAACCTGAGATACTCTACGTCCCAAATGAAAGTTAGATCTCAAGGCCCGTTCCTTTAGTGTTTACCGAAACTTGGGGGAAAGCAACGTGCAGCTCTGTTGAAGCACATCTCTGACCCTCAGATGTACGCTCTATGTGAAGTGTGCACTAATTTCTTAAAAGGGAATATACCTGTCTCCCATCGAGTATTAAAGTATTTATGTAGTGACAAGACGGTCATAAGAAGTCTAGCGTCCAAACGTGCATCTGTCCGTCACAAGGATCGTCTCCTGCAAAAAAGGATCGGGATTTCACTTCCTATCCTTATGGCAGCCTTACCACTGCTGGGGTCCCTATTTCGAAAATGATTTCAGTGAAGGCTGTTCGAAGACGAAACATACGAAAAAAAGTGCGTGATTTAGACACGGAGATGAAGAAAATACTTGAATCTGACATTGATGATAAAACTGAAAAGTACTTGGCTGTATTGAAAAATTACCTGTTATTTAACCAACAATTGGAAGCCCCACACGAAGTAAAGGTCAACATTCCCAAACAACCCATAGAAGAGACTTTTGCTCACCCTCCAATGAGCGAATTTGTTCCCATCCGACGTAAGAAAAGGAAATTTGAATGGACTTCATATTGAAGATATCTGAAGACTTCTGTAAAAAACTTTCCAAGACTTGTGTACCTGAAGTCTTGTGTACTTGAAGACTTGTGTTAACAATTTGTGATAAAAACTGTGGTATTAAAAATCTGTATTAAAAAACCAAATATTAAAAATGTATTAAAAATTTGTGATATCCAATAAAAGAAAGTAAAACTGATATACGCCTCTCTCTTGTTCATTCAGTGAATTAGTTTTTACACCGCTGCTAGTGCATACCATACAGATAGGGAGAGCGCGCTGACGTTCAAACCCGAAAGTGCAGTAGAGGGCGGTAGTTGCATGCAGAGAGCGCACTGACACTCAAATCCGGAAGTGCATGCAGAGAGCACACAGGAAAGAGCCAATCAATGCGCTCTACAGAGCGAGTTAGGGAGCATCGTTTCTGTAGCGTGGATGACGGAGATAATGCCGTCGCGATTACTGTATAAACACGTTCCCTAAGTCGCACTGTGCTGCTGTGTTGACAATACTCCAGATCACCTGAAACAAAGTTATCTCTTGCTTTTATCCCACATAGTGTTTTCCAGTGTTGAGAATAAAGAGACGGATTTTTTTAAACCTTTTTTATTAAACACAACAACAATTACAATTATAAAACAGTGGTGATAATTCACATGACAATTTTAAACCATTGCTGAAAAGCAGTATAAAAACACTGTAGGTTTCAAAGACAATGATGCTGCTAATTCAAAATGTATAAAAATTCACATATAAAAATACAGGTTTCAAAATCTGCTGACAACGCCGTGTGTTATAAGAGGGCATTACGAAACTATTTAAAAGTATAAAAAAAATATCTGCTACGGATACAAGATCCACTACAGATACTGAAATAATTAACGTTCACTAGGAACATTGAAATAATAAATTAAGTTATAAAAAAGGACTGTTACGGATACGAGATCCACTACAGATACTGAAATAATTAAGGTTCACTAGTAACATTGAAATAATAAATTAAGGATATTGAAATAGGTGTGATCCACCATGTACATTGAAATAATAAATTAAGGTATAATAAATTAAGGTCATTGAAATATGTACATTGAATAAATTACTGTGAACATTGTATTTACTCATCCATGAGCTGAATAAGGCTATACAATCCCAGGTCGTTGTACACGTAGGGTACAGTAACTGTCGAACCTGAGCTGAAATAACGCTTATCAAGGTTGGCTTGGGACTGCTCTAACAGCACGTTGATGGGGACTGCTCTAACACCATAGATTTCAGAAGATCAAAATTGTATTTACAGCGGTTTTTCTTCGTGAGAGATATGCCCTTGGCACGCAGAATTTCGTCACCGTTGCTGAGACGGAGGGCATAACTCTTGGCCACAGCACTGACATAATCGGTGATATGCACATCTGGGCCGTGCTTTGACGTAATTTCATCGACGAAACCTCCGAGAAATAGATTTTGTGGTGGTGTATAGGAGTCGCGGGGAGACGTAGCATTAATCACTGAAACCGTGTCCGAATACAGGGCACGAGCTCCTAATTTTGACAGAAGCTCGTACAATTTTAGTCGGGCGTGACTCGTCACCATTGCGGCGAAAATCAAGCTTCCATGGGTGTTTGGAGGAGTGGCAGACTCCACAGGCTTGTGCGTGATTAACATGGCCTGATCACTGATAACAGCGACGTCAGTCACAACTAATGAGGCGTCCGTCAAGAGCTCCATGTCTTGGACAGGACAGCTTACGATGGTCGTCTGAGTTCGACTCATGCTCTGCGCATGTTTTCCGCATTTTTTTCAAATATTTATTTCAATAATTATATTTTCCCCAATTTTTTCAGCTTCCGAGGGGAGGATCCAAACTCCCTCTGCCTGGAAGAAGGCCTCACAAAAGGCTTCCTTTTGCTCCTCAGTCTGCTCCTCAGTCGTCAGGGGGAAACCCGGAGTAACGCTTCTTCAACCCCAGAAAAGTATCTATATACCCCGCATAGACACCTCCCTTTTTCGTTGCAGGATCGTACTGCAGAACGGTCTTAAAATGCCACACGTCGTGGAATTGGAGAAGTTTGTATCCAGCGCACATAACCGTGTAAATTTCGAAAGCAGGCCAGGAACCGATCAACGCGCGCTGGTTCACACTGTGCTGGCAAGGGGGTGCCAGTTGACCATCTGTACAGGTCCTGCAAAGGGGGAAAATCAGCTACCCATTGCACCTGTAAGGCAGTACAGGGATAAACAAGTCATCTGGTGCTAACAATGTGTCATGTGCGATGCCAAAATAGTAGTCGAGGTCCGTGACGAAATCGGAGGTGATTCGAACTGGGTGACCTTTACCGAAGGAGACTTCTTGCAAACATAACGATACAAGCTGTTGTAATCAACATAGTTAAGGCTACATCCTTGGTCAGCCGATGCAAAGATAGAAAACACCTCCACGCACCCTCCATAGAGGTAATCACGGGCCCCTATACGCCTAATAGGCTCGATGGATTTATAAATTAATGCAACGGGTTGGTTTTTGCGCATTAACTCATCGAATTCGTGCTCCCACGATTTTGCACATGTACCCGTTCATCAGCAGTTTCAAGGCCTCAAGGCAATCCATGGTTCGTGTGTTCAACAATTTTGTTGGGTGTGTTTTACAATTGACTGTCAACCAGATTCTTAATTCTATTAAGCACAATCATGGAAAGAACTCTACCTGGAACAGAGAGTAGGCTGATACCCCTATAGTTATCACAAGAACTGAGATCACCTTTTTTGTAAATAGGGATAACAATAGCTCTGGTAAAATCCTTAGGAACCATGCCTTTATCATAAAAGACATTCAGAATTTCAGTCATCCAAGTGGTAACTGAAACATTCCCAGCTCTAAGCATCTACATAGTAATTTCATCTACCCCTGGATATTTATAAAGTTTAAGTTTAGAAATAGCCAAAATAACTTCAGATTGTGTTATAGGTCAACATTAAAACCACAATGCATCTATACTTATTACAAACAATGGGAGTAGAACTAACCACATTGTTTAGAACATCACTAAAATGCTCAGCCCACCTAGCCATGACAGAATCCTCACCTTCTATAACCTTCCCTTTTTTATCCTTCAATCCCTTTATACCTGTCCGTTTTCTACCACATAAAAACATTAACTATCTGGTACAGCTCTCTGCTGTTGTGCTGCCTAACAGCTACCTCAGCTTTGTCAGCCAAGCCATCAAGCCAAAGATTCTTATCAGCAGCTAACTGATCCTTTACACGTATATTAAGCTCTCTGTAATGCTTTCTATTAGGAGTAGTAGGGTACAGATTAAGGATATTCCTGCAGTTCTTTCTTTCTGAAATAAGCTCAAGTGCCTATCACTCAAATAATTCTGTCTCCTCTGCTCCTTTTTTCCTAAAAGGGTACTGTTAGTTTCCAAAGAAGCCTGTTTAAAACGGCCCCATTCTTCCTCAACTTCAGTAGTAAACAAACCATGACTGTAATAATGACTAAGTATCCTATCATGGTAAGCTTTAGCTATAACTGGGTCTTTCAGAGCTTTAGTTTTAAAGGTAAATTTTTTAACTTTAGCACAACACTTTTTAAGTTTAAGTTGCAAGACACTTTTAACAAGGTAATGGTCAGATCCAATTTCAGCTCCTATATGCCCTGGTATTCCAAACGGAACTAGCCCATTTGCTGTTAATTAATATATAATCAATCATATTCTTATGCAGCCCATCGGATGAAACCCATGTGTACTTATGTATGTCGAAGTGTTTGTAATAAGTGTTAGTTATTCTGAAGCCATTCAATTTACTTACCTGTAAGAGACGTTGCCCATTGCAGCTACCAATACCAAAAGGGCCTATTACTCCTCCCCAAAGGTCAGGGTCAGTACCAACTTTGGCTTTGAAGTCACCTAGAACAAAGGTAATATCTCCTTTCTTGACAGAATTCAAAATATCCTGAAGCTGTCCGTAAAAGCTATTCTTCTCATCCTCATCGGCATCCTCAGTGGGGGCATAACAGTAGATAACATTCAAGTCTTTAATGTTTATCTGAAATTTTGCTATAAGAAACCTTTCATTAATACACTCATATCCTAGAAGAGCATCACTAGCATGTCTGCTGAGCAGCAGACCCACGCCTTGGTGAGGATTTCCATCCTCCCTCCCTGTAAAGAGAAATTTAAAGTTATTTTTAAGTATCTCACCTTTACCTGTCCATCTGGTCTCTTGCAAGCCTAGAATATCTAGGTTATAGCGCTAGAATTCCTGCGTGAGGACATCAAGAGAATAATCTCTATATAATGTCCTCACGTTCCACGTTGCTGCAGAGAGAAAATAATTAGTAGGATTTTTAAAGAAACTAGTTTTATTGAGATAGTTAGGGCCAACAATATCAAACAGCCCCCTGATCGCAGGCATGGAGCAAAGACCTGTTCCTCCTCCGCTGAAGTCACCGGTGCTGGTAGAAACTTCAGGCACCACCTTTTCAAGTGGACTTTTTCATGAACCATATGGCCTGCCTTGTGACACATTACTCCAGTTTAGGCTTGACGATGCCCAACTAGCTAAGTAAGGTTCAGGTACCTTCGATGGCCTCTGATTAGGATTATCCACCAGCTGATATAAGGTATCCCATGCCTCTGTTCACTTAGGACTGGCAACCCAGAAGCAAACAGAAAACACAACGGCAGATTCTCCCTCAGCAGAGGCCCACCAGTGCAGCAAATCCAGGATCCATAATCAAGCTCAAATCCATAAACAAGTCCAGTCTAATAGGTATAAATGGTCAGCACTAGGACCCTGTGAAGTTGACCACTCCTCAGCAGGGTTGGAAAAAAGAAAAAAATGGCCATAGATGACCAGATCAGTAAGCCATACTGAACTGGCAGCACTCTCCTTAGGTTCCTTTCCAAAAGGGAATATGTCTTTTGAAAGGTACTAACGGCCTGCACCACGAGAAGGCAGGGTCGGACATTAGGTGCTAGACCTGGCCGGTTCTGTGCATCATCACTAGGGATTGGTACACAGCTCTCCTTCCAGTTTATGCCTAGCTACCATTTACAGACCAAAAAATATTATTAGTATATAATAAATAATATATATATATATAAGTATATAAATAAAAATATTATTAATATAATGTCTTTCATTCATTATTTTATAACAATCAAGTTATATGTTCAAAACTAATAGTTTGATATGTTTCCGTATTTAAGACAGGAATAGTCATTATGATAGTGAGAAACGAAAATTGCAGTTTTTCGTAATGTTGTTATGATATGCTGTTACATCTACTTTCGGTAACTTCGCTTCTAATCATAATGAAATTTCTGTTTCATATTCATGAGAGAGGTCACTGGTCCCGATATTCGGAATAAACACTGATATTGTATATTTTTTGCAGAAACGTAAAACGGAAGTGTTTGACGACTGACATGCGCATGCGCATTTTGTATTTATGGGAAGAAGATGCTACAATGGATATGATGGGTGTACGAGGTATATAATGGTAAACAAGAGAATTGTAGTTTGATTAGTTTCAAGAACACATAATTTTAACATGTTACGAACACATTAAAATGAAAGAACGAAACAGAAAATATCGTGATTAGTGCGCTGTGACGAGCTGTTAGACATGGCTTTAGTAACAGTCCAGAGGTCACCGTGCGGGTCCACCTCAGTTGCCAACTGCCATTGCCAAACAACTGTAAGTACATACTTTATAGTTACTTCATAATTTGTTAAAATCTATAATACTGGAGAGTCTAGTTCATGATATTCAATGTGTACATTTTGATCGGTTATCTGTGTTTTGGGCGTTTCTACGATATTAAATATGTTACATATAATGTACTCAGTCATCGATAGAGACAAGGGAAATGTCAATAAAAGAAAATGTTTTCATGGTGATCACATTGCGATTTTTACTGATCTACTTATTCTCGTAAATTCTCTTACTTTGGAAAAAAAAAACATACATTTGTATCATATAGAATATGCATAGGTTTTATTATCTCTGCTCGTAAACTGTAACAACTGTGAGATAATACAATTATAGGTAACTAAAATAGCAATGTAGAGGCGGTATACAATTTAAACACCTTTACACAAAAAATATATGTAATTAAGTTCTATATTTAAATTTCATAAAGATTAGAAATGCATGGTAATATAGGTTAGGGCAGTAATTAAAATGAAAATTTTTAGCTCTACAAAGTAGAAAACTTAAATTTCTACAAATATGTTTTTCTAATGCTCCTTGGTAACCAATCTTAATGCTGCTTTAGATAGCCACACTACTTTGCCTTACCCTTGAACTGGCTATTTACCTGTTTTAAAAACTTAGAAGCTGAATCAAGCTTGTTGGTTTCAAAAAAATGCCACTAGATGCCCAGTGATACTAAGTGTTAAGTAATTAAAATAGTTTTAATTATTTGCATCTTGGCAAGTTTATATTAAAAATCAATAATATATAATAAGAAATTTCTCCAATAACACTGATATAAGTTTACATTGTGCAAAAGATGATAAAAATGTTTTTAATATGATGTTAACAGATATAGTGAATGCAAAGTAAATAGCAAAGACTGAATTGAAGAAAAAGTTCCAATTTTAATTACTATCTTGACAGTAGAGGCACACGTACAGATTTCTTGCAGATGAAACACAAAAAGTACAATACTTATTAATAATGTAGAAACCTGCACAAATTTACATATGAGAATAAAAAGTAAATGTGTTTTGATTATAGCCTCACAATGTAGGGAACGTGTGCACAAAAAGTCATAATGTTGATAATTCAATAACACCTAAACAAAACAAATGTAGAATTCAGATATACACATATATATATATCCTTCAGCAAAGATGGTAATACAGGGTGAATCTGAAAAAGTGGGCAAAACTTTACGGGGTGGTAGAACGCAGCTATACGAGCAATATTCGTCATAGAATGTATGGTCGGAACGCAAGCAGTGAGAAGTTGAAAGGTAGTTTTCCACTGTCACATTTAAAGAATGAACACAAGAAGGAGAGGAGATACTCTGTGCCTCACTTGCATTCCCGTCCGCCGCACCGTACACAAAGTGCATGTCCGCCATTTCGTGGTTAGTATAACCAGCCATCCTCTCAGCAATCCATGGTAGAAATGCCGTTGGGTGCGAGGACCGACCCTTTTATACCATTTCCAACGCCACCTAGCGGCTCGCTGTTTGTGTTCCGCCCATACTTTCTATGACGAATATTGCTCGTATAGCTGCGTTCTACCACCCCGTAAAGTTTTGCCCACTTTTTCAGATTCACCCTGTATAACAGAAGTATATATATAGAAGTAGTGTATTTTGATCATTAATGGTAGATATGATTTGTTTTATCTTTCAAGTTTTTTAATTTGTATGAGAAAGTGTTGATGCTCATTAGATTGCATACCCCTTCACAAGTGACCTCGTTCTAGATAATATCTAGATCAATTTTATGAGGAATTTTGAGCAACTACATTAATGCTTATACTATCTCCAAATAGTCATTGTTTGATTGATGTACTGATATGTGTAATATCCTTTTCCACTTTAGTTATATAACTTTATTCTGTTATTCAATATATTTAAACCTTTTCTTTATAAAATTATTATATATATTAATGAATATTGCTGAATGGTTACCATAATACTTATGATCAAGTGATATTTCCCTCAAAATTTTTTACACCAAAAATTTTATTTTTTATACATTAAAACATAACAGATTATATAACAGATTTAGAGGCTACACTTTGAAAGAACTACACACAGAAAATAAATATAACTGTGTGGTTGTAACTCTCACATAGGAGAGAGTAGTTGAGAAAGGTATCAAGGGCAGAAATGATGCACTGTTCAATACACATAAATTTCATAAGGTATTTCTACTCCCAAATTGCTATTAAATGTTTCAGCTGATGTACCACAATTCTTTAAATATTGAGCCAATCTGTTGAGAAAAAAATTAAGATTTACATAAGTTGATTTTGTAATTTATTTTCAGCCACATTTTCTCATAAAAAACATATTTAAAGAATTATTGAGCTCTGAATCTGATCCCCTGCACTGACATCATATATATGTTTGTAATATAATGGCTATTAAATATATTCTTTTGCTGTGAAATATTTTTATTAATAATAAAAAAAATAAATATCCCTTCAATCAGCTGTTGCATTATGCATTATCAACTATTGCATGATAATGTTGAATGTTTTTAAATCATTAATTCAATAATAAAGTATCACAGGAGATGTCCTGTTGACAAGAAACACTTAAAATAATTTGTTGAAAAAATTTAGTTTCATTTGTTGAAAAAATTTAGTTTCATCCTGAGTGGAATTTGAACTCATGTCTCCCAGAGGCATGCCAGTCATCATAATTGCTAGACCATCAGAGACTAACAGTTTTCCTCAGTAATGTGACATGTAAGCATTCCTGTATATTTTTTGTTGATTTGCCATCTATGTCGGGAAACAGCTGAAAAATGTAAATACCCAAGTTTTATTAAAATTTGTAGACTTAATTTTGTGTTAAATTGTTAAAGAAATAAAATAGACCTAAAAATTAACATATAGATTACATTCTTTATTTTCTTTATCATGACAAAGAAAATTCACTTTATATAGTTTTGGTTACTGATAGGTCTGATCAGTTTATATGCCATAGTAGAAAATCTATGAGGATGACAGGACCTCAGCAGATAAATGACATGAACATCCATACCTTATCTGGGGCTCGAACCAAGGTCCTTTTGATCAGTAACCAAGCGTGCATACCACTCAGCCACAGGACAGCTATTTTTGTTAAGGGTTAAAATAAGTAGTTTGATAATTTATACATAAAACTTTTGATTTATATAGGGTTGGGTTGGGTATTTATATAGGTTAGGTTGAGCAGCACTTTTTTGCACACCATGGGCTAAATAGCCAGGTCACATGGACTCCGAAGGCACAGAGAAGGTTGGGGGAGGGGACCCACTGGAACAGCTGTTGGGAGACAGATGGTAGCCTCTCGTCAAGACCATCCAGCGTGTTCTTTAACGTGCACAGGGTATGGCTCTCCCGCACACGAGGCCACGGCTTAACGTCCCATCCGACGGACGGCGGCCTTTCCAAGCCCATCGGTGTCCCCTACTGACCGTGGGCAGGGCGTGGAATTTTGCGGAGATAAATCTCAACGCTGATGCAGCTGGGACTCGAACCTGGGAACTACAGATTATGAGCCTGGCGCGCTACTGACTGAGCCACCCCCGCCCCGATTTATATAGTAAATGTGTGTTAGGAGTTTGCCTGAGATATGAAAATATATATAATGGATTATAACATAATATAACTACAGTGAAAAAAAAACGATACTATCCACTTAATAATAATTGCAAGAAAAAGTTAATTTTTTTGTTTACAATATGACAAGTAGAGAACAAATAATGTGATATTCTAAAAATCTTGAAGTACAGAAGGAGCAAATGAGTGCCATTCACAGATTGTGACTGTAATTGTAGATGAGTAAAATGAGATCAGTTATAGGCATTTTTTATAGGTGTTGCATGCATCATATTTAAGGGTCTGCACTGCGTAAAAGAGACATAAACGCACTCCCAAACTTGGTAGATAGAGAAAGAAGTGGAAAAGTAATGAGATGTGAAAAAGCCTTTGCAACCCAATTAATGCATGGCATGAAGAAAACAGCCAAACAATTATCCATAATGTTTTTCTTGATGAAAGAAATCTTTTTTTTTTCTTGGAGATTCCAAGTCTTTTGACTTCTTTTTCATCTGAACTCTGTCAACATTCCTTGCCTCCATATTTGCTGCAAAATCATTACCAGAAGAGCTCTCTTTTTGCACATTTCTAATTACATCACCTATTATATAATTATGAGAGCCTGGTGTGTCTGATTTTTCATTCTGCTGTATAGTACCAGAGTGCATGGGAACTCCAGCATGTTCCATTAGAAAAAAATCTCTGTGATTCCATTCTGCCACCTAAATTTTGATCGTAGCTCCTACATCCAGACCAGTTTTTTTTTTTAGGTCTATTTTAAAGAGGAATAATATAAATAATTCTGTTTAACTTTAACAGATGTAAAATTTAGCAAATGTTCTGGATTAATTTATAAATAACTTTATTAATAATAATTTTAAAATAAACTTGGCAGTTTTTTTAGAATGTCCTTATAATTCTTACTATATGTTTTTCTTGCATGATTAATTTAAACAGCTTTATCATCTATTAGTTTTTATGTTGACAAAATGTTAATTATACTTAGTATGACTCATATTGATATAATATTAGTTTTATATAGTAACTAATATTGATAAAATATTACTAGTAGATTGCATGATTCATATTGATTAAATTGCTTTATTTTCATTCACAATAATTTATTGATTCAAGAAAATTGCTCCATCATCACAGACCATAAAAAGCTATTGTTAATGAGAAAATTAAAAAGAGAAATTGGGGAAATATTCATTAGGTTATATTTATTATTCTGTGTGTAGTTCTTTCAAAGCGTAGCCTTTAAACCTGGTATATAATCTGTTATGTTTTGATGTATAAAAAATTAAATTTTGGGTGTAAAAAAATCGATGGAAATATCACTTGATCATAAGCATTATGCTAACCATTCAGCAATATTCATTAATATATATAATAACTTTATAAAGAAAAGGTTTCAATACATTGAATATCAGAATGAGGGTTTTATAGATTGCACATATCAGTACATCAATCACAATCTTGTCATGCAAAACTTGTCAAGATGCATAGAGATCTAATAAAGGGCAGTGTGATCATTAATAACCTGAATGAAAAAGAGTAATTCCATAAGAGTATGAATTAACACATGGACAAATTTAATCATAAAATGCAATAAGATAATTTAAAATATTGGTAACATTAGTGAAATAATAAATATCATGCAGTTAATTGTCTGATTAGTATTAATCTATATAATTCAACCATTATGCATATTATGTCAATTTATAATTATTTAATAACAAAAATTTTTTTTGTTTTACCAACCAATGTTTTAAGTCCCTTGCAAAATTTGATAGTATTTCACTCCAGACCAGTAATGCTGTTTTTTCCAGTTTGCTCAATGATTTTACAAATAGCAGCTGATTTAAAAATGTTTGCTACCTTTTGTTTTTAGCACTATGTTCTATTTGGCTATATTTGATAAGCAGTAAAAATGTGCTTTCTTATCCTTTTTCCACTTAAACACTCAAAAGAAAAAAAAAATGATCCCAAGCTATTTTTTTTTCATTTTGTCATTATATGAGTTATCAAAGAAATACATGCAGTTTATAATCTGCTGATTGTGATAGAAAATATGATAATGTTGAATGTTTTTAAATCATTAATTCAATAATAAAGTATCGCAGGAGATGTCCTGTTGACAAGAAACACTTAAAATAATTTGTTGAAAAAATTTAGTTTCATTTGTTGAAAAAATTTAGTTTCATCCTGAGTGGAATTTGAACTCATGTCTCCCAGAGGCATGCCAGTCATCATAATTGCTAGACCATCAGAGACTAACAGTTTTCCTCAGTAATGTGACATATAAGCTTTCCTGCATATTTTTTGTTGATTTGCCATCTATGTTGGGAAACAGCTGAAAAATGTAAATACCCAAGTTTTATTAAAATCTGTAGACTTAATTTTGTGTTAAATTGTTAAAGAAATAAAATAGACCTAAAAATTAACATATAGATTACATTCTTTATTTTCTTTATCATGACAAAGAAAATTCACTTTATATAGTTTTCATTTTTAAAATAAATACTTAAGGTATTAATCAATTTCAATTAAATTAATTTTATAAACTAATTAAGAAGTAATGTTCAAAGGTAGTCCTTGACTAGTACTGTCAGAATCTAGATATCTACAGATTTTGTCTGGACTTGTTTACCAGCTGGAGAATCCAATCCTATGGAGTCATTTCTACAATTATAGCAAATGCTTTTGTTACTCTTGGCCTTCAGGTGTATGGAACCTTTTTTTTTTGTTTCCTGTTTTATTAAGTGAAACAGATTTAATGCAAAATAGCAGATTAATGAAAAAGTTTAGCGACAGATAAATTATTGAAATATTTTTTACATAATCCTATGTAAAGAACAAAATATTGCATTATTTGTCTCCAGTATGTAAAATTTTAGATGTGTTAAAAAAGTCATTAAGGAAAATGCCCTACTTTAGATAAGTGTAATACTATGAATTTCAGATCTTACGTTAATCATTACACAAAGAAAGCTGGTATATTTTATTGTTGCACTGAGATTACTAACTGAAAATCTACAAATGATAGCCTAATTCTGCTCATGTAGGCCCAGAAGCATTGCTCTCTAGGACTTGAGATGAAGCGGATATTCACTTCCTATTTAATACTAGAAGGGAAGTAAACTTTGTCATGTGGCAGGAAGAAGGAAACTAAGCATGTATCTTTCTCAAAAACAGTGTCAAAACTGATCTGTATTTGCACATATCTCTTACAGTAAAAAATTTCTTGTCTAAATACACAGACTTGTTATTTAGTTTAGAATAACTAAAAGCACACAACCAGTATTTCTTTTAAGCAAAAAATAATTTTGTACATTAGCATATAATAAATAACTGGCCATATTTTTATAAATTTTAAGGTTCACTGATGATATATAAAACATTCCTTAAAAACCGTAACAAATAGTTTTACATTTGTATCAAAAATTTATAGCCGTTAAAAAATTACCGTTTGAAAACACAGTTTTCAATGGTAATTTTTATTGATTGAATTCTCTATAGCGTAATAATAAAAAATGATTATGTGTACTGTTTCGTATGAACAAATTTCTGTTCATTTGTTAGTTCAAAAACAGTTGGAAAGGACTGGATTAGAAGAGAGTTTAGATGTTAACATGATAGAAAAAGCTTATGGTCCTCAAGTGGCCACTAATTCATCATGCCTGGTAAAAATATAACATTCTGCATCCATTTTCCTTTAGAAAATAGGTGCAAACAATAAGAATATTAATCTCATATGCAGCGTTTAGAACAATTAAGGCCAAAATCTTCCCTTTGTAGTGAATTGTACATAACATAATGAACAAACTAAAGAGAAAAGGAGACAAAAATGCACCCTTGTCAAACTCCAATAGCAGTGTTAAACCAATTGCTACAAGCTTTGCCACCCCTGCAAGCTTTGTCAACTCTGACACAAAACTCAGTGTTAGCATATGATGGCTTTCTGTAATAACTTATCAGCTATTCTGTATGATCAACCACAAATTATGATGACCAACAGCATCAAAAGCTTTTTTGAAATCTGTAAAGCTAATAACTGCAGGTTTCTGAAACTCACTATTTCTCTAGAGTAGACTGATTCCCCTATAATGATCACAAGAACTGCAATCACCTTTCTTAAAAATAGGGATAATAATAGTCTGGTAAAATCCTTAAGAACAACACTTTTATTGTAAAAAATTTCATATTTCAGTTAGTAATGTGACAACAGAAACATTCCCAGCTCTAAGCATTTCAGTGGTAATTTCATCCATCCCTGGGGATTTATGTAGTTTTAATTTAGAGGTAATCAAAGTAATTTCAGATTGTGATATAGGTCCAACATTAAAGCTAGTAATGCATCTATCCTTATTACAAATTAGTTGAAGACTACTTTGACAGCAAGTGAAATTCATCATCATCATCCTCAAGCAGCTGGGCTACAGAGGTCCAACCAGACCTGCAATTTAGTTCTCCATGCATATCTGTCCTGAGCTAATCTGCATCTGGCCACTGCATACCAATTCTAACAAGGTTCTATTTGATATTGTCCGCCCACCATATCATAGGTCTCCTCCTCTGAGGCCTTTCGGCACACTATTCATAACCCTTATTCTTTAATCTCTAATTATCCATATGGGCGACGTGGCCAAATCAATGGAGTCTCTGCACAATATGCTGTTCAAAGGAGGTTGCCAACTCCTTTGAACAGCATATTGTGCAGAGAGAGACTCCATTGGTTTGGCCATGTTGCCCGTATGGATGAAGTTAGACAAAGGAGGTTGCCAACTCCTTTGTCTAACCTCATCATTACTTACAAAGTTAAACCACCTAATGCCCAAGATACTGCATAAGCATCTAGAATCAAAAGCATCAAGTTTCCTGTTATCTTGTTTACAATGGGTGCAAGTTTCAATATCATAACTAACCCTAGAAAGAACAAAACTATTATACAATCTGATTTTAGTCTTTAGGTGTATACGAATATTTCTCCACACTCTTCATAGATTCTTAAAAGTCCCAGCAGCAATCCCTATTCGTCTGTTAATCTCATGCCGCACATCACCAGTATCTGTTACATAGCTCCCAAGATAATTAAACTGTGACACCTGCTCAAGACTGCAACCATTCAGATTAACTGAATCACAGCCTGCGTGATCAATTTTCATCACCTTAGTTTTCTTTCTGTTTATAATCAAACCTACTCTACTACCAGTTTCATTAACAACTCGAATGAAAGAGTTCATCTCTAGACTAGGGTTTATTTGGGGTATGCCGTGAGAGCTCAAAAGTTGCTAGATCTAGTAACAAAGTTGGTGTTTTATTTTATTCCCATAGATATACTATAACTATAGTTTTATCTTATACAAGGGGTACACCAGTTACATACACATTTCCAAGGGGTACATGAAGCATAAAAGGTTGAGAACCACTGCTCTAGACCATTTCATTCCCAGTATCTTTTGCAGGCAGGGTGACTCAGTCGGTAGCGCACCAGACTCGTAATCTGTAGTTCCCAGGTTCAAGTCCCAGCTGGGTCAGCATTGAGATTTATCTCTACAAAATTCTTCACCCTGTCCACAGTCAGTAGGGAGCACCAATGGGCTTGGAAAGGCCACCATCCATCAGATGGGACATTAAGCTGTGGCCCCGTGTGCAGGAGAGCCATACCCTGGGCATGTTAAAGAACACGCTGGATGGCCTTGATGTGAGGCTACCATCTGTCTCCCAACAGCCGTTCCAGTGGGTCCCCTCCTCCAACCTTCAATGAGCCTTCGGTGGCTGTTTGAAATGGCCATTGAGCCTATGGTGTGCAAAATAGTGCTGCTCAGAGGTAAAACAACCAGATATCTTTCCCTTGCAGTGAATTTCGTATAACATAATTAATAACCAAACTAAAGAGAAATTGCGAGACAAAATGCACCCTTGTCAAACAAAAGAAGCAATGCTAAACCAATTGCTACAAGCTTTGTCAACTCTCACACACAACTCAGTATTATTATAGAGAGCTTTCATTATGTTAACTAACTTGTCTGGTATACCATGTGATCTCACAATCAACCACAAAATATGACGATCAACAGAGTCAAAAGCCTTTTTGAAATCAACAAAGCTAGCAACCAAAGGTTTCTGAAACTCTAAACATTTCTCAAGAATCTGTCTGAGTGAAAAAATATCTGATCCACACATCCCCTACCACATCTGAATCCACATTGCTCGTCATGCAATTGAGTGTCAACCAGATTCTTAATTCTATTAAACACAATCATGCAAAGAACTTTACCTGTAATAGAAAGTAGACTGATACCCATATAGTTACCACAAGAACTGTTATCACCTTTTTTAAAAATAAGGATAATAATAGCTATGGTAAAATCCTTAGGAACATTACTTTTATTGTAAAAGATATTCAAAATTTCAGTCATTCATGTGGTACCCAAAACATTCCCAGCTCTAAGAATTTCAATAGTAATTTTATCTACCCCTGGGGATTTATGTAGTTTAAGTTTAGAAATTGCCTAAATAACTTCACACTGTGATATAGGGCTAACATTAAAGTCAGGAATGCATCTATCATCATTTCAAACAATGGGAGTAGAACTAACTACATTGTTTAGAATGCCACTGAAATACTCAGTCAACCTAGCCTTGACAGAATCCTCACCTTCTATAACCTTACCTTGTTTATCCATTAATCTTTGTATACCTTTCCATTTTCTACCACACAATACATTAATTATCTGGTACAGCTCTCTGCTGTTGTGCTGTCTAACTGCTTCCTCAGCTTTGTCAGCCAAGCCATCAAGCCAAAGATTCAATTTCTGATTTAGATTATGCTGATGATTTAGCCCTTTTGGCAAATGATGTTGATGAGATGAACTCTTTCATTCGAGCTGTTGATGAGACTGGTAGTAGAGTAGGTTTGGTTATAAACAGAGAGAAAACTAAAGTGATGAAAATTGGTCAGGCAGGCTGTGATTCAGTTAATCTGAATGGTTGCAGTCTTGAGCAGGTGTCACAGTTTAATTATCTTGGGAGCTATGTAACAGATAATGGTGATGTGCGGCATGAGATTAACAGACGAATAGGGATTGCTGCCGGGACTTTTAAGAATCTATGGAGAGTGTGGAGAAATAGGCGTATACACCTAAAGACTAAAATTAGGCTGTATAATAGTTTGGTTCTTTCTAGGGTTAGTTATGGTAGTGAAACTTGGACACTTTGTAAACAAGATAACAGGAAACTAGATGCTTTTTATTCCAGATGCTTACGCAGTATCTTGGGCATTAGGTGGTTCAACTTTGTAACTAATGATGAGGTTAGGCAAAGGAGTTTGCAACCTCCTTTAAGCAGCGTATTGTGCAGAGAGAGACTCCGTTGGTTTGGCCATGTTGCCCGTATGAATAATTATAGATTGGCGAATAGGGTTATGAACAGTATGCCTAAAGGCCTCAGAAAGAGGGGGAGACCTAGGATGCGGTGGGCCGACAATGTCAAACAGGACCTTGTTAGAATTGGTGTGCAGTGGCCAGATGCAGTAGATGTAGCTCAGGATAGACTTGCTTGGAGAACTAAATTGCACGGTCTGGTTGGACCTCCGTAGCCCATGGCTGCTTGAGGATGATGATGATGATGATGATGAATGGTCAGGTCTAATTTCATCTCCCCTATATGACCTGGTATTCCTAACAGAACTAGCCCATTTGCTGTTAATTAATATATAATCTATCATATTTTATGCAGCCCATCGGGTGAAACCCATGTGTACTTATGTATGTTGCGGTGTTTGTAATGGGTGCTAGTTATTCTCAAACCATTAAGTTTGCTTACCTGTAGGAGACGTTGCCCATTGCCATTGCAGCTACCAATACCAAAAGGCCTCTCACCCCTCCACAAAAGTCAGAGTAAGTTTGAACTTTGTCATTAAAATCACCTAGAACAAGGTAACAATAACAAGGGTAATATCACCTTTCTTAACAGAATTCAAAATATCCTGAAGTTGTTTTAAAATCTATCCTTCTCATACTCAGTGGGCATAACAGCAGATAACATTCAAGTCTTTAATGCTTGTCTGAAATTTTGCTGAAAGAAACTTTTCATTTATTCACTCATATCGTAGAAAAGCTTCATTGGCGTGTCTGCTGAGAAGCAGACCTATGCCTTGGTGATGCTTATTATCATTCCTCCCTGAAAAGAGAAATTTAAGATTATTTTTGTGAATCTGACCGTTATCTGTCCATCTGGTCTCTTACAAGTCAAGAATATCTAAATTACAACAGTGGAATTGTTGTGTGAGAGCATCAAGAGAATAGCTCTGTGCAGAGTCGTCACATTCCAACTACTTATGGAGAGAAAATGGTTAGTGGGATGTTTAAAGAAACTATGTTTATTGAGAGAGGGAATGCCGACAATATCAAACACCTCCCCAATCACCAGCATGGGGCAAAGACCCGTTCCCCCACCACTAAAGGTTGAAGCCATCTACACATGAAGACTTCCTCCAATGAAGAATTTGACAATGCCAGTAAAAGCAAGAGTTCAGGAATGGGGCAAAGACCTGTTCCCTCACCACTAAAGGGTGAAGCCATCTACACATGAAGACTTCCTCCAATGAAGAATTTGACAATGCCAGTAAAAGCAAGAGTTCAGGTGCTTGCGATGACCTCTGCTCAGGATTATCCACCAGTTGATAAAACATATCCTGTGAATCTATGCACTTGGGGCTGTCAACCCACAAACAAACAGAAAACACAGCAGAAGATTCTCTCTCCACAGAAGCTCACTAGTGCTGCAAAATCAATATCCATAATCAAGTTCAGAGCCATAATCCAGTCCAGTTAGTGTATGTGGTCAATATCAGGACCCTGTGTGGTTGACCAGTCCTCAGCATTGTGGATATTAAATTCTATTTTACTTCAAGAGCTTAAATTTTAGAGCCATCACTGAAAATGGAGAAAAAGTTATCAAAAGACCTGTAATTATTCTGTTTTTGAACTTTTTGATATTTTTTAGCAGTGTAATTCACTATTTATATAGTAATACCCTTGTTCTAGGTGACTTCAATGCCAAAGTTGGTACTGACTCTGACCTTTGGGGAGGGGTGATAGGCCCTTTTGGTATTGGTAGCTGCAATGGCAATGGGCAACGTCTCCTACAGATAAGTAAACTCAATGGCTTCAGAATAACTAACACTTATTACAAACACTGCGACATACATACATCGGTTTCACCTGATGGGCTGCATAAGAATATGATTGATTATATATTAATTAACAGCAAATGGGCTAGTTCCATTCGGAATACCAGGGCATATAGGGGAGCTGAAATTGGATCTGACCATTACCTTGTTAAAAGTGTCTTGCAACTTAAACTTAAAAAGTGTTGTGCTAAAGTTAAAAAATTTGCCTTTAATACTGAAGCTCTGAAAGACCCAGTTATAGCTAAAGCTTACCATGATAGGATGCTTAGTTATTATTACAGTCATGGTTTGCTTACTACTGAAGTTGAGGAAGAATGGGGCCATTTTAAACAGGCTTTTTTGGAAACTAACAGTACCCTTTTAGGAAAAAAGGAGCAGAAGAGACAGAATTATTTCAGTGATAAGGCACTTGAGCTTATTTCGGAAAGAAAGAACTGCAGGAATGTCCTTAATCAATACCCTTCTAGTCTTAATATAAGGTATTACAGAGATCTTAATAAACATGTAAAGGATCAGTTAGCAACTAATAAGAATCTTCGGCTTGATGGCTTGGCTGACAAAGCTGAGGAAGCTGTTAGGCAGCACAACAGCAGAGACCTGTACCAGATAATTAATGTTTTTATGTGGTAGAAAATGGACAGGTATAAAGGGATTGAAGGATAAACAAGGTGAGGTTATAGAAGGGGAGTATTCTGTCATGGTTAGGTAGGCTGAGCATTTCACTGATCTTCTAAACAATGTGGTTAGTTCTACTCCCATTGTTTGTAATAAGTATAGATGCATTGGTGGTTTTAATGTTGACCCTATAACACAATCTGAAGTTATTTTGGTTATTTCTAATCTTAAATTTTATAAATATCCAGGGGTAGATGAAATTACTATGGAAATGCTTAGAACTGGGAATGTTTCGGTTACCACTTGTATGATTGAAATTCTGAATATCTTTTATGATAAAGGCATGGTTCCTAAGGATTTTACCAGAGCTATTATTATCCCTATTTTCAAAAAAAGGTGATCGCAGTTCTTGTGGTAACTATAGGGGTATCAGCCTACTCTCTGTTCCAGGTAGAGTTCTTTCCATGATTGTGCTTAATAGAATTAAGAATCTGGTTTACAGTCAATTGTGTGATGAGCAATGTGGATTCAGAAGTGGTAGGGAATGTGTGGATCAAATTTTCACTTAGGCAGATTCTTGAGAAATGTTTTAGAGTTTCAGAAACCTTTGGTTTCTAGCTTTGTTGATTTCAAGAAGGCTTTCGACTCTGTTGATCGACATAATTTGGTTGATTGTGAGATCATATGGTATACCAGACAAGTTAGTTAACATAATGAAAGCTCTCTATAATAACACTGAGTCGTGTGTGAGAGTTCAAGGGAAAGATTTTGGCCTTAAATGGACTTGAGATACGAAAATTTCTGATTTAGATTATGCTGATGATTTAGCCCTTTGGCAAATGATGTTGATGAGATTAACTCTTTCATTCGAGCTGTTGATGAAACTGGTAGTAGAGTAGGTTTGGTTATAAACAAAGAGAAAACTAAAGTGATGAAAATTGGTCAGGCAGGCTGTGATTCAGTTAATTTGAATGGTTGCGTCTTTAGCAGGTGTCACAGTTTAATTATCTTGGGAGCCATGTAACAGATAATGGTGATGTGCAGCATGAGATTAACAGGCGAATAGGGATTGATCTGTGGATGATCTGTGGAGAGTGTGGAGAAATAGGCGTATACACCTAAAGACTAAAATTAGACTGTATAATAGTTTTGTTCTTTCTAGGGTTAGTTATGGTAGTGAAACTTGGACACTTTGTAAACAAGATAACAGGAAACTAGATGTTTTTGATTCCAGATGCTTACGCAGTATCTTGGGCATTAGGTGGTTCAGCTTTGTAACTAATGATGAGGTTAGGCAAAGGAGTTTGCAACCTCCTTTAAGCAGCATATTGTGCAGAGAGAGACTCAGTTGGTTTGGCCATGTTGCCCATATGAATAATTATAGATTTGCAAATAGGGTTATGAACAGTGTGCCTAAAGGCCTCAGAAAGAGAGGGAGACCTAGGATGCGGTGGGCAAACAATGTCAAACAGGACCTTGTTAGAATTGGTGTGCAGTGGTTAGATGCAGTAAATGTAGCTCAGGACAGACTTGCTTGGAGAACTAAATTGCACGGTCTGGTTGGACCTCCGTAGCCCATGGCTGCTTGAGGATGATGATGAGTCACAATAAAAATGTTTTCTCTTTATAACAAATGAATTGGCAGAAGAGTCAACCTAGCTTTTCTGCCATGAGTTACCAAAATAGAAATTCCCAATCAAAATGTTATGAAGTTTGAAGAACTTACAAACTTGAACTCAGGCTTTTTCATTAATGAACCAGTGGAACTGAGTTTAATTCAGAAATAGACACAACTCTTTTTTCCATTATAGCGCTTGTACTTTTATTGTTTGGCTGCCATTGACTGAAAAATAAATTTTTTAAAATATTTTGCTTTAAACACTCCTTTTTGAACCTTTTTGTTATAGTTCTACACTTTGTTTCTTGAAAGAATGCAGAAATATAATATTATATATTTTGTTTAGCAAATGTATAAAATAGAAAGAGTTAAGAAATTTAAACTATATAATTTTTCATACTTTTTTTGTATTCATTTGCTATGTTTAATATACTTTTGCATCCATAATTTACCAAAACATACTTTGAATACAATGGAAAAGTGAAGCAAAATATGATGAAAAATATATATTCAGTAGGTGTGCTGTGATTCTTTCAGACACTCAATTATGTTCACACCTCACAGTGAAATGCTTGTCTAAATGGCAAAATCTTGTTATGTTTATTGTAGCAAGAACATTCAGCATTAGCTAAAAGGGCAAATACTGAAGAATTCATTTGTGGCAATCCAGAAATGCATTGGGTGGACTAAAAGATTAAATGTGACTACTTCTGAGTTAATTAAATGAAACAGCAAAGACTTTTTCCATAGGTAACTTTGTGATGACTTAGGCTATGCCTTGTTTCAAAAAGAGTATTCAAGGATCCACATTATCTTAAAATTGATAAATGAAAGATTTTATTTTCATAGCATAAGGATAGGAAATCTCAGCTATATATTACGCTTCAATTGCAAAATTTCTATTCAGAGGAACAAGAAAATGATGCTCATTATTATAGCTTCTGGCAAGAAACTTCTAGAATCCTTTTGTTGCATATTGATAGTGTGTCCTGTACAGTGACATATATCTTGTTTTACGTAAGCAGTCATAGAAAAAACTTTTTGACTAGTATGTCTACAGTCCACCATATCCACTATTGAAAGGCCACACTCACTCAAATGGAATGTATATGTCACCGGCAAAGTTTGAAATCCGGCATTCTATAGAATGCCTAGGCATTGTATATAATGCCTAAAACTAGCTGGCAATGTATGAAACGATTCATATTTCACACATTTCCAAGGCATTCTATAGAATGCCAAAAGGCAAATCGGCAAAGTATAAAATACTCCCAGCAGTGATGTTTAATGTCACAATGCGAGTCACGTGACTCTCGACGCTCACCTCAAACAGAGAGCCAGAGCACTCAGTCCAATTCGAATTGACCAGTAAATGTTCCCCTGGGTCCCCTATAGGCTCACCCTGATTGCCAGATCCGCCAGTCCCTAGTGTCGGTAAAAAAGAGCGCCATAGTTGGTCACTTTGGACACCAAAAAGACACCCTTCCATTCGGAAAAGCGCCCCCTAGCATTGTAAGAGTGTAAAAAAGGGTTGCCTCAATAGGGATCCCAAAATTTGAGAACCCTAGCTTCCATAGAAAGAGAGTTAAGATAAAAAAAACAGATTAAAAAAAGTCATCAAAAAACGACATATCACAAGCATCTCGGAACTCTACTGAAATAGATTTGACAAGTAGTAAAGTGAAATACGAGTATCCTAACTCGAATTGCAAACTTCAAATATTCAACACTTTACTGATTCGTTCTCACTTGGCTTTACCTCATTTGGGGCGTTTTTTATAATGCGGACAACAGATTCATTACAGGTTATGATGTTAATATTTCTGGCGGTAGTTCAGCAATGGTATTTTTCTCTTTTTGTAGAAAAATCCCGTATCTTATATTTTGTACTTCTTACATTTTCACATGCATCTTTTCAATAAAAGCCTTTTTCATACTTTGCCAAAATAGTATTTGTCATTCTATATAATGCCTAGGTATTCTATACAATGCCTAGGGAAAGTATGTAATAATTCTCATATTTCATACATTGCCTAAAAACGCTGGATATTCTATAGAATGCCGGCTTTTCATACATTGCCGGTAACATATACATAAGAGCCATACTTAGTGATAAAGTAAACTATATTGCTTTGACCAGAAGTTTCCATCTGCTACTAAAAACTATCAAATAGGTTCCCTTCCAAACCCTTTTCTGAATCTTATGGTCCTGGTGATCTGGCCAGTTAGAAGAACTCACTCCCACATGAAGATTTAGTTGTATGTGTGTTACTATTGATGTTGCATATAATAAGCTATGATTTATTGACAAGTATTGCACTACTATGATATAGATCAATGTTTTTTTCAGTGTAGAATAGCTTGAAATAAATAGGAATGTGTTTAGATAGTATATGTGATAGTATACATGATAGCTCATGTGTGTAGATAGTTAAAGCTCTTTCAAAAAATGATGTTGAGTTATTGATGTGTGTTTACTAAGACAGTAATTGGGTATTGCAGATTATTTTATTTATATAATTAAGAAACCATCATAATTGCTGAATGCAAACTAGCAGTTGCTTACTCCAAAATATTGAATATGATGATAATGACATGATTGCTATGGTATTGTTTGGAGCACAATAAGGTAAAAGAAAAACATTAATTTAAAGAAGCATTTAAAGAAGCAAAAGATATGGTGATTTAGCAGAGACATGTATTCCACTCAGTGTAAAGAACTGCATTTTTGAGTATTAATTCTTAAGTACTGAATACAAATATAAATATTGTAATCAATCACTTAGATAGAAGGCTAAGTAACCTCCATTTTTCTTTGAATTAATGCTATTATGTTCTTAATTAAATGCTCATTCATTCTTTCATATGATGTGCAAGAGGACCTATTTAGATTAGTTATATATAGGATAAGGTTGTAAATTTCAGTTGTTTTCTGTTCAAAATTAACATTATCAGAAATACACCAATTTAAAAGACTCCCCCCTCTAAAGGTTTAAAAAAAGCCTCATGGTTGTTTGTAGTTGGGTTTGTGGTTGTTTTTGTTCCAACCATGTTAGTTTCTGCATTTGATATAAATATAATATAATTTTATATATACCCCAACTATTGTGATTAATTGGATTTACTGTTATATTTTATATATTATGATTTACTGTTATATTTTATATATTATATAATTTTATATATATAGATATAATTTTGATATAAATAATATATCTCCAGTTATTAATATATATTATTGTAATTTTTACTAAAATAAATGTTTTATGGAATACATTCCCCTGACTCAGGGACAGTTAGTTGCTCAAATTTCAGATGTACTAGTGGACAAAGCACAATATTATCATATGGCTATCATGACTGTAGGTGGTGACCAAGGAACAAAATTTTGCTACTTTGTACCTGTAAAGTGTTTCTGATAACTATAAAAATATGAATTGTTTCTTCTAGCAATAATCATTAATTACATTGATGCAATTAAGATTCTGCTGCTTTCAAAAAAACCAAAAGTTGGATTTAAAAACCAGCAAGTGGAAAAATATTTCACCAATCATATATATAACATAAAATAAATATACTAAATCAAATATCTACAATCTATAGCCCACTGGCTACATTTGGCACAATCTGGTTTTATCAGCCCTATAAGCATTTTGTAATAGACACCATGTCTGTGCTGTTATCTGTCAGATGGGATATTAAGCTATAAGGAGAGCTGTACCCTAAGGACATTGAAGAATATACTGAAAATTATTTCAGTATATTTAACATGCAAATAGTTTGAAGGATAAACTTAAAAATTTTATTGCTCAACAGCAGAGAATTTTAATTTATTTTAATATTTTTGTAATAATAGTAATGTGATGAATCAGAAAAATAAATGGCACTAGCCTAGCCCCTTTACAGAGTATGAGCCCAGTATTAGCATATCTGCGTCCTTCTCAACACTCTCGGTAAGCATTATTTTGTTGCAATAAACCAACTCAGCTGCTCTGCTAAAATTTGTATCATAAATATGGTCTTAGGCAGGTGTAGCATGATTTCATACTTTATCAGTTCAAAGTTTATCACCTTCAGGTGTTCTCAATTTGTCACCAGTAATAAGATAACATTGGGGTACTGATAATGCAATTATAGCAAGTATGTATGTAAAGGAAAACATGATATCATTGGTATTAATTCTGGTTTAGAAATACTGTAATATGAAAGCTGCACAGACTAATTTTTCAAAAAATATGTAAGACCAAAAGAGTGATTAAACAATAGATAAGCTTTTCATGAAATAGCTGAAAATTTTTAGTTTTGCTATAAGTGGGTTCAAATCCCACTCATGACAAAACTAAATTTTTCAGCTATTTCATGAGTCCTGCTCTACAGCACATCTCCTGTGATACTTTACTATTGAGATAAGCTTTTTTAAATATTTGTGAGCACTGGAAATAATTAGGATGATTTTAATTTTATTACTGGGTGATATGCAAGCATTCATCAATCTTATTAGTCATTTATCCTTGTTAATAGACATAATCAGTTATAGAGATACTAACATTTATTGTAACTTCATTTTAAACTAAATAGAACGAATTTTTTTTTTCATAACCTACACAAAGAACAGAGATTTCTTTTCATACAACATACAAACACTTACATACGGACATGCCTGTTGGTTTAATATTCAGGTGCACTAACAACTAGAGCTTTTATTATTTATTTATTTATTAACTTTAAATACCCATTGTTTGCTCATAGATAAATTAGGACCATTCTGACTACATTTCAAACAGTGTTATCTGTATCAGCAAAATAAATTATGCTATTTAATTTTAATATAACTAATTCTATAATATTTCTATCATAAATGATAGTTTTATTTCCTGTATATTCTTTGTCTTGCTTATATGACTTATAACAGGTAATAATAACTTTAGTATGTAATTTATTGCTATTGCTTCTTTGGAGAAATAGAGACCACATTCTATTAATTGCACATAATAACTAGCTTTTGTGATGATTTTGCTATTTTTATTGTTTGAGCATATGTAACCAAGCATGTATTTTTATATATTTATATATAAATGTATATAATAATTATAATCATACTTTTCTTATTCTGTACATAAAATACAGAAATATGAAAAAAAAGTAATAGCAGTTAGTTTGCATTTTGTTAAGTATTTAAAATATTTCTCATAAACATTTTTCAAGTAATAAAATAAATTACCCCTCAAGCAGTTGCTTACCACAGAAGTCTGGCAGAAGCCTGTCAGTTTAACATGCCATAGAGATCTGTGAGGCAGGCAAAACCTCAGCAGAAAGAAATAGTAACTTCTATGCCTTACCCTGGGGTCAAACCTAGGTCCCTCTGATCAGTAGTCAAGCATGCTAACCAAATGGCCACTGGGACAGCTTTTCAAGTAATACATGTTTGTTAAAAGTTTCAAAGTATATTGGTGTCATTAACTTGATTGATCAGGTTACACTCATTTGATAACAGTAAATCCAATTAATCACAATAGTTTGGGTTGTACAAATGCTTAGCAAAGTAATTTTTACTCTCTCAGATCCGTATGTCGGCAAAAAATATTTTCTGCAAAATATTTATTGCTCTATCAGAGGATAGATCAATATTATGTTTCATGTTTAGACTATGCTACACAGCAACTATAATTTATGAATTTTACAGAAGTCTTGTAATGAAACATAAAAAAAAAGTATAATAATTTTCCATTTCCCAACCATTGAGTTTCTATTTCCCATTTGAAGCAGCTTTTTAAAATAGAAGAAAACTATCCCAATACTTGCATGCAGGTTATGTTATCAAACGTATAGAATTATGCACAGTAGTTCTAAAAATGTTAGGAAAATAGTTGCCACAGAAAAAGCAGTCAGACAATATCAAATTAAATCTTATTAAATTTGTGCTTCTATGACCATTGCTCAAAGTAGACAGAGAGAACAGAAGTTTGCAATTGGATAAATCTTTGTACATCCTCTCATTATATGAAGATTTCATGTGTATTCCTTAATTTCCTTTAGAGTTTCTTGTGTCAAAAAGTTTATTTAGTGTAGGTGACCAGTTTTTTGCATAGTTAGTTTGAAGTGATAAGAATCAGTTTATAATTATTCATTTTTTTAAAGTAAAAGCAAAAAAGATAAGCTCTACCTAAGGTGTAATAGTTTTGGATTTTTATGAGTGTATTAAATTGTAGAATAGTTAATAATAAAAACTTAAACTATTCTTATTTTTATTTGTGTTTTGTTTCAAGGTCTTTCAGTTTAATTCTATTAAGAAATTTCCTTCAGTTCTTAATAAATGAATTTAGTGCAGAGTGTAGTATAAAAAAATGGGAAAGATCGTTTTGCACTGTCTTTTGTAGTTTTTTTTGGCAGAAGATACAAAGATAATAGTTTTTTTGGTTTATTATCAATTTCTGAATGTTAAATATTTTAACAAATCAACTAGCAAATTTATAAGCCTAGAGTAAGTTTCATGCATCTTAACAACTAATATGTGCTGGTAATTAATATTATATGGATTAACCAGTAATCGGACCATGACAGCTTAGTGCACATTGAAATAGATCAAATTATACTAGACCAACTGATTATTTATAGAATGTAATTCATTTATAGACTCCTTTAGAGGAGTGCCTCCATCCTCTACAAGGCTTCAAAGGATGAAGTCTCCCTCTGAAGTAGCAGTGTGGCACCATCTATGGAGGTTTGGCAGCCACCACAATTTCAGCAAAAGGATGGCAGATTGCCAGGAGTTAAGTAAGAGGTTGAACTGGGGCAGCATGGTAGCTAGATGCATAACTGTCCACAGTGATAAACAGAGGATTTAAGGTTTAAATTTTGCCAATTCTAGGATATATTTATTGATTGAAAAAGCTTTTGTTTGATGTTCTCTTAGAAAGGAAAGGTTTTTGCATAGAAAACATTTACTTTAATGAAGTGTGATTGATATTATCTTTGTTTATATTTAGCTGAATCTACAATTGTTGAAATTGTAAAATACATTAAGAGATTACATCATTATTGTCAACCAAGTCAATAATAGATAATGTAGTTTTAATTTTGCCTGTATTCAAGATTTAATAGAAACATTATTATTTATAATAATGTATGTGCAGTGGTGAGTTGCTAAAATATTTGCAGATGGTTCCCAAAAAACATTTTTGTTTTCACTTTGGAAAGTAAACTATTTTTGTTGCTGTACAGGTAAAGATTTAATTTTATTTAGAATTTAAACATCTTATAACTAATTTGAATTAGGTCCTAATATTTAGATTCTTCTTGATATTCACTGTATATATTTTTATTTGATTCACAAACTTCCAAACTAGACAAAAATGGGAGTATTTGCAAATGAATATGAATGTTATTACAGACGGGTGTAATCAGGCTTCACATTTCTGAAGTTATACCATTTCCTCATCATTCTTGGTGTAACTAATCAAAGTGCAGTTAATAATGCTTGATTTTCTGAGTTGTCATTGCAGCATTTTACCTAGTGATGGCATTATTAGTAATGAATAACATGGCAGCAAACAACCTATCTGCACTGTTTACTTCAGAAGTATAAAAAACCAACCCACATAAAGAGTAATCCTACCAGCCTGGATGGACCAAATGCAAAATGTAAACTATCAAAGAAATCTTCAATTTAACTTGAAAAACTTATCATTTGAAAAGAAAAACATAACAAAAAATGCTCTTGCAAAATTAAAATAAATTTTGGTTAAAAAACAGCATTGTCAAACTAAAGAAAGCAAATTCTAGTCCAGTAATAAAGTATTGCAGAAAAAAAATTATAGCCAGTAATAAAGTATTGTACACAAAAAATAATTAGTTTAAAAATAATTAGTTGAAATAATTAGTTTAAAATTAATTGGTTGTCCTATTTATTTAATAATAATAATAATGAAATTAAAATAAATAGGGAGTCAGTTTGAGTCTGCTTATCAAAATATATGTCTAAATATATTTTTGTACTGTAACCCACCAATTTTAGTGAATTATACAGTGTGTTTAACACAACAGTCTTGTTTGCTTTAATTAGGGTGAACAACTACTATTTTTATCAATAGTGTACTCTATTTAAGACATTTCTACTGGTGCATACTTGAGCCTATCCAGGACACCCAAATGCACTGCTTGTCTGTAAAAGTACTGTTTAATATAACAAAATAAAGGGCAGAATTTATTAAGTAATTATGCAAATAATAGATATCTTAGGAACAAAAATACTAGGTTTAAAGCACTTGTTCTATAAATCCATGAAATATTTTCCCCATCATTTTGTAGTCTTGACAAATATTTATATTTTCAATAATACAACAGCCTTTATTTTCATATACTTAAATGTGAATACTGGATGCCATATAATTTTCTTCAACAAATTGTCCTATTTGGAATTTGGCAAGTAAAAAGGGAGAAAAAAAAGTAGTAAAGAGAGATAAATATCCTAATGCAAAACCATTAGAAAATTTATTTTTCATTATTTTATGTAGTTTGATGTCAAATGTAAATTTGATGAAGAAGATTGAATTCAGCTGCAATGCTTCCTTTTGTAATTTTTTTCAACTTTATTGAATATCTAAATCATCAAGTTTATAATAATTATCAAATTGTGGCAAATGTAGTTCCCAATGGATATGACACTGTTTTTGTCTCTAGGAATTAGTTACTTCTGATGCTTTAAAACAAATGTGCTATTCAAAACATGTTAAACAAGGATATTTTGAAAAACGAATATCCTTTAAACTTAGATGAAACAAGTTGTGTGCAAAGACAAAAAAAGAGAAGTAACTAAATAACAGTTTTAGGCTAGAAATGTAATTTCGGGGTCATAATAACTGGGTAAGATTTTAACTCTGTTTTAGAAAGAAATTTGAAAATGGAAAGTTAAAAGCTGGTTATAATATGAGCTACAGATTGGAACAAAAATAGTGTATAGAACAAATTCCATAAATTATGGGTTCGGGAAAATAAAAGGCTTAAAATGTACAAGTTACCATGTTATGGCTCTGGATATTAAATTGGTGAACAACTTTCATTTTTTCATTTTAAAATAACTTCGCACTCATCATCCAGAAAGTACATCAAAATCTTCAAATTTAAATTGAAAATGAATGGTGTGTTTCAATGAATAAATATCATTTATTGACTGAAATGCTGTTAGTTTAATATTATATATAGTTCAATTTTATAATTAACATGTGTAGCTAATAATAATTTTAATTAGGAATTTGTTAATATATATTAACAAAATCCATATTGTAAATAAGTTTCATTGTCACTGTAATATAATATTTATCAATAGTTAAAAATTATGTAATTTCCTGCATATCATTTGATATAAATGTAAAAATTATATTTATCTGGGATTCCAAAAACTGACAATGATTTAGAAATATGAATGTAATGACAGATAAACAAGGAAGTAAGAAGAATAAGAGAAAGTAAAACTAAGCAAAGAAAATGCAAATAATTGGAATAAAAAAACTGGAGATAGTTCAGGGCATTTCTTTAGGAATTTAGCAGAGTTAAAAAAAAAATCCATTTCTGGAAAGGGAGGGTATATATGAAATGTGGCAAGCAGAAAAGGTTATTTCACTTTCTCTTTTTCGCCAGTTCATGCTGGGCTTTGTACTGTAGGAAATAAAGAAAATTTTAAACTTGTACCTTTCTGCAATATTGTATGTGTACACTGAATGGACAAATTATTATTATATACACTCCAATAACAATATGCAAAGCAGAAGTATCATGTCCAGTCATGTGGGATGCTGAAACTGGCAATGCCTATAAATAGAACAGATCTCTATTGGAAACCAACTATGGAAAAGTAATCATGGGTAAAGGAGTGACATAAGCGTGTTTGACCGTGGCCAAATAGTAGGTGCAAGTAAAGTCCACCACAACTGCTGAACTGTTGGAATTTGCACATCAAACCATCGCATTATACCAAGACTATGTGAAATATGGTAAAACTTCCAACCAGTGGGAAAAATGTGAATGTAAACATGCAATTGACTCTCGAGGTGAGTGCATATTGACTCACATCATTACAAAGAATTACATGACTACTGTGAAGCAAATAGTGTGTGAATTTAATGAGGGTGCATCCACAAGCTTATGCATAAAGATTATCTGTTGTTCCATAGAAAAAATAGGCTATAGCAGTTGACAGCCACATCGTGTCCCCTTGTTGACTACAAGGCACCGAAAGATTAGGCTGCAGTTTGCAAAGGCTTATCACAACTGGAGTGCAGAGGACTGGAAACACATCATCTGTTTGCATGTTGAAAGTTCTTAGGAGAAAACTCTCAGAAGCTTTTCGGAGCAAAGACAGCGCTCCATCTTCAGTGAAGTGATGCTATGTACTGATGTTAGGTCTGTTTAGACAAAGAGCTTCTTTCAACATGTCGTGAAGGGCGATTCTAGTGTCTCGGTTGCAGGTGGGGATGGAAGAGGTCATTATTTCAATAGCCTCGCGACTATGGTTCTGTAGAAAGTGGATGCATGCGCAAGAAGTGTGGCGTGCTCCCAGTCTATTGTTGCCGTGTGTTGCACTGCTAGCTCAGAGGCGGCCGTCGTTAGCTTCTTTTGGCTGACATCAGTTTTGTCAGCCGAAAGAAGCTAACGACGGCTGCCTCTGAGCTAGCAGTGCAACACACGGCAACAATAGACTGGGAGCACGCCACACTTCTTGCGCATGCATCCACTTTCTACCATAGTCCGCGAGGCTATTGAAATAATGACCTCTTCCATCCCCACCTGCAACCGAGACACTGGAATCACCCTTCACAACATGTGGAAAGAAGCTCTTTGTCTAAACAGACCTAATGTCAATACATAGCATCACTTCACTGAAGACGGAGCGCTGTCTTTGCTCCGAAAAGCTCCTAAGAACTTTCAACATGCAAATAGTTTGAAGGATAAACTCTAAAATTTTATTGCTCAATGACAGAGAATTTTAAATTATTTTAAATTAATTTTTGAGCAAGAAGGTCTTTTTAATTGTACACATCATCTGGCCTGATGAATCACAGTTTCAACTCACACACTGATGGGAAGGTGTGTATGTGGTGTAAACTACATGAAGTGATGGATCCAGCTTGCCAAGTTGGAGTCATACAGGCAGGTGGAGGTGGTGTAACAGTTTGGGGTGCGTTTACATGGGTTTCATTGGGGCTCCTTGTACCCATCGAGATCTCCGTCACTGGCACAAGGTACGAGAACATGCTGACCATCTGCATCTGTTCATAACGATTCTCTTTCCACACCATGATATCATTTTTCAACAGGGCAATGCCACACTGCATATTTCTCACGTGATGACCAATTGGCTCCAGGAGCATTCAAGTGAGTTTATCACACTCAAATGGCCCCCTGTGTCACTGGACCTCAACCCCATTGAAAATTTGTTGGACAAATTGGAAAGATCTGTTCGAGTCCGCCAAACTCCACTGGCAACTGTGAATGCCCTATGACAGGCGATTCTCACTTCATGGGTGGCAATACACCTCCAAGTTTTCAACACCTCATTGAGTCCTTATCAAGATTGGCTGCTGTTGTGAGGGTAAAAGGTGGAACAACAGATCCTCTCAGATCTTCTACTGTGGCATATAAACTGACAGGCTCCTATCAGACCTCTGTGGCAAGCAGCTGCTTGAGGGGGTATTTGATTGATTTGACAGGTTATTAGGTATATATATTAATTTATCTGTTCAGTTTTTTATAACATGCTGTTGAAATGCTTCAAGATAGAATCTAAAAATTGCAATAGAGGTTCACAGTGCAGTAATTAAAATTAAATTGAAATCTTTAATTCTCTATGACACTGTTAAATGTTTTCAAGCACTTCAACAAATGTTCTATGCTATCAAGTATCAAAAGCTATTAAGGAGAATTTATGTACTGTACCACACAGGAGGGTAGTAAGAGCAGCTTTTGGGATGCTAGCCAGTGACAAGTGAGAACGTCAAAGAATAAACTTATCACTAACATCTGGGAAGCTCTTGTTACTACCCATCCTCAATATTTCTGTGGTATGGTACATAAATTCTCCTTAATAACCTTTGATACTTGATAGCATAGAACATTTGTTGAAGTGCTTGAAAGTATTTAACAGTGTCATAGAGATTTAAAGATTTTAATTTAATTTTAAGATAGAATCCTTTTTGTATTATTTTTAAATGAATTGTGACTAGATGCTGCTTTTAGGTTTTAATGGGACTTAGCAAATTTTAATCCCACTTTTAATGATCGATAGCGGTTTTCATTTTGTATTTGCTTTTTTACACACCATAAACCTACCTGTAAAAATACATGAACAGTGATTTGGTTGATTAGAAATTTTAATGTGGTTATATTTAAACCCAGAGCTAAACTAAGTATTGTGATGTTTATATGAATTATTCAATTTTCTGCAGTTAAGACATTTTTGGCTGTTTTTTACAAACAGTATAACAAATATTTTACTGTTTTCTTAGGATGAAACAGATGGCTCAGATAGCAAAGAAGAAGGAGATGAGAAAAAGACAGAGAAAAAGAAGTAAGTAATTTTTGTTATGAGTTAATAATTAGGACTGAACTTATCAGTATTAATTTAGTATTGCTATTATACTATTATAGACAGAACTGGACTGACTACATGAGCATTCAAATATTTTTTATGACTATATGCTCTTGAGGGTGTGGTATATTTAGTATTTAACATCATTTGCAAGCAAAGGAAAAAAGTGAATATAATTCAATTCCTTCAAAAGTAAAATGAAAAAATTTAAGAACATTTTTAATGAATAATTTCTGTTTAATAAGTGAGATCTCATTAGTAGGTAGTTATATATTGATGTAAATCGATGTTATTTTTAAAGATTAGGGCTGGGTTTGTTTTATCTCTGAGTGGCTCTTTTATGCACACAATGGGCTAAATAGTCAGATCATAAAAGCTCTTGGTTAGGGAAGGGGACACTATTAGGAGATAGATGGAAATCTACTCAGGTCATCCCAGGTGTTCTTTAATGTGCAGAGGGTATGGCTCTCCTCCTACAGTACCATGGCTTAATATCCCATTGACCTTTCGAAGCTCATCTGTATTTCCTCATCAAGATAGAGTGTGGGCTAACAGAAATAAACCTCAGCACACACAGTTGGAACTCCAATAGCAATCCTCAGATTGCTATTGGAGTTCCAACTGTGTGTGTTGAGGTGTGCTACAAATTAACCATCCCTCTAAATTAACCATCTCTCTGTGTTGAGGTGTGTTGAGGTTGTGCTACAAATTAACCATCCCTCTAAAGATTAAGAATTTAATGGAAAAAATAACAGTAATTTGTGAAATACCACATTTTTAAAATTAAAAATGTAATATGTTAATCAAAATTTTCAAACTGTGGAGCATTCACCTAAGGAGTCCTATTTGTCGATTATTAGTGAGGTTGCAGTATCTCTGCTATTCAACAGTATATTTTTATAATCCTGGCCTTCAGTTTCATTTTGAATAATAGTTATACCAATGCCATTACATTGCAACCATATTATTTTTATTGTTATTATTCTGTGAATGAAAGTTTGGGAATATGAATCATAAAGTTGGGGATTTTTCATGAAATGCTTTTTGGAAACAGATGAAGAAGAATTTTGGGGTTTCCCACTACAGAAAGTGATATTTTTCAGTTTTCAGAATCATAACTTATTAGCAAAATATTATTAGTTTACTAATAATATTATTAGTAGTAAATGTCAATACCAAAAGTGAGAGTGAACTCTATAGTCTAGGGGTCTCTGATACTTGGCCGACAAAGTAATTTTATGCACCTCACAAACTACATATTCTATCATAATCACGATAGTGAACTATGGCCTTCTAGCTCTTCCTTACCTTTAGAGCTCTAGAATACAAATGTTATCAAAACAGTGAGTGGAACAGTATGTATTGCTTTTAGTTTTATGTATGTGAAAAAAGTATTTTGATTAATTTTTTTAGGGTGTGATGCACTCCCCCCACTACCAAAGTCCATGATTCCACTAGAATTGATAGAATAAAATTCTAAACCAATCTTTATATTTGTTTGCAGTTATAAATATATTAATACATAAATTATATATATAATTAATACATAAATCTCATATATTGTTTTTTCCCTATTCATTTATTAACCCTTTCTCTACCATACCAGCCCAAAACAGCCCTAACTGCAGGTAGAAGGTAGTGAAGAGGAAGGAATAGCATTGATTGGATGAGTCCATTTAAAATTCATAGCCGTTTTTGGCCAGTATGGTACTGAAAGGGTTAAAACAAATATGCATACAATTTGTCTTCAGTCCCAAATGATTAAGTTTAATCAATAAATAGTATCCACAGAGTTAATAGTTATGTGGAATAAAGTTTTACCGACATGTGAGTCAAACCTGTTTCTCCTGATACATGCTAGAGTGTTCTAAGACCACTAAACTAATGCCTTCTCCATCTTTTTTTCACTAATGTGACTTATCAATCTCCCATGATTGATTCACCTGGACTTCTCAGCATCTATGATTGAGAACGGCAACTATTTCTTTTTAATTTTGTAAACACTGCATTAAAACAACACAAGATTACAAGATGTAATTGGTTGTTGATGAGATAAGAATTTTTGAAGCATCAAATTTTTCCACTCGAGCATTTAGATTCAAATTGCAAAGTTGCCAATTAATGAACAGCAGATAAAAAAAACTAGAGATATATACTGAAGTGCCATTAAATTAGGGATAGTAACCTAGTAACGTGTTGGACCCCCTCTGGCCCTGATAGTGGCCACCACACGATGAGGTAAGGACTCCACACTCCTGCGTAACTCTCCTGCGTAAATGTTCCATAGGTATGGTGACACATGAATCCTCCCGAGCTGTCCACAATTCTCTCAAGGGCATCGCTAATGGAACATGGCCCGAACACTCTGTTCGATGGTATCCCAAAGATTTTCGATGGGATTTAAATCTGGGCTTTTAGGTGGCCAATTTATTATTTCAAAGTCAGCAGAATGCTCCTGCAACCATGCAGTAGCCAACCTGGACCTGTGAGATGAAGAGTTGTCTTGCTGGTAGACGCCATCTCCATTGGGATGCATGATGGCCACAAATGGGTGTAAATGGTCAGCCATTAATTCTACGTCCAGGATGTATTGAGAGTCATCAGTACACATACCAAAGGTCCCACAGACGTCCAACTGAAGACACTCCAGGCCATCACTGAGCCACCACCAGCTTGTACTCTTCTGACCTGACATGCAGGATCCATGGCTTCATGGGGTTGGCGCCATACTGTCAGTCTCCCATCAGCGTGATGAAGTTTAAATCGAGTTTCATCACTCCAGGCTATCTGTTGCCAATTTTTGATGTTCTTTAGCCCATGCAAGGCATTGAGCCCGATGTCGTGCTGTTAGAAGTGGGACTCTAGTAGGTCAGCAGCTCCTGAAGCCGAGACGATGAAGTGAGCATTTCACGGTCCATGAACTGACTTCCCAGCTAGAACCCACATTTAGATGGGAGGTGATTTCAGATAATGTCTGGTCCCCTATCAGTCTGTACAATGCAGGTCAAACAGCGAAGCCCACAATCATTCAAGGCTGGTTGTCCTTTGCAGTTTGTCTGGGTGCTTGTTTTTTTTTTTTTTTTTTCCGGAATTTTCACTTTTTGGAACACTCTTGAAACTGTGAATGAGAAAATCCGAGTTTGTTGACAATTTCGGAGATCGAGTGTCCCATCCATCAGCACCTATGATCTGCCTTCTGTCAAATGCATCCAAATCCCACGCCTTTCCCATTGGGTTTCTCATGACGAATGCTTGGGGAAGCCAAAGCTGACAGCTATATATGGCCAGAGTTTCAACCATAATAAATAAATAAATACCCCCTCAAGCAGCTGCTTGCCACAGAGGTCTGACAGGAGCCTGTCAGTTTACATGCCATAATAGAAGGTTTGTGAGGATGGCAGGACCTCAGCAGAAAAATGACACATACATCCATGCCTTAGCCAGGGCTTGAACCCAGGTCCCTTAGATCAGTGCATGCGCACAAATGCGGGACTTGCAGTATTGAATTTGGATAACGTCTCCTATCCCTAATTCAATTGCACTTCAGTATAATCCATTCTTGTGACTTTAAGGGAATTCTGGTTGTGAGGATCTATATTTTAAAATATATCAGATAATGATGAAAAGAGGGTCTGCAGAAAGAATGAGATTTCATAGGGGGTCCACAGGAAGAATGAGACTTATTTGGAAACCACTGGTATAACTAATTCTGGTTGCATTTTTTTACATTGATCTTATAAAAGCAGATATTTCAAGCTTATAAAATAATACATTTCATATTTCATGCAGATTTTATTAATTAAGATATGATATAATTTCTTCCACTTCTCTGATTGGGAAAAGTGCTGAAATGCTGTTTCAAGGACATCCATTGCAGATTAAGCTTTGATTTCATGTTTAGTTCCATTATCTAAGACAGAGCTGTCCAACTATGAACAAAATCAAGTTTTTACTTGAAATTTTAAATAAATATCTGTAATCCACCTTATAATTTTTCATCAACATATATTACTTTACTTGATATGCAATATTCAACTTACTTATTCTATTTGCAATTGTTATTGCATTATTTCAACTTACTCATTCTATTCTTATTGGCCAACAACTACGGCCACAATGCTCCGATTAAATTTATTAAATATTTAATAAGGTTTAGAAAATTTATATTGGTTTTTTATTACTTATTATTTTTTGGTATAAACAAAATAATTTTTTGAGGTGACATGACCTTACTTTTCAATTACCTATCTTGTCCTATTCTTTTTTTTGGCCTGCAAAATAAAAAATTTTACGGCCCGCGAAAAAGAAAAAATGGCCCGCAGTCTTAGAGAAGTTGGACAGCACTGATCTAAGATATACCACATATCAAAATAGATCCTTTAAATCTTCCCATGCTATTGGCACTGTAGTGCATGTCAAATTTCTGCAGATTAGTAGCACATGCTACTAATCTGCTGTCCAGTGTCTTTAAGACAACAAATGAGAATTTTGTTCTTTTTCAAAATAGAAATTCCCTTGGATTTTTTTTTTTACATAGATCTTATAAAAGCAGATATTTCAAGCTTATAAAATAATACATTTCCTATTTCATGCAGATTTTATTAATTAAGATATGGTATAATTTCTTCCACTTCTCTGATTGGGAAAAGTACTGAAATGCTGTTTCAAGGGCATCCATTGCAGATTAAGCTTTGATTACATGCTTAGTTCCATTATCTAAGATACACCACATATCAAAATAGATCCTCTAAATCTTCCCATGCTATTGGCACTGTAGTGCATGTCAAATTTCTTCATATTAGTAGCACATGCTACTAATCTGCTGGCCAGTGTCTTTAAGACAACAAATGAGAACTTTGTTCTTTTTCAAAATAGAAATCCCTTGGAATTTTTTTTACATAGGTCTTACAGAAGCAAATTTTTCATGCTTTTAAAATAATACATTTCATATTTCATGCAGATTTTATTAATTAAGATATGATATAATTTCTTCCACTTCTCTGATTGGCATTCCATACATGCAATAGGCAGAATTACTGGTTCATTTCTTTTCATTTCTCCACGTTGAAGCCACCCCCTGATTTCAATTCATGAATTTAACATGAACCATTATCAACATGTTTTTTTTTCTTAAAGTTTCAAATTCTCCCAAAAATTAACCAGAAATTTTTCATTTTGGAAGCAATTTTGAAGTACATCTGCTTTTTTTTTCTATTATATTCTTTTTTCCCGATTTAACCTATTTCGTTAATTATTGTTTTTATGATTCATCCCAGCATTCAGTATGTAATTTCCCAAAAGTAAAATTAAAACTGTTGTTATTTACTTCCTGAAAAGAACCATTAGAGTGGCAGGAATGGTACAGCTGCAGTGTTGCACAGTGTGACCTAATTGGATACACATGTGTGATTATGGTTTTTCAGTGCTGGCTTCCCTGTTGTAAACACCAGATGGACGAAAGCTGCATTTTCTCAGTTAGAATTATTATTTCTTTAATTAGCTTACATTTTTATTTCCATTCATTTCCTGAGAATGAGTGAAGTCTTGGATATGAAAGCAAAAAGGATTTCCTTTGCATAGAAATCAGGCCTTTTTACAATCCCCCCCCCCACACACACACACAAACACACACTCCTCAACAGTAAAATTTTATTTTAAGGAAATTTTAAATTTTCTAATCAATAAATAGTAAATCTACAGAACTACCTCTTGACTTTGAAGCCAATAAATCAATCAATAGTTTTGTGGAAAAAATGAAAGTTTGTGGAGTGCTTTGCTTGCACATTGGCAAGGTTAATTTTTTTTTCACAAAACTATTTATTGTTTTAAATTTATATTTAGTGGTTTAGAAATAGGTTTAACTATATCCCCCCCCCCATGTTTTTACTTTGCAACTCTGAAAATATCGAAATTTTTTAGCCATAGTGCACTAATGTTTCAGCACTTTGCTAGGATGCACAAAATACAGTACCCAAAGAAAAAAAAAATTCATAATGCTCATTAAAGAGCCGAGTAAGTGTTATACTTTTTAAACAAGGCAGAAAATCCTCAGAATTGAACAGTTCAAATCACCTTGTGTAAAACTGCTCATATTTTAAAATATACCATACTAAAAAAAATTATAAAAGTAATAAAAAAAAATCATGTTTCAGGTAAATATTATATTATTCAGGAAGAAATTTTCTTTCCATTTTTGTAATTTTAACTCTTTGCATTAATCAGGTTTTCCAGAATTAAGTTTTAATTCCTTGCCATATCACTTTTTTTACTATATCACTCGAAAAATGCCATTAAAATTAGCATGTTTATGAATTTTTGTAAATATTTTTTTTTTGTAAAATTTGAAATTAAATTTTGTTTTATTTGGTACATAACATGACCTATTTCTTCTGATTACTTCTTTGTTAAAGAAAGTTCTACAGTTGTATTGTTTGACTCAGAACAGTTGGCAAAAAAGTCTGGACCTTTCTCAAAGTACAAGACCAAAAAATATCTTTCTCAAAGACCAAGAAACAAATTGAAAAAGGGAGCAATTTTCTTTTTTAAAATAAAAATTTATTTACCTAATTATTCAGAAAGAAATTTCCTTTCTAGTAATATGTATTATAGTTTTTTTTAACTTATCTTCCTATTGCTTTTCACTCGGCATTTGTTAGTTTTGTGGATTGTCAAAACAGTTATTCCACCATATCTTTTGAACGCAAATGGCAAACTTAATGATTTGTGTGTCAAATGAATGCTTATGATATGGGAAGTGTCATAGACTATAAAAAATTAACCCCCATGCTTTCTTCCCCTAAAAAAAAGGGAAATATATAAATGACTGTTCCACTATATCTCCAGAAAGCAAGTATTGAAAGTAAAAAGCTATACATCAAATGAAAGCTTGTGATTCAAGGCGTGCCATAGATTATACAGAATTGACTTCCCATGCTCTCTTTCCTCATAAAATATGGGAATTATGAAAATGATTGTTCCATTATATCTTCGGAACATGATGGCCAAAAGTAACAAGCTATGCGTCAAATGAAAGCTTATGACATGGGGAATGTTATGGGTTAAAAAAAGTCAATGTAAAAAAGATAATAGTGGAATAATCATTTTAATATTTCTATTTTGTAGGGGAGAAGAGTGAAGGGGAGTGGACTTTTTTTAACCCATAACATTCCCCATGTCATAAGCTTTCATTTGACGCATAGCTTGTTACTTTTGGCCATCACGTTCCGAAGATATAATGGAACAATCATTTTCATAATTCCCATATTTTATGAGGACAGAGAGCATGGGAAGTCAATTCTGTATAATCTATGGCATGCCTTGAATCACAAGCTTTCATTTGATGTATAGCTTTTTACTTTCAATACTTGCTTTCTGGAGATATAGTGGAACAGTCATTTACATATTTCCCTTTTTTTAGGGGAAGAAAGCATGGGGGTTAATTTTTTATAGTCTATGACACTTCCCATATCATAAGCATTCATTTGACACATAAATCATTAAGTTTGCCATTTGCGTTCAAAAGATATGGTGGAACAACTGTTTTGACAATCCACAAAACTAACAAATGCCGAGTGAAAAGCAATAGGAAGATAAGTTAAAAAAAACTATAATACATATTACTAGAAAGGAAATTTCTTTCTGAATAATTAGGTAAATAAATTTTTATTTTAAAAAAGAAAATTACTCCCTTTTGCAATTTGTTTCTTGGTCTTTGAGAAAGATATTTTTTGGTCTTGTACTCTGAGAAAGGTCCAGACTTTTTGCCAACTGTTCTGAGTCAAACAATACAACTGTAGAACTTTCTTTAACAAAGAAGTAATCAGAAGAAATAGGTCATGTTATGTACCAAATAAAACAAAATTTAATTTGAAATTTTACAAAAAAAATATTTACAAAAATTCATAAACATGCTAATTTTAATGGATTTTTCGAGTGATATAGTAAAAAAAGTGATATGGCAAGGAATTAAAATTTAATTCTGGAAAACCTGATTAATGCAAAGAGTTAAAATTACAAAAATGGAAAGAAAATTTCTTCCTGAATAATATAATATTTACCTGAAACATGATTTTTTTTTATTACTTTTATAATTTTTTTTAGTATGGTATATTTTAAAACATGAGCAGTTTTACACTAGGTGATTTGAACTGTTCAATTCTGGGGATTTTCTGCCTTGTTTAAAAAGTATAACACTTACTCGGCTCTTTAATGAGCATTATGAATTTTTTTTTTCTTTGGGTACTGTATTTTGTGCATCCTAGCAAAGTGCTGAAATATTAGTGCACTATGGCTAAAAAATTTCGATATTTTCAGAGTAGCAAAGTAAAAACATGGGGGGGGGGGGGATATAGTTAAACCTATTTCTAAACCACTAAATATAAATTTAAAACAATAAATAGTTTTGTGAAAAAAAAATTAACCTTGCCAATGTGCAAGCAAAGCATTCCACAAACTTTCATTTTTTCCGCAAAACTATTGATTGATTTATTGGCTTCAAAGTCAAGAGGTAGTTCTGTAGATTTACTATTTATTGATTAGAAAATTTAAAATTTCCTTAAAATAAAATTTTACTGTTGAGGAGTGTGTGTTTGTGTGTGTGTGTGTGTGGGGGGGGGGGGGATTGTAAAAAGGCCTGATTTCTATGCAAAGGAAATCCTTTTTGCTTTCATATCCAAGACTTCACTCATTCTCAGGAAATGAATGGAAATAAAAATGTAAGCTTATTAAAGAAATAATAATTCTAACTGAGAAAATGCAGCTTTCGTCCATCTGGTGTTTACAACAGGGAAGCCAGCACTGAAAAACCATGATCACACATGTGTATCCAATTAGGTCACACTGTGCAACACTGCAGCTGTACCATTCCTGCCACTCTAATGGTTCTTTTCAGGAAGTAAATAACAACAGTTTTAATTTTACTTTTGGGAAATTACATACTGAATGCTGGGATGAATCATAAAAACAATAATTAACGAAATAGGTTAAATCGGGAAAAAAGAATATAATAGAAAAAAAAAGCAGATGTACTTCAAAATTGCTTCCAAAATGAAAAATTTCTGGTTAATTTTTGGGAGAATTTGAAACTTTAAGAAAAAAAAACATGTTGATAATGGTTCATTTTAAATTCATGAATTGAAATCAGGGGGTGGCTTCAACGTGGAGAAATGAAAAGAAATGAACCAGTAATTCTGCCTATTGCATGTATGGAATGCCAATCAGAGAAGTGGAAGAAATTATATCATATCTTAATTAATAAAATCTGCATGAAATATGAAATGTATTATTTTAAAAGCATGAAAAATTTGCTTCTGTAAGACCTATGTAAAAAAAATTCCAAGGGATTTCTATTTTGAAAAGAACAAAGTTCTCATTTGTTGTCTTAAAGACACTGGCCAGCAGATTAGTAGCATGTGCTACTAATATGAAGAAATTTGACATGCACTACAGTGCCAATAGCATGGGAAGATTTAGAGGATCTATTTTGATATGTGGTGTATCTTAGATAATGGAACTAAGCATGCAATCAAAGCTTAATCTGCAATGGATGCCCTTGAAACAGCATTTCAGTACTTTTCCCAATCAGAGAAGTGGAAGAAATTATACCATATCTTAATTAATAAAATCTGCATGAAATAGGAAATGTATTATTTTATAAGCTTGAAATATCTGCTTTTATAAGATCTATGTAAAAAAAAAAATCCAAGGGAATTTCTATTTTGAAAAAGAACAAAATTCTCATTTGTTGTCTTAAAGACACTGGACAGCAGATTAGTAGCATGTGCTACTAATCTGCAGAAATTTGACATGCACTACAGTGCCAATAGCATGGGAAGATTTAAAGGATCTATTTTGATATGTGGTATATCTTAGATCAGTGCTGTCCAACTTCTCTAAGACTGCGGGCCATTTTTTCTTTTTCGCGGGCCGTAAAATTTTTTATTTTGCAGGCCAAAAAAAAAAGAATAGGACAAGATAGGTAATTGAAAAGTAAGGTCATGTCACCTCAAAAAATTATTTTGTTTATACCAAAAAATAATAAGTAATAAAAAACCAATATAAATTTTCTAAACCTTATTAAATATTTAATAAATTTAATCGGAGCATTGTGGCCGTAGTTGTTGGACAATAAGAATAGAATGATTAAGTTGAAACAATGCAATAATAATTGCAAATAGAATAAGTAAGTTGAATATCCTGGCTATTTTTTCCTGTGCACAGACAAAAAAATTAATTTCTGACTGTTTTTGCCAGATAACTAATGAACAGAAGCATGCCATGTTACATACCAAATTAATAAGCATTTAATTCGGGATTTTATAAAATTAAAATATTTAACAAAAATGAGGATAATTAATTTTAATAGGGCTTTATTAGAGTGATGTAGTAAAAAAGTATCTGGAAATGCAAATAAAAATTTATGAAATATATAAACAAATAAAAAAATAAAAAAAAATACTTATCTCACAGTGCATTTGTCATAGAGTAAAATATTTCAATTTAATTTTAATACCTATCTTCCCATATGCACTCTAAAAAGTAGAAAATAAAACTAAAGCATATTGATGGTGCAACCAGTCATTAAATTCATATTCACTTCAGAGTAAGATAGGCACTGGTAATCTTGTTGAGTAGGTAAATTGCCACCCTATCTTCCTTTAAAGTGAATACGAATTCAGTGACTGATTACACAATCAATATACTTTAGTTTTATTTCTTCCTTTTAGGGCACAATATGGGAAGATACATATTTTTTTTTTATTTTGTTTATATTTTTTCTTTGTCACTAAAAACACTTACCTTCAGAAACTTATATTATGTGACATAAACATTGATCACAATTTCCTTTCCTGTTTTTGGAGTCATATGTTTAAGGTAGGTAGCCCATAGCACTGGAGACATCACAAGCTTCAGTTTGAGATATAACTCGTTAAGGTCCACCACCCCTCGTCAAAATTTTGTTTAACACATAACTTGTAATCATGTTCAAAAACATGTTGAAAATTGAAAACAAGTTCTACAATTCCAGCATGTTGTTGACATTGATGGTCATTATAGTGAACAGTTTGCTATGCATTAATATCTGGCATGAGTATCATTTGCATAGCTGTTTACCACAGTGCCATGGTCCACTTGATGACATTGTTTGGAACTTTTTTTTATTCACATCATTCTCTTCTGCATTGCCTGACTATTGCTCATTCCAAAATTCACCCCTATGTGAACAACTATTTTTTATTCACAAGCCTTCAAAATGATGCAGTTTAATTATAACCATCCAACATAATGGCATATGATAATATAGCTATAATGTGATTAATTTCAAGTGTACACGAGAAACAAAATTTTATACTCCTTCCCCCAATTTATTAAAATAATTCATGCATTAAAAACAGTTCATTGGGTGAAAATTTGCAAACATACCATTAATTCTTATGAAGTTTCTTCCAACTGGTGTAAAATGACAAAAAAAGTCTTATCCCATTTTTTTAATACAAAAGTGACATAAATTCATTTGAAAATTGTCTGTGAAATTTCATTTAAAAACAGTGTTGAAGGAAAAGAGAAAACACAAGCCCACTCAGGAACTTCACACAGTGAACAACACTGATGAATTGAGAGCATATCATTAATGTAAAAAGTGATATCATGATACTTATTGTATTCATCCACAGTGCAAAGTGAGAAATTCTAAATGTCTACAAAATGAATCACTCACCAATAAAGAGATATATTTATTAAAGAAATATTTTCTTCACCAGATTAAAGGTAATAAACACTTAGTTATAGCAAAAATTCATAAACTGGCTGTTTGTAAATTGAGGGATGGGTGCATATCAATTTTATTTTCATTTATTTGCATTTCATATTTTTGTTGTTGATTAGAAGAAATAAAAATGAAAAGAAAAAACATTATTTTAATAATGCAGAATAAATTTTGGGTTTAGATTATTTTACCTCTGAGTGGCACTTTTGTGGACATAAGGGCTAAATGGCCAAGCCACAAGGACCCCAGATTGGCCAGGGAAAAGGTATCCACTGGACAGCTGTTAGTGTGACCTTTAACATGCACTCAGAGCCACAACTTAACATCTCGTCTGACCGAACAGGGCCTTTCCAAGCCCATCATTGTTCCCTTTCTGATTGAGGACAGAGTGGGAGGATTAGTGGAAATAAATCTCACCTGAAAACTTCAGATTATGAATGTGGTGTGCTACTGATTGAGCCAATCCTCATCACCAAAATAAATCTAGTAGATTTATACCTTGTAAAATAAGTGATTCCTCTTAAACTGTGGTAACTACAGCTAAATATTCACAGGTAAATAATCATGTTATATAATAGCCATAATTTTGGGCAAATGTGTGTGATGTCATTGGTGTTAGAATTTCTTAGTTCCCTATGGTTTTGTAGGTACTTTGAATGATTTCCCAAATTTGGTGTGGTAGTCCCACTTAGTTCTAGCCCTTTTGGGTTAACAGATTAAGTTCCTAGCTACCATGGTTTGAGAGTAATCCCTCAGAAAGTGTCTGAAATTTCTGGAAGCCCTACTGTCGCCTATCTTGTGAATGGAGTAGTGCATTGTGAGTGGTATGTTTATGTTGGAAAGCTGTGAATTAAGTTTATTGATGGGAACAGTTTTCAGTGGACATACATTTGTTGCCAAACTAGTGATGTGAGTTTAATTAGTATTATGTAATTTCTGTACAAGTTAATGAAGTATTGATTTCTTTCTTTCATTTTTGTATTTGTGTAATTGACAATATCTTACAATTAAAAATTTTTAAAGCTCAAATTCTCAGATTATCAAATTATATTTTTATTATTAGTTATAAGCTTTTAGTGATGTAGTATTATTCTTCAGCAATAAAATAGATGTTGCCATGTTTCTTACTTTTAAACAAAAACTTGTATGAGGTATATGTTTGAATGTATATTTGAGCTATTACTTTTGAAGATAGCATCCAATGCTGATTTAAACATTAAGATATAATTAATATATATATGTATTAATATAAATGAATTGCTTGCTATCATAATTAGTAAAAATTCGGTAAATATGAGAGTCATACCAAAAGTTACAAATCCTGTTAGATTATGCATAATAATGCCAATTGCTGTTGTATCCAAGGTACAAGATGAGTAGTGACATCAATTACCTACAATACAAATACAATTCCAGTGCATGCACTCTAATATTTTCTCACATACCAATGCAGACAAGTAAATGCCAATAAATTTCATTTTGGCAATGTGCAATGATTGAATTCTTTGAAAGAAAAAAAGAACAGCATCTAACATACATTACTGCACATATTAATAGATTTTACTGTAATAAATTTTAACTCTCACTACCACTTGATGCTTTCACATTTTAGATTTTTGTATCCTGACAACTTATTTCCTGTAGTAGCATTTTAATTTTTTACTGATGTTTCATTATTCTATTAATCATATTCTATTAATCTGTTAGAGTTTAAAATATCACAAGGTACTGCAAATCATATCATTAGATATCTTACCAGCATTCTTTTCACTTGCTTTATTTTTCTATCAAATAAAACTTTTAATAAAAACATTTGCCTCAACATTGTGAATGGCTGAACATCTATTTCACTAATGATGACTGCTGCAAGTGTTTGAAAATATTATGAACTAATCCTTGAGATATCATTTGTGACCATCTGTAAAATGGCCTATGGAAGTGTACTTTGTATTTATTCATTTTTCTCCCACCTCTACTTCAAGAGATGTTCTATGTGATCCAGATATATTTAAAGGTATGTTGTGAAGATAAAACTATGCATAATATGCAATTTTTTTAATGTTCAGTAGATATGATTATAAAATTATTTGCATAAGAATATATGTTTTTACACTGCACTTAATCTAATGCACCTTGATAAAGCATTTCTTTATGCATTTTTCTATAAGAGAATCATTTTGTGCAAAATTTACTCACGAAAAAAAGCAGAAAGTAAATCTCATGAATTTTAGTTTTAAAAATAATTTCAAATTAAAATTTTACCAAACTGAGTTAAAAACTTATGACACTTTGTTCAAGCAAAAATTATATTTTTACTGTTAAATAAAATGTACTGTTTTCTAGTAACACATATTCAGTTTAGAATGCAACTTTTTTAACATTATTTAATGTTATTTAAAATTAAAAATAAAAACTTTTACCACTGATTTATAAAATCAGTATATTATACTGTGAAACCTACAATGCTGTAAAATATATGAAATAAACACATAATGATTGTGAACAATTTTGAGATGTGTTTCGTGATTGGGCCAAGTCACATGATAAATTTCAACCAATATAACTTTGCCTTGTATTTAAGAAATTTAATTGCTATCAGTATATTTTGAATTTTTTATCATATTTTGAGGCAGAAAAAATTTGTAAAACATACCCAGATCTATTTAGTAATACAGAATAAATGTTGGGTTTAGATTTTTTTTACCTCTGAGTGGCACTTTTGTGAACATATGGGCTAAATGGCCAAGCTGCATGGACCCCAGATTCCCTTATACATTATGTTCATAACTCCATCTTGTTATGATATCATTTGAATTGACATTGTTTTTGCTACACATTATTGAAGTGATTATACATGTTTGATGGGTTACTGATAGCTAATAGACTTTAGTTTTATTTATAATGATTGATCATACATATACTTTTTTATTAAAAGTTTCATTTGATAGAAAAATAGAGCAAGTGAAAAGAATGCTGGTAAGATGTCTAATGATATGATTTTCAGTACCTTGTGATATTTTAAACTCTAGCTGATTTATCTGGCATTGTTTGGGTTTTTAACTTATCAACTACACATTTTAGAGAGTTTGACATTTCTGATATTACAAGCTTTCATTTGGCATACAACTCATTATTATCAACCCTGTAAAATATCGTTCCATGTTTTGGGAGGAGAGCATAAAGAAGGAAACATAATTTAAGATGGCTCACGATATTCCCATCAGAAGCTTTCATTGGAAATATATAACTCATGCTCAGCAATCATTTATACATATCCACTTGTTAGGAGGGTTTTTTTTTTATGTAAGGGGTACTGAGATCAAGTTTGGAGTAGAAACTCATATGTTGCTCTAGGTGAGAGGTACACAACCTTTGTGTCAATGGGCCACCCAAGAGATATTTTCTGAGCCTGTGGGCAGCAATAAGAAAAATTGGAAGTAAATACAAAAAAAATTCTTTACAAGCCAAGTAATAATAATAATATCACCAAGTTTGGCAATATTATAGCAACCATATAAGATCCTAGCAATACTTTTGTGCCAGTTTTTCAGGAAAAATACTATTTTGCCTAATTTTAACATAAAGAAAATGCACTGAAGACATAACTTTGCATAAACATATACTTCACTCAGAAAATTACAGAAATAATTGTGTTATTTTCATATTTGTAGCAATAACAACATTAAAGAACAACAAATAACATCAAATAACTTAAAACATTTGACATCAACGTAAGTGATTTTGGGTCGCACAAAAAGCTGGTGGGCCGTTTGCAGCCCACGAGTTATGCGCTACTGCTGTAAGTTATAATTTGAGAAAACTATACTGAATTTGATGGTCATAACTCTTATCATTTAGGAGTTATTTTACTTTTTGTGGAGGAGGATGAAAGTTTGGGGACCAATCAAAGAGACATGAAGCTTTCCCCTGATCTCTGGAACCATCAAAGTTTGGTTATTGTATGTTAAGTATTCTTGAAATGCATTTTGCAAAGTTATGCCATTTAACTATGCATTTGAAGAAACCAACAAATCACTGCAAGAAAATATTACCCAAAAATCCTGATTGATTCTTAGCAAGCTAATTATTATACACTATAAAATCATAATGATTTTAGCTGATGACAAGTAAACTGTTCTTTTTCAAAAATTTTAATCTTGCAAAATTAGTTTTTCTGTGTTTACATTAAAATATTTCTTTTAGCATTCTATTAAATTCTTTACATATAGTTTGAGCTTTATTCTATTTGAAAATAAAATTATAAATATAAACAATATAAATGGTAAACTCAGTTCTAGCAGTTGTAGTTGTTGCCTTAGTTGGTAGCACACTAGGCTTGTAATCTCTTTTTTTTAATCAGTTTCCCCTTATCATAACTTATCATTATGATTTTATAGTGTGTGATAATATTTACTTATTGGCTTTTTGTTATTAGCTTGCTTTGAATCAATTAGGATTTTGGGTAATATTTTCTTGCAATGATTATCAGTTTTGCATTTGTCAGGTTTTCCTTTGCTAAGAGTTGAGCACTTGTTGATGTTTATTGCAGATTAAAAGTTGATGCTCTTAGGTTTGAATCCCAAAACTGCCAGAATTGAGATTTATCTCTGCCAACACCAGGCCTACCTTCAATGAGAAAGAGGACACCTTAGGCTTGGAAAGGCTGCTGTGTGTGTAATAACAAGCCCCAACAACAACTCTAACAGTAGTAAGATTTTTACTAAATTCAATTTTTATGAAATTAAAATTATCTTCTTCAATCTTATACATATAGTTAAATGACATAACTTTGCAAAATATGTATAAGATTGAAGCAGATAATTTTAATTACATAAAAATTGAATTTAGTAGAAAAATCTTACTACTGTTAGAGTTGTTGTTACACACAGAGTAGCCTTTCCAAGCCTAAAGTGTCCTCTTTCTCATTGAAGGTTTGCCTGGGGTTGGCCGAGATAAATCTCAATTCTGGCACAGTCATCATGAATAATATGTTGATTGACAATAACAGGCTGATTCACTTACATGTAATTTCAGAACAACTGCAGATTTCCTTTATGTATCACTACCTCACCAGGAGTGGTGGGATTTTTTCCAACATTTGCATACAGCTACTATGCCATCAGGCATGAAAATGATGCAAATTTACTTAGCATTGTACCTTCTGACAGGCTTCCTTACTTGCACTCTCAAAATATGCTGTAACTCAGAAGGGAAGCATTTATGGCCCAAATTTCATATAAGAACATTTTTCATTACTATGCACAGTAGAATAAGCTCCCAATGTTTGACTAGATCTTTTGTACCCTGCATTTTTATACAAATGTCTTAATATACTTAAGAAATTTTCTTATGCTTTAAAAAATTATTTAAAACCTTAATTCAGTATGACTTATTTCAATATATTATTCGTATCCATGAATAATCAGTTAACCATTGCTGAAATGGCAAACATTCATTTCATTTATGAACAAGTGAACAGAGACTGCAGTAAAGTTCAGTGTCTCTCCAGGATAGCTTTTCCACCCTAACAATGGCCAGCCAGGAATGCTGTTGCAGCCATACATCAGTGTTTTTGAGAGAAGGATCTTTTTCACTTGTTACTGCAGATTAGGGGTGGGCCAGACGTGTCCAAACACCTGCTTTGGAACGGGTGCTGGGCATGGTCATGGAGGATGCTGGGACTAGCTCGAGAAGAGTAGTAGCAGGCCTAGGTGTTTCACATTCAACTGTAAAAAGAATTTTACATCAAGACCAACTCTACCCCTACATCATGTGCAGTGATAATAGGGGTAGAGTTGGCCCTCTCACTGGCTGATTTTCATCCAAGAGTCGTGTTTTTGCAATGGCTTCTGAAGCAGTCTATTGCACCTGATTTTCCCAATTGTCTGCTTTTCACCAATGAATTGCAATTCACAAGAAATGTGAAACATTGTGAATTTTCATAGCATTCACCACTGAGCACAGGAAAATCCCCATGTAATCACCCAGTCTCAAGTCATTAGAGATTCCATGTGAATGTTTGGGACTGCCAGATTGCTCTTATTTTTTCTACCACCAGTGTTCAATGGTCAGCAATACATGCATTTCTTGGAGGCAGAACTACCTGCATTGCTGAATGACATTCCATTAGCAACACAGCATTGCATATGGTTCATGCATAATGAAGCCTCGCTGCTGGAGAACATCTCAATTGTACATATCTTTCCCATTGGATTGGTAGAGGCGGACTAACTGCATGGCTTGCATGCTCTCCTGATTTCAATTCACTCAATTTCTTCTTACGGGGACATGTTAAAGCTGATGTTTATGTTATCCTGGTTCCTAATACACAAGCTCTCCATGAATGGCTCATGGATAGTTGTCAAAGAATTCTGATCACTCTGAGACTTTTTGAACATGTGTGACAGTCATTGAGAAGACTCTGTGAGCATGTGTTGCTGCTTAGGGAGGTTATTTTGAACACTTGCTCTGATGTAGATTTAACCTAATTCTTCTCATTGATTGCTTACAATGAGCTGTAATAACTGGAATGGAAACTAACTTCACAGGCTCTCTTGCTTGCACTCTCAAAAGGTGCTATCTGGGAAGAGAAGCATTTCTGGCCCAATGTTCATAGTAACTATTTTCATCACTATATGCAGTAGAACATCACATTCCCAAAGTTTGACTAGACTTTTTGGAAACACCCTGTATACTCATACATTTTGCCAAGGTAATATTTTCAAAATTCATTTGTCGTTCTAAAATTTAGTCAATATAATTTTTATTCTATTATATTTTAGTTATAGTTATATATATAGTTTATTGTACAGTAGTTTAAAAATGTTTTCTAAATATTTTTTATTGTGGTTTGTTTTATTAATGATTTATTTTCTATTTTTAGTGTCAGTGAGTGTTATTTTGTTGTGAAAGGAGCTGCACTAGTTTTACCCCATGATGAATGCCTACATGTATATAGAAAAACTATTGCAAATGGAGGTAGGATTCTTCATTGTACTTTTTTTATTTCATTAAGTTGCCAGTAATTTTAAGAGAGAAAAAAATTGTCTGCTATGTAATATGCAGGTTTTTCCCCCCACAAGTAACAGATTGCAAAAATGAGTAATTGTGAATAGTTTTAGACTTAATAATTTGCTCCTAGTAGACAAGCAAAACTTTAAATTGAAGAGGTATTTTTTGATGTATTTAATGAATGTTAAGGAAGATATCACTCTGAAGTTAACGTCGATCAATTTTTAGAGGAAAAATTGTCTTGAGCTGGGTGGGATACGAACCCATGACCTCCTGATAACATGTCAGGTGCTCTGAACCACTGTGCTACCAACTGCTGATCAAGATCTTCTCTAATTGATGCTATGAACTTTCTACCAGCAGTACACAATTCTCTGTGTCTCAATCAAGTATTTGCCCCCAGCTGCTCTCAGCCTTAAGAGTAGTACAGAAAAAGCAAAACTTTGTCTTACCAAGGTCACCTAGATGTTTTGCATGGCCCTGGTTTGTTGGCTCCAAAATATCCCCTTTCTATTAAGTGTTAAAAATTAAAGTCATTATTTATAGTAGATCACAAGTTCAAACTGAATTGAAATATATATAAAAGTGTGGTGTCAAAAACTGAGTAACCTAAGTACATAAGCATGTGCTTCATTAATTTATATATACTGCTCACAAAAATTAGGGGATATTTCAAAATGAATATGAAGCGAAGAAATATCCCCTAATTTTTGTGAGCAGTGTAGTATGTGTACTTTAATATGCTAAAGTGAAGAATATTGCATTTTATTTCTGCTGTTGATTTCAAATGGCTTTCTACTAGTAAAAATCAATTACATTGCTTACCTTACTATTTACTGTTCGTAGTTGCACTATATAATAATCTAGTATAATTAACACTGTGACAGAAATTCAGGGCAGTGACATTTTTTTGCAGTTGCAACATTGCTGAAGAGCATTGCTTTTTGTGTAGTTTAAATGGTAGAAATCAAAAGCATTATATATTAAAGCATGATTGAGTTGTTTTACCTCTCAACAGCACTTTTTTACACACTATGCACTAAATGGCTAGGTCACGAGGGTTCAGAGAAGATTGGTAGAAGAGAACCCACTGGACAGCTGTTAAGGGGCATGATAAACCTCCCATCAAGGCCATCCAGCATATTCTTCAAAGTGCACAGGGTATGACTCTCCTGCACCATGGCTTTACCTCCCATCCAACAGACTTTCCAAGACCATCAGTGCCCCCTTTCTGATTGAGGACAAGAAATGGGTTTAGCAGAAATAAATATCAATGATGACACAGGTCAAAGCATGGTAATTCACATTAAAAGCAAAATGGATGAGTAAAAATTCTGCTCAATTTTTAATGTAATTGTTGAGCTGCCATTTTCCTTTTCATTTGTATTTATCACTTAAGATTATTGCAGCATAGCGTTTATCTTTTTTTTTAATACCTGTGTTCACCCATCTTGGTGTAAGATCCCCATGTTCTATGGGGCCCTTGCTGGGTAGTTTCATCAATCCTTGTCTTACCCATAAGAAAAGCACTTTTATTTTTAATTCAATATATGTAATATATTATAATATATAGAATTAAAATAACTTAAAAGTTCTCTATTGTTGAACAATAAAATTTTGAAGTTTATCCTTCAAACTATTTGCATATTAAAAAGTTCTTAAGAAAAACCTAAAATCTTTTAAATGTGCAAATTGTTTGAAGGATAAACTTCAAAATTTTATTGCTCAATGACAAAGTACTTTAAGTTATTTTAATTAGTTTCTTTTATCATAAGGCCTTTATTCATTGTGAGACATATTGGAGTTAGCTAAGAGGTAAATTGGGTTTCAGTATGGAAATTTTTGTATCAGTGTTTTACAATTTATTGAACCTTTTATGCTATAAAATTTTCATTCATCTTTTAAATATTAATTTTCCAGTTAATTCATAATTAAAAACATTGTTTTTTCTTACATTCATTGTTGGAGAATTTTAGTTCTTTATTTTAGATATATTTTAGTCTTATGTATTAAATTATTTATATATTCTATTTGTAGGAATTACTTTATTACTAAATATCATTCATTATATATGTATTAATTTCAAAAGGTATCTTGTAAATGGTAGCTAGGCGTAACTGGAAGGAGAGCTGTGTACCAATCCCCAGTGATGATGCACAGAACCGGCCAGGTCTAGCACCTAATGTCCGACCCCGCCTTCTCGTGGTGCAGACCGTTAGTACCTTTCAAAAGAGATATTCTCTTTTGGAAGGGAACGGAAGGGGAGGGCTGCCAGTTCAGTATGGCCTACTGATCTGGTCATCTATGGCCACTTTTTTCCTTTTTTTTTCAACCCTGCTGAGGAGTGGTCAACTTCACAGGGTCCTGGTGCTGACCATTTATACCTACTAGACTGGACTTGTTTATGGATTTGAGCTTGATTATGGATCCTGGACTTGCTGCACTGGTGAGTCTCTGTTGAGGGAGAGTCTGCCGCTGTGTTTTCTGTTTGCGTTGCCAGCTCTAAGTGAACAGAGGCATGGGATACCTTATATCAGCTGGTGGATAATCCTAATCAGAGGCCATCGCAGGTACCTGAACCTTACTTAGCTAGTTGGGCATCGTCAAGCCTAAACTGGAGTAATGTGTCTCAGGCAGGCCATATGGTTCTTGAAAAAGTCCACTTGAAAAGGTGGTGCCTGAAGTTCCTACCAGCATCGGTGACTTCAGCCTTTAGCGGAGGAGGAACAGGTCTTTGCCCCATGCCTGCGATCAGGGGGCTGTTTGATATTGTTGGCCCTACCAATCTCAATAAACCTAATTTCTTTAAAAATCCTATTAATCATTTTCTCTCTGCAGGAACGTGGAATGTGAGGACATTACATAGAGATTATTCTCTTGATGTCCTCATGCAGGAATTCCAGCGCTATAACCTAGATATTCTAGGCTTGCAAGAGACCAGATGGACAGGTAAAGGTGAGATACTTAAAAATAACTTTAAATTTCTCTTTACAGGGAGGGAGGATGGAAAGCATCACCAAGGCATGGGTCTGCTGCTCAGCAGACATGCTAGTGATGCTCTTCTAGGATATGAGTGCATTAATGAAAGGTTTCTTACAGCAAAATTTCAGACAAGCATTAAAGGCTTGAATGTTATCTGCTGTTATGCCCCCATTGAGGATTCTGATGAGGATGAGAAGGATAGGTTTTACAGACAACTTCAGGATATTTTGAATTCTGTCAAGAAAGGAGATATTACCCTTGTTCTTGGTGACTTCAATGCCAAAGTTGGTACCGACTCTGACCTTTGGGGAGGAGTAATAGGCCCTTTTGGTATTGGTAGCTGCAATGGCAATGGGCAACGTCTCCTACAGGTAAGTAAACTAAATGGTTTCAGAATAACTAGCACATATTACAAACATACATATGGATTTCACCTGATGGGCTGCATAAGAATATGATTGATTATATATTAATTAACAGCAAATGGGCTAGTTCTGTTAGAAATACCAGGGCATATAGGGGAGCTGAAATGGGATCTGACCATTACCTTGTTAAAAGTGTCTTGCAACTTAAACTTAAAAAGTGTTGTGCTAGGGTTAAAAAATTTACCTTTAATACTGAAGCTCTGAAAGACCCAGTTATAGCTAAAGCTTACCATGATAGGTTACTTAGTCATTATGACAGTCATGGTTTGCTTAATACTGAAGTTGAGGAAGAATGGGGCTATTTTAAACAGGCTTTTTTGGAAACTAACAATACTCTTTTAGGGAAAAAGGAGCAGAGGAGGCAGAATTATTTAAGTGATAAGGCACTTGAGCTTATTTCGGAAAGAAGGAACTGCAGGAATGTCCTTAATCAGTACCCTACTAGTCCTAATAGAAAGCATTACAAAGAACTTAATAAACGTGTAAAGGATCAGTTAGCTACTGATAAGAATCTTTGGCTTGATGGCCTTGCTGACAAAGCTGAGGAAGCAGTTAGACAGCACAACAGCAGAGAGCTGTACCAGATAGTTAATGTTTTGTGTGGTAGAAAACGAACAGGTATACAGGGATTGAAGGATAAACAAGGCAAGGTTATAGAAGGTGAGGATTCTGTCATGGCTAGGTGGGCTGAGCATTTCAGTGATGTTCTAAACAATGTGGTTAGTTCTACTCCCATTGTTTGCAATGATGATAGATGCATTGTTGGCTTTAATGTTGGCCCTATAACACAATCTGAAGTTAGTTTGGCTATTTCTAAACTTAAACTTCATAAATCCCCAGGGGTGGATGAAATTACTACAGAAATGCTCAGAGCTGGGAATGTTTCAGTTACCATTTGGATGACTGAAATTTTGAATAACTTTTATGATAAAGGCATGGTTCCTAAAGATTTTACCAGAGCTATTATTATCCCTATTTTCAAAAAAGGTGATCGCAGTTCTTGTGATAACTATAGGGGTATCAGCCTACTCTCCGTTCCAGGTAAAGTTCTTTCCATGATTGTGCTTAATAGAATTAAGAATCTGGTTGACAGTCAATTGCGTGATGAGCAATGTGGATTCAGAAGTGGTAGGGGATGTGTAGATCAGATATTTTCACTTAGGCAGATTCTTGAGAAATGTTTAGAGTTTCAGAAACCTTTGGTTGCTAGCTTTGTTGATTTCAAAAAGGCTTTCGACTCTGTTGATCGTCATAATTTGTGGTTGATTGTGAGATCATATGGTATACCAGACAAGTTAGTTAACATAATGAAAGCTCTCTATAATAACACTGAGTCATGTGTGAGAGTTGGTAAGTCTTGTAGCAATTGGTTTAGCATTACTTCTGGTGTTCGACAAGGGTGCATTTTGTCTCCTTTTCTCTTTAGTTTGGTTGTTGATTATGTTATGCGAAATTCACTTCAAGGGAAAGCTTTTGGCCTTAAATGGGCTGGAGATACGAAAATTTCTGATTTAGATTATGCTGATGATTTAGCCCTTTTGGCAAATGATGTTGATGAGATGAACTCTTTCATTCGAACTGTTGATGAGACTGGTAGTACAGTAGGTTTGGTTATAAACAGAGAGAAAACTAAAGTGATGAAAATTGGTCAGGCAGGTTGTGATTTAGTTAATCTGAATGGTTGCAGTCTTGAGCAGGTGTCACAGTTTAATTACCTTGGGAGCTGCGTAACTGATACTGGTGATGTGCGGCATGAGATTAACAGACGAATAGGTATTGCTGCCGGGACTTTTAAGAATCTATGGAGATTATGGAGAAATAGGCGTATACACCTAAAGACTAAAATTAGACTGTATAATAGTTTGGTTCTTTCTAGGGTTAGTTATGGTAGTGAAACTTGGACGCTGTGTAAGCAAGATAACAGGAAACTAGATGCTTTTGATTCTAGATGCTTGCGCAGTATCTTGGGTATTAGGTGGTTTAACTTTGTAACTAATGATGAGGTTAGCAAAGGAGTCTGCAACCTCCTTTAAGCAGCATATTGTGCAGAGAGAGACTCCGCTGGTTTGGCCATGTTTTGCCGTATGGATAATTATAGATTGGTGAATAGGGTTATGAACAGTGTGCCTAGAGGCCTCAGAAGGAGGGGGAGACCTAGGATGCAGTGGGCAGACAATGTCAAACAGGACCTAGTTAGAATTGGTGTACAGTGGCCGGATGCAGCAGATGTAGCTCAGGACAGATATGCTTGGAGAATTAAACTGCGCGGTCTGGTTGGACCTCCGTAGCCCATGGCTGCTTGAGGATGATGATGATGATGATGATGATCCAGTTTTCAAAGCTCTCTAACTTTGAAAATAAGCTTTTTATGGAAAAATGTCACAACAGGTAAATTGATAATCTCTCTCAAATATCTCTCAATCTCAGTTGTCAACAATATTTGCTTAATATTTAAATAGTTATTGAAGCTGGAACACATTTAGCAGCAGATTGTGCTGTCACACTCTTCCTACACATTTTCCCCCCATATTGATGAAAGCTGAAAAAAATCATCACACAAACTTCAAATATCACATTTACACTAGTGAACAATATGTTATAACAGTTGTATTTTATTTTTGAAGTAAATTTTCGTGAGTAACAAAAGTTATAATTAAATGTATCAGCTTCCGTAATTCTTTAAATATTAAATATTGCAGAAATTAGATATTTGGATGAGTTCTTCATTTTTCTAAAGTAACATTTTTTCATAAAAAAAAGCATATTTTAAAAGTCAAGGAGCTTTGAATGTGATATATATGTAATATACACTTTAATTCAAAATATTTGGATGTTAAAAGAACCCATTTATAATGCACATTTTACTTCAACAAACATTTTTCCTGTGTAAAGATTTATGAAATTTGTGATGCTAATTAATTTTTATATGGTCCTTTATATATATATAAAATATATAAAATATATTTTATATATATATATAAAATAAATACCCCCTCAAGCAGCTGCTTGCCACAGAGGTCTAACGGAGCCTGTCAATTTATATGCCAAAGTCGAAGGTCTGAGAGGATGGCAGGACCTCAGTAGAAAAACGATACGTACATCCATGCCTTACCCAGGGCTCGAACCCAGGTCCCTTAGATCAGTAGCCAAGCACGCTAACCACTTGGCCATGGGACGGCTTTATACCAAATGAAAGAGAATTTAATTCTGAATTATGTAAAAGTAAAAACTTTGAACATTGTAGGAACAGATTAAGTTTAGTAAGACTTTTTAGGTCTGTAAATGGTACTAGGCATAAACTGGAAGGAGAGCTGTGTACCAATCCCAAGTGATATACAGAACTAACGCTTATGATCTAGGGTGTGTTCCCCCCTCCCCCCCTTGATAATGCTAGTAAAGTAAGAGTAATGGAGGTCAAAATTATGCAAAGAAAATCCAGTCTCTTGCCCTCCACCTCCCCCCTAATTTTTTTCTAGATCAGTGCCTGTCTAATATTGTTTGCCTCATTTACATTTTTTTTGTCTTCTTAATCTAGAATGCTATGCTTTATTCTAATTAAGCATTTTGCATTTTGGAAAAGTGCCATCCAAAAATTTTCACACACTCAAAATTCAAAGTGGTAGAACACTATTTTTACAACAAATTGCTTAATGAATTGAAACATTTGCTAATATTTTTTATATATTTTGAAATTTTTTTGTCTGTCTGTTTGCTCTACATTTGCAAACATTTATTTAAGATGTATGAGGATGTCAATAAATAAGATGAATTTTAATTTTTTACTGACACACCCATATATACCCATTTTGTAATTTTTACTGCATACCTTCATTACTGCATGTATGAACGTGTACTTTTTTTATAGCAGTTACTACATGTTCAGACAAGCAGTAATGAGGGTATGCAGTAAAGTATAAAGTTGACAATACTTAACCAGACAGTCATTAAAATGGTGGACTCTATGTCAGATTGCATCACAGTTGAACAGCAAAGTGTCATTTGGTTTTTACTGTCAGAAGGAATCAAAACAAGTGAAATATACTGTAGAATGTGTGCACAATATGGGACCTTTGTTTTAATCAAAGAATGTGTACAAGTTGTGGAAACATTTCAGAAAGAGTCTCACATGTGTAATGGATGAACATCGACCTGGTAGACCATTGAAACAGCAACACCTGATATAGTGCAATGTGCTAAGGAATTTGTGCAGGAGAACCAACTCATCACTTTGGAAGAAATTTGTGCTAAATTGAATGTTAGCCGTGGGACACCTTATGCCATAATGTATGACAAGCTGCTGTGCCAAAAGTACAGGAATGATAAAGAAGTTCAAAACGTGGTACATAACTACCTACACTCTTTACCGAAATCATTTTTTTCTGATGGAATCAGAAAACTTGTCAGCCATTGGATTAAATATATTGAGAAAGAGGAGGTGATTACATTGAAAAATATTGTATGTACATGTTTCTGGAATAAATTATTTTGATGCTGTACTTAAATTCACCTTATTTATTGACTTACCCTTGTACATATTATATATATATATGTAATATATATTAGCTTAACCAAATTTTGAACGGGGTGGGGGTGGCTCAGTTAGTAGCACACCAGGCTCATAATCTGCAGTTCCTAGGTTCAAGTCCTAGCTGGGCCTTATCTCCGCAAAATTCCCCCCCCCCCACCCTGCCCACAGTCAATTGTGACCCCATGTGCAGGTGAGCCATACCCTGTGCGTCTTTGTGACCTGGCCATTTAGCCATTGTGTGCAAAAAAAGTGCCGCTCAGAGGTAAAATAACCAACAACCAACCAACCAAAATTTGAATGTTCTTTTTTTTAATGTATATTTCGTCTATGTTTAAATGGTGTCCAAAATTTTCTTCCGCTCCAAAAAAGGGAGAAATTCTAAACAGTTAAGTGCTAGATGCCGTCCCATGGTCGAGTGGTTAGCACGCTTGGCTACTGATCTAAGGGACCTGTGTTCGAGTCCCGGGTAAGGCATGGCTGTTTGTGTCGTTTTCTGATGAGGGCCTGCCATCGTCTCGGACCTTCTACTATGGCATATAAACTGACAGGTTCCTGTCAGACCTCTGTGGCAAGCAGCTGCTTGAGGGGGTATTTATTTTTTTTATTTTAAGTGTTAGAATTACCAAATTCAGTATGCAGCCTCCTCTTATCATAACCCATAACAATGTAAAGGTTTTGCCAACCAACCTTCCTCTCCCCTCACAAAAATAAAACACCCAACCCCCCCCCCCCCCCAAAAAAAAAAAAAAAAAAAAAAAAAAAACGAGAAAACCTTTTCCTAATACTGTAAGAGCTAGGACGCCAAAATTTGGTTTTCAGCTTCCGAGGTTCGAGGTGTTGTAAGATCACGGTGAAAATAAATATTGAGATAAACTCAACAGTTCAACATCCAGTAATAAATAGGCACTTTTTGATGCCGATTTCAATTTTAGACGAAAAATTGTCTGAGCCGGGTGGGATACGAACCCACGACCTCCTGATAACACATCAGGTGCTCTGGACCACTGAGCTACCGGCCGCCAATCAAGATTTCCTCTAATTAATGCTATGAACATTCCCTTTATGTCACATGTAGGCGTTATTTGAGGCAATTTTTAGCCCTAGCGCCTTTTATTTGCCAATAGATGGAAAGCATGTCTTGCAAGTATGCTAATGATAATAAATATTGAGATAAACTTGACAGTTCAACATCCAGTAATAAATAGGCACTTTTTGATGCCGATTTCAATTTTAGAAGAAAAATTGTCTGAGCCGGGTGGGATACGAACCCATGACCTCCTGATAACATGTCAGGCGCTCTGGACCACTGAGCTACCGGTTATGAGCTACTGGTACTGATAACATGTCAGGTGCTCAGTGGTCCAGAGCACCTGACATGTTATCAGGAGGTCGTGGGTTCGTATCCCACCCGGCTCAGACAATTTTTCCTCTAAAATTGAAATCGACGTCAAAAAGTGCCTATTTATTACTGGATCATGGTGAAATTAGCCTACAACGAGGGGCTCTCTACACCAGTCACAACAGGAGGACGATATATCAGAGACAGAGGATTCCACTTCTATGCTATCTCATGAATCTATTAACTATACTAATCCCATTAACATAAAAGTGATAAAACAAGAGACATTAGACCTTGCAAGAGGCCAATGTTCTGGAAAAAAAAAAATCAATAAGTAGCCACATGCGAGTTCAATGCATCTTCTTGTTCTGATGGGTGCCAAGAAGGGAGGTAATGGAATAATCTGTGCTTCCGATAGCATGAAGCTCCGAAACAAAGCTTCTCTTTTAACATTGTAGTGGGAGCAGTTCAGCAGTATGTGAGATACAGTTTCAGGTGTGCTGCATGTGGCAGTTAGGACTGTGGGCTCTACCGAGAGTGTGATGCATAAAGTTGCTGTAGAAGACACCAACTCGGAGATGATGGAGGAGGGAAGGATTCCTCTTATCATAGTTTAAAGCAACATAAATATTTGGCTCCCCAAACTTTACCTACCTACACTAAAATAAAGGAGATATGAATAAACAGTTGCCAAGTATAGCAAGTTATATCTCAAATGCAAACTTCATATAGGGAGTATTGTGAACTACCTCAAATTATGGCATTTTCTTTCTCACCTGAAAAGGAGAGAAATTTCATGGGGTCAGTTGTAATGAGTTGTATGTCAAATGAAAGTTTGAGTAATGAGAAGTATCATCTATGTATTTTAAAGTATTTGAGTTAAATTCCTGAGTAATGCCGGACACATTGGCTAGTCCAGTGGTTCTCAGGAGATATTTTCTCATGGCCGCATTATCAACTATGAGCAATTCGCTGTAATTGCATTAAGGAAAATTTAATTAAATGAAATTTTAAGCACATATATATAGACTTGTAAACTTATGGACAAACAAGAAAAGGCATTTATAATGAAATAAAAAATGCTATAAATTTGAATATATACTGATGCACTTGTTTGCAAATGTTTGTGTGTGTGTGTGTGTGTCAGGAATCTGTATGATAAATGAAAATAATTATTAATAATTTTTATTATTTTAATTATTGAAAATTTTTTGGTGGCTGCACTTGAGAACCACTGGTCTAGTCTATGATAGTTTTTTATTGGTGAATTTTTAGTAATTTGGAAATTTGACAATGCCACCATATATTTTGGTAGATGTAATTTTATTTTAATATTTACTTACATCCTGAATAAAAAACAGGTATGTCTTACTTTTAAATAATCTAAAAGAGTAATTTAAGCGAGTGTATTGTAATAAAATTGTTTGAAATGTTGCATATTATATCTGCTTGTCTTTACAGCGAGTGATATTCAACAGCATCTACAAGCAATGTTCTACTTACTTCATCCTAATGATATTTTAAAAATGGTATGTATGTGATTCAGTTGAATTTTATAATAAATAATAAAATTTGTTTATTAATATCATTGTATTAAATTATTGTATGAAAGACATTAGAAAATTTTTCTAAAAACATTAGAGATATTTATATAGCCTTTAAATGTGGGATGTGATAGATTTAAAGAATTATTTAAAAAAAATATATATTCATTGCCAATGAAATTGGATTTAATGGAATTATATATATTATATAAGAAATAAAGTTTTGTATGTGAATTTGATTTCATCTGATATTTAAAAAGAAGGCAGTTTAAGAACATTGCAAAGATGTGTAATTTGAAAGATCTTGAAATTACACACCATTATCAGATTTAGAGGAAAAATTATATTGAGCCTGGGTAATATCACGGTTTTCCTGGAAGGTCATGGAAAATCACCTCATGGCAATTTTTTTCTCTAAATTTGATGTCAATGTAAGTAATGAATAAACTTTCAACTGAATTAAAATTGTGAAAATTTATTAAGAAATTTAATGGTAATAAGTGATAAGGATGTATATCAGATTTCATCAGCATAAATTTGTCCATAATGGTTAACATTTTCTTTGATATCAGCATAATCTCAGATTCATCATAGCTAAGAATTGATCAGGCCTGATAGTGCAGTTGATAAGAAATTATGGATTTGAGTTCTACCCAGAACAATATTGTATTTCTGAATTCTGAAAAAATGCTGGATATTCTAAAGAAGAAAATGATCTGCCATCATTTATCATATGTTTTAATATTTTATGGCATTTATATTCCTCATTTTTACCAGTATGAAATAAATAATAACTTCTTTATGAAGCAAGTAATTATTTGAAAAACTTCACCAAAAAATGCTAAATGCCACCATATATTTTGTAGTATCAATTCAGTGCTTAAAAGATGGTATGACATGAAAGGAATGGTGCATAGGACAAATATTAGTAATATTTCTGTACTAAAATCTAGAAAAACATTTATTCTACATTTGAAATAAATTTAATTTGATGCCACTCTAAAATGTACAGTAATCCTTGGGCAACAACTAACCAAATAATTAGTAAATCTGGAGGAAAACTAAAAATATAATAGACAAATGAATACACAGCTCATCATTGATTTACTAAGTATTTAATCACTATTAAGCTGTTTAAGTGACAGAATGAAGATGACTGTAGGGGAAAAATTGTTTGATTTTTAAGAGCACCTGACATGTCATTAGGAGGTCATGGGTTAAGATCCCACCCAGCTCAAGGCAATTTTTCCTCAACTCCCATCTTCATCCTGGCACTAAAAAAGTTAATAGTAATAAAGAAAAAAAAACATTTCTATCAAATAAGTATAAAAATATATTTCCTACACATTTCTCCAGCTTATTAAAAAAGAAAATTTACAAGCATAAAAGTAATCCCCATATTAAAGATTTATTCTTAATATTTCCAATGTAAAGTTTTTTCAAAAGGAAGCCCATAGTTCATTATTGATACTGCTGCATTGCTCAGATCTCAAAGAACAATTTTATGTGAATCAAGTCATCAAACTAACAGATTTGATATTTAAAGATAACAAATGTTTTGTTTAATAAAGGGCAGCAAATATGAATTGCAATAATAGCAGTTCTACGTTCTTCATGATCATTCATGGGATTGTTATGACAATGGATCTGTTCTTTCTATTAGCTGAAAAATGTATTTTATTTTACCTCTGAGTGGCACTTTTTTGCACACAATAAGCTAAATGACCAGGTCACAAGGATCTTAAGGGCTCAGCGAAAGTTGGGGAACGGGACCCATGGACAGCTGCTAGGAAATGGAAGCCTCCCGTGAAGGCCATCCACTATGTTCTTTAACATGCACATTATATTGCTCTCTTGCATACAGTTCCAGAGCTTTATATCCCATCCAATGGACGATGGCCTTTCCAAGCTCAACCATGTCCCCTTTCTGACTGAAGGCAGGGTGGGAGTTTAGCAGAGATAAATCTCAGTGCTGACGTAGATCAGACTCAAACCTGGGAACTCTAGATTATCAGCCTGCTGCACTATGGACTGGGCAACCCCTAGCTAAAAAGAAATATAACTTTTCCCTTAATGGATGCAAGTAATAATTTGCTAATAAAGTAGTTAAAAATTGCAGATATAGTATGTAATGAATCTTTCAGATCAATGATCTGTTTTAACTAACTGTATTGGACCATAGTTGTTATTCTACTTATAATAAATCAATCTAATATTTAGAGACACATGTACAGTTTTATTGCTTTGCTATGAAACATATATATATAGTAAATTTCTGATATACATTTATCTGCATTTATGACATTAAGGAATTTGTGACAAAAACTTATCTACCTCAAAATATTGTCCACACTTTTGTTCTTTTGATGTAAATTGAAAAATATTTTATATTACCACACACTCTGCATTGGGATATGCAGTAACTTTTCATTAATTGAAAAGTGTGTGTTACTGTAGCTCATCAACCAGAGAGGAGAAGATGTATGAGTAATCAGATCTCTTTCCTTGATATTCTCACCAACCAAGCCTACTCATCATTTTCTCAATGTAAGATAAAGAAAAAAAAGTTTTAAAATGTATTGAAATGTCTTCAAAATCTTCTTTTGCTTTCTCTTTCTTTATCACTTTCTTTATCTTTCTAAAATGAGTGATAGACTAGAGAAATTGTTTAACCCTTTGAGATTATATCCTGGGTCCATTCAGGCTTTGCTATTTCTCTGTTTTGGTCCAATATCAGATGCAAAAGGTTAAAATTAATTTGACCTATTGTAATGGGCAGTGGTGGTGGGGGGGGAGGAATTGTTACCCCATAGAAATATTGATTATAAAAATGTATGTTTATAGTGTTCATGCTGCAATGAGTGAAGCAGTCCTTGTTCCTAGCAAGTCTGTTGCATCATATGGGATAAAATTTCTGTTCTGCACCACATGCAAAATTGGCAACCTTACAGACCCCCCCCCCCCCACTTGGTCACTATCCCCAATATATATTGGATGCCTTCTGTAATTGCACATTCTTCACATGGAAACCAGTTCTCAAATTTTTTTATTTAAAAAATGCAATAATCTAAGTTTCTGTTATTTTAATTGGTTGAAAAAATGCTAGAAATTGGCTGAGATTATATTCTCTGTTGTTTTACATTACCATACAATATTTTTCATATCCAAAGAGTGCAGTTTCTATAACTAAAAATCTTGGCTGAATTTTTGTGTGCATAAATGTAAAAACATAAAGGAATAAAACCCTAAAAATATTCTTCCACAATTTTTTTTCCAAAAAACATTAAACTTTGGAAAAACACAAAAAAGTCTAGAAAATAGAATATTAGTAACTTATGATGGCAGATCTCACAATTCAATCTGCAGGTAGTTTTCAAGCAGTCATTTTGCAGAGAAAGAAGTAAAAAATGTTCTATTAAATAATATTTTAATAAGGTGTCAATATTCAGTTTATACATTGAACTTTTATATGGTTTTATTTTTTCTTTCAGATGTGCTTTTGAAACATATATATTTTATTTGATTCTCTCATTAGGCAGTCAAACTGGAAAGTGTGCACTCAGGGAGAACTCGATACCTGGCAGTAGTGTCATGCACTGGAAAACTGCAAACAGAGGAAAGTTGTTTGCTTGGTATTGATTGCAACAGTCAGACTACAATAGGACTTGTACTTCCTGTATGGGCAGATACTCGTATTACACTGGATGGAGATGGGTAATTTTATTTAGATATTTTAGATTAATTTCTTCACAAACATGCAGATTGCATGAGAATGATAGAGGAGTTACATAATTTCAGATATGTAATATGTAACTAATAAATTCCTAAGTAGTATACTCATAAAAGAACAAATTTAATAAGAGATTTATCACAAAAATACTTTAAATATATCTTCTTACAATACAATGAAAAGTTTGTCCACCTTTTTCTGAAGATTTGCAAGCATTTCGTCACTCTGATCTGACAGTGTTGTGAAATAATGGGATGAAAATAGATGTAACTATAGGGTATAATATGAAATTTTCTCTTTTATTGACATTTAAAATTTATTTCTTTAAACTCTGTTATGTGTTATTTTTTCTTTTACAAATATGTCATGTTTCAAGTTTCAATGGAAGGTTTTATATTATGCTAAATAGCCAAATTTAATATAAACTGGATCATAAAAAAATAACCATGAAGTTTCAAACTTTAATAGCTCTTTAAATGCAAAACATAATACCTCCCTTTGTTAGAAAATTCAGAAAAACTCAAAATTAATGTCATCTCTTAACAGGTCACAATATGAGCACAATTTGTACACCTACACATTCAAGTGGTAGTCCATTTCTGTCCATGTATAGTGAAGCATGTCCAGTGAGATTGTTTGCTACAGCTGCAGTGATTCTCTCGTAGATTTCTCAAGTCATGAATTTTAGTGGCATGGAAAATGTTTCTCACTTCCTCCACTTGAAAAAAAAAGCCAATGATGCCAGATGAGAAGTTCATAGAGGCCAATCCATCAATTGGGAAACAGCTTTAAACACAGTGAACCTGAAAACTGGAAGGAGGTGGGTGCCATCTTGTCAAAAAAAAAAAAAAAAAAAAAGTTGCATTCTCTCTTTCAATGACTTCAATTTTGGGGAAAACAAACTGTTTTAACACATGGAGATAAAGTCATCAGTAATGATTGTACAAAAACGAAAGGTCCTACCACTCAGTCATGCAGTAGTCCACATCATACGTTCACCTTTGAGGTGTCACTTTGTACTCACAAATTTTACCTGATTGTTCTGATCCCCAAATTCTGCAGTTGTGATTGATATGTAAATTAATGTGAAAGGTAACTTTCTCCATGAACTTATCCATTTTAAAATTCATTTTGCTTTAAGCAAAATTTTCAAATGCAACTCATTTTGGACAATGAATGATTTAATTTCATTTCTTAGTTGAAATTTGTGTGTATGTAATCATAGGTGCTTATGTAGTACACTTTGGTACCAAGCTACAAACTGATGTGTGATAGTTTTTCAGGCCACATACTCAACATTCTGATGAATTCTACCGTCTCTTCAGATCTTTGTGGTCTAGCTGGTGATTTCTACTTTAAAACACTTCCTGTTTACCTGAACTGAGTAAATCATCAAATAATTGTTTTGTCATTATATGCTTTTGCTCTGTATGAATGTCAAAAATGCTATTAAACAGTTACAAATGACTCAAACTTGTCATACCAAAGTATTCACTGAGGCTTCTGTTAAATGGACACCATCATACTAACTGGATTAGGCACCATTACTGATGTGTATTCACTATCACTGCATCACTAACGTCGCATGGGAAATGTTGAGGTAAAATTTGAGAGGTTGTGAACATTCTGTTGTATCACAAACACCATTATTATTTGTCTTGAATATGTTGATCTACAGTGAAATTTGAAATACCAGAGTTCGTTTTTGATGACCCTGTATTTCTCTGAATTAGAATTTAACACAAACATATCATGAAACTGGGCAATATGTATAACTATTTTATTCCAAAAGCAAACCAGCTCTTTCCTTCAGGAAATTTACATTGTGCCTATTACCATGTATATTATTATATATAGGGTATAGCATTTAAAACACAACCCAAAGAGCAAATATATTTAAATAATGTAAAAAAAAAAACAATACCGTGCAGCAGAAGTGAAATCAGACCCCACTGTAATGGACTCTTCCAACATTATTCATGCCACTCCATATGAGGACAGTGTCTTTCCTCAGCTATTGTTGCTACCAATTGTGCTGTAATTCTTCATGGTTTATTCATGGTGTGTGTCATTCTTGAGCATTACATCACATCCAAATCGTTTGCTGAAATTCATGAAAAGCAATCTTCTACATTTGATAGAGATTAATATGTGGCATGCAGTATCTCGAAAATGAATCTTGGGACCATTGTTCTTTGAAGAGACAGTAATGTAATGTTATCAAAATCTTTGGAGCCAATTTATTGTCATGCTGGAAGAGAATGAAAGGGATGCTAGTTTCAGCATGATGGGATAACTGCCCATATTGCAAATGCAACAATGGCTTTCTTGCAGCACTTCTTTGGTGAGCTCATTGTCAGCAGTTGCCTTTGGCCACAATGATCCCCAGACCTCACACTACCTGACTTTTTTATGTGGATATCTTAAAGAAAGAGTTTGTTGCAAAACCCATGAAGCCTGGAGGAAGCCTTTGAGATGAAAAGTTGCAAGAAACTCTATAAAAAGAGTGGATGCTTTGTCTTCAAGAAGGTGATGGACATTTTCAACGTGTGCTGTAATTATACTGAAACTTGTGTATTACATTTATATTCCAGTAGCTTTGAAAATATATGGTACACAGTATTGGATTGCATTTTAAATGGTACTCTTGGAACTAGGTTATTTGAAAGTTCATGTACCTTATCACAGACATCATTACCTGACATATTGCTGACTGCATGGAAATGCTGGTGGTGTCAGTTGCCGAGTAGACATTTCACTGAATGCATGAGTGTTGTTTATCAAATGAGAACACTTTTATTATCAAAATTTTTAAGGATAAAATTGATAGAAACAAAGTGCATTTTTGACATGCAATGTTATACACCTGTCCTTAACATGATTTCTTCATTACTACTCTATCATTGTTTATATTATTTACCACATAAGGAGACACATTGGATTCTTCTCTTGTCTCACCTATCCTTGTTCATAATTTTAGCACTTCCAAAAAGATTTTTCACATTTATCTATACAAATTAGTGTGTTTAAACAACTATAACGTAAAATATTTGTAAATGATGAAAAATATTTTAATTGTTGCTAACCTATGTACGTACATACAATTCATCCTATTGTTCAAGATTATAATGTTACGCATAGGGTAGAAATGCTTGTAAACATGCAATTAGTCATCTTCATTATTCCACAGCAATTTTTATAATTTCTCATTTTCAATGTTCATTACTCTACAAACATCTATATCTACCATGTGTTAAAATAAAACTTCATTTATCTATCTTTGTTCCTACCTTTACAATTTTTTTTCTTATGTAAAAATGAGTTACTTGTATGACATATACATAAAGAAACAAAATATTAACCAAAGTATAGTCACAATAAAGAAATACGATTAAAAAAATGTCAATCAGGTTAGGATTCTGGAACACATCTCCCCCTATTTGCATTATTTCTCATGAGAAATTTGTATCTGGCTAACATAATTTCACAATGCATGAATTTGTTTAAGAACACGTCTGTTGTGTTAGTCAGGGACTGGATGCACTAATATATAAAACAGTGTACCACAGTTGAACCAACTGAAGACATTCATAATGTGTGTGGAGATTGCTCTTTCATTATTCAAACTTAAAACAATGGTTCAAGAAATTTTAGGATGGAAATTTCTTGCAGTGGTCTAGAACATTTATTTCAAGGTTGACTTACATGAACTTGCATAAACGTTTCATGTGCCCAAAATAGCCATTGGTAATCATCTCAAATTGATGGAGATGATCAGAAAGTGTGATTTATGATTCTTCATCTTTTGACAGAAAAACGTTGAATTATCACAGGTTTTCTGTATGAAAACTGAACCATTTTTTGGAGATAATTATGATGGGAGATGAGAAATGGATTCTCTACAATAATGTAGAGAGAAATTGTCACTGGTTAATACAAGATGAACATCTCCTTCTGACAACTGGACCCTGAGTATACAAAAAAAAAAGCTGTGTTTGGTGGGATTATAAAAAAAATCCTTTATTTTGAACTACTACAATCAAATGAAACCAGTAATTCAGAGAAATTTGTATTCAGTTAGATAATTCCAAACTTCCATAACTATAAATACTAAACAGATATTCTTGAAACTAATATGTTATTGAGATTTAGATAGATTTGATTGATATTTCTACCTCCAGTCACATTTTACGGTGTTTATTTTAGGAGTAATAGAACTTTGAAGTTAGATTCCCATTGACATAACATAGAGTTACACCTTAATGCACTCGAATGTAGTTTTACTAAAAATATAAGTAGGATTATGCATTACTACGTAATTATACTTTTAAAACTTCCAAAGTGTAATAAAAAAAATCATATACACAAATAATTCATGCTTGGACAAGCTCATGAAGTAATAGCATATTATATTATTCCAATGTAAGACAACCCCTTTCTAGAAAGAGAAGTTTTACTGGGAAAAAATTCTGATAATCAAAAGGTCATTTTCCAACTCAGATTTAGCATTCTTTATATGCAAAAATATTGCATAATGAACCCCTACCACAGATAGGGGTTCGTAGTCAATGATATTGTGTATGCTTTGCATTCTCAGAAAATTTTATGAAATATGAAACATATTTCTGTATTTTTTTTTCTTCCTTTGTTCATCTTACTTCTGTTTTATATGACAAACCCTGTGTAAAAAACCGTATAGAAACCATCTTTTCTTAACTATATTTCTTGGTTGAAAGAGTTCCAATATTGGGTACTTAGTTGACCTAAAAGTGGTGATAACAATCTGGCAACTATCCATATGGATTATTTATATTTGAATGATAAAGAAATGAGAATGAGGCTTTGGATTGGAACTCCATTTTGCCACAAATTGGATTGCATACTCAATTTGCATACTAATTTTTTGTAATATATTTTCACATATTACTCAATATACATCAACAAAGTATTTTCAGTGCAACATAGTTAATTTCTTATTATCTTATTGAAAATGTGCTGATTTATTTATTTATTTATTGTAGTAAAAGCAAGTATTCTTATGTGGATAGCTAGAAATATTTGTCATATTTTCCATTATTGATGTAAAATGTGCAATCAAATTTTTTTTCCAGCTCTTGCAGTTTTAGCAATGCAACTCTAATTTTTTCACTTTACATTGTTAAATTCTTCATTTTTTTATTCTGTCTTGGTTGGATTAGAATAGTGTGTTTCCTGACTTCACAAACATTTTCGTTGTTTTTGCTACATTTATTAAGCTTCTGCTAATAACACTTCATTTTGACCTCATAGATGCTAATACATTGGATAGGAAATGATCTAACAAACTGCTTATTGTACAGCTGTTTTAAATTTTGGAATCATAGCTTCTAAATCAGTGGCTCACAACCTCAGATCATGACCCAAATCAGCAGTATTGAGTAAGATCACTAAGGGTTATAAGATGAAAATGGCTAGGATAACTGAGCTAAGAAAGTGTAGCATCAGAGAATTTCAGCATTTGAATCTGAGCATCACTGAATTTCAAATGTCTTCAAAAGTAATTTGTCTCATTTTGATTAGAAATGAAGGGTTTATTGGAACAAAATGAGGGAAATTTTCCTCAGCAAAATTTTTCTTGGCAATAACTCCTTCATTGAAGACAAGAGCTTGAGATAAGATTGATTTCGTTTTTGAGGAAGCTTTTTTTTTTTTGCAGTTGAATCAGTTTTTTTTTTTGAAATAGCAGCTTAAGAGTTGCACTCTTCTACCTCTTCAACCAATAACCTTTCTATGTGACACTAATAAACCAAATACATTTAATTTGATACAGTGTGACCCAAAATCTATGTTAAATATGATGTCATTCACAAAATATTTTTCTGAATTTGGTCTGAATAACTGAACATCCAATTAACCAGCTTTTCACTATGCAGTAGTTTGAAATAAAATCATCAGATTAGTCACATTATTTTTAGCATGGACAGCAGTACATAGATCTATTCAGAAGTAAATTTTGCTTACTGTGTGTGCAATCAGAGATGGAAAAGTGCTGAAAATATTTATTTGCCAGCCTATGGATTCCTGGAGCCAAGTGTTATGGAAGTCATCAGGCAGAAAAACATTTTAGTTGTCTGGGATTTATCCATCCTTGTATATATTTACTTATAATGTATAAAGAAATGAACATGTTAGCATTTAAGGTATGAAATGATACACTGCCTAGCCAAAAAAAGAAAACTGTTTTTCTTTCTTTTTTTTTTGGAAAAGATGTGTAAAAGAAAAGATTCTTATTTACCATAACCACAATGCAAAGATATTGAAGAATGGTGCAGGGTAGAAGGTCACATAATTGTGAACTGTGTGAAATGCAAATAGTACAGTCACTGACCAACACTCACTCATGGGATAGAAAGACGTGATATAACCAACTTCCAAATAGTTGTTGGTGTTTGATGAATTGATGTGACCATAGCCAAAAGGATGGAAATCATAAGATTGTTCAAGACTACTATCTCTAAAGTGTATACAAAATGGTTAGCAGATGTAGTCCTGATATGTGGCAAAGCAATTGTGGCGTCATCTGATACTACAGGAGAGGGACAATAGAACATTGCAGAGGCATGTGAGATCAAATCAGCATTCAGTTGTGCACTAAATGACCATTTCTTTCAACATCAGTCAAGATTAACCCTTTCACGACCAAGGGAAACATTTTTCCCCATTTTAAAATTGGTGATTGTCGTATTTAATTATAACCTTATCTGCATTTTTTATACAGAATGTCAAAATAGAACGTATGCCAAACGCAATTACGTAAACGGCAACGTTTAGTCCATGTCCATCTTTGCAATAATGTTGCATCTGTGCAATGTCCATCTTTGCTTCACAACCAAAAGAAATTGCTTTGCAGAATATCATAATTAGCACATCATTTTGTATAGTAATTTTATTTCATAATTTTGTATTATTTTAGTTAACATTTTGTTCTAATAAACCAATAAATAAAAGACATTGCATAATAAGCCTAACTATAATTTGTGTTACCTTTATAGTCCATTGGGAAAAATATTTCCCATAAAATTCCAAAAAAACTACACATTGTTATGTATTTTTCTTATGATTTTTATTTATTTTGCGTCTAAACAAACTAAAATAAACAGTTACATACTAATATTTACTCTTAGAAACCTTATGGTCCTGAAAGGGTTAACCCATATCAACTCCAGCAAATGCACAAGTAACTTATACTTGTGCATTTGACAGATTATTTGTGAATAGAGTTGGTACTCTATTCCGAATCCTTTAGGTTGGCCAAAAATCATTGATATCATGAGAGGTGTGAGTGAACTGTAGAGGCCTTACCTGGAACTTGAACCTAGGTTTTTTTTATCAGTAGCCAAGTGTCTAACCACTGCCACAGAACTGTTTTACATAATATTAAGGTTTCTAATTTTTTTTTGTCACTTGGCCACACAGTGTAGAAAGTCCATTTATCTGGTGAATATAAAATGTTCATTTTCAATAAGAATAAAATTTGTTATTACCTATTTTCCTATTGCTTTTTGCTCAATATTTGTCAGTTTGTGTGTTTGTTAAAGCAAATGTTCCACCATAACCTTCGAACATATGAAGAAACTTCATGATTTATGTGTCAAATGAAAGCTTCTAACATGGAGAGTGTCATTCATCCCTCCATCCATTTGTCCATCCATTGCTTAGAGAGTGTCATTCATCCCTCCATCCATTTGTCCATCCATTGCTTAGAGAGTGTCATTCATCCCTCCATCCATTTGTCCATCCATCGCTTAGAGAGTGTCATTCATCTGTCCATCCATCGCTGCTTGAACCACCTAATGCCTGAAATCCTACTCTGCATAACCAACCAGAGGCATCAAGTTTCTTGTTATCTTGATTGCAAAGAACCCATATTTCACTACCATACCTAACCTTAGAAAGACCAAACTATTATACATCTTAATTTTAGTCTAGGTGTGCACGCCTATTTTTCCACACACTCCATAGATTCTTAAAAGTCCCGACAGCAATCGCTATTCATCTGTTAATCTCATGCCGCATATCACCAGTATCTGTTACATAGCCCAAGATAATTAAACTGTGACACCTGCTCAAGACTGCAACCATTCACATGAACTGAATCACAACCTGCCTGACCAATATTCATCACTTTAGTTTTCTCTGTTTATAACCAAACCTACTCTACTACCAGTCTCATCAACAGCTCAAATGAAAGAGTTCATCTCATCAACATCATTTGCCAAAAGGGCTAAACAATCAGCATAATTTAAATCGGAAATTTTCGTATCTCCAGGCTATTTAAGGCCAAAATCTTTCCCTTGCAGTGAATTTCACACACACTCTTCACACAGTTGTCCATCAACCAAATTCTTTATTCTATTAAGTATAATGATAGAAAGAAGTTTACTAACAGAAAGTAAACTAATTCCCCTATAATTATCACAAGAACTGCAATCACCTTTTTTTTAAAAAAAAAAAGGAATAATAATAGTTCTAGTAAAATCCTTAGGAACTTTATCATAAAAATGATATAAAATTTCAGTCTGACATGTGACAACACGAGTATTCCCAGCTCTAAACATTTAAGTGGTTTTTTCATCCACCCCAGGAGATTTATGCAGTTTTAATTTAGTGATAGCCAAAGTGACTTCAGAATGGGATATAGGGCCAACATTAAAGCCAGTAATGCATCTATCCTAATTGCAAACAATGGGAGTAGAAATAATCACATTGTTTAGAACATCTCTGAAATGCTCAGCCCACCTAGCCATCACAAGATCCTTACCAATCACCTTTCCATGTTTATCTCTCAATCCCTGTGTATCTGTCTGTTTTTTCCCATACAAAACAAAATATGAAAATTATTATCTGGTACAACTCCCTGATGTTGTGCTGTCTAACCAGTTCTGCTTTATCAGCCAAGCTATCAAGCCAAAGATTCTTATCAGCTATTAACTGATCCTTTACATGTTTATTAAGTTCATTGTAATGCTGTCTGTTAGGACTAGTATGGTCTTAATTCATATTATTCCTGCACTTCCTTCTTTCAGAAATAAGTTCCATAGCTTTATCACTCATATAATTTTGTTTTCTCTGTACCTTTTTAACCAAAAGAGTATTGTTGGTCTCAAGAAAAGCCTGTTTAAACTTATCCCATTCTTTCCCAACTTCAGCAGTAAGCAAATCACAACTGTCATAATGACTAATTAGCTTATCATGGTATGCTTTGACTACATCTGGATTTTTCAAAGTTTCAGTGTTAAAAGTAATTCTCTTAACCTTGGCACAACATTTCTTAAGCTTCAGTTGCAAGCATTTTTGACCAGATAATGGTCAGACCCAATTTCAGCTCCCCTGTATGATCTGGTATTCCTAACTGAACTAGCCCATTTGCTGTTAATTAAAATGTAATCTATCAAATTCCTGTGCAACCCATCAGGCGAAACCCATGTGTATTTATAATGTTCCGGTGTTTGTAGTATCTTATGTTGTTATTCGAAAGCCATTAAGTTTGCTAACCTGTAGGAGATGTTCCCCATTGCCATTGGAACTACCAATGCCAAAGGGATCTAAAACTCCTGCCCAAAGGTCAGAGTCAGTACTAACTTTAGTATTGAAGTTACCTAGCACAGAAGAAATATCTCCTTTCTCAAAATTCACAAAAAAAAAATATGAGAAATATCTCCTTTCTCAAAGTTCACAAAATTTAAAATGTCCTGAAGCTGTGTATAAAACTTTTCCTTCTCGTTCTCATCAGAATCCTCTGTGGGGACATAACAGCAGATGACATTCAAGTCCTTAATTTTAGTTTCAAATTTTGCTGTAAGAAATCTTTCATTAATGCATTCATATCCTGGAAGAGCATCACTGGTGTGTGTGCTGAGGAGCAAACCTACACCTTGGAGATACTTTGCATCCTCCCTCCCTGAAAAGAGAAATTTAGTTATTTTTAAGTATCTCACCTTTACCTTTCCATTTGGTCTCTTGCAAGCCTAGAATATCTAGGTTATAGTGCTGGAATTCCTGCCAAAGACATCAAGAGAATAATCTCTATGTAACATCCTCACGTTCCATATACCTGCAGAGAGAAAATCATTAGTAGGATTTTTAAAGAAACTAGATTTATTGAGAGAGGTAGGGCCAACAGTATCAAACAGCCCCCTGATCGAAGCACGGGGAAAGACCTGTGCTACAGGCTGAATCCACCCATACTGGTAGCAGCTTCAGTCACCACCTTTTTAAGTGGACCTTTTCAAGAGTCAAATGACCTGCCTGAGACACATTACTCCAGTTTAGGATTGGCGATGCCCAACTAGCTAAGTGAGAGTTCAGGTACCTGCGATGGCCTCTGGTCAGGATTATCCACCAGCTGATATAAGGTATCGCATGCCTCTGTCCACTTAAGGCTGGCAACCCATAAGCAAACACGGGCTATAAAAAATTGATCCCCAATGCTTTCTTCCCCCTTAAAAAATGAGAAATCTGAAAACAATTGTTCCTCTGTATCTCCAGAACATGAGTGCCAAAAGTAACAAGCTATGCATCAACTGTAAGCTTAGGAGATGGGGAATGTTACAGATTAAAAGAAATATACTCCCCATTTCTTTCCTCCTAAAGAAGGAGAAATATGAAAATGATTGTTCCACTATATGTCCAAAAGCAGGAGCTTACAATTACGAGTTAGGTGACAAGTGAAAGCTCATATGAGGACTGTCATAGACTATTTCAAATCTGTCCCCCCCCCCATCACCAACACCATTATCCTCCCCCAAAAAGTTGGGATATTTTCACAGGGTGAACCAAATTAAAGTTTATGATGCCCCAATGTCATGGGCTTCTTTAAACATGACCCAAAAAACAAAGGGAGGAAAATGTGGCCAATGTGTATGAGCCATATATGATATGAAAGTTCGTGAAGGTAGGTGTTTTAGTGACAAAGAAAAAATCTAAATAAATTAAAAAATTTAAAATATACCTTGCATCCTAATAATAGAAAATAAACCTAAAGTATATTGATGGCACAATCAGTCACTGAATTCATATTCACTTCAAAGGAAGATAGGGTAACGATTTACCTACTCAATAAGATTGCCAGTGCCCTATTTTCCTTCGAAGTGAATACAAATTACATTTGGAGATGACCTTCTGCACACTAATATTTATTTCTACTGTGATTTGCTTGGTTGTGGCCCATCTGTTCACTTGCATGATTCTCACCAGTCTCCTTTGACCCCTCTAATCCACAAACTATTTTTGTCCACAGGATCAGCGATCACTGGTAGTTTATTGCCTTTTGCACCATTCTCGGTAAACTCTTGAAGCAGTTGTGCACGAAAAGCCTAGAAGGACTGTCGTTTTGGGAGATGTTAGAACCAGCATGCCTAGCACCAACCATCATGCCATGTTCAAAGTCACTTAAGTTATTTGTTTTGCCCATTCTGACACTCAATCCAATTCTTAACTGATGATCGAAGAGCTGGTCTGCCTGATTTATCCTACACACCATGGTCATGTGATGTATTATGTGTTGGAATGAACCATTTTTGTGATGATGGAAGGTGTATCTAATAAACTGGCATCTTAGTGTAGTTCTTAATGTAAAACTATGTCATTTTCCCTGTTTCTGAAGTAAAGTTATTTATTTTTTTTCTCCTCAGAGGCTTTAGTGTTACATCTAGTGGCAGGCATCATATCTTCAAACCTGTGTCTGTGCAAGCTATGTGGTAAGTGTCATTGTCATTTGGTTTTATGATATCTCAAGAATTTTACCTTTCATGATGTTAAGATTATTTAAAAATAACATGTTGTAGTGTGTTATTATTTCATTTAGGCAAGTTTGAAAACCAAAGTTAAATAGCATTTCATATTAATCAAAGGAAATCATCCAAGAATATGTTTCACAATCCAATCAAATCAATGCAATTGATCAAAATCTTCTCCCAAATCTTTTCAATTCAAACTCTTCACAAAGTTTCCCAATCTTGATATATTCTGTTTACTAGTGTTATTAAAAGTTTCCATTATAGTCTTGAACTTACATAAATAAATAAATAAAATAAATACCCCCTCAAGCAGCTGCTTGCCACAGAGATCTGACAGGAGCCTGTCAGTTTATATGCTATAGTAGAAGGTCTGAGAGGATGGCAGGACCTCAGCAGAAAAACGACACATACATCCATGCCTTACCAGGGGCTCGAACCCAGGTCCCTTAGATGAGTAGCCAAGCACGCTAACCACTCGGCCACGGGACGGTGAACTTACATAACATTTGTAAATAACTATTAAGCAATACCTCGTATTATTCAAATTTTTTCACAGACCTTCATTTGGTTCCTTAAGTGAGAATCTGCTCCTTTGTTGCTCTGTTGGCTTCCTGCTATAATTATTGCAGTAGGGTAGACATGCCAGCTCTCTCAATTTACCTGAGAGATTCTAAAATTTTGACCTGTTCTCCCAGTTTTTTAGTTAGAACTATTTTCTTTCAGTTTTCATATTGGTACTCTTCCACCTGTTATTTTTTGGGGGAAATTCATTGATTTTTTTTTTACATTAACACTATGGAAAGAAATTAATATAAAGTTATATATCTTTGTATTTTCTCCAAGCTTTTTCTGTTGTTAACAATCCTTATGTATAAATTTAAAACTTTTGCCATTTAAATGGCCTGATTCATGTTATATGATGTAATCAAATATATATATAGTCAACTGTATAGTCATGAAGACAAACTACACATATAATAATATGATTTTGTAAAAACTTGATGATAAGTATGCAAAATGCACATGTAATATGCTTGCCTGAAACTTGCCTTTTAGCATTTCCCCTTTGTATCATAACAATATTAAACTTGATTGGGGGTATGCTGCCATAAGGTTTTATATTGTTGCACTTGCATTTCTTAGCTTCATCTTGCTTTGTTTCTGCTCTGATGAATGAAAAAAAAATGTCTGGTGATAGTGTGGTCATATAATCTGTGTTTTTATTTTGAGTTGCTCTGTTCTTTTAAAGAAGTGTTCATGTTGATGACCAAGACACAGAGTCATTGAAAAATAATAGCCATATTTTAAAGTGCTATATTTTATTAAATATTAAGTAATAAAAGTGATTGCATGTGCATAATGTCAAGAAACTGTAAAAGTTTGGTTTTGTGTTCAATAGACTTCAATGTGAGTGCCAGTTGTGGCATGATATTCAACATCTACCTATACTCAGCTCAGAATGTCTGGTGTAACACTTGCAAAGCTGCAGTGATTCTTTTCTTTAAATACTGTAAATTTAAGATTTTTTTTGGACTAAACAGTGTTTTTAATATATTCTCCCAAAAAGAAGCTCAACGGTGTTGAATGGAGACTTCTCAGAGACCAGAAGATTGGTCTAACTCTACCAACATATGAATTTAGAAATTTGGCATTTAAGACATTTCATATGATACTAATTCCATGCTGTCATAACAAGATTTTGATAGTTTCTTAACATTTTGCATGCATAATTACTTTTGCTTAATTATTTAATGTAACACTTTAAAATATGAATATTCTTTTATAGCAACCCTATATGTGATGAAATACTCTGAAGCATATGAGAATTTTTTTTTATATGTTCACTTTCTTAATATTTTTGGGTTAATTGAAGCAATGGGGAATAATCGTAAGTTGTTTTCACTGCAAAAGTCTAAAATATTCATAAGAAGAATTTTGGTAAAGTTGTTTTCACCATAATAGTCAGTAAGAATATCCCAGTTTTTGAAATTTCAGTGTTTTCAGGTGTGGCTTTCATAATAGCAGGGATGTATCCCTAATCACTGTTGTTAACTTTTTTGTCTTTTGTGATGAGTTTTTGTGTCACAATATTTGTTATGGTACTGAAACGTTTTTCAGTGGTGCTTGTGGAAAAACCATATCAGTATTACAAGTTTTCTTCTGCTCAAAATTGTTTGTGAAAATTAAAAAAGAAAGCTGTATTATCAAGAGCAGCTATAAACATACAAGCTGTTCTGCAATTCAAAGACTATATATTATTGATGCATATAGAATATGCTTTTAACAGCCTACATTCTGCAGTTCCCAGGTTCAAGTCCCACCTGGACCAGCATTTACATTTATTTCTTCCAAAAAATGAGGTTGCAGACTCCTTTCCCTAACCTCATCATTAGTTGCAAAGTTGAACCACCTAATGCCCAAGATACTGTGTAAAAGCTTTAGAATCAAAAGCATCTAGTTTCCTGTTATCTTGTTTGCAAAGGGTCCAAGTTTCACTACCTTAACCAACCCTAGAAAGAACAAACTATTATATAGTCTAATTTTAGTCTTTAGGTGTAATGCCTATTTCTCCACACTCTCCATAGATTCTTAAAAGTCCTGGCAGCAATCCCTATTTGTCTGTTAATCTCACGTCGCACATCACCAATATCTGTTATATAGCTCCTAAGATAATTAAACTGTGACACCTGCTCAAGACTGCAACCATTCAGATTAACTGAATCACAGCCTGCCTGACCAATTTTAATCACTAGTTTTCTCTCTATTCTCTCTAAACAGAGAGAACTAATGTAGTTGTTTAAAATTAATTAGACTCACAGCTCTACTAATACAATTTAATATTCATGATTTAAGCTGTAATTACAAATTAAAAATCTTGAGGAGAGCTCTTAATGGCTCAAGTGGAAGGCTATAGCATCAATTACCACCTAGTGACTTCACACTTATTATTGCTTGCAATAATAAGTATTATTATTGCAAGCACTTATTCTTTTTCTTATACTGCTATTTCATACCTTTTCTTGTACACTTGCCTTTCACTAGTAAAGGTGGTCAAGAATATTTACCAGTCCAGTGAGCTGTCTACCTGCTGGCACAGTCTACAGCTGATTCCAAGGGGTTGTTTGTCCCTGGTTTTTGCCCTTTCAGCATGCTGATTATAAAGTGACGATAACATCTTTTTAGCTCTGTAATACCAGTCCTAGTTTATTATAGAACACCAAAATCATGGATATTCTTCACAACCTTCTTTGCTGATATATACTAACTTTTGTTAGTTCTTTATTTATGCTGTTATGCTCCTGCACGATTTTACTCAGACAAGTTAACATTTTTTAGGACATCCTCAAGAATTAAAATTATTAAAATTCAGCTGCTCCTTAAGATCTTAAAAACATTTAACTTCTCTTTAAAAAGTTTAAAAGCATGTTCCACCTCCCTCCTCTAGCAATGCATTTCACCACTCCCTCCATCCCATGGCTTCATCAGCTCCTTATGCTACAATGTTAGTCATATTTATGTGTGTCTCCCTATTGACATTTTCAGTTGCTCGCACAGTGGGTGCACGTGCTTGCTCATGCAACAGGAAATTCCATGCCACTGGTAGGGGTGGTATCTCCGTGTTGCAGAGCTTATGCTTATGGAAATTAATCATTATTGATTCTGCTGTAATTGGAATTTGGTAGGTGGTACTCTTAATGGTTTATATAATATATTATTTACTTTTAAATTATTTTCTATTACTGCCTGTGCTAAAGTTGTGTTAGGCTTTTTTATTATTGATGTCCTGTTGATGTTCATGCATTCATTGTTCATATGTATGATATGTTTTGCCTATATACATATTTTTGCCATTTAATTTATTGCGGGGGTCATTTCCACATTGTGTACCCCTCCAGTTGTAAGTAATTTATCTCGATCATTTATTACTAAATTTTTAATGCTCTTATTTATAGTAGTTGGTAGGTTTGTATCATATTTTCATAAAATATTGTTTAATGTATTAGATATTCCTTTCGTATATGGGAAGCTATGTGCGTATTTAGAGTTTATTTTTTTAGGGTTGGTTGTGAATCATGTTGACTCTGATATTTAGCTGATTTTTCAAATTTTTTAATCATATGTTTAGGGTATCCTGCATCTCATGCTATTTTATGTTTGAATTCTAGTTCTCTTTGCAGGGATTGTGTTTGTGTACAGTATTTAAAGAATTTTAATAACATAAATACGACTAACATCGTAGCATAAGTAGCCTGATAAAGCCACGTGATGGAAAGAGTGGTGAAATGCATTGCTAGAGGGGGGAGGTGGAATGTGTTTTTAAACTTTTTAAAGAGAAGTTAAATGTTTTTGAGATCTTAAGAAGCAGTTGAGTTTTAATAATTTTAATTCTTGTGGATGTGCTAAAAAATGTTAACTGGCCCAACAAGTAAAACCATCTAGGAGCATAACAGTGTAAATAAAGAACAACTAACAGAAGTTAGTTGGTTGTGAAGTGGTTATTTAAAGGTTGTGAAGAATATCCATGACTTTGGTGTTCTATAAATAAACCAGGACTGGTATTACAGCTAAGAAGATGTTATTGTCACTTCTACAATCAGCACTCTGAAAGAGTGAAAACCAGGGACAAATAACCCCTCGGAATCAGCTGTAGACTGTGCCAGCAGGTAGACAGCTCACTGGACTGGAATATTTTTTTCTCTCTTGACCATTTTTACTAGTGAAAGACAAGTGTACAAGAAAAAGTACGAAATAGCAGTACAAGACAAAGAATAAGTGTAGAAGCAATAAGCTGAAGCCACTAGGTGGTAATTTATGCTATAGTCTTCCACTTGAGCTATTTAAGTGCTCCTAATTTGTAGTTATAGCTTAAATCATGAATATTAAATTGATGTAGTTGTTTCACCAACAATGTGTTGAATTATTTTAGGTGAAATTTCTCAATCCCATCATAAACCAAGTCATAAGCAGTGACTACAGTCACCTCCTCGCTATTACAATTTCACATAATGAGTTCTATCTTGTTGCAATGATTGCAACAGAAATTGTACAACAGGATGTCAGCAGAACAGTATCAAGGAACACACTCTCACGTGAGAATGCAAATGAAGATTTGTGAATGGGAATGATGAAGATATGTTTGAGGAGTTATATTTATATGTTGCATAAGTTCAGGCCTATAGTGGATATTTAAATAAAGCATTTTTTTAACTGTTGACAAATCAAATCCCTTCATTACTGATGGTATTGCATTTCATGCATTGGTCACTCTTATTCATTATTCTTAGGATTTGAAGTGACATAGGGTTTTAGAAGTTCCTCTATAGAGGACCTGACATCATTTTTCTTTGGATTGAAACAATCTAATTTTTTTCAGCAAACCTGAGGCCATATCACTTTTTTTAGTGGACCTGAAATTATTTTGTCTCTTTGCCTTTTTGGTTCTGAAATATTTTATTGAAGCTTTGTTCATGTAGCAGTGATGAGTATTGATCATCCCAAAATTGTCTTAAGAAGTATCTGTAGGTGTGGTTATGAGTACATGTTTATGAGTACATGTTCTGCATTTAACTCTTGAGATCCAACAATTGATTCAGAAACTACATAATGTTAATCAGAAAGTAGTCTTTGCAGGAAATGAAAACTATGTTGCTCAATAATGTGAACCAGTGTCCAATGTTTCAATGGACACCCTTGTTAAATCCTAGGATGTATGCATCATTTTTAGCTAATCTTAGCATGCATAAAAGAACAAAGCATTTTAAGATTTCTGGGATCACAAGTGTATATATATATGTTGTTTTGGGTTAATGATGGAACAAGGTGGAAGAATTCTGTTTCGAAGGTGATCTCAAGTAAGGTCAGCTGCTGTAAGTAATCATTCTAGCATTCAGTAGATGCAAATGTGATTTTAAAAAAGTTTTCAATAAAATATAGTCTACTCATATATGTAAGTAATTATTTGTGATATATATTTTGAATTTGAATTTTCTGTTCTTTTGGTTTCATGTGAGAGCACTGTTTTTCCCACTTCATTCTTATGCTAATTAAATAATTTCAAAAATTAGAAGCCTTCGAGTATTAGTTATGGATAGACGTAAATGATTAGGGATTTGATAAATGGTGAATTAATTGCGATGAAACAAAAAGAATATATGTAATATTCTTTCTGTTTCCCTTGGGCTGTGACTAGTGCACTTGGTTACTGATCTAAGGGACCTGGGTTCAAGCCCTAGGTAAGGCATGGACATTTGTGATGTTTTTCTACTTAGGTCCTGCCATCCTCTCAAACCTTCTACTGTGGCGTATAAACTGACAGGCTCCTGTCAGACCTCTGTGGCAAGCAGCTGCTTGAGAGGGTATTTATTTTATTTTTTCCCTTGGGATTTAAATTATGAAAATTTTTACTATGTCATATATCTTAATCTTAATAACAACTTTTAAAATTACAATATATATTATCTTGTTAAGTAGTTAGTTGTAAGTCAACAAGTTATAACTTGATAACCAACAAAGGCAGCATTAATTTTATCTTAGTTAATTTAAATTTTACATCTACAATTTAGTAAATTGTGGAAAAAATTAGTATCTCGAAGGTAAAAAGCTACAATATCTACCTAAATCAATAATTTTAAATGATAAAATTAGTAAAATAAACATTGTCTTCTTGATGAAACAGACAATACAACTTGTATTGCAAATGCAGGTTGCTTCAACTATTATTGAAGTATTTGTACGGTATTTAAAAATCTGGCCTCCATTTAAACATTTGATTAAAAAGTTAGCCTCAACAGCTTAAAAGTAAATTTCATAATCCTAATATATAATTGTTTTAGTGAGCACCCTGATGTCTTGAATGGAGAAACTAACAATTTTCATTATAATGTATAATAATAATAATTTATTTCATGCAAGGGGTTACAGCAAAGCCCCAAGGTACAGGTAATTTTGGATATTAATTTAAACGTTCAAGTGGCTTGATGCCCCAGTACATTTGAGAAATTAAAAAGAAATATTGATATTACAAAAATGCAAACATATTTACAGAAATTGCATAATTATTTGATACATATAAACAAAATGACAAGTTGCCCAGACAAAGACAAACATATAATACGAAATATGTTAAAAATCATAGTAAAGTTAGGGGGAAGAAAAGGAAGGTTAAAAACAACAGAGAATAATATTAGATTAATGAACAGGGGAAAAAAAGATTGCAGAAAATCCAGACAAAGGGCAGAGATGGGGAGTGGGAATAGGGGTGAGAAGATGTTGGTCAAACGTTTCAATATTTTAATTGGAGTGGGGTAATATAGTTTTCGAATTTTGTTTTAGAATTTAAAGAAGTGATATCGCTTGGTAGAGAGTTCCAAGTTGAGATTGCTTGAAAAGCAAAAGAAATTTCACCATACTTAGCTTTGAAAATCTTGGGAGTAGAAAACATTTTATTATCAGAGCGAAGGATGTGGCTATGTCGTAATCAAATATAGAGTATAAGAATCGAATGAAGGGGATAAGACTTGTTATAAATAGTATCATGAATAAGGGTAATAAACCACAAATTTCTTGTACATAGATTCAAGAGTGGGAATATGGTAGTTGGAATGAATATCAGTGTCAGAGATTCTCATTTGTTAAAATAGATTTTGCTGATGATTTTGAGAGCTTTATTTTGAACTTTTTCTAATTTATAAGAGTTCTTTTTATTAATACCAAAAAGAGTGGAAGCACAGTATTCGATCGGTCAGATGTAAATTTTGTAGAACATTGGGGCATAGGAGGATATATAGTTTCGAATGTACCTCAATATATAAGTTATTTTATAAGCTGAAGTGACAGTTTTATTAATGTGAATTCCAAAGTCAAGATTATTATCTATCATCATACCTAAGTACTTCATGGAAATGGAAACTGCAATATGGGTGTTATTAATTTTAATGTTTGTGTCAGGCAGGGGAAAATTTGAAGTTGAGAGAAAAACAATGGTTTTCTTGATATTGGCAGTGAATCCATTTTTAGTTTATCAATGAAGTACATCATGAATATTATTTTCTATTTCTTGTTTTAGAGAAGTGAAAAAACTTGAGATAAAAGAAAAAAGACAATCGTCTGCATGCATAAAAATATTGTAGTTGGTGGAGGAACGAAAAGGTTGAAGAGAAGTGGGCTAAGAATGGTTCATTGAGGTACTCCCCGACTGATTTTAAGAGGTGTAGATACTAAATTAAGCACATAGATACTAAATTAAACACTAATATGCTTAATTTAGTTCGATAACATGGTCATTGAGATAATTTTTAAACCAGGAAAGAGCTGAGGGCGATAGATTAAGATTATAGCAGAGTTTTTGCAAGATAAGTTTGTGTTCAACTGAATCAAATTCTTTTGAGATGTCAAGGGAAACCAGTCCCACAACCGTTTTCATTTTTGCTGTCTAAAGTCAATCTCCATTGATTAACAAGAAGTGTCATGAAAGTTTCAGTTGACCTATTTTACCTAAACCTAAATTGTCTGCATGAAAGTAAATTAAATTTTTCAACAAAAGTCGAAGAGACGATTGTCTCTTGATGGCGTTTTCTAAAATTATAACATATAACTGAAATAGGTCGATAGTCCAGAAGGTTAGAAGGATTTGAAATTTTAGGTATAGGTGAGATGATGGCTTCTTTCCATGGAACTGGGAATTAATTAGAGTTAATGAACAATTAATTAGATCACAAAGGGGTGCAGAAATTAATGGGGATAGAATTTTTAGAATAATGACAGGGATTCCATCTGGTTCGACACTGCAAGTGTTTTTTTAGTGAATTTATAATGTTAAGAACTTCAATTTTTGGTAACATTTTTGAGCCTAAAGGTTTCCAGATTATTAAATGATTTATTGGAATAGGATAATGACTCATTTGTGTTTGCATAATTTTCTGTAGAAGTGCAGGATTTACAGAATACATTATTTAAAACATTAGCAATGTCTTTAGAATCATAGAAAGAGTTGTCATTGTAAACAATCTTATTAATTTTGGTTTGATTTCTTAAGTTACCAGTAATAGAATCAAAAATTCGAAATATTTCATTACCATTTGGATTAATAATGGAAAGTCGATTAATAAAATATAAATGCTTGACATTTTTAATACTAATGTTGAACAGATTACAGAAAATTTTATAGTTCTCCCACGTGTATGGGTGATTAGGGTTAATAGCATTCTTAAAGTGTTTATTTTTTAATGTGATCATTTTCAGAAACTTTTGTAATCCAAGGCTTTTGAGAAGGGTGAACTCTGAAAGTTTTATAAGGAGCATAGGTATCAAGTGTAAAATTGATTAAACAGGAGAGATGTTGTGCTTTTGAGGTAGGAGTTGTGCTTTCGGAAATACTCTTGTGGAAAGGGAAATATTTTGCAAACTCAAAAAACTCATCGTTGAAATTTTTAAAGGATCTTTTCGAAATTAAAACTTTAGGTGCACGAGGTGAATAATACATTATAGATGTGCTAATAATAAAATGATCACTAATGTCTTCGAAGACAGTAAGTTATGCTTGGGAAGTGATGGTGTGTTGGAGAAAATCATATCAATGAGAGATTCACTGTGATCAGTAATGCGAGTTGGCAGTTTGTTTAAATGTATATGTCCAAATGTTTTTAGGCAGATTTCAAGTTTGGAATATGCAGAATTATGTTTTAGAGCATCGATATTAAAATCTCCTATAAGAATGGAAGTAATGTTGCAATTAATAAAATTTTCAATATTGCTGTTCGGAGGTCAGTGAAGTGTGCCGATAATAATAGGGTTTTGTTTATTGATAAAGGAGATTTTGACCCAGAGACCTTCGAAACAAGAATAAGAAGGAATAGGCATTACTTCAACATTAAATGTTTCCCTCACATAAATGCAAGTCCTCCTCCTGCCCCACTAGATCTGGCGATGTGGAATAATTTATATCCTTTGAGTTCAAAAAGATCATCTGGAAGGGAGATATTAAGCCATGTCTCTGTAAGAGCGATTACATCAAATTTCAAAATATCAACTCAGTAGATGGGAGTGTTTAGATTTAAGAGAACGAATATTGAGATGACAAAGGTTTAACCAACAGTGATCTTGGGGAAGAGATATATCTGAGAGAGTTGAGTATAAGTTAAGAAGAAATTTTTTGTTAGCAGTAGAGAGGGACATGAAGTTATAAACGAATACAGAATAATAAATACGAATATGAAAAACGAATACAGAATAATAAAAATAGATAAATAAAAGGACTAATGGGTTTCAAAAGTCATAAAAGTACTTGTAGTAGGGAGAGTTTTTACTTTAAAAATGGCTAACTATGCAGTTTAGCAATAATAGAAGTTGAGAGAGACAGGATTGTGTAAAAGTGCATTACAGATCACAATATATATATAAACATAGGTAAAAATATTTATAAATATACAGGTACACAAAGAAAATTTTTTAAACTAATTTTAAAGTTCAATTAACTCATTCTTTGATTTAATAAAGTGATTGTTACCATTTTTCATTTTTACCACTATTGATCCATCTTGAGTCCAAACATTGCAGTGACCAAATTTCTCAATAGCCGGATGAAGCACTTTAAGTCTTTTTGATGTTAGATCTTCATGAATAGTGATTCCACTGCCTTTAAGTTTGCTTTTAGCACAGAACACAGCATTTCTTTTCTGATATGAACAGAATTTCACAGTAATCAGTCAGGGGGGGTTGCCGTTCTGACCACTCCCCACTCGATGACTGCGGTCAATGTCATTTATGAAAATGTCAATGTTTAATTTTTCATTGAAAATTTTAATGGCAAGGTCATCAGTAGGCGTATCTACTTCTTCCACTTCAAAAATACTGCTAGAGTTTCTGCATTGATACTGTTCAAGTTCATTGCACTTCAAAGAAATCTCAGAATGTAGTTGATATATTACTACATCTTTCTTTTTAAGCTGATCTCTTAGCTCATGTATAGCCTCCATAGAAAACTCAACAGTTCTTTTTATTTCTTGCAGAATAACAGAAGTAACTGCTTCAGTGAGTAATGAGACAATCGTTTGACAGAGTCTTGAGATTTGAAGTCAGTTTCAACACATTTAGAGACTACCCCAACAGATTGTCGTCTGAAAGCAACAAACCAGTGCTAGGGGCAGGGGGTCACCTTGGAGGGTGCTCCTACCCACTGGCGAACTTGATGCTTTGCTAGCGAGAGCTGCATTCTTTAGCAAGGTTGCCATCTTGTTTTCAGATGCCATGATCTTAACAATAAAGCAAGGAGATAAGATTAAAGTACAATACCTGAAGTGTTTCAAAGAGAGGCACAAAACTTACAAGGAAGGGACACAACTTTTCAAGACACTTAAGAACTGCCAAACACCTACAAAATAAAAAACTCTAAGGAGTACAAACGAACCAGATGTTGCGTTACCACTTTGCGGTTTTTACTTTTTGCATAATATTGGTTATATTTGTATTTTATCAATGTAAAATATTCCCAGTGGCTGTGTGTACTTGGCTACTTGGAAGATCCCAGTTTCGAGCCATGGATAAGGCATAGATTTCTTTCTTGTGTTGTCTGTTTGCTGCAATCTCTCTGCCCTCACAGATCTTCTCAATGGCATATTATATTGAGGGGCGGGAGTGGCTCAGTCAATAGCTCACCAGACTCGTAATTTGTAGTTCCCAGGTTCAAGTCCCAGTTGGGTCAGCATTGAGATTTATCTCCGCGAAATTCCCCGCCCTGCCCATGGTCAGTAGGGGACAGCAATGGGCTTGGAAAGGCCATCTGTTGGATGGGATGTTAAGCTGTGGCTCCATGTGCGGGAGAGCCATATCCTGTGCACGTTAAAGAACACACTGGATGGCCTTGACAAGAGGCTACCATCTGTCTCCCAACAGCTGTTCTAGTGAGTTCCCTCCCTCAACCTTCTCTGAGCTTTCAGGGTCCATGTGACCTAGCCATTTATCCCATTGTGTGCAAAAAACTGCCGCTCAGAGGTAAAACAACCCAACCCATATTGTACTGAGAACCTCATGTCAGATCTCTGTGACAAGCAGCTGCTTGAGGGGTAAATTCATTAAAAAAATTTACTACCCGTTGAAAAATAGATTAAACAAAGTTAGGCCTTAAATTATTTTTAAGTGGCTGTTTTTAGATTTCTTTGTGTTGTGCTTAGCACCCCCACCCCTCTGAAGAAATAAATGTTGCGATATAACATTCAATCACATGTACGAATGTACATCTCTTATTGTGGCAATATTTGTTGGTCTTATCTTCAAATACCTATGATATGCCATAGATAAGATCTGTGAAAAAGGTGAAGCCTCAGAAGAAAGAAAAACAACAGAAAAAAAAATATTTTTACCTTATCCATGTCCATTTACTCAACAGCCAAATATGCTAACCACCCTGCCACTAGGAAATTTATCATCCACCAATCTTTCTCCATACTTCCTACCTATTAATGATGAAAATAACTATGCACTACCAACATGAAACCAAATTCAGAATTCATCATTGTTTAATGTTTGTATGGGCATCAACTCCTAATAATCTAGTAAATTCTACATAGGGCCAGAAAATCATCACAGAGCCCAAATGTTCAGTGTTTAAATATTTGACAAGTTCTAACAATGTGTATTACTTGTCATTAAAAAATATTTATTTTTTATGTTGATCAGTTTTAATCAAGAAGTTTACTGTAAATTTTAGGAGGAAGTTTAATTTAGAAATTGCGCTATTTAGTAAGGATGTTTTCGTTTTGAAATTGGGTCATTAAATTGACAAATGTTTTAAAATTTGTGCTCACCATTTTCTTAGAATTGCACACTTTTTTGTATGCCAAAAAAGAATTGAAGTTTTGTTTTGCTGGTTATATTTTTTTATTAGTGGCTAAACCTTAATAACACCAAAAATAAGAAAGATATTGAGTATAGTATACAGTGCAGTTGCATCTTACATTGTGGTTAGGTTCTAAAATCAGCATGTAAGGCAAAAATCGTGTATAATCAAAATTACCCCTAAATATCCATTAAATTTTCCAAAGCACAGTATACATGGTTTTGTGTACACAACCCTGTACAGTAATATGTATAAATGTATACAGTATCAAGTTATACAGTATACAGTATCATCATACCTCCTCAAGAAGCTGCTTGCCACAGAGGTCTGACCAGAGCCTGTCAGTTTATATGCCTTAGTAGAAGGTCTGAGAGCATGGCAGGACCTCAGCAGAGAAACGACACAAACAGCCATGCCTTACCCGGGGCTCGAACCCAGGTCCCTTAGATCAGTAGACATTAATAACATAAGAGAGAGAAGAACTTAAGAATGGAAGAATAAATAAGGAAGTTGTTGAAGTTGAAGCAGAACACTGTTAAGCCAATCTTGGTCAGCTTTAAATTCCTTCTTATCAGGAGGTTGTCCCCTTTCGGCAGGAGGTTTGAACCATAGAGGTATGAACAGCTCATATAGGCTAAGAGATTTTTTATGTGTTATGGCCACTGATAGACACACATTTATAATTCATGTCTTCCAGCCATAAGTTTAATGCTTTTTTAACATTCGCTACAGTCTTAGCACACACTTGACTTCTCATCTTAGCAGTTATAGGAATGCTTGATGCCACAGCTTGATGTATTTCTTTTTCTTGAACTCTTGATGGCATGGATGCTAGATTCGTTGAGACCATATTTATTTGCCACATTGGAGACCGACATACCATCTCTTTATAAGTCCATCACAGCCAGTTTTTCCTCCAGCATTAGGACAGATCTTTGTTTCTTCAGTTGAGCACCAGTTGAAATAGTTGGCTTGCTTTTAAGAGACGTACAAAAATTCATATCTTTAAACACCAGAATCACATTAATCGTGGCAAGATGTTCACACTATAAGAGGCACATAGGAACTGAGACTGACTGAAGGAACAGCAGATTCACATCTCTCATCTCACACTCACTTTGGGCTGCTTATTGAGTGGAATGGCTTGCATTACTAGTTATTTTTCTCTTCTTTTGACCAAGTGCGTATAGTTGAATTTGCATAAGTTAAATGCATGTATGATATAACTCCATTGTACTTAAAATATTATTCATACCTTTGGTTATTTTGTTCTAAGATAATTATTTATGGTTTATATTATTCCTCATTTAATGCTTATTCTAGATCTGAAAAATATCTGACAATTAGAACACTATTAGTTTTAAATGAATTGACCAAAAATATTGACAAAGAATTAGCAAATTGCAATATCTGAAAATTCATAACTCCTCCCTTCGAAGTTGTATAATTACCATATTTTAAGAAATGAATGCATCCTGTCATAGGTACATCTATATTCAACCACATTTATGTTATAAAGTACCAACTGAGAAATGCAGGTATTTAAAATATGCAGAAATGTAAAATTTTTGGTATTGAAGAGTTATGATAGCTGAAATATTTAACATCAAAAGTTGCCTTTCATAAGAATTTATCTCAAAAGCTAATCAAAACACAAATAATTACATCAAACTATTGGTAAAATATTTGTTTATTTAGAGGTTGGTCTGGTGTGGGGATGGCTCAGTCAGTAGCATGCCAGGCTCATAATCTGCAGTTCCAGGTTTTAGTCCCACCTGGGATAATGTTGAGATTTATCTCTGTAAAACTCCCCGACCTGCCCTCGATCAGTAGGAGAATTCATCATCTGAACCAATGCTATGGGCTTAGAAAGACCATCATATGTCAGATGGGACATTTAAGTCATGGCCCCATATGCAGGAAAGCCATACCCTATGCACATTAAAGAACACACTGAATAGCCTTGATAGGAAGTTACCATCTGTCTCCTAATAGCTGTTCAGTGGGTCCCCTCCCCCTAATCTTCAGGGCCCTTGTGACCATTAACTAATATATATTATTATCTATATTATTAGCCCATTGTGTGCAAAAAAAGTGCCACTCAGAGATAAAGCAACCCAACCCACCTAGCAGTTGGTCTAGTAATTCTTTTAGTTTTCATCAGTTTCAACAAAATGTTTTGTTGAAGAGTGTGCAGTTTAAGACCATTAATGTGACCTTAGATAACAATTTACATCATAAAGAAAAAATTGTTTTTAGCTATGTGGTATTCAAACCCATGTCAGGGCATCAGACATGTTATCAGGAGGCATGAGTTTGTATATCAATTGACTCAAAACAACATTTTATTGAAGATCGGCTCTTCTTATAAGTGGTGTCCAGTAATTTCTTAGCATTAAAAGCTTAATGTCCATAATGTTTGGATAAGCATGTTTGGTTATAATTAACTAACACTTGTTGTGACACTAATTGTATGTGCTATTGATAGACTGAAAAACCAAGGATGTTTCTGTCAATCGGAATCTTGCCACAGTCAAACAAACATTTCTGGCTGACTGCGTGGTATAAAACAAACATTGGCAATCTGTGAATGATTGGGAGTTGGATGGCAGTTCTGTAAAATATCCCAGTGACAGAACCTCATAATCATGAGAACACACTCTTAATTTACAAATGCCAGTAAAGCATTTTTTTATGCTATATTGACACCTAACCAAACGTATGCATATTAGTATATATATATGTTGTAGATAAATTTGTATTTTATCTTCAATGTTTTTGAAGTGTTTTTCAGTGTTTGGATAACATATATATTAATGAATATATATGCATAACTCTGTGTTAATATTTTAATTAAAATTATTTTCAGTACTGAATGTTAATGTAAGCTAAAAAAAAATACTGACATTCAAAACAAACACTAACTTAAATAACCCTCAACCAACCTCGGTTTTTTATCTGGCTATAAAAGAAACTGCCAACAAACCCAATTAGGAAAAAAAAGTAGAGTTCCACATAGTAAAGTTTAAGTTTAGAGCCCATCAAAATATTAGTAGAAGCAACATATCAGCGAAAAACGAAGACAGATCAAGAATCAGAATCCCCTGCCCGCTCGGAGAGCTAGTAACGTCAGCAAGCTGAAGTGTTTCAGCGAAATGGAGTCAACTTCATAAAGCTATCTTTTTTCCCCCATAGGCCTGAATTTCTGCTGCTTTCTGAATAACAATTGCAAATCTCTACTCATACTAGAGATCTCTAAGTTGGTTTGATAAAGATCCGAGTAATATCGGTGATTTTGCCACTTGTCATTAAACATTTCAAGTCTCTGTGGAAAAATTAAATTCTACTCTGCCCTATTTCTCTTCATTTCTTTGCTGAATGCAAATTCGAGCATTTCTAAAATTGTATCTCTGGATCATTTCTTAATTGGCTTTTCATTTTGCTCAGGTTTTTTTTTTCATTGTCTGAAGAATCCATTTGCTGATGATCCAAAACCCCCACATGTTTTAGGGGCCTTGTATAAGATCTCTCCATCTGAAGCTTCTCTCTGCTTCAGATGGAGGGGATAAATTAGGGCGGAAATAATACGAAGAGCGGCTTTCAAAAATTGTATTTTTTTCTAAGAATTGTATGTATTCTGGTTTGAAAAGAGAACACCTCCAAGACATGAAAGCAATACTGATAGTAAGAGTGCATATATCCAAAGTTGGTGTTAGCAATTTTGCTGCCTGGAGCAAACTTGGATGTCTGCCGCTTGGAGTGAGCTTGGACTCTACTGCCCATTTCTCAAGGTCTGATCACAGACATTAATGATTAGCAAAATTTAATATCAGTATTAAAAGGTAGTGAAAATTATCTGTTGAAAAATAGATCATACTTATCCCAATCAACCTTACTGCAGTTATGGTCAGTAGTTTGCAAATTTGTCACTCCAGTCGCAGGTGTGGGCAGCACCACTCCTGTGTGTGACAGCGTTCTTTCCCATGATGTTTCATGTCACATTTCTGACTTTGTGACATGTCATATGTCTGTCTTTTATGATTTATGTCATGACGTTAGTTTTGTGATGCTAGTGATATGTCACATACATTAGATTTATAATGTTAGTGGTGACATGTCACATATATTAGTCATGTATGTGGCATGTCACATATAATGTTAGTGGCATGCCACATACATTAGATTTATGATGTTAGTGACATGTCACATTTATGACATTTCCTGTGGCATTTCATCCCAATATTCATTTTTTCTCATCATCTGAACCATTCTGTAGTTTGAAGATTCAGTGAAATCTATCAAGGAAATGCGCAGTTTTTTCTATTTTTAGATATCCACTTTGACCAATTGCAAAGTTGAGAAAATATTTAGAACAGCAACAATTGAATTCATGACTGCCTTAAAATAGGTAAATTAAATTTACTGTATGATGAACTTAATACTAAGAGATTCACTTATTTGTGAATAAATATCCTAATATTTCGATCCTTGACTGGGGTTGTCATGCAAGAAGACAGAAAGAAAAGTTCCAACAGATCTTCAACCTCCTCTGATGACTACTGCAGTCAAGAGTAAAAATATTAGATATTTATTCACAGTAAGTGAAGTCTATGTCTTAAGTCATTTATGTACTTTAGTTTATCATAGAGTTAAATTAATTTCAGAAGAGCTTTTATAGTTCTAATGAATAGAAAAATGTTAAAAAAGTGTTGAATCTGTTCAAGAATATTTGAGAATCCAAGTTGAAACCCTTATATTTGTAGCTTAATTACTCATCTAATTAAATTATTTTCCTGTAATTAAGCTATAGAGTACGGGTTCTCAACGTGGGGTACGCGATTAAATTTTATGGGGTACACCATGAGAGCTCAAAAGTCGCTAGATCTAGTAACAAAGTAAAAATAACCATTGTTATACTATAACTATAGTTTTATATATCTATACAAGGGGTACGCCAGTTACATACACATTTCCAGGGGGTACGTGAAGCATAAAAGGTTGAGAACCACTGCTATAGAGGATTATTCTTATACTAGTAAATAACTTTTAGTGGTCTAAATTGCTGTAGAACTAAAAACAATCTCAGACATATGGTTCGCTTAGTGACTGGTTCAGAACCTCCTAGCTTTAAAATTCAAAAATGCTTGATGTAATTTAGTATATATTTCATTTTGCAATTCCCTGATTTCATAGGGGTAGTGGCTACTCAGTAGTCAATGCACCAGGCTTGTAATCTGCAATTTCCAGGCTCGAGTACCAACTGTGCCAATGTTGAGACTTGGCTAACTTCCACTCTAACCTCAGTGAGAAAGGGGGACACCTGATGGGTTTGAAAAGGCTTCTGTCTGTCTGATGAAGCATTAAGTCATGGTTACATGTGCAGGAGAGAGCCATACTCTGTGCAAGTTAAGAACACTTTGATGGGAACTGTAATCTGTCTTCTAACAGCTGTCCAGTGGATCTCCTTCCCCTAACTTTCTCTGATTCTTGGTGTTCTTGTAACCTGACCATTTAACCCATTGTGTGCAAAAAAAAAAGTGCCTCTCAACAACAACCCTAATTTCGTAGCGATGCGTTATAAGCTCACCGGACAAAAAATTAGTCACCCCTGGCTGAATGTCACTTAATAGCGTGTAACACCCCTGTGTGACTGAAGAACAGCCGAAATCCTGTCTGGCATGGATGCCACCAGTGGGCGGATGTAGTGCACATCAATATTCATCCACTCTCCCAGCAGCAAATGCCGCAGTTCGGCCAGATGGCTGGGACAACGCTGCACTCATTGCCCAAAATAATCCCACAAGTTTTCTATGGGATTCAAATCCAGGGATTTCGCAGGCCAGTCGAGATGTTTGAAGGCTTAAGAATGCTCGCCATGCCAATCCGACACTCTTCGAGCCCTGTGCACGTGACAATTATCTTCTTGGAAGACTGGGGTAGTCTTCTGGTGTTCACTGTGGAGATACACAAAAGGTAACATGTGGTCATCCAGTAGCTCCATATAGCCCTTCTGGTTCACGTGTGATGTCACCCCCACTTAAAGGACCCATTTCCTCGTACGTGAAACACCCCAGAACATCGCATGGCCTCCTCCAGCTTGAATAGAACCTTGCACACAGTCCGCATGGAAGGCTTCATGCAGCTTACGATGTACCTCTCTTCCATGGTACTGTGCTCCAGATATCCATGGCATGCAGTTCCCTTCGGAGTGTTTGTTTGAAAACAGTTTGTTGTAGGCCTGCATTGACTGACTGGAGCAATTCCTGCCCCATTGCAAAGCAGTTTGCCCTAACAGTGTGTGACACACTGTGGCGGTCCCTATTGATGAACACAGTCTTTCTGCCGCAGTTCTGGCAACGATTAGCGTTGGACTGCGATGTACACCACTGCTGGAAGACACTTTGACAGTACGTTTCGACACACCTGCAAAAGCAGCAACTTCTTATGCACTATCCCTTTGGCTCAGCCAAACGCAATAACACCTTTTTGCCACTCATTCACATCTTTGGCATGACCCATATTTCATAGATCGACTAACACACACGTGGCACACAACCACTTCTTGTCACTGTATGAACCCCGTAACGCACGGCACAGCTATTTGTAGGATGCGGTTATTACTGGTGTGCCTCTGTTGCTGTCGAACGGACCCTCTCTTACCGCTGGAGATGACTAATTTTTTGTCCGGTGAGCTTATTTCAGTGTAATCAAACCGACTTTGGCATGTTATGAATAGTTTTTGCTTAACCCTCATCTGTCCTCTGAGGTTTTTTTTTTTGGATTCAAGACTTTTTATAATTGTAATTTGAATTAAAACTAATTGGGTGAGCCTTTATGACTTTGTTTATAATACCTTAGACAATATGTGTACCATTTTCTTTTTCAGGTCAAGTTTACCTTTAGGTCTCAATAAAAAAGGTCACACTGAAGATCTTCGGATTAACTGAAATTTGCACTGAGTGTTTTTCTAAACTGATTTCAGAACAGCTTTTGTAGTTTATAAATATTAGAATATTTATTCGCAAGTAAATGAATCTCTTAGTTTTAAGTTCATCATACACCTTAATTAATCTACCTATTCTAAGACAGTCATGAATTCAATTGTTGCTGTTCTAAAAATTTTCTCAACTTTGCAATTGTTCAAAGTGGATAGCTAAAAATAGAAAAAAACTGTGCATTTCCTTGATAGCAGTCTTGTTATTAGGAAGACTTCACTGAGTCTTCAAACTACAGTCTGAAATTCATTTAAAGATTGATAACCACCGAGTTGATATGTGAAAAAAGAAAGTAATAAAAATTGATTTCAAAACTTTTCTGCTGTTAATTATTTTGGTCCGGGACTGCAAATGCTCCTTTTTTCTTATGACCAACTATCCATATGTTTATGGAGACCTTGATCATCGTTACAATATCAGACATATTATAAAGAGACTGTACGTTCATATTCCATCTGGCTAAAAAATATATTTTGCTTTAACTTAAATTGTATTTCTTTAATAAAGCCAAGTTCCAATTAATGGCAAGGTTAGTGTTCAAGTTAAGTTTACCATGCTTTTGAATATGTGTGCAGGATTGCATTTGGGGGGGGGGGGCATGGCCCCTTTCCTTTTGCAATGCTAATAAGGGTAATGGAAGCAAAAAATTGTTAATTTTTTGCATATTTCACGCATTTTTCAAAGGTTTCAATTATACTTCTATGGAAATCTAATTTGTTACCCCCCCCCCTCCATTTATTATTTTTAGATTCGGGCCTGTGTGTGTGTGTTTATTGTTCAGTGTATACACCGAAGAGCCAAAACATTATGACCAGCGCATAGAAGCAAGTGCAGGTAAACGACGGCGTGTGTGAAGGTCATGAGACAGTATAAATAACACCTGATACTGAGCTGTTAATGTTATTCTTGTTCTTCAGATGGGAAAGGCAGAGGACTTAAGTGAGTTTGATAAAGGCCAAATTGTAATGGCGAGATGACTGGGTCAGAGCATTTTCGAGATGGCAAGGCTTGTAGGGTGCTCATGGTCAGTCATGGTTACTACCTTCAAAAAGTGGTCTGAGGTGGGAAAAACCACAAACCTCTGGCAAGGTGTAGGCAGACCACAGTCTTCGCTCACCTCTAGCATCAATGAGCTATCTCATACGAGCCAACAGAAGGAATACTGTGGCGCAATACCTGGAAATCTTCCTCATGCTCCATGAACCATTCTCGAACAATCCAGGCAACTCTCCCAAAATTTGAATGCTGGTAACTGGAGTAATGTGTCACAATACACAGTACATCGAACCCTGCTGAAAATGGGGCTGTGTAACCGCAGGCCACTCCAAGTACCCATGCTAACCTCAGTTCACCATCAAAAGTACCTAAAATGGGCACACGAGTATCATAATTGGACTTTGAATGATTGGAAGAAGATCGTCTGGTCCGATGAATCTCGTTTCCTGTTGTATCATGTGGACAGCCAGGTATATGTGCGTCATTTACCTGGGGAAGTGTTGGCACCAGGATGCACTATGGGACGGTGGAAGAAATGTAAATGCCATGGACAGTGTTCTGCTGGGAAACCCTGGGTTCAGTCATTCATGTGCAGGAAACTATGATGTCTACCACCTACTAAACATCATTGCAGACCAAGTACATCCTTTCATGGCAACAGTATTCCTCTCTAGTAGTGCCTTCTTTCAGCAGGATAATGTTCCATGCCACACTGCCCTGATTGTTCGAGAATGGTTCACGTAATATGAGGAAGATTTCCAGGTATTGCCATGGCCTCCAAATTCCTAAGACATCAATCCAATTGAGCATCTGTGGTTTGTGTTGGAACAGCATATCCGATCTGCGGCACTCAATCACGTAATGTACAAGAGTTAAAGGATCTGCTGGTAACGAGTTGGTACCAGATACCACAAGACACCTTTAGAAATCTTGTAGCGTCCATGCCTCGCCGATAAGAGCTGTTTTGGCGGCACGTGGAGGACCAACATATTAGGCAGGTGGTCATAATGTTTTGGCTCTTCGGTGTATATTTATACACTGAGAAATCATTGAATTTTGATCAACCATGGCAATGAGTAACTTCGAAGCTCTGTAACTTTTAAAATAAAGCGTTTTATGGGAAAATGTGACTAAAGGTAAATTAAATATCTGAATCATTTCTATCAAAATATCGATTTTCAACAGTATTCTTTTAGTATTTAAAGGTTTACGGAAGTTTGAACGTTTAACAGCATTAGCAAGATCACTCGATTGTCAAAATCGTATTTTTCTGGTAAAATTAGGGGAAGAAAATCTATTTTATCGGTTTGAAAAGAGCTGAGGCTTGAAAAACCATCCCTTAGAGTTAATATACATAGTAGTATAAACTGCTGTTGTTTTTTTTTTCTTCCCTACAAGGCATGACATTGCATTTTGAGTTGTACGTAGACGTTTGAACTAAGCTCCCCCCGTCCCCGCCAGAAAGGAAAAAAAGATAAAAAGACGTGAAAATTTTTCTGATAGATGATTATAAAAATAAGATAAACATTTATTGTTATGGACGTCTCTGAGGCCCTCCTGCTGACAAAGTCAAGTTTAATTCTGTCACCTAACGATGCAAACTCTCAGGCGTCGGTTGGCTCAGTAGGCATCTCGCCAGGCTCATAATCTGATGTTCCCTGGTTCGAATCCAACTCATTCCAGCGTTAAGATTTTAGTTGCTAATCCCTAACTTTGCCCACGATGCAAAAAGTAACACTGATAGGTTTAAAATTGGCCTGTCGTATGAAACATTAAGCCACGGTCGAAATGTTAAGCCCGTTGAATGGCCTTGACGGAAAGCTTCTAATTGCTGTCCAATCGGACCACTGCCCCTAAGCAACTCAGCCCCTGGGATATATGCAACTGCTATTTAGTCCCATGTACAGAAAAATATCGCTCTGAGGTGTAAACAGCCTAACTCTGACGATCAAAATTTTTTTGCATAATACTTCGCCAGACCTCGGAGAACATCTCGAAAGTAGAAACGTTACAGTGACCTATTAAATAAAGCGAGATAGACCTAAACAAAGTGTGTCATGGTCGCTGATTTTCTATGTTCGTACGTAATAGTAACATGAAAGGTTGCAAAAAAGAGCGCGTATTTTTACTTGGGTTTTGTGTGTCAAGTTTTGTGTATTAATACGGATGCCATGTTATTGAGCAACAACTAAGCTCCGGAGCTGAAAGTGAAGTTAAAATAAGGTTCTCATCCCGCGCTTATTACGAAACTCTGTCTTTCACAATTGTCCGCAAGAGGGCATTGATAGCAAGCGTGAGTTCACAGCTGATCGAAGCAAGAGCGCCGATGAGAATTCTAGCACTGACAGAGAAGTGCTTCATGGCCTACTGAAAGTGTCACATGTGGCGGGTTAGCTGTGATGTTGCCTGTCGTTTTTACATGTTATTTAACATACTCATGTTGGATATGGTTTGCCAAAACCTGGCGAAGAGGCTGTGGTAGGCATACGATTTTGTGCTGATATCTTTTATTAATATGCACTTTTAATATTTTTTATTAATTGTTGTTGTTTTTTTTTATATAAACCGAGATTTGTTTATTCTTTGTATTATATGTTTTAGCAAAATATTAGAAATTGTATTTAAGGTTATTTCACCTAGATTTGTACTATTACAGTAAATCACGGGTATAAATAATTTTTTTAATGCACTTAAAATATATTTTCAAAATAGAGTATAGATTTTTAAATATCATATTTTTTGATAACCAAGAGTTCGAATTATGTTTATTATAATGGCAGAATATATGTAAAAAAACTCATCAGACACATGCGAAGATTTCCTGTGTATTTTTAAAAACCGATATAATTAGTTGTAAAATCCGACAATATAACAAAGCAGTTGCGACATTTAAGTAGAGCTATTTTATGTAATAATCGGCGTAAAAAGTTAGTGAAAGACATTTTTAGCAAGACATTTTGTTGGGAAAACCCCACTGTGAAGAAATGGGTAGACGAAACGCCCACGCCACAGATATGAGGTCATCGTATTGATGTTGAATAATGCAAGTGTATATATGTAATTTTCAACTTCGTAGTATAGGGTTTTATGCTGTGAAAGTCGGAATATTTACGTTTCAGGTTTAGAAACATTTTTGGGGAAAAATTTGCTACATATATATAAATGCATAATATTTAATTTTAAGGTGTGTGGACATTCCAAAGTAGTGTGGCCGGTTCGTAAACCGAACTACACAAATTCAATCCCTATCTTTTGTTAACCCTGTTATTTTCTGCTCTTACCCTGCCTTTTCTCTTTCGGAAAGATGATCTCGAAAACGTTGCCTTTGTCGGATGGCACTTAGCACTCCATATGCAAGAAAGCATAAAATGTGAACATTAACTAATATGCTAGGATGGTATTGATGGGAGATTTCTATTTCTTTACAGCAGGGCTACTCAAAAGAAGGGGGGGGGGTGAGAAATGTGACAGTGGACAGTGTTTGGGAAATTCAAAAACAAAAAATGTATTTGTTGTCGGAAAATAAATGTGAAAGCTAACCATGTTTCAAATTTCAAAAGAAACATATATATGTAATTTTTTGGTGGGAGGGGGATATATTTTTGTCACCACCTCTATCTCGCAAAAGATACGACATTTAAAAGTGAAAATTTTGATCCCTTTTGAAAGTTCAATTGAATCTGAAAGACAATTGTTGGGTGACCTTAAGGTCGTCCATTTTATTTTGACCTAGTGAATTCATATATTGGGAAGTAATGAAATTGAGAATAAAACAGTCCAACTGCGTATTTTAATAATTTTCGATTCTCGGAAAGTGTAATTCTGCATTGCTTTAATTTTTCTTGTTATTAAGATTTCGTATATTTTTCTGTCTGAACTGAAAGTTTCTAAACAAAATAATGTGAATTCATGTGTCATTCAAAACCGCGTATATAGATTTCCGCTATTTTTCTCTCTGTATTTTCTTCGAAAATGCAGCAGCTTCTGAAATTAGATAATGTTGCCTGAATAGAATTTTTATCGACATTAGGTACCCGATGGTGTGTATAGACTGGCCTTTATGAAAAGGCTTTTCTGACAAAGAAACTTTTTACGAAAAAACTTTACTTTTCTGAAAGTTACTTGTATACATTAAGGTGCGTGGTCACGTGTTCTTGACCCCGCATTTGAGAGGAGGCTTTGTGTCATGCATGCTTCCCAATTTGTCCTTGCTGTAGACCAGTGATGTTTTAACATGTTTTCTAAAAAAAATAACAAGGGAATGTTTTGGTTAAATTCATTGTGCCAAAATAAAAGCTGAAAAAAAAATGAGTTAAAGATATAAACCAACGAAATAATTATATTCAGGAGAGGGAATACATTAGTTATAGAGAATAAAAGAAACGCCAATTGAAAACCCATAATTAATGGTTTCAGAAGTAGATTGGCTTAAAAAGGCAAACGTGAACGTCTTCCAAATTAAGAAAGGGAAAAAAACAACGTGGTAAAGCTAAATATTTTTATAAAGTTCAAACTGAGTTGAAACTAGAAGAAACTTTTAGATTAGTAAAAGATGTAATATGGACAGTTGTCATCGGTATAATTATAAGCGTCTTCAGTTTAAAGGGATTATACTGTAGTATTTCTTACTTTAAATTCATTTCCTTAGTATTGTACGGCATATATTTTTTTGTGTAGGATGTTTTCCGCTATTTTGTTAAAAAGCATGAATACGTATCGCTCCACAAAAAGCATCGTACAAGCGATAAATATCAACATAAACATAATCGATTCCAGTTTGATGGTAATATCTATCTGTAACAAAAGTCAATTGCTATCTGTAAGCACAATGGTATCATGATTGTTTCGTATTTTGCTGCGGAAGTGTTTAATCGCTTATCTTGCTGCTGGCACAAATGTTTTCAAAATTATGATTAAAAAGCGTTTCCTGTAATTAATTCGGAATTATCATACACCTGTTGGAAGTTTTTTTTAGTAAAGTAGGAATATAGTTTACTAAATAATTGAGAAATAATTCCAAGTGAATTACCCCTCATACAACTGCTTGCTACAGAGGCACTACAGAAGCGTTTCGTTATAACACTCTATAGAGAAGATCGAAAGTTCCGTAAGGAAGATAAGACCTTAGCAGAAAAACAACACAAGAAAGAAAAAAATCCATTCCCTATTCATGTCCCTTTTAGTAACCAAACATAACTACTCAGTCAACCGGACGATCATAGTTGCAAAAGCCGTCACATATTTTCAAAATGCAAGGTACTTTCACATAAATGTATCAAATGCATTTGTTGACGCCCCCCCCACCCGATCTGGCCCAGTTCATATCTGAAAGGTTATCATTTGAAACTGAAATTAATACAATTGAAATGATCTGTGCTTCTTAGTTGAATGCGTTAGTACTTTATCATCAGTAGTTTCTGTTTATTAAACCAGAAAAGGACCAAGCTTCCTCCTTGAAGTTCTCAATTTTTAATAGCTGTATATTGCACGCAAGATGTGCTAAACAACATTTGGTCAATGACGAATTTAATCAATTCAAAAACTTTGCTCTATAAAGCGATAATTGCACTTTGAAGATGCCGATTATTCAGTTATCTCCTACCACAAGAAGGTTCGGTTACCCAAGTTAAATATAATTTTACATTAATGGAAACCTTGAGTTTTGTAGCATTTGCATAACCAATTTCAAACTTGCTATTGTGTTCTAAACACGTTTGTTAGATAAACGGAACATGATATATTTATTCTTTTAATAACTTGATAACGATGAAACATGTTATTCGTGACCCGCGCAGTGTGATCTTGAACATCCGCTGATGACGTAACCTTGTAATTAATCTCACGGCTTTGAATCAACTTCGATACTTTACCTGAAACCAAAGTTTCAGTTTCATTTTTCTTTGTAGTGATTAGTGATTAAAAATAACGTCGTCGTGTTAGTCGCGCTTTACTTGACCTATTTTCGTGAGTCTTTAAAGACGATTATGATTCGTGAGATAAAAACATGACTTCATAGCAGTTGTTTATCAGTGAAGCTCGAATGAAACAACTCACTTCAGCATCAGTCATGCAATGCATTTTGCATCAATTAGCTATACCGTGCTAGAATCGATAGTTTTTGGTTGAAGGCTTCAAATATCGCCATTATAAAATGTCACTTTTTGGAAAATATCTTGCCCGTTGTGATTCAAGGCTACTTTAACAGAATATTATATTCTGAGAACATATTTAACTCTCAACGCATGTTTGATTTTCGTTTGTCTTTATAAGGATTTTTTTCGCGTTGGGATTGTATCTTTTTTATTTTTCAATTTGTGATCAGACCCGCAAAGCTGGTAGCTTATCTTCAGGTAAGGCAGAAAAAACGACCATGCTATCCCTGGACTCGATCCCAGTAATTACTGGGATCGAGTCCAGGGAACACTGCATCATGCGCAAAGTACCATAAAACACGCCAATGTATGCAAAGTTTCTTCTTCTACCTCATTACGAAGTCCTATAAAAGACATAAGGCATGAGTAAAGCAAAGCCATGTGTGACAGGTAAAAAGCTTTTACCTGTCACACATGGCTTTGCATTACTCATGACTTATGTCTTTTATAGGAATCTGATCTGAGTGACTTCGAAAGGAGGCTCACCATTGAAGTGCGATAGGCAGGAGCATCTGTAAAAGAGGTGGTGAAACTAAGCGGAAAGTCACGAGGCATAATATCCCAAGTGTATGGAGAATATCAACGGTCTCAAAAAAGTTCGCCAATCGTGGCAAACGCGGGAGGAGAAAAGCTCCGATAGACTGAGACAGGTTTTATGACCGCAAATTCCAAAAGTTTTTTTCGTTGAAATGGGTTTTGAAGAACCATTTCAACGAAAACTATTCCCTGAAAATTGAAAGCTTTGAAATTTGATAACTGTACCTTGATATGGTATTCATAATAATGTAACTAGGAGTGTATATGGTTAAAAAATATTGCTATAGTTTTGAATTAGAAAATGAAATGATTGGTATGTTCTAAATATGTCTAAGTGTTCATTAAGGTAGACAAACCCAGTGCTGCCAATCTTTCCATTTGTAAAATCCTTTTCCTTAATTTGTTAATAGTTAATGTGTGTTAAAATGTGTTAATGCCTGATATTTATCCGTAAACATGCAACACAATAAAAAGAGTTGACTAGCTAGTCATTTGACTCCCAAAATTTTTATACGTATTTTAATAAAAACATTTCTTGCTTTAAACCAGGCATGTCAAACTCGTTAACCAGCGAGGGCCATATTAAGTATTATATATTAAATCGCGAGCCGCAAAACAAAAAAAACGAATGGAAATAAAGATGAAGCATAGCTTTTATTATAAACAAATCAATACATACAAAATAAAAATACACAGAATATAAACATATTAAAAAATACATATGTATGTAGGAAAGTTTCTTTTTTTCAATTTAACATTATTTAAATAAAATAATATCTTTTTTTTTTGAAGAAACTTGGCAACGTTTTTCATTAACCAAATCTTCAAAATTTGGTTGAATTTGTTGAGCTGTAGTTATTTTTAAAATTGCTTGCACATGCTTGTCTGTTAATCTTGATCTTTCCGCAGTTTTATTATTTTTTAAAGTGGAAAATAGTTGTTCGCACAAAATAGTTGTTCGCAATTCTACGATCGGGCTCCGACATATACATTTATGCGCAATAGTTTCCCTTATATATAAATGGAAATGTTTTCTGAAATACGTTTATTTAATTCATGTACCGTGTACGTACTTATAATTTTAATTAAAGAATCCAGTGTTGTCAAAAGTTAAATAAACGTATTGGTTATCAATCTTGGCGGGCCGCGTGTTTGACATGCCTGCTTTAAACAATACTTAATGAAAAAAAAGTTATTCTCTTAACAATGTTTTTAAAGTCAGGAGTTGCTACTCGTAAGCAAACTTCAAACGAAAAGAAGTTGATAGTGATTCTAATAAAATTATTCATTGTTTTTGACTAAGTTGATTCTATCAATATATTTTCGCTTCTTTTTTGTTCGTTATGTGCCTTCTTAATATTCTTAATTTTTTTCGACCGCTGAAAACTGCCGAGGCGTGAAAAACTCGTTTTTGTAGTCCCCCCCCCCCCTCCCCAAGTTGAATAGCCTCCATCTAATCTTTATCTTGGTCAACTATGATAATAACCCATTTATTGTAGCACAATCCTTGTTTTGTAAAAAATAAGTAATAAAGCAAGCATTTTAAATGGTTTGAAAAAAAAATACTAGATCTGTAAATTTAAATAAATATGTTACTGATCAGAACCGGATTTGTGCCAAGTCAACAATACAATCAATTGCCGGAAAAAATAAATTGTCCCTCAACAGCCATTTTGCACAGGTCAGATAGGAGTCTATCAATTGCCCTTAGAGATAATCTATGAGTAAAACGATATCTCGTCAGAAGAAGAAAAAAAAACATAAAAAGAAAACTTTCATATCTTTTCTGGGATTCGAACCCAGGAACCTTTTCACTTAAACAAATCCACCGAAGCTGGGTGGGAATTTTGAGGAACTAACTTGTTGCTAAGTGAAATCATTAATGAAAATGAAACTTTCAACCAGCTGGATACATTGATTTCCTTAATTATTGTGATATGCATAATGTTGCATTATTAATATTCTAGTAAATAACTTCACATAATTTAACCTAAACACCTGAAATAAGAGAAGAGTTGTTTTTTTTTTTTGAATGTTAATCCTAATTCCTTACTGTCTGACACTTGTTTCATTTTTGAATTCTAAAAAATCGAGATAACAACATATTCTTTTGTTGGCAACACTGATCTATCCTTTTTCAATGTTATTGTATTGTTCCATGCCATTTTCTTCCACGTTCTCAATTTTATTTTAATACAATATTTTTTGTTTAAAGGGCAATATTAAACTAAATATTTCAAGTCGGTTATCCCCCACACACTTCCGTACTGAATTTCGGAAACCCTAATGATAGACAAGTTGCATACAGTGTTCCCAATTTAGTCATTTTTCAGCTCCACATTTCATCTTCTCCAAAAACAGAATGCCATCCCGATTTCAGTTACTGGAATAAATATTGAGGGAAAAGATGGTAGCAAAAGCCATTGCTAGTAAAAAAGATTTAAAACTAATATGAAAAATATATTTCCGAAGGAAGCATGTAATTATTGGAATTAATTCAGTTATATTCAGTTAAACGTTAGCTTCTGAAACATTTATTGCTTTTCTAACGTAATGGAATTGTCGATAAGAAGTTTCCAGAAATATTATAGTCAAACTACGATCACGACTTTTATCTTCTGGAAAGTGTTTTCTTTCTTACACACAATATTTTTCCAGTAGTGCAACAATAGCCACCATTTCGACTACGCTAGCAACCATAAAAGCAATATGAAGGGCGCCTAGCATATGGCTCACTAGCCGGATGTTAGATAATCAGTTGTTCCGGCTGTCGAAAATTCCATTTTCCAGTCGAAGCCTATGCTTAAGGAAGAATACATATATTGGCTTTCGAGTTCTGACCATTGAGTTTTAATAGCAAAAAATGTTGCTCGTGTTCACAACCGAATCGAAAACCATGGTAAGTGAAGCACTTGGTATTTTATGTCTCATAATTTTTTCAAATCTCGGCTTTCCAATAAAGAAGCTCTAGAACAATTGTAACCGCAAAAAAAAAAACGGTTAGTGATAATAAAATTTCGTCTACAATTAGATGAAATGTGAAAAAGTCCCGATTCTTCTCCCATTGGGCTTTATAATTATGACTGCCATATCTGAGGACTAATAGCCTGATAATTTATATGGAGCAAGTGATTGGTTGATTTTCCACTGACCAATAGTTAACAAAGTTGAAACTGTTCTTAATAAAGTTGTTTTTCTTAAAATTTATTACTTTCAAGGGCAGCCTTTTTGTTTTTATTCAAATATAAGTGATATTTACCAAATGATTCGTACCAAAAATTGCCCAAAAATAAATTTTAAACTGTACCTAGGCTTTTAATATTTTAAGTAACTCTGAGAAAAAAAATGTTAGTGGGAGAGGAACATCTCAAAAAGCAAATTCGTGTTCTCTGAAGAATTCCAGAGAACACAATCAGAGCTACTGGACATGAGTTCGAGTTCAGATTTTCAAGCCCGAGCATGATAATTGAGTCCAAGCCCGTTAGGGGAAAAAATTACTCTGATACATCCTAAAATATGTACATAAATGCATGCCGCCAAATATTTTTAAAATTCTTCGTTATTATAGTCTATTATTATCTTTAAAATGATATAGTTTTATGAAGACCAAATTAAAAACCTAATGTTATTTGGAATGAAAAATACTAGAAATAATTCATAGAAATTGAAATTCATGAGTAATATTACAAATGCGAAGATCTGCATATTAAAAGAATGCGTAATTTCTGTCGCAAAGGTAAAAGATTTTTTGTTTTAATTTTTACATTTTTCAAGCGTTTTCTGCAGGCCCAAGATTTTTTCCCTCGTTTGATAGCTCTGATTTAATCATCCTACTCATTTACGACACATTTTTGACATATTCAAGTCGAAACTTGTACTTTGTAAGCTTCGTATTATCGTATTTCAGGTGTTTCGATCTACCAGTTCTTACCAGGAAGATCTTGAATCCAAAACTTTGCTTTTCCAGTTACTAGTTGTCTATTGCTCCTTTCTTGTTTCTGAAGCTTCGTTAACGTCCTTTAAGTATGGTAATCTTAGAGAAAAAACGTTAACTCAGAGAAAAAACAGAAAACTCGTCTTGATTTGAATCACTAAGGCGAATAATCCTGGATGTGTATTATTGTTTTTTTTACGAAACGAAAAAAGGAAATACATACTATGGCGTATTCCATTCCCTTGTTTTGTACCGAAAAGAAGATATATACGAGCTCTTAGTTTACAATTTGAAATGCGGACTGTATGGCAGTGAATGATGTGCGACAGCTGGCATTTATTAGTCACTGGTCAAAGGGTGGCCAGCATTTTGCTCGTATACGACTTCTTTGTTAAATTCGTTTTAAACTTTAAAGATGTCGCTATGAATCACGAGACTTATCGATAGGTATATTATTTTTCAATTTCAATATTTTAGATTCAAGTGTTGGCCAACCGACTATTAGTAGTAGTATACATATTTACTTACTAGTGTTGCCATCACTGCATTCTGATTACGAGAAAGCAGCACGAGATAAACACTATGTGGTCCAGATGATAAGAGGGCTGAGGCCCACTTTACAAATTGGACCAAGAAAAAAGAGGGATGTACAAGAAGAGATAAACACTACAATAAATTTCGTTTTTTTTTTTAGAAATCAGTCGTCTTCATTTGTTTTCCCCACCATTCGAATAGGTTTATTAGGTAGTAATCTATTTTACAATAGAGATAGGTTGCTCGGCACTAAGTTCTGAATAGATGAAATTAATCGTGTCGTAAAAAAAGTTAGCCATCACTCATTAAACTATAAGGCATAAAAGAAATTCTAATCTGGTGTCATATATATATATTTTTTCGTGTACAATTTGAAACTGAAAGCGGATTATTAATATCTTGTTACTTGGCCTTAAAATTCTCATAAATATTTTCTCATTTATTCTTGTTTTTTTCGACTGCAGACAGCGTACGTTAATAAATCTTAGAGTAGGATTCTCCAACTAAATGCTCTCATGAAATTAAAAAGAATAGATAATATTACAGATTGTTTAAATTTTATATAATTATATTAGACTTAATTTTAATTTTTACATTTTCCATAATTAACATATATTATTTTAATGTCACTCATCCCTTTAAAAAAAATACTGTCCTTGTTTGTTCAATAGGTTGGGTTGTTTTTACCTCTGAGCGGCACTTTTTTGCACACCATGGGCTAAATGGCCAGGTCACATGGACCCCGAAGGCTCAGAGAAGGTTGGGGAAGGGGACCCACTGGAAGAGCTGTTGGGAATGAGGATAACAACGATTCGTGAATGAATCAATTCTATTGTCTTAAATTATCTATTGTTTTAAATTATGTTTTCCATTTTAACAATTTCCTTAGATCCAGCAAATGTTTCCGTGTTTTCTTATCTTTCTTCCTCACTCTCTTACTTGTTGCATCAATGACTCACAAACGACGATGGTAGCCTCCCGTCAAGGCCATCCAGCGTGTTCTTTAACGTGCACAGGGTATGGCTCTCCCGCACACGGGACCACGGCTTAACGTCCCATCCGACGGGCGGCGGCCTTTCCAAGCCCATCGGTGTCCCCTACTGACAGTGGGCAGAGCGGGGAATTTTGCGGAGATAAATCTCAACGCTGGGACTCGAACCTGGGAACTACAGATTACGAGCCTGGCGCGCTACCGACTGAGCCACCCCCGCTCCTTTGTTCAATAGCATTCACTTTCATGATGGGGCGGGGGTTGCTCAGTCGGTAGCGCGCCAGGCTCGTAATCTGTAGTTCCCAGGTTCTAGTCCCAGCTGGGTCAGCGTTGAGATTTATCTCCGCAAAATTCCCCGCCCTGCTAACGGTCAGTAGGGGACACCGATGGGCTTGGAAAGGCCGTCGTCCGTCGGATGGGACGTTAAGCCGTGGCCCCGTGTGCGGGAGAGCCATACCCTGTGCACGTTAAAGAACACGCTGGATGACCTTGACGGGAGGCTACCATCTGTCTCCCAACAGCTGTTCCAGTGGGTCCCCTCCCCCAACCTTCTCTGAGCCTTCGGGGTTCGTGTGATCTGGTCATTTAGCCCATGGTGTGCAAAAAAGTGCCGCTCAGAGGTACAACAACCCAACAACCCAACCCACTTTTCATGATCGGAGGGGGAGGAGAGAATATGCAAAGGGTCTCAACGTCTGAAAAAAATAGCCAAAATGGAGGCTGTAAAAAGCCTCCATTATGGCTATATATTTATAAAAAGTTGATCTTCACCATTCCACTAACCATAAAAGATGAAAGAAATTCCTACGTTGAAATACTCACAAGAATAGTTGTGAAAGACCGCTAGAACGGAGGAAAAAGCACATATTACACTATTTGTTAGGTATAATTTCTGAAAAAGAACCAGAGGAACCGTTTCTGGTTCAGTCAGTCACTTCTAAATTTATTTCTAGATTCAGGTTGTTCATATTTTAGGTATATATTTTATATTGCATAATGTCTGCTGCCTATTCACAATTTTCAAAGTAGCCCACCACTCTAAAAAGGAGAAAGATCCTTATACACAGAATTATGTTATACTTTTCTGCAAGTTTTGCTTCCAGTTTTCTCTTAAAAACTAAATAATTGATATCACCTTTACAAGTTAGAGGTTTAATCTTTATTGTTTTAAATTATGTTTCCAATTTTAACAATTTCCTTGGATCCAGCAAATGTTTCCGTGTTTTCTTATCTTTCTTCCTTACTCTCTTACTTGTTGCATCAATGACTCACAAACGACGTAAATAGCATAATAAGGTTGTCAAGAATCGTTGCTATCCTCATTTTCTGTTTATTCTAGAGCTATTTTATTTGCATTATTTACAGAGAAGCTCATGCACGTTTCTGATGACACAGCTAAATTGTTAAAGGAAGTATTCCATACACAAGAAGGGCGTTGACCACGAGCAGCAATGTGGATCATCCCTTACGATAAAAGCATTTCCCGATGTAGATTCCAAACGTCACCGTAACTAGCACGTCCTGAACAAATAATCTTGTCATCGCCCGACATCTGCCTCAACCTACGTATGATTGTACATTTCTTACGAATTTTTCACTCAGTAGGAAAGATGCGGAATCGGTTCAGAAACTTTAACAACTCATGCGCCAATTTCACCAGTTAACCTACTTCGCACACTTGCGTCGGGAAATGCGGAATTACTTAGTAACTTCACTATTAACTTCGGAAGCGGAAAATATGGCACAAGGAATTTACTCCTTGTGGTTTCTCCGAAATTTCTTCACCATTCTTCTGATCTATAGGTTATTGACTCTTCTGCTGTGTGGACTCAGTCAGCACGATAACCAGTGGTTTGACAACCAGATAGCCAGAAAAAGACTAAATGTATTAGGAAAGAGACTCGAAGGTTTTGTTCCTAAACTACTCACTCCTTATGTTGCAGTGTGGTGGAGGTTGAAACAGTAGGTAGCAGGTTAAGCCCACCATCTGCAGTTCACAGGTTCGAGTCCCAACTGTGCGTGCTGTCTCCTAACAGCTGTCTAGTGCGTCCTTTTCGTATCCCTGCCCAACCAAAAGTTGTATGCTGAATTGAATCCCTTTGGAGTCCATGTGACTTGGCCATTTTTTTTGTGTGCACAAAAGTGTGCTCAGGTGTAAAATAATCCAACTCAACAAGCTGTATGTTACAACAGTCAAGAACATAGGTCTTAGATATTACTCTAATATTATTCTCTTATCTAACATTTCTCTCGCAGTTGTTCAATCGCGAAAAAAAAACTGTCCTGCGAAATTAAATGAGACTCTTATCTTCCTGCTCCGAACCCGACTCAGTAACTCTCAGGGAATTGTTATATTAGGCAGAGAACCAGAATAAGCTCCCGACATATTCCAAGGAAAGATAAAATTAGGTAATAGTTTATATAAATTATTGACATTTTGCTTCATGAAAGATTTCATGAACAGTTGCGTTATTTGCCTACAAATTGATGTTCTTTTGGAAAGCTCAAGAGTACGATGAAAATTGTTATTAACTAAATTAGCCGTAACTGATATAGTAGTTAGCTAATCTAAGTCATTGAGCTTATTCTTTTATAAATGCTTATATGTCACATAGAAAAGAGAAGCAAAGAAGTTCAGTTTTCTCTGCTATGTTGGTGAGCCTTGCTTCCCTTGAAACAAATAGTGCTTTTTGCTTTGCTGTATAGTATTAGTTAAGTGTTTACGTTAATAATTGCATTAGATGCAGCTGATCTTTGCATTATCCACCTTCTTAATTCGTGCGATTTGAGGAAGAGCTAATTTAAAGCGAATAAAAATGTGAAGCTTTTCAAGACCTCGTTTGAATGAGTTCTTGGGTATTTTACTGTTATATTCACTTTTGTGAACGACTGACCAGTGCAGTCGTTTTGTCACGACTGACCAGTGCAGAATGAACAAGAATCCATCTATAGTGGTTTTCCTAATTATTCGTCCGAATTCAAGCGATTAGTTGAATCAGTAGGTAGTAAATGTATCTTCGTGTTCGGTATTCTGTTCTGCTTTCTTTGCTATCTTGTTTTTGCCTACAAACGAAGATCGATAAGGATATTAGAAGGTTTATCCATTGAGGTGTGGCGGAATACAAACATTAAACATCGCTTTTCCCCCAGGGTATGGATTTCGTGTCATTGACAGAAGAGAACTGCTTTTCTACACAGAATAGAAATGGAGAAGCAATGTAATATTATACCGAAATATCACCAACCTTTGACTGTTTAAGAATTTTATTTATTCTTCTCTTGTTTCAAAAGGATTAATGTTTACTTGGATTACAAGTAACCTTTAATCGTAATTTTGTTTCTAAGTAATTTTTATAATGATGAGACACTAATTGTTTAGTTTTGCATATTAGTGGCCGGTGGCTAGCGTATTTGGTGCGGAGTAACTGACGGAACCTAGTTCAAGCAGGATCCAGAATTAAGAAGTTTTAGGCACTTCATATTTAAAAAAAAAACCTCAAGCAACTGCTTGCCACAGTGGTCTGTCAGTTTATATGCCATAGTAGAAGGTATGAGAGGATGTCAGGACCTCAGCAGAAAAAACGACACACATCCATCCTTACCTGGTGCTCGAACCCAGGTCCCTTAGATCAGTAGCCAAGCGCGCAAACCACTCGGCCATGGGAACTTCATGTTACCATAGTAAATATATGAGTATGACTAATATAAATAAATCACTTCAAATTTATTTAAATAAACGATTATTTTTATAGTTTATTAGTTATTAAGATGTATTAACTCAAACAAACTTGGCTTTCTCATGTGTGCCACACTTTTTTTAAGTATAATGTGATTTGTAATTTTTTATTATATTAGTTAAGTAACTTAGCACCTTGTGCAATACTATAACTAAGAAAAAATTAATTTATAGATCATAAATATTAAAGTAGTTTAAAAATAGGCGACATATTAAATATTAATAGGAATTTAATATTGTTCGCATTGTTAAATATTCTTCACATGCCTGCAATAAATAGAATAAAAGTCTTAAAAATCCATAGTTTATAACAAAATATGCTTGTTATTTCATTTTTCTCAACTTAAATATTCCGTTTTATTGCTTTTAATTTTTCAAAATTTTTCCCTGATGCTTCCAGCGATAATTTTCTTATGCTTAAGTCTAAGTGAATGAAAACATTCCAACTTTGATGACATCACTTCACATCTGTTTCCTACCAGCTGTCTAGTGGGCTACCTTTCCCCAACCTTCTCTGATCCCTTGGGTTCTTGTGACTGGCCATTTAGCCTGTTGTGTGCAAAGTCCCTCTCAGAGGTAAACCACCCAAATCCTCGCATATCTTCTCTCTGGTGTTATTATACTTTCAGGCTCCTGTTATACTCCATGGTGAGCTGCTTGAGGAATAATTTATTGTTTATTTAATGAAACCAGATTATGAATGGGTGAAATTTTTTCGCATTTGCAGTTTCGCTAAGCGAGATTTACAAAGTAAACGTGAATTAACAAAAACATATGTATAAAATTTTCGGGACCCGATGTCGGGCAGAATAAATGAAACGAGGAGTCAGTGAAAAATCTTCCAAGTTATGAAAATATAAATCTAAAGAGAAAATAAATAGTGATTCATATTCTGCAGAATTCCTCCACTAATTCAAAATCTTGAAAATTCTGTATCAATTATTGGCGAAACTAAAAAATAAGAAATATTTCCAGATTTGAAACGAAGGTTGGATAATTAATTTCAGCTGTAAATGGGTTTCCACCGATTATGATTGAAAGACAGGTTGAAAATTGCAATCTGAGGAGGTTGTATATATAAGAGGAATTTACGTTCTGTTTTATACTTATTACTGAGTTTAACAATGAGTAATTCGTTCATCGCCCTCTTTCGAATTGAGGGCGAGAAATGACTGTCGGTCCAGATAAGGCATGGATGTTTGTGTTGTTTTTCTGGTGAGGTCACACCATCCTCATAGACCTTCTACTATGGCGTATAAACTGACAGCTTCTGTCAGACCTTTGTGGCAAGCAGCTGTTTGAGGGGGTATTTATTTTTTTTTTATTTTTATTACACCTGATTCCTAATCTGAATAATTCCAGGTTCGAATTCCAACAACGTCGAAATTTATATTAAGCTTACTTTGCTATTCCTTATAGGCTGACTTATCTCCGCAAAACTCCCCGCCCTGTCCACGGTCAGTAGGGGACACCGATGGGCTTCGAAAGGCCGCCGTCCGTCGGATGGGACGTTAAGCCGTGGCCGGTGTGCAGGAGAGCCATACCATGTGCACGTTAAAGAACACGCTGGATGGCCTTGACGGGTGGCTACTATCTGTCTCCCAACAGCTGTTCCAGTGGGTCCCCTCCCCCAACCTTCTCTGACCCTTTGGGGTCCTTGTGACCTGCAAAAAAGTGCCGCTCAGAGGTAAAACAACCCAACCTTATGGGCTGAAAAGGAAATGAGTTCTTGTTCAAAGCGGAATAACAGTATGCTGGATGACCTTGACGGCCGGTGTCATCTGTCACCTAACAAGTGTTCAATGGATCCATTTCCTCAGCCATCTCTGAGCCTTTGGTGTTCTTATGATCTGCCCTTTTATCCTGTTGTGTGCATAAAGGTGCCGTTCCGATGTAAAACAGCCCAATCTTTCTGATTAATTATCCCATGACCATTATTGAATCGGTGGAACCCGTCTGCACTCATTGGTTGGGGCGGGGGTGGCTCAGTCGGTAGCGCGCCAGGCTCGTAATCTGTAGTTCCCAGGTTCGAGTCCCAGCTTGGTCAGCGTTGAGATTTATCTCCGCAAAATTTCCCCGCCTTGCCCACGGTCAGTAGGGGACACCGATGGGCTTGGAAAGGCCGCCGTCCGTCGGATGGGACGTTAAGCCGTGGCCCCGTGTATGGGAGAGCCATACCCTGTGCACGTTAAAGAACACGCTGGATGGCCTTGACGGGAGGCTACCATCTGTCTCCCAACAGTTGTTCCAGTGGGTCCCCTCCCCCAACCTTCTCTGAGCCTTCGGGGTCCATGTGACCTGGCCATTTAGCCCATGGTGTGCAAAAAAGTGCCGCTCAGAGGTAAAACAACCCAACCCAACACTCATTGGTCACTTTATTAAGAAATCAATACGGAGCCATATGCATAGCGCAGTCATTTTTTAAACAAACTGTTCGTGGTTATTGCTTTCGTTTTAACCTGTTTCAATTAACTTTTCTGATTAATTATTCTAACTAGCATTGCCATGTTAAATATTCCAGCTTAAATAAAATTACTGTTACTAATGTTGTTGAAAATAAAGTTTTGATAGATTTGATTGAGATCATTGATACATTTTCTACCAAAAATTTCCGTAAAAAGTTCATTTGTGGGTTTATTTGTTATTTTAATGTTTTTATATATTTAAAAAAAAATCTGTCATGGTGCCCGAGCGGTATGTAATTTTTTTTGTATTAAACAAAGTTATGTTTGTTAAAAAATCTTTGATGGAATTTTCACGTAATTGAAACGTAAACGATGGGTACCTAATTGATTCTTAAGCAATTTTTACAGACAGACACATTGTCATTTAGGCTATATTCGTTAAATGTGAACGACTACTTGCCCTCAAGTTGAGATTTTGTGCATAAATTTATTAGCGTGAGGTGGAACTGGTTTAACAATGCTAGATTTTTTTTTATTCTGTAAATGCCTCTGACAATGACATCAGAGTAGACGATGCGCAGGAGCCAAGTTCTTGGAAAAGGGGTCATTAGCAGCTGAGTCATTTTTGCCTGCTGCCATGGGTTATAAACCTCAGGAATTAGAGCTAAGACCGCGGAAATGAATGGAATGTTTTTTGCTTTATGCAAGATTGTCGGAAGTAAGCCTCTGATCCGTATAACATTTGATCGTTGCAACAGTAGCCATTATAATATCAGAAATATATGAGCTGAAAATATATATTTTCAACATCTTTTAACCATTCCTTAAAAGCAGTGGTTCTCACTATGTGATCATTACGCCGCATAGTGAAGAAAAGTGGAGTTCGAAGTCAATTAACAAGATGTCATTGGTTAGTGTCAGGTTAGATCGCGAATCGATAGATGAAATTAAATGTGTTGCAGATAGATTATCAGTGGTCAAAAATGGAACTAGTAGGATTTTTAAACATTTCTATTAATCTCCAAAACGGATTAACAATGGTGGAAATATATGACATTTTTAATTTTCAAAACTTTTTAAAAAGCAAAAATTAACAAAAAATGCTTTCCAAACATTTTTGTTAATTTCAATTTTTGAACATTCTTCATGAAGAACAATACACTTTCCTATTAACCTGTACCAAAACAGAAGTATATTTTCTCTCTTTGGAACTGGAAATGATGTTTAACAAGATAAAATTTCCTCAAATCCTAACTGATGTGCACTTGATCAGCTTCTTACTTAGGCTTTCTGTTTCAAAATAACTCAGAATTGAGAGAGGTTCAGCCCATCAGCATCCAAATGAAATTAATGTGTTATTTGTATCTATGTTTTGATTGTAATGGACTTATTTCATTAAAAAACTTATCTTTTTTGAAGAAATAAAATAATTTTATATCAGCTTTTTTTTTAAATATTTTTGGGTGCAATCAAAGATTTCTAATTTGATATTCACTATTAGTCTAATGAGGATCACTGCTTTAAAGGGAATTGAGATACCATTACATTCCGCAATAACAATCCGTTGCACTCTTGTTGGGATACCAGCAATTTCGTTACCAGAGTAAATCAAAATACTGAGGAATGTAGTTAAGCCATCTAAATTCAACCCCCCCCCCTAAAACCTTTTTCAGAAAATTTGAGCTAGGTATGTCATTTTATTCAGTATATAAAGATCTTGCAGTATGTCTCATTTTAATGAAAAATCTACTTTTTTTTCTAAAAATCTTTAAAAACAGATTATATGGATTTTTTTAATCCACACAACTAACTTATGCAACAAAGCAAAAAAGAAAAAAGAAATAAAACACTTTGGTTAATTTAGTAGTTGGTCTCTGGCATGTATTTAGAGAAACGTGGGTTCGAGTCCCGCACCATCGGCAAAACTAATATAGCCATGCAGCCAGATATAAAAATCTGATTATAAAATATCGAAATACCAAATAGACAGTGCTGTCCTACTTCTCTAAGACCGCAGGCCATTTTTTCTTTCACCAATATTTCGCGGGCCAAAAAAAAGAATAGGACAGGATAGGTAATTGAAAAGTCAATTCTTGTCACCTCAAAAAATTATTTTATTCATACGAAAAATAAGTAATAATAAATCAATATAAATTTTCTAAACCTTATCAAATATTTAATAAATTTAATGGGAGCATTGTGGCCGTAGTTATTGGGCAATAAGAATAGAATGAGTAAGTTGAAATAATGCAATAATAATTGCAAATAGAATGAGTAAGTTGAAGATTGCATATCAAGTAAAGTAATATAAATTGACAAAAAATTATAAGGTGGATTACAGATATTTATTTAAATTTTCAAGTAAAAACTTGATTTTGTTCGTGTCTAACGTTCTTCTTCATATTCTGGGCCTATTTGTAAAAGGGGCCTCGGCCCCCTTATCATCAGGTGATTTTGTTCGCGAGCCACAAAAATCCTTGTGCGGACCGCTAGTTGGACAGCGCTGAAATAGACGAAAAACAATTTGAATCAAAGTTATGATGAAAATTCTCTTTGCAAAATACAGTTAATTCTTAGTACTCCATGAAGGACAATGCATGCTGTTATTGGAAAATTTAACACCGAAGAGCCTATACATTATGCATTTTGTGCCAAGGGTTCTTTGACATGTTTACATACAACGGTGAAAGAATTCATTTATTAATGTTAGAATGGGAAGCAGTGTTCATGTGCCCGTTATGACTATAAATAACACTGAGATCTGTCGGTACCATTTATTTATGACTCATTTCAAGTAATATTGGGATAGCACTTCCATTTAGCTGTCATGTTTTTTCGGTTTTACTAAATATGTTGTGAACTAGTCATTTAATGACCTTTCTGAAGAGTCATCTGAGTCATCGATTCTTCCAAAGTCCTTTTCCATATATATCACATGTCTCGCATTCATTTTATCCTGTCTCTCTGTTTCTATGACTTTGACTAAATGAATTTTCCCAACGTTTCTGTTTGTTTTCTCATTTGTTCTAGTATAGCACTGCTGGATTTAAATATGTAGTAATGCGATTTGTAGCCTGTTTTTTTTATGTTCCCTTTTTTTGTTATGCTAGTTCGTGTTTTTCGAGCTGAAATGAAACTGGAATTATCGGACTAAAATAATACTATTTTATATAAAAAAGTAAATCCTTACTCTGAAATTGTGTCTTGGAATATTTACAGAATAATAATGCAAACCAAATGACTTAAGAATGGTTTTGATTTCACATTAAATTTTCGTTTCTAAACCCCTCACTCTCCCTCTGTTGGGGAAAGGCCGCCTTCCGTTAGATGGGACGTTAAACTGTGGCACCTTGTATAGGAGAGTTATATCCTGTGCACATTAAGGAACACGCTGGATGTCCTTGACGGGGTGCTTTGTGTGCTACACTTTGTTGGCATGTCTCTAGTCGTATCTGATTATTTGTAGAAATACGCAACTTGTGATTTGTATTTTATGGACATTTCAATTTACGCTTATTTTTATTGAGAGTTGATATGTTTTTGCACACATTTGGCTAAATGGCAAGGTTACGAGGACCCTGAGGGCTCAGAGAAGGTTGAGAGGAGACCCACTGGACAGCTGTTAAGAGTCAGATGGGAGCCTCGCATCGAAGTCATCCAGCGTGTTCTTTAATGTGCACAAGCTATGGCTCTCCTGCACCTGGGGCCATGGCTTAACTTTCCATCTGATGGATGGTGACCTTTCCAAGCCCATAGGTGCCCTCTTTCTCACCGAAAACAGGGAGTGAAACTTTGCAGAGATAAATCTCAACGCTGGCCCAGGTGGACTCGAACCTGGGAACTGCAGATTACAAGCCTGGCATGTTACCCCGCACCATTTTTATTAAGGATTTTGAAGATGAAGCGTATACAACAAAACTGAATTTATATTTTGCAATATCAAAACTTGAAAAGAAATGCTATATGCGCCTCCCTCTTGAAATTACTGCAAAAAAAAGTATTCAAATCGAACAATAAATTACAAATTTATAAGCATTTCCTATTTTGATCGGTACGTGGAATAGGAGTAACTGGCACAAAATTAGGCAAATTTTGAAACTGATTATCTCATCAAATAATAACTGAGAGGAATTGAAGCATATATTTTTACATTGGTCCATGGTAGGTATCTATAAAAAAAATGTTGATGGTAGAGCAATCCCCTCCAAGTGAATTCATATGGAATGACCCAGTTTATATTTGTTCTTATAGAGAAATTGTAAGAAAACTCTTGAATTCATTTAATATTTAGTAGATATAAGGAGCTTTTTTCATGGTGCACAGTAATGGCATCTAAAACTGTATTTGTGTTATTTCAGCTTTGTTACTTAATCTGCATACTTTTTGACCCCCAGTGAAAAAGGTTGAACGCCCCTGTCATATTACAAGCTGTAGCACGAATATCAGCTTAGCGTTGCAGTTCCAAAAAACAAGTCACTACTAAAAATAAGTTCCAGCTCATTTTTCCGAGCATGAAATTATTGAGCTCTGCCCTCCTGAACCGAAACTATTTTGATAATTATTGAGCCCTTACCCGATTAGAAAAAATGGTTTTCTCTGATGCATCGTAAAACATCATCATCATCCTCATCCTCAAGCAGCTATGGAGGTCCGACCAGACCATACAGTTTAATTCTCCAAGCATATCTGTCCTGAGGTCCATCTGCTGCATCCGACCACTGCACCACCAATTCTAACAAGATCCTGTTTGACATTGTCTGCCCACTGCATCCTAGGTCTCCCCCTCCTTCTGAGGCCTCTAGGCACACTATTCATAACCCTATTCGCCAATCTTTAATTATCCATATGGGCAACATGGCCAAACCAGCGGAGTCTCTCTCTGCACAATATGCTGCTTAAAGGAGGTTGCAGACTCCTTTGCCTAACCTCATCATTAGTTACAAAGTTGAACCACCTAATGCCCAAGATACTGCGTAAGCATCTGGAATCAAAAGCATTTAGTTTCCTGTTATCTTGTTTACAAAGTGTCCAAGTTTCACTACCATAACTAACCCTAGAAAGAACCAAACTATTATACAGTCTAATTTTAGTCTTTAGGTGTATACACCTATTTCTCCACAATCTCCATAGATTCTTAAAAGTCCCGGCAGCAATACCTATTCGTCTGTTAATCTCATGCCGCACATCACCATTATCTGTTACATAGCTCCCAAGATAATTAAACTGTGACACCTGCTCAAGACTGCAACCATTCAGATTAACTGAATCACAGCCTGCCTGACCAATTTTCATCACTTTAGTTTTCTCTCTGTTTATAACCAAACCTACTCTACTACCAGTCTCATCAACAGCTCAAATGAAAGAGTTCATCTCATCAACATCATTTGCCAAAAGGGCTAAATCATCAGCATAATCTAAATCAGATATTTTCCTATCTCCAGACCATTTAAGGCCAAAACCTTTCTCTTGCAATGAATTTCGCATAACGTAATCAATAACCAAACTAAAGAGAAAAGGAGACAAAATGCACCCTTGTCGAACACCAGAAGTAATGCTAAATCAATTGCTACAAGCCTTACCAACTCTCACACACGACTCAGTGTTATTATAGAGAGCTTTCATTATGTTAACTAACTTGTCTGGTATACCATATGATCTCACAATCAACCACAATTTGTGTCGATCAACAGAGTCGAAAGCCTTTTTGAAATCAACAAAGCTAGCAACCAAAGGTTTCTGAAACTCTAAACATTTCTCAAGAATCTGCCTAAGTGAAAATATCTGATCCACACATCCCCTACCACTTCTGAATCCACATTGCTCACCACGCAATTGACTGTCAACCAGATTCTTAATTCTATTAAGCACAATCATGGAAAGAACTTTACCTGGAACAGAGAGTAGGCTGATACCCCTATAGTTATCACAAGAACTGCGATCACCTTTTTTGAAAATAGGGATAACAATAGCTCTGGTAAAATCCTTAGGAACCATGCCTTTATCATAAAAGATACTCAGAATTTCAGTCATCCAAGTGGTAACCGAAACATTCCCAGCTCTAAGCATTTCTGTAGTAATTTCATCTACCCCTGGGGATTTATGAAGTTTAAGTTTAGAAATAGCCAAAATAACTTCAGATTGTGTTATAGGGCCAACATTAAAGCCACCAATGCATCTATCATCATTACAAACAATGGCAGTAGAACTAACCACATTGTTTAGAACATCACTGAAATGCTCAGCCCACCTAGCCATGACAGAATCCTCCCCTTCTATAACCTTTTTTATTTGGTTTGTTTATCCTTCAATCCTTGTATGCCTGTCCGTTTTCTACCACATAAAACATTAACTATCTGATACAGCTCTCTGCTGTTGTGCTGCCCAACTGCTTCCTCAGCCGAGCCATCAAGCCAAAGATTCTTAGCAGCAGCTAACTGATCCTTTACACGTTTATTAAGCTCTCTGTAATGCTTTCTATTAGGACTAGTAGGGTACAGATTAAGGATATTCCTGCAGTTCTTTCTTTCAGAAATAAGCTCAAGTGCCTTATCACTCAAATAATTCTGTCTCCTCTGCTCTTTTTTTCCTAAAAGAGTACTGTTAGTTTCCAAAAAAGTCCGTTTAAAACGGTCCCATTCTTCCTCAACTTCAGTAGTAAGAAAACCATGACTGTCATAATGACTAAGTAACCTATCATGGTAAGCTTTAGCAATAACTGGGTCTTTCAGAGCTTCAGTATTAAAGGTAAATTTTTTAACTTTAGCACAACACTTTTTAAGTTTAAGTTGCAAGACACTTTTAACAAGGTAATGGTCAGATCCAATTTCAGCTCCCCTATATGCCCTGATATTCCTAACGGAACTAGCCCATTTGCTGTTAATTAATATATAATCAATCATATTCTTATGAAACCCATGTGTACTTATGTATGTTGCGGTGTTTGTAATAAGTATTAGTTATTCTGAAGCCATTCAGTTTACTTACCTTAGGAGACGTTGCCCATTGCCATTGCAGCTACCAATACCAAAAGGGCCTATCACCCCTCCCCAAAGGTCAGAGTCAGTACCAACTTTGGCACTAAAGTCACCAAGAACAAGGGTAATATCTCCTTTCTTGACAGAATTCAAAATATCCTGAAGTTGTCCATAAAACCTATCCTTCTCATTTAATCGGCATCCTCAGTGGGGGCATAACAGCAGATAACATTCAAGTCTTTAAAGCTTGTCTGAAATTTTGCTGTAAGAAAAAAAATAAATAAATAAATACCCTTTCAAGCAGCTGCTTGCCACAGAGGTCTAACAGGAGCCTGTCCGTTTATATGCCACAGTAGGAGATCTGAGAGGATGGCAGGACCTCAGCAGAAAAACGACACACACATCCATGCCTTACCCGGGGCTCGAACCCAGGTCCCTTGGATTAGTAGCCAAGCGTGCTAACCACTCGGCCACGGGACGGCACCTTTCATTAATGTACTCATATCCTAGAAGAGCATCACTAGCATGTCTGCTGAGCAGCAGACCTACGTCTTGGTGATGCTTTCCATCCTCCCTCCCTGTAAAGAGAAATTTAAAGTTATTTTTAAGTATCTCACCTTTACCTGCCCATCTGGTCTCTTGCAAGCCTAGAATATCTAGTTTATAGCTCTGGAATTCCTACATGAGGACATCAAGAGAATAATCTCTATATAATGTCCTCACGTTCGACGTTCATGCAGAGAGAAAATGATTAGTAGGATTTTTAAAGAAACTAGTTTTATTGAGATAGTTAGGGCCAACAATAACAAACAGGCATGGAGCAAAGACCTGTTCCTCCTCCGCTGAAGTCACCGATGCTGGTAGAAACTTCAGGCACCACCTTTTCAAGTGGACTTTTTCAAGAGCCATATGGCCTGCCTGTGACACATTACTCCAGTTTAGGCTTGACGATGCCCAACTAGCTAAGTAAAGTTCAGGTACCTTCGATGGCCTCTGATTAGGATTATCCACCAGCTGATATAAGGTATCCCATGCCTCTGTTCACTTAGGGCTGGCAACCCAGAAGCAAACAGAAAACACAGCGGCAGATTCTCCTTCAGCAGATGCCCACCAGTGCAGCAAGTCCAGGATCCATAATCAAGCTCAAATCCATAAACAAGTTCAGTCTAGTAGATATAAATGGTCAGCACCAGGACCCTGTGAAGTTGACCACTCCTCAGCAGGGTTGGAAAAAAAGAAAAAAGTGGCCATAGATGACCAGATCAGTAGGCCATACTGAACTGGCAGCCCTCCCCTTCCGTTCCCTTCCAAAAGAGAATATCTCTTTTGAAAGGTACTAACGGCCTGCACCACGAGAAGCCGGGGTCGGACATTAGGTGCTAGACCTGGCCGGTTCTGTGCATTATCACTAGGAATTGGTACACAGCTCTCCTTCCAGTTTATGCCTAGGTACTATTTACAGACCTCGTAAAACATACACGAGTATATTTAGAAATTCATCCGCTAAACCATATTTTTCGTCTTATAGGCTAGTATAAATTTTTAAAATATAATTATTTGAAGACCAAATCAATATCTTAATATTATTTGGAACGAAAATCACTAGAAATAATTTATAGAAACTGAAAATTCTTGAATAACGTCTTTATAAACGCTAAGAGCAATTCATTATTTAATAAAAGAGAGAGAGAGAATATCTAAAAAATAATGGGGCGGGAATGGCTCAGTCGGTAGCGCGCCAGGCTCGTAATCTGTAGTTCCCAAGTTCGAGTCCCATCTGAATCAGCGTTGAGATTTATCTCCGCAAAACTCCCCGCCCTTCCCACGGTCAGTAGGGGACACCGATGGGCTTGAAAAGGTCACCGCCCGTCGGATGGGACGTTAAGCCGTGGTCCCATGTGCGGGAGAGCCATACCCTGCACACTGGATGGCCTTGACGGGAGGCTACCATCTATTTTTCAACAGTTGTTCCAGTGGGCCCCCCTCCTCCAACCTTCCCTGAGCCTTCGGGGTCCTTGTGACCTGGCCATTTAGCCCATTGTCTGCAAAAAAGTACCGCTCAGAGGTATAACAACCCAACTCTAAAAAGTAATCGAAGGCTGAATGATGTTCATTTTTATCTCGTTTCAAAATAAAGTGAAGTAATATTTACACCATGTCGTCTGTTTGTCCATCTATACACCAGTCTGTAGATATTCAACTTTTTTTTTTACTTTTAGAGGTAAAAAATTCTCTTTGGGTTTGGATAAGTATTTATGAAGTATTACGATTCGCACTTTGCGATTCTTCCAAAAGTTCAAATTGCGCCCTCGAACGGCAGAAAAAGTTGAGAATTCAAAATTTTTAAGTGACTATTGCAAACGATGTATTTATGCTAGAAATTTTTGGTAGAATATGAAGTTGATGAGCTGTGCATTACCAACAATGCAACCTATCCCTTGCACCAACCAACATATTGGGGGTATTGTTTTCCAACCTTACACCCAGGATAGGTTGGAAAACGTAACATTTTTTTTTTTAACTTTTAGTTCGATAAGTAAATGAAATACACATATAATTCATTTTTAAATCCTGATGTAGTTTTAATTTACATCGTTAAAGGACACTAAGTATGAAAAGGCGAAACTTTTAACGAATATTGCAAATGATTTATTTATGGTAGAAATTTGAAATTTCGGTGGTGTATGTCAAAAGATATTCCACTGATAGTAACAATCTGCCACCTTTTCTGAGAGGCGTTGAGAAAAGCAACTTTTTAAATTGAAGGATGAAGGACCTACTTTTCTACTGTATAGGTACTAATAAAACACTATTTTCATTTTTCCAATCATCCATTAGTTGGAATTAAAACTTCAGAGAGTACGAAAGTCGATAAATGAAAAACTTCATACGCTTTGAAAATAGATTCCCATATTCGCTAGAGGCTAAATACGTTCTTCTAGTTGCTTACCAAAAAATGATTAAAAATTTGAAGTTGTAAAATTTAAAAAAAATTAACCTCAAGCAGCTGCTTGCCACAGAGGTCTGGCAGAAAGAAGCCTGCCAGTTTAATAAAAGAATCACCATTTGAAAGGTTTGTGAGGAAGGCAAGACCTTAGCATAAAGACAACACAAATATCCATGCCTTACCCGGAGCTCGAACCGGTCAGGTCCCTTTGATTTTTTTTTACTGAATTCTTTGTCACAGTTGCGGGAAAATTTTAAATTCTAACTTAGCTTGGACCCGAACTCGTCTCTAATGATTACTGTTTTCTGATTATCTCCAAAATTAATAGAGGATATCACTACCACATTATGATAATTTTGAGCAAAGAGAAAAAATTGTTTTGCTTTTTCGTCACAGATGCTTTTTATTTTCCTTACTGTAATTGGCATAGTGCATTACTCTACCCTTTAAAGATTGATCAAGTTGTTTCATACCAATTTCGCTATTCAGCTTTCCAACGTACCAGTATTAGTTGGTAGATTACACATCATCGTTAAGTAACAATTTCCATATATATTAAGATCCAGCATCAGCTTCCATCTGGCTGAAAGGGAAATGAGTTTTTCCCACGGCTTCAGACAGGTTGTTATTTATTGCCAGCGGCATTGCTAGTCTTACGTAGGAGGAGAAGGGAGAGGATTAACCTTGCATGACGTGCCTCTTTAAGGAGCTTCTGTTGTTAGCTCAACCTAGGAAAGATTGTGTTAGTCTTCATTCACTGAATCGTTGCTCCGCCTAACTACCACTCTATTATGTTTCTGCAAGCCTACAGTCATCGCGACACATATGCTGTGTTGTTTTTACCTCCAAGGAACGACAGATGTTTTTTTAGCCAATGTTATTAGTGTGGGGTGAGGTTTCATCTATTTGCATCAGTGTTTTCGTTAATAATGAACTTGGCAACTTATGTTGGGTTGTCACCACTTTTTTAAATAAGGCAACCTGGTGGTAATATTTGTTTTAAATTATGAAAATTTTAACTGTCTGTCGGAAATTTAGTATCGCGTCCACTGCATTCTACAAAACATTATTCTTTAAACTATAAAGGGTAATGATATAATAGAAATATACACTCAAAGACCATTTAAATACGAATAGCCCCATATTTGCCAATGCAAAGTTGAATTCGGAACTCTAACTCTCCGAAGGTAGGGCAGGAAATCTTGCAGTCCAAAAAAAAAAGATTTAAAAAGTGAAATAACTTTTTCGTTTTCTTTGCGAAAATGAGACTAGATAAATTAAAGATGTCGGTCAGATCTGTCTAAATCATGATTTTCAACAATATTCGTTCAGTACTTACAGAATTATGGAAACTAAAACCTTTTTACAACAGCATGGCTAATTTCAGAAAATTTGTTCAAAACTGGCGAAAATTGGAATAATCATTACGCAAACTTTTAAAAATAATTTACTTTAATAAACTATTTAATGTACAGTTTGCGCTTTCATCTACCTCAATGAATTTTTTATTTTTTTAGTTAATTATTGAAGCAGGCAACGCTGCTGTCAAACCTTCTAGCCTTCACAACTGCTTAAATGTTGTTTAAAATCAAGATTACGATACATATAATCAAGGTCTTTAACTTGTCTTTTTTATTTACGAAAAGCTTATAGACGAATTTGACTTTCCGTTGTTTAAACATGGGGTGTTTTTTCTCATTTTGATAGCATTGAATTTGAATTGCAGACAGTTTAAAGTACTGATGATAACAATGCACTAATCAAATCTCCAGGTGCATAACCTAAGTTATCAAAATCAGGCCGCTGAATTGTAATATCAGCAGTTTCTAGGTAACCAATCTAGTGGCTGTATGTTTCGAATTCTTCTAATATTCATAGGAAGTTTTAATTTGGAACTATCATCACTTTTTAGATGACGTTTTTATTGTTTTAATTAATGCCATAGTGTTTTTACTCATTATTTTAAAATATCTAATCATTTCATTCAGTTTAGTTGGTAAAATGCTTTGGAACGCAGCAATAGTTATTTTATATTCACGATAAAGAATTCGTTTAGTCTTAGTGCTACAGGAGAAAGGAATTTTTTTTTTACTCTTTCTCTGTGGCTTTCATGTCGCTACAAGTTTTTATCCTTTTCAGTGAAATTTCGCTCTTTTCCGTTCGGTTGGACTTCTACCTTCTTTCCAGGTCAACACGGTGCAGTCACCTTTCTGTGTTGTCTGTCATCCAATACTGCTGAGTATAGAACGGCAAAGGTGGATCGATACGTTTCTCTTTCAACCAGCAGCTGTATAACGCTGTGCTAGAGTTTTCGTAGTAGATTTACTCTCTGTGTGTGAAACGAATTGTTTTTTGCCCTACAACGTAGTTACTTCGTTTTCCGCATTTAGTATCGTGCAGTTTTTTGTAATCGTTACTTTGTTTTCCGCATTTAGTATAGTGCAGTTTTTTGTAATGTTAAAACGTATATTATCTTAGTCGTGAATATTTAATTAAAAAAAGACGTGTCGTTTCAGATGAATCAGAGCTTTTCTGTTTTTATCGAGTTTAATTGTTAGTCTTACAAGCTAAACGTAATTAGATTGAGATTGTTCAATTTGGCATGTTTTTACACATTATCTAAAATTTTTAATCATTTCATTCAGTTTGGGTATTGGTGTGAGTATTGGGGAATTAGGTAAATTCTGCTTAGAACTATTGACATTATAAAAGATACCAATATCGTTCTTTGCCTTTATACATACGGGGGATCATAAAATCATCAAGAAAAAGTAAGAACATTTATTTAAGACTACCGAAAAATGTAAATAAATGAAAGCCAAAAAAATTATTTCAATTCGATAATTGTAATGCAAGTTATTTTTTTTGCAACTGAACCTCTGCTGGTTTACTTTCTGCCACTTTTATTCCCTCTGCACTACTGCTTTTGGCATTGACATTTGTCGGTTTATAGATTTGATAAAAAGTTGTTCCACCATATCTTTCGAACGCGATGGAGAAACTTAATGATTTATGTGCCAAATAAAAGCTTGTGATGCTGGGAGGTCATAGGCTATCAAAAATTGATCTCCCATGCTTTCTTCCCCCCTAAAATAGGAGGAAAATATGAAAATGATTGTTCCCTTATATCTCTTGAACGCGAGTGCGGAAAGTAACGAGCTACGTGTTGAATGAAAACTTGTGACACGGGGACTTCGTAGGCTATAAAAAATTGACTCCCGTGCTTTCTTCCCCCCTAAAAACCGAAATGTGAAAGTCGTTTTGCTATATCTTCGGAACGCGAAGGCCGTCAGTTATGAGTTAAGTGTCAAATGAAAGCTCGTATAATGACGGTCGTAAACTATTTCCAATTTCCCTCCCTATTCCCCCCTGATAAAATCGGGGGAACGATTTTCGCGGGGTTCCACTTTAATGAGGTCGTATCTCAAATTAAAGCTTGTGACATCTCCAATGTCGTGGACTACCTGAAGCATGACTGCATAAGGGGGATAAATGTACTCGATGTTTATGAATCATATATTAAAGTTTTTGAAGGTGGGTGCGTTTAGTGCCAACAAAAATATAAATTAAAAATTAAAAAAATACCTATCGTCCTATAGGGCCCTAAAAAGCAGAAAATAAATTGAAAGCATATCTATCGATGGTGCAATCAGTTACCAAGTTCGTATTCGCTTCGAAGGAAGATAGAGCGCCGATTTACCTACTCGACAAGATTACCGATGCCCTATTTTCCTTTGAAGTGAATACGAACTCGGTGACTGATTGCACCATCGATATGCTTTAGAGTTATTTTCTGCGTTTTAGGACCCTATAGGAAGATAGATTTTTTTTAATTTTTTAATTTTTTTTACCTATCGTCCTATTGCTTTTGGCTTTGACATTTGTCGGGTTGGTCGGTTTGTGGATTTGCAAAACGTTGTTCCACCATATCTTTCGAACGCGATGGAGAAACAATGATTTATGTGCCAACTGAAAGCTTGTGACCCGGGGAGTGTCATACGCTATAAAAAAAATTAACCCCCCTCCGTGGGGGGAAATGTGAAAACTATTCTTAAGTTATATCTCCAGAACGCGAAGTAACAAGCTATACATCGGAATGAGAGCTTCTGACGCAGGGAATGGTCGTATCTATGAAAAATGACCCCACCCCCACGCCAGTGCTTTCTTCCCCTTTAAAAAATGGGGACAATGTGAAAATTATTGTTCGTGATATCTCCTAACGCGAGTGCGGAAAGTAACGAGCTATAGGTCAAATGAAAGCTGGTGACACGGAGAGTGTCATAAGTACTAAAAGAATGACCCCCGTGCTTTCTTCCTCTTCCCCCTTAAAAAACGGGAAATCTGAAAGTCGTTGTACTATATCATCGGAACGCGAGGGTTTCAGTTACGAGTTAGGCGTCAAATGAAATCTCGTATAATGACGGTCGTAAACTATTTCGAATTTTGTTCCCACTATTCTCCTCTGATAAAATTTTGGGGGGGCATGTTTTAGTGGGGGGTCGACCTTAACGACTCGTATTTCATATTACAGCTTGTGACATCTCCAGTGTCGTGGACTACCTCAAACCTGAATTCAAAAGGGTGGTAAATGTGCTCGATGTTTATGAGTCCATATATCAAAGTTTTTGGAGATAGATGTTTTTAGTGACAACAAAGAAATATAAATTAAAATTTTTTTGAAATGTCTATCTTCCTATAGGTCCCTAAAAAGGAGAAAATAAACCTAAACTAAAGCATATCGATGGTGCAATCAGTCAATGCTCTCGTATTTGTTTCAAAGGAAGATAGGGAGCCGATTTACCTACTCAACAAGATTGCTGGGCGCCCTTAAGTAGTCGAACCAGGCTCCTGGAAGTTAGGGTCCCCCCGACATGGCATCACCCTCCCACCGCCAGCAGCTGATGTTGAAGTCGAATGGGTTGACATTTATGACCTGTTAAAAATTATTTATTAGCATTCTCACTGTTGTGGGATTTTTTAACCCTATTCATTAGAATGTGGGTCAGCAGATCCTATTGAAAGACATTTAAGCCCTCGTGAGAAAAAAATTTTTAAGACCCCTCTGGCATTTGTCCGACTCCGCCTTCTCGTGGTGCAGACCGTTAGTACCTTTCAAAAGAGATACTCTCCTCTTGTGGAAGCGAACGGAAGGGGAGGGCTGCCAGATTAGTGTGGCCTACTGATCTTGGACAACTATGGCTACTTTTCTTTTTTTTTCTACCCTGCTGAGGAGTGGTCAACCACACAGGGTCCTGGTGCTGACCATATAAACTAACTGGACTGGACAGATATATGGCTCTGAGCTTGATTATGGATCCTGATTTTGCTGCACTGGTGGGCTTCTGTGGAGGGAAAATCTTCCGCTGTGTTTTCTGTTTGTTTGTGGGTTGACAGCCCCAAGTGAATAGATTCACAGGATATGTTTATCAGCTGGTGGATAATCCTGAGCAGAGGTCATTGCAGGCACCTGAACTCTTTGCTTCTATTGGCATCGTCAAATTCTACATTGGAGGAAGTCTCCCAGTGTAGTGGCTTCAGCCTTTAGTGGTGGGGGAACGGGTCTTTGCCCCATGTCTGCGATTAGGGGGCTGTTTGATATTGTTGGCATTCCCTCTCTCAATAAATATAGTTTCTTTAAACATCCCACTAAACATTTTCTCTCCATAGGTAGTTGGAATGTGAGGACTCTGCACAGAGCTTTTTCTCTTAATGTCCTCACACAAGAATTCCACCATTATAATTTAGATATTCTCGGCTTGCAAGAGACCAGATGGACTGATAAAGGTCAGATTCTTAAAAATAATCTTAAATTTCTCTTTTCAGGGAGGGACGACAAATAAGCATCACCAAGGCTTATCACCAAGGCATCATACAGGCATGGGTCTGCTTCTCAGCAGACACGCTAATGATGCTCTTCTAGGATATGAGTGCATTAATGAAAGGTTTCTTACAGCAAAATTTCAGACAAGCGTTAAAGACTTGAATGTTATCTGCTGTTATGCCCCCACTGAGGATGCCGATGAGGATGAGAAGGATAGGTTTTATGAACAACTTCAGGATATTTTGAATTCTGTCAAGAAAGGAGATATTACCGTTGTTCTTGGTGACTTCAATGCCAAACTTGGTACTAACTCTGACCTTTGGGGAGCAGTAATAGGCCCTTTTGGTATTGGTAGCTGCAATGGGCAACGTCTCCTACAGGTAAGTAAACTCAATGGATTCAAAATAACTAACACTTATTACAAACACTGCGACATACATAAGTACACATGGGTTTCACCCGTTGGGCTGCATAAGAATATGATTGATTATATATTAATTAACAGCAAATGGGCTAGTTCTGTTAGGAATACCAAGTCATATAGGAGATCCAATTGGATCTGACCATTATCTTGTTAAAAGTGTCTTGCAACTTAAATTTAAAAAGTGTTGTGCTAGGGTTAAAAAATTTGCTTTTAATACTGAAGCTCTGAAAGACCCAGTTATAGCCAAAGCTTACCATGATAGGTTACTTAGTCATTATGTCAGTCATGGTATGCTTACTACTGAAGTTGAGGAAAAATGGGATCATTTTAAACAGGCTTTTTTGGACACTAACAGTACTCTTTTAGGAAAAAAGGAGCAGAAGAGGCAGAATTATCTGAGTGATAAGGCACTTGAGCTTATTTCGGAAAGAAAGAACTGCAGGAATGTTCTTATCAATACCCTACTAGTCCTAATAGAAAGCATTACAGAGAACTTAATAAACATGTAAAAGATCAGTTAGCTGCTGATAAGAATCTTTGGCTTGATGGTTTGGCTGACAAAGCCGAGGAAGCAGTTAGACAGCACAACAGCAGAGAGTTGTACCAGATAGTTAATGTTTTGTGTGGTAGAAAACGAACAGGTATACAGGGATTGAAGGATAAACAAGGTAAGGTTATATAGAAGGGGAGGATTCTGTCATGGCTAGGTGGGCTGAGCATTTCAGTGATATTCTAAACAAGGCGGTTAGTTCTATTCCCATTGTTTGCAATGATGATAGATGCATTGGTGGCTTTAATGTTGGCCCTATAACACAATCTGAAGTTCTTTTGGCTGTTTCTAAACTTAAACTTCATAAATCCCCAGGGGTAGATGAAATTACTACAGAAATGCTTAGAGCTGGGAATGTTTCTGTTACCATTTGGATGACTTTCATAAATGACCAAATGCTAAAACTATCAGTCAGTTCTGTGCAACACATTACAAATTTAGCTCCAAGAAGTGAGTTGTGGTGTCTACATTTCTCTTTAATACGATTTGTGGGACATAAGCAACACAATTTAACACGATGGAGGCTAATTTCACCATGATCTTGCAAAAACATGTAGATTCATTAATCTGATATTGGCGAGTGTAATGAAATGCATAATAATTTGTATTTTCAGTTTGAAATCGTACAACTGTTTGAAGCATTTCAGCTTCATGCATTTATTTTCAGTGTTTAAAAGCTATACACATGCGGATTTTGGGGCGAAATTCCAAAAAATAACTTCACTTCCTTTTGTCGGTTATTTTCAAAATAAAATTTCACATATCAATCAGTCATACCCCACTTTGTTTCACGAGTTTGTAAAGCACATAGCCTTTAGATCGTTGTAAACTTAACTGCGCTAAGAAATAAATCAGAGATACAACAAATCGATGTTCACTACGAAATCATATATACAACATTCTTTAATTAGTAACAATATTTCCAGACTATCAATATTTAGTGAGTACATATTCAGATGCGCGTACACATAGGAAAGTTCCGACATGAATTATCTTCCACAAAAAGTTTAGCGTTATCGTTTAATCTTTCTTACGTTAAACAGTCAGCAACGGCACGAATGGCGATTCACGTCCGAAGCAGTTCTTAGGTAGGTCACATTGCCTTTCAGTTAAATTCATTCACGTTGAAACTTTGGTCACGCAAGGCCTTTAGATGAGATTGTGTGACGATGAGATACCGTCTGATTTTGTCAGGTTCGGAAGAGTTCATCGCAGATGCGATTTGCTGGTCTAGCCATTCCGAAGATGTTATAGCTTTTTCTTTACATTGGTGGCTTTTAAGGCGTGATACAAGACCGGTGATGTCTTTGTTACACTGTAAGCAGACGGCACGAAACCCCTTACCCTTTGGGTATTTCTTGAAACCATTCCAAATAGGATCGCTCTTTCGCTCTCTCATATTTTGACACCCCGCTACCATTGCTGGCCGAAAATGATGATTGTACGAGACACAGAGCAGTATTTAAATCAAAGTCGTTAACCAATGAGCGTAGGACGATTTTAAAACTACTATGATTGAACCATAGATTAGTAACGATTCTTTCTACAACGTATTTAGGTACAACAGAGTTTTTAATCAGCTGGTATAATTAAGATGATACATATGAAAATAGTGTCAAGGGGAAGGCGCTTTAGGGTACACAGGTGGTTTAAATCAAGTTCCTTGGTAAACCATAGTTTTGCTAAATATCTTGACTGTTAAAATCCGCGCCAACCTAAATGAACCCTGCTCGTATTTAAATCAGAAATTCTGCCACGTAAGTGACTCCATTCCTTTTCTTATAGCGAGAAAATATCTTCTGATCTATAAGCCAAATTATTTCTTAGAGTACGGATTTAAAGCCGAGAGACAGAAATCGACCATTTCTAAAATTTAGGAGGTCATCTCAAAACCTCACCAAGTTCGCATTTAACGCGAAAACGACCGTATGGATGTCTGAAAATTCGTAGAATCTCAATTCAGTGTATATTTGCATAAACCTTTTTAATGCAGTCTCGTGATACTAACTGTGTTCTCCTTTAGTTCAGGTAACTTTTATACGACGCTATCGGGTCTTTGTGACAATTATTTATTAACTAATGACAATTTGATTAAAATCTTTATTCGCACCAAACATTTTCAGGCAAAGTTCTGAATGGTTCTCTACATAACAACTCCTGCTATTATAATCTAGGGAGGTTTACCGAAATGTTATTTATCCCTTCACATTGCTGTCTCATGTTGGTTGAATAGTGTCTAGGTTTTCAACTCTTAAAGTCCTTCAACCTGTCCATTTTGGAATATCACAACAGTTTCTTAATAGTCGACAAAATATTCATCAAAGATGATTATTATGAATCGGGTACTTGTAGCATTTTGACGACGATTTTATTAGAACTACTTGAAATATTTCAAAAATTGTCGTTGATTGCGTACCAATTTGTCAGCTGCCTCGAAATAATATTTATTTTTGTAGTAGTCCGTTCTCTTAACTCATTTAAAAATCTGTTCACGAAGTGATCGGGAAAAATCGTATATCGCCCATTTCAGTTATTGTAAAATTTTCTTTATTAGAACACGTGACTGTAAGCTCTTCGGTTTCTTCTTTAATTGCTCTGTTTGACTCACAATTATCTACAGTTTTAAGTAACAATATTCTACATTGGGGCCATTTCTTCTATAATATCATATATCCCGATACTGTTATGTAAAAATCAATTGGTGAAAGGTTTAAAAAGCCATTTCAGTTATTCTAAAATTTTCTTTATATTAAAGCGTGACTGTAAGCTCTTCTATTGCTTCTTTAACATAAACCAAAATTAAATACCAATAACATTAATTACTCTGTTTGGCTCACAATTATCTACAGTTTTTAAGTAACTATATTCTGCATTGGGGCCATTTCTTCTATATCCCGATACTGTTTTTCATGCATCCCGATACTGTTTTGATATCGGACTGTTATGTAAAAATCAATATACGTCAAATGAAGTTTGTGATGTTGGGAGTGTCATAGGCTATGAAGAAATTGACATCCCATACTTTCTTCTCCCCTAAAAAACGGGAAATGTGAAAGTCGTTCTACTATATCTTCGGAGCCGAGGGGCTACAATTGCGAGTTAGGTTCCAATGACCTAGAAGTTATAGAGCTTTGACGTTAGCTTCCCATTGACTTACATAGGGATTGAATGAAACAGATTTGACGTTAGCTTCCCATTGACTTACATAGGGATTTTCCTTAATTTATGGAAACCACTGTATAACAGTCTAAACAAAAACCAAAAATCACTAATTTTATTTCTAGATATAAAAAAAAGCCTTCTATACTGTTTTACATGAAATTTTATTGTGCAAATTACAAGCAGCTGGGTTTAGGGAGGTTATGTTGAAATGGTTTCAAAGCTATTTAATTGACAGGAAACAAAGGGTAAGAATTAAAAATACAGTCAGTGATGAAGTTACATTGCAATTTGGAGTGCCCCATGAATCTGTATTGAGTCCAGTGTTATTTTTAATTTATATTAATGACATGCGATTTACGATTAAATGTTAAAATAATTGCTTTTGCAAATGACAGAACAATATTTTTTTCTGGTAGAGACATGTTAGTTAACCAAATAAACGATAATTTTTATAAAATAGCAGATTGGTTCCATAAGAATAGATTGTTATTAAACATCAACAAAACAAAGTATATGAACATTAGAATTAGAGAAAATGAAACAGATTATTTTAAATAGAAGCTAAATTATCAAAGATCCTGTAGTGATATATGTAGATGTCAAAATATTGAAGGAGTAGAGAGTTAATACTATATAGGAATAATTATAGATAGAAAATTAACTTGGAATTTGCAAATAAAAAGATCTGTAAAAAAATCAATGCAGTAATCCCCAAAATATACTATATCAGGAATTTTGCAGACTTATCGTTATTAAAAATTATGTATAATGTTTGGATAAAATCTTATCTCAACTACGGTAGAGAGAGGTAGAGAGGGTATGGAGGGGGAACTTACAATACGTATGTTAAACCGCTAGAGGGAGTCCAAAACCATATAATTAGGTGCATGCTAAGAAAGAGAAAGGAAAGTTTAATTCAGTATTATCGAATATTGGACATCTTGCAAGTGAGAAAACTATATTTTTCATGCAATCAAACATGTAAAGAAAGCTTGAAATGAACAAAACGTCAGAACCTTTGCAGTTAATACTAGATTATCCAAAAAGCTTTTTGCAACAAAGAATATTATTACCAGGAATTACATTTATATATCTCAAAGATTATCTAACTTGATTCCAAATTATATAAATATATATAAGTTTCAAAAAAGACTTAAGAACCGTAAATGAATTTGTTAAATAATTTAGAAAATTGATATTGGAGGTAAACTTAGAAAATTTTAGATTTTTATATAAAAAAAAAGGATTAAATGGAGATTTTAAATGGAAAATTATTCTTTAAATATTAAAGATCTTGTGAAATGTAAGAACGTTTTTTTTTTATTTATAAACCCCACAAACGAGTTTTACTCGTGTGGGATGTTCTTATTGTTGCAATCTGTATGGTAATATTACTGACAAAAATAAAAGAGAAAAATGCATAGTTTACAATTATACAGGGTGTCTCAAAAATATAGGTACAAACTTTTAGGGGAGGTAGACCTCTGTGGCAAGCAGCTGCTTGAGGGGGTATTTATTTTATTTTATTTACATAACATCTAAAGGAATGAGAATTGCATAAGAACCCATAACTGGAAACGTCACCGTAAGTCAATAGGCAGCGCTGTTCATCAGTGCGCTAGAGGGGAAATTTCGGATTTCCTCATTCAAGCGGTAGTCAGCTTACGAAGAGCATGCAGAGGTATTTGAACAGGGAGTTGGCAGACATGCACTTAGTGTATGGAATAGCTGACGGCAACGGACGAGCCGCTCAACGAATGTATCAAGAACGCTTCCCACATAGACGTACCGGGCCACCGTTTGTTTGCGCATGCGCATCAAAATTTGTGCGATTATGGGTCAAACTTTGAGCATCTGCTGTAACATTATGAAATGTATCATCTAGTACGCCATTTGTAATAATTATGTCCAATAAATGTTTTCCCATTAATCACTGTCTTGTGTCCTTTCAGATCATGTACCTTTGCTATCACTTTCCCATGACGTTTCCGATTATGAGTTCCTATGCAATTCTCATTCCTTTAGATGTTATCTACCTCCCCTAAAAGTTTGTACCTACATTTTTGAGACACCCTGTATATATGTAAAATATATACACTGCAGTGCCATTGAATAGGGATAGGAGACATTATCCAAATTTAGTACCGCAAGTCCCGCATTTGCGCGCATGCGTGGCTGAAACTCTGGTCATATATATCTATCAGCTTTGACTTCACCAAGCATTCATCATGAGAAGCGCAATGGGAAAGGCGGATTTAGATGCATTTGACAGAGGGCAAATCGTAAGTGCCGACGGATGGGATACTTGATCTCTGAAATTGTCAACAAACTTGGATTTTCTCGTACGACAGTTTCAAGAGTGTTCCAGGAATATAAAAATTCCGGCAAAACAACAAGCACCCAGACAAACTGCAAAGGACAACCAGCTTTTGAATAATCTTGGGCTTTGCTGTCTGACCTGCATCGTATGGACTGATAGATGCCAGACATTATCCGAAATTAACTCCCATCTGAACGTTGGTTCCAGCCGGGAAATCGGTGCACGGACCGTGCAACACTCACTTCATCATCTCGGCTTCAGGAGCAGCTGAACTACGAGAGTCCCACTTCTAACGGCACGACACAGACTCAACATCTTGCCTGGGCTAAAGAATATCGAAACTCGACCATCGAAAATTGACAATGGATAGCCTGGAGTGATGAATCTCCATTTAAACTTCATCACTCCGATGGGAGACTGAGGGTATGGTGCCAACCCCATGAAGCCATGGATCCTGCATATCAGGTTGGAACAGTACAAGCTGGTGGTGACTCAGTGATGGCCTGAGATGTCTTCAGTTGGACGTCTGTGGGACCTTTGGTACGTGTACCGACGACTCTACATGCATCCCGTTACGTAGAATTCATGGTTGACCATTTACACCCATTTATGGCCACCATGCATCCCAATGGAAATGGCGTCTACCAGCAAGACAACTGTTCATCTCACAGGTCCAGGTTGGCTACTGCATGGTTGCAGGAACATTCTGCTGACTTTGAAATAATGAATTGGCCACCTAGAAGCCCAGATTTAAATCCCATCAAAAATCTTTGGGATACCGTCGAGCAGAGTGTTTGGGCCAGTGTCCCATTAGCGACGACCTTGAGAGAATTGTGAACAGCTCTGGAGGATGCATGGGTCTCCATCCCTGTGGAATATTTACACAAGTTTGTGGTCCTTGCCTCGTCATGTAGCGGCCGTTATCAGGCCCAGAGGGGATCCAACACATTACTAGGTTTCTATCCCTAATTCAATGGCACTTCAGTGTATATTCAAGCTTGTTTGTAATATAGAGCAAGATTTGTTATTTTAATCATTACTTTATATCAACCATGCACTGTATATGTACATGAAAGAGAAAATAAACTTACTTACTCAGAGAAGGTTGGAGGAGGGGACCCACTGGAATAGCTGTTGGGAGACAGATGGTAGCCTCCCATCAAGGCCATCCAGCGTATTCTTTAACGTGCACAGGGTATGATTCTCCCACACACAGAACAATAGCTTAACGTCCCATCCGACAGATGGCGGCCTTTTCAAGCATTGACCATGGGCAGGGCCAGGGGTTCGAAGATAAATCTCAACGCTGACACAGCTTGGACTCGAACCTGGGAACTGCAGATTACGAGCCTGGTGCGCTACCGACCGAGCCATCCCCACCCTGAAGGTATAGGAGAATAATCGTTTACGCATTCCTCTTAAGGGTGGAAGAAAGGAAGGGTAGTAAATTTATTACAGCCTTTAACACGTCCCACATCACAAGCTTTTTTTTTTTGGTACATAACTCGTTGTGATCGGCCACTTTGAAAGATATGATAGAATAACTTGACAAATCCACAAACGGATAGATGTCAACATGAAGATAAAAATATGACGCAATATGAAGATAGGTAAGAAAGGAATCTAGTTTCTCTTTACACTCTCTGAACTTGTAAGGAATAATCTGTTGTCAGACAATGGATTGAAATCTGATTAGAAGATTATCACCAAAGAAAATGATTGCATGCCCATAATTATAATTGGAGAATAGAAAAGAGTCGGATTATCAGTAATGATAAAGTGTGGTGCTAGTGGTATTTATTGTGTGATTGCCAATGACTGGATAGTAAAAAACCTTAAAAAACAAATAGCCACTTAAAACTCTTCGAGATAAATAAGAGCCTAGGAAATAAAAAGAGTACTTCATATGGGATTCAGCCTATTACTAAAATCACCTTCAATATATTAAACAGAGCTCTGTCGCGACAGAAAAAGCCAGCAATTTGAAGAGTTGTTTCAAGCACTAGAAAGTGATTCAAATTATCCAGTGTAATGAATTTGCTTTGCCATCATTTACTTATTATAGTAATTGGCTGTTTGTTTTCGCACCAGCGGCATACGTACATAAAAATATCTATAGTTCTTACTAGATAAAATATGATTTGTCAGTTCTGTTCAATATTCATCTGTTCAATGTGTTTCACATTTGGATCAAACTGGATTTTGCATTTCTCTTTATTTTTATAGCTAAGTGAATATTTTTTAATTGCACTTTTAATTTGTGGAGGAACTAAAGTCAGAGCTTTGATGCTCAGAAGAATTCCTTTCCATGAAAATCAGTACATGGAAAAACTTAAATGGAAAGTTTAATGTGTTTCTTTGCTCAGATATATTTTTCAAACGAAGTAGAGTTGAATTAGGACTCAAATTTTTGAACCTGAGCCGGGTTAGAGAAAATAAATTTCCCCACACATTGTAAAACATATGTATAATATATATGGAAATATATGTGCCGCTAAATCATTTTTTAATTCTTTGCATTACAGACTAATGCAAACTATTTCGAACTCTAACCTTCGCTATTGAGCCCATCTCGAAACGAACTCATCTCTAGAACGAACAAAATTATGCTACATAAATATGATAGCATAATTTGCGAAAAATAGACGTAAATAGCAATTTTACATTTCCATGATCGAAGAAACTAATATTTGTCTATTCATAGTTATTTGAAATTGACTGAATAAAATACGTGTTGTTCGACAGCCCCTGTGGCCTTGTAATCATGTGGAATGCACTTCATTAATGCCGAAGACTTGTTACATCAGAGATGTAATGATTACACAGCAAGGTGCTCAAAGCCTTACTAGACTTTACTGCTTCATAAAGGAGTATGATGTACTCCGCTGGAACCATTTGATTCGCATATGTATATATGGTAATGCTTATCGGCAGATGAGGTGAATCCGAGGAATACGCTCTGCGTGCGTAAACAGCATTTAAAGTTCGATTGGTAACGTTGGGATTAAACTAGTTTTCCTTTGAATTTGAGATATAATTATTGGCATTATCTTAAATTACTTCTGTTTGTCTTAGAAACATCAGGTAAGAATAGTATTTATTCCTTCGTACATTCAGCTGTATTATAAAATGATTTTTAAACACGTTGTGTTCTCGTGTTATGCATGCGTGTTAAATAGATATCAGAAGATGTAGATGGTTTTTTAACATCTATCTACTTCTGATATAGGAACGTATATAATATTTGGACTCTGCTTTTAAATACAGTTCTGACATTGATTATGTTATAACAAATGATGGATAAAATATAAGGTTTCTAAATTGTCATATCATGGTATTTCCGAACAATATACAGAAACTGTAGATATCATCAGTAAATTTTGGTTTTCCAAAATGATCCAACGATCGTGTGTAATTTCTAGTGGTTTATCAGTGCTAAAATATTAATAAGAAGAGCTGGAGCTAAAGAATAATATCCTGCGAAATTTTCAAGCAACGACGAGCTAACGTAATTCGTATATTCTCGGTATTTTTAAAAGTATTTTCGAAGTTAATTGTTGTTATACATATATCACTTTTAATGTGTGAAAGAATCAGTGTACTTTTGCAACTGATGATTTATGTTGCGAACACATTTATAAAGTTTGTAATCCTACTTCACTATCATTAAAAAAATTATCCCACAAACCAGCTGCCTAACACAGAGGTTTGGTAAGAGCCTGTCAGTATTGTAAATACTCCATATAGAAGATCAATGCTGAAGGCAGACCTCCAGAAAAACAAGAAAAGAAATATCCATGCCTTTATCTGGATATCAAAAGCTTATCAGGGACCCCGGATAAACCTTTGATTCGCAACCAATACTTAGTCATCATTAGGACCATGGCAATCATAGTATGAAATCACACTGAATATAAGTGGCTGGTTTTCAGAAATAACGAACCAATGTTTCCACATCCGTCTGTAGACATTCAACTTTTTTTTTATGTTTAGAGATAAATTTAAAATATTTTTGGGTTGGATACGTATTGATGAAATATTCGGATTGGCATTTTCCGAATCTCCCAAAAGCTATATAATTTCATCCTCTAATGACGGAAAAAGTTGAAGATGGGAAAATTTTAAACGAATGTTGCAAGCGATTTAATTATATCAGAAATTTGAAAGTTTTATGGTGAAATCTGAGTCATGAAGTTTGCATCGACAACAATAATTTCACCCCTACCCCAAAGAAGGGTGGGTGGGAAAGAGCAACTTTTTTTTGGGGGGGGGGGGGAGATAAAGTAAAAATTCTTTTCTATTAGATAGGTGTTGATGAAATATTACGATTCACACTTTTTAGATATCCCAAAAGTTTTAATTGCGCCCCCTAACGGTGGAAAAGATTGAAAAATACAAAACTATAAACGAATATTCCAAAAGATCTACGTACATATTTTGGCTAGAAATTTTAAATTTTGGTGGTGGAGTATGATGAACAAGGGTTATACATTGACAGCAACAATTTGCCCCTTCACCCCAGGGATGGGTGCAGAAATGCACCCATTCTGTTTTAATTTTTGTTTTAAGAGATAAACGAAGAAATTATTTTTGAATTGAATAGGTACTAACGAAATATTATGATCCAATTTTTCAAATCCTCCAAAAGGCGTGTGTTAAAAGCCAAAAAGCATCGTTAGAGGGCATTACATTGTAGAAAATGTAAAACGAACTAATATTGCAAACAGTATAGTTAAGGCATGGATGTTCGTGTTGTTTTCTGCTGAGGTCCTGCCATCCTCTCAGATCTTCTACTGTGGCATATAAACTGACAGGCTCCTGTCAGACCTCTGTGGCAAGCAGCTGCTTGAGGGGGTATTTATTTATTTTATTTTTATTATAGTTATGCTATAAATTTGAAATTCTGATGATGTTGATCAAGAACAGATATCCAGATGACTTACTAAGAGAATTGCAATATTTGTGTTTTAATTAAATTACAGTTGGTTGAAATTGGACCGTTTGCTCTTTTATTTTTAAAAATTTAGTAATTTTAAAATTTTCACTATTTCAATACAGTAGTAATAAATGATATTTATATATATATATGTGTGTGTTTTATATATAGTTTATAAAGGAAGAGATCGAAAATTTTTTGGGAACTACAGACCAATTTCAATACTATCAAATTTATCAAAAAACTTTTAAAAAATTATGAAATAAAAATAGTTAAGTTTCTTACAAAGACAATTTTTTTGCTGAAAATCAATTCGGATTTAGGGAAAAAAGGAATACAGATGATGTTATTTTAAAATTAACTTCAATAATTCATACAGTAATAAATGATAACCTTAAAGTAGATATTGTTTTTCGGATGTACATAAAGCTTTTGATTCTGTTCCACATAACATAATGTTATTTAAACTTGAAAAATGTCGATTTAGAGGAAAAATGTATAATTGGTTAAAAAGTTATTTAAATGATAGGGTTCATATAGTTAAAATAGATGATATTGTTAATCTGGAAGAAATTGTGCAGTTTGGTGTTCCACAATGTGCAGTTTTAGGACCTCTTATTTTTAATATTTATATAAATGATTTATGTAAACTTGATATAGTAGGAAATTTAATTGCTTTTGCTGATGATACAGCTTTAATTTATACTGCTGAAGATTTAGATTCTTTAATAATAAATATAAATTTAGACATGATTAAAATTAGGAATTGGTTTTTAAAAAATAAATTACTTCTAAATGTAAAAATTAAATATATCCATTTCAGATTAAAAGGAAAATATGATTTTCTATATAACAAAATATTTTATCATGCTTTCGAATGTATTGGGGAAAATTGTTCCTGTTTACCTATTAAGGGAGTTGATTGTTTTTTTAAATATTTAGCTGTTTACATAGACTATAAATTAAATTGGAAGGAACATATAACAAATGTTATTAAAAAGATAAATATTGTAATACCACGGTTATGTTAGACAATTTGTAGATTTCAACTTTAAAGATGATATATAATTGTTGGGTTAAATCGTATTTGCAATATGGAATTACTTCTTGGGGTGCCACATATATTGGACTCTATTAATATTAATAGAATAATTGTAGCTCAAATTAGAATTATAAAATTTATATTGAAAAGAAAATGTGATGTGTTAAAAACTTATATAAAGATGTTGATATTTTAACAGTTAGAAAATTATATATTCATTCAGTTTTAAAACATTTGTTTAAAAATTGGTCGTACCAAAGTATAAAATTTGCTAATTATAACACAAGATACAGTAACTCTGTTAATCTCGTTGAATTCTTATCTAGGAAAACTGTGGTTAAAAAACATTATATTTGCCTTTCGCCAAAATTATTTAATTTTTTTGCCAAGCAACATAAAAATGGAAACAAATTTACATAGCTTTACTTTAAATCTTCATAAATGACTACTACATATTGATGATATTGAGTTTTTTTTTTCTGTAATAAAATTTCACATTTTTTTATCATTCATCAAATTTTTTTTTTCTATTCAAATTATTTTGTTCTTTGATTATTTTAAAAATGCCTAAAACATATGGGGGCGGGGGTGGCTCAGTCGGTAGCGCGCCAGGCTCGTAATCTGTAGTTCCCAGGTTCGAGTCCCAGCTGGGTCAGCGTTGAGATTTATCTCCGCAAAATTTCCCCGCCTTGCCCACGGTCAGTAGGGGACACCGATGGGCTTGAAAAGGCCGCCGTCCGTCGGATGGGACGTTAAGCCGTGGCCCCGTGTGCGGGAGAGCCATACCCTGTGCACGTTAAAGAACACGCTGGATGGCCTTGACGGGAGGCTACCATCTGTCTCCCAACAGCTGTTCCAGTGGGTCTCCTCCCCCAACCTTCTCTGAGCCTTCGGGGTCCATGTGACCTGGCCATTTAGCCCATGGTGTGCAAAAAAGTGCCGCTCAGAGGTAAAACAACCCAACCCTAAAACATATAGACAATTTGTAGCTAAAAATGATTAATCAGATATTGAGTTTTAATAAATTTCACAGGCGAGTTTTTAAACTCTTGTGGATTTCTGTGAATTTCCATTGAAATATTGTTCCCACTGGGCACAAATATTTCAGTAGGTTGTATTATTTGAGAGAAATATATATTGTTATTATTATTTACACTGACTAATTTGCCCTTTAACCCTACGGAATGAAAAAATACAACTGTCCCATTGTCCCTTAAGGACAAATGAAAAATTATATTTGCGTTGTGTAAGGCTTTAGTATTTGCATTCTTCAATCATCTCTTAATACGAATTTTACTGTTAATGAGCGCAAAATTCGGTAAACGAAAAACTGCATTTTATTTGAAAACGAACATCCCATATTCGCCAGGCGATATGTTATTCTTCTAGTTTCCATATTTTATTTCCCCCAACTTTGTTTTTTGAATATTTAATGCGTTTAAAAATTGTTAGAAATTCTTTTAAAAATTTAACATTTTCTACAATAATGTATGCTTTTTAATATTCGTTTTTGTGATGAAAATAAGCATAGTTTGTTTTCCACTGGGTATTGCGCAAAACCGTATAAGATGGGGATAAAAAAATCCTTCTTACATTAGTGTATATATAGTTGTTTTGGGTTTTAATTTTATTTACGTCTAGTTTCGGTTTTAGTTGGCAGCACTTTTGTCAAGGGTGAATGAAAGAAGGGTGGTGCTCTTCCGTGAGGAAGCGATTCTTGACGGTAATTGGCTAGGCATTTTGACGTCACAGTGGGGAGACGACGATAAAAAAAGTTTTTAAGAAGCATAGGGTAAGACAGATTTCTGTTGGCAGAAAAAAAGTAAAAATTGCAGTTTCATTTTTTTTTAACCGTTTGAGGGCTCTCTAGCTATCAGGGATATATTTATTGTTAGGGGGAGCGCACACCGCCGCAATTTGCAATAGCAATGCGACGACGATTATGAAACGAAGCAAGTGATATGTCATCCTCTTATTTTGTTTTTGGTCTCGGATTATTCTTGCAAGTTTTATTCATCGTTTATTATCCCATTACTCATTGTTTACAAGATAATTGTGTGAATCTTCTGAGATTTATTTTCTAGGAATATATATATTTTGCTTATTTTAAAGCATCGAATCTTGACTGTGATATCAAGCTAGACTTAACGAACGTCTAATATGGATTTCATTTGTATTAGAACTGTGGAGTCTCGTAAGTAGCGAGTTTAAATTTTGCCCCTTCCAAATAATATTTAATGTGACGTGGCGTAAATATAGTTTTCAATTTACGAAGAAAATATTTCCTAGAGTTATCGAACGAAACATCTACTTTCTTTTCTTGTTTTGATTAATTCTGAAATTTTTATTCTCTGTATCAATTTTCATTTCTGTGTATTCTACTGTTTTTGCTTTGATCGTAATCTTGTTTGCAAAGCAGAGATTTTCCCCCTCGGCATTATTTAGTTTTTAATAGCAATTTGAAACTGTGCTGTAATTTTCTAATGCGTAGACTATGACGCACTGACATGAGTTTTTATTCCCATGAATCAATACAATATAAGCCAAGGTATTTAAATTATCAATTACCTGAGATAATGCTACTTTTTTTTACTGGGTACACTGTCGTGGTTTTCAGAGCGATCGGTTTCTGAAATTTTTTTTCAATCTGATTTTTTTTCAATCTGGAATGGCATTATCATTTAGTTTAAGTTTAATAGTCCTAAGAGTTCACTTCATAAATCTTACAGGCGACCAATCTTAACAGGCATTTGAAAAATATTTACATCATATCTTAGTATGTGCGCATCGAATTTATCTTCACACCGACACTGCAGCACCCACTTCATATTAATTTTTGCTTCTAATTCGAATGTATATGAAATATGTTTTCTTATTCTTCGAAAGATTACTCGTGTAGTTTGCTACTGCACAGTTCGGCATGATAAAAAGAAACAAAAATTACCTGAAAGACTTCACAGAGATAGAAATTCACCAAGCGAAGAGCAAAGAGACTCGAAAGAACGTACGATTATATAAGTACATTAGCTGAGCTCTCCCCACTATGACGTCATGGGGCACGCCCCCTCAGCCACACTCGAATGACCTTGGTAAAACAGCCTTGTGGCACTACATTCTATATACTCACCTTGACTTTCGTCTGCGGAAATAAAACATCAATAATCACGTAACTTCTATCAGTACAGATGATGAATCTGTGAAATCTTGAGTAAATTGCGTGATTAGAAATAAGATTCCTTTTTCTAATTGAATTTTTTATTGTGTGATAATACCATTGACATATTTTTAAACAAAATAAAGTCTGTAAAATAAAGATACAGTGGGTCATAATGAGCACCCCTATACCACATCCCACCGTAGTAAAAAACATGGAAAAATTGGTAATCAAGGGTAAGAGTTAAAAACATACGTATTCTTAGTTAAAATTAAACAGTAGTCAAGCAGCGAAAACGTTTGTACACGGGCACAGATCTGCTCTTCTCCACAATTTGCACGTGAACTCGGAAATCAGGTTTTTCTAACATCTTTTTCCCTTCCCAACTCATAATATTTTTAGAAACGAACTTGGACAATTCTTGTAATTTTACCTCCGTGGCTAAAGTTTTACAAATCCCTTAGGAAATTGCAATTTTAATAAAAAACGTACATATACTATGGTAGGTGGTCATATTATTCTGATACCACTCTGGGGTGGCTCAGTCGGTAGCTCGCCAGGCTCGTAATCGAGTCCCAGCTGGATCAGCGTTGAGATTTATCTCCGCAAAATTCCGCGCCCTGCCCACGGTCAATAGGGGACACCGATGGGCTTGGAAAGGCCGCCGTACGTCGGATGGGACGTTAAGCCGTGGCCCCGTATGCGGGAGAGACATACGCTGTGCACGTTAAAGAACATGCTGAATGGCCTTAACGGGAGGCTACCATTTGTCTCCCAACAGCTGTTCCAGTGGATCCCCTCCCCCAACCTTCACTGAGCCTTCGGGGTCCATGTGACCTGGCCATTTAGCCCATGGTGTGCAAAAAAGTGCCGCTCAGAGGTAAAACAGCCCAACAGGTCTGATACGACTGTGTAAGTTGTAATGAAATAACAGACAAATTACAATTGCATACCAATCCTGTAAATATTATATCAATATGTATAATATCAATATACTTTTTTATTAAAATGGGGGCTGGAGTAGCTCAGTCGGTAGCGCGCTAGGCTCGTAATCCGCAGTTCCCAGCTTCGAGTCCCCGCCGGGCCAGCGTTGAGATTTATCTCCGCAAAATTCCCCGCCCTACCCACGGTCACCTGGCCATTTAGCCCATGGTGTGCAAAAAAGTGCCGCTCAGAGGTAAAACAACCCAACCCATCTGGATTGGTTAAAAATAACCTGGACGATACGATGCACCTTTCACTATGAAGAACTTCACTTCCATTTTAAACCTGAAATGAGATGCCTGCAAGCCTTCAGTGCATCCGCTGCTGAGACTGATTGGTTTTTCTCCACGTATACGATAGCGTGGACTTGCAAGCTCCTCCGACCTTCAGCCTCCGCATCAGTGTATCTATGTATGAATGTAGCAGGCTGTCTTACTATCCGGGTGTTCCCGTGCCAGCTGGCGGACCTGCTGCGTGGTAGCTTGGCGGCCGCCAGCTGGGCGGACCTAATATGGTAGTGACCTGCTGCGCGAACCTTCACTGACGGGACGACCTAAGTGTCGCCTTATTTGTTAAGGACTGTCGTGCGCGCATTCGTCGGAAATATGTAATGGTGTGCCAGCTATCGTAAGCGTTGTTTAGTTGCATTCGTCCGTTATCGGTGCCGATTTCCTTTAGAAAACTATACTGCTCACAAAAATTAGGGGATATTTCAAAATGAATGTGAAGCGATAATATATCCCCTAATTTTCGTGAGCAGTATATTTGCATCATGTCGAAGGCAATGATGATATTATTTTTTCATCAGTTGTATCAAACTCGCAATGGTAATTGTTCTATTGCCTAAAGCAGGGGTTCTCAGCGTGGGGTACGCGGTAAAATTTTTTGGGGTACGCCGTGAAAGCTCAAAAGTCGCTAGATCTAGTAAAGTAAAAATAACCATTGTTATAATATAACTATAGTGTTATCTATCTATACAAGGGCTACACTAGTTACATACACATTTCCAGGGGGTACGTGAAGCATAAAAGTTTGAGAACCACTGGTCTAAAGCAAAGGACGTCCCGTTTAGATTAAAAAAAGGTTGGATCATTTTTAGTATAAATATTAAGATTTTTTTTTTGGAGGTGGGGGAGAGTTGATAGATATTAAGAATTTTTAAGTTTTTCATTGATTACATACACTGCATTACAAAAAGTAACCGGACATTGCTATGTTATATAAATGGAAAGCCTCATACAACGCTCCCTAATTTTGAAAATAAGCTACGGGAAAAAAGTCATTAGAGATAAATTCAAGATCTCGCTAAATCTCAATATTCAGCAATATTCACTTAATATTTAAAGATTTATTGAAGCTGGAACATTTAACAGCAATTGCCGCTATCACACTCTTCCTAAACATTTTTTCCCCAAAAAAATTGATGAAGTCTGAAAACCTCTGCAAAAAACGTTACACAAACTTCAATCATTTATGTTAGTGAACGATTTGTTATAATAGTTGTTTATATCTTTTGAACTGAATTTTCATGAGTAGCTAAAGTTACAGTTAAATGTTTCAACTTCCTTAATTCTTTAAATATTAAATTAATATTGCAGAAAATAGATATTTAGAGAGATTTGAGCGAGATCTTTAATTTATCACTAGTGACATTTTTCCATAACACTTTTAAACTTTTGTTGCTAATAACTATTTCTTTAGTATTTAGCCTTATTTCAACTCTTTAAACCCCGTGATTTCAGACTGGAGGGTAGAGAAAACTGCCAGGGGAGGGGAAATGCCACTTTTGCTAGTAACAGTATATTTTATGTTCTCAATCATAGTTTCGTTTTTCATAATGGGTTGTAAATGCCTATAATTTTAGCCTTTTGATTGAACTCTGACATGTTGCTAATGCCTGAAGCACACTAACTCATTGATAAAATTTGTGAAAATGGTAGGTATTCATAGTTGTATTATACAGTTGTAATGGATGTAAATGGCACTACTTTCCTATCTTGAGTTGGCAAATTTAAGATTCAACTATGAAAATCCCATCCTTTACAAACGGTGCCGATGGGATGAATATGACTAGCGAATTTAAGGGTCTTAGCGAGGTTATCAGTCTCAAAGGGGGGGGGGGGGGGCAGTTGAATATATCAGATGGAGAATAAATATATATTTACCAAGCAAAAAGCTCAAAAATGGGTGTGAAAAGACGATAAATTTCAAATGGGGTTATGACTAACTTTACCATCTTATACAGTTTTAACTTGAACACCTGCCTTCCAGAATTAGTTGTTTGGGAGACAATAATCTTTGGGACTTTTCCTCAGAATGAATTATTTGTTGTTAACCTTTCCAGTGTCCATGACGTATATATCTGTATGTAGTACAAAGAAAAAAAAAATTATTTTTAAAAAAATAAAAATTGTAGTTTAAATTTTTTTTTATATATGTTTTATAAAAATATGTACTTCAGGCTTGATAAATAATATTTTCTTTTTTCATTTGTTCATATTTTATTAAATAAGGGCATAAATAATTTGTTAAAGACATCTGATTGCCATTTCTTAGAAGTGATATAAGGTATTTCCAATTTGTTTGTTAACATTATTCTATGATGAAGCAATCCCCTGATTTAAGCTTTGAACTGTTATCAACAAATTTTCCCTTAAAGTTTCTAAAATCTTCTGAGAATTAACAAATAACTGCTGTTTTTAAAAATGGAAGATTTTGCAAGCAATTATGAAATAAGACCAATTTTTTTGGTATACTACTGTAAAAAGTGTTATTAAAATTAATTTGTTACTACAATGTTCAAATTTTGTACTTCAATGAAATTCGGTATTCTCTTTGATTTGGTATATAAAATAACCTATTTCTGTTGATTAGTTATTTATTAAAAATATTCTAAAGTTGACTTGTTTATTGAACTCTGCAACAAGCCTGGACTTTTCTTAAAGTATGGTACAGAGAAAAAAAATTGCAAAACAGGAGAAATGTTTATTTTAAACAAGATTTTTTTTTTTGTTATTCAAAAATATCCTTTCTATTCATCTGCATTATAATCATTTCTGTCTATTAGTGTTTTTTAAAAAAATATATTTTTTTTGCCAGATGCATTTTTTTTACTCATCATCATCATCCTCAAGCAGCCATGGGCTACGGAGGTCCAACCAGACCGTGCAATTTAGTTCTCCAAGCAAGTCTATCCTGAGCTACATCTACTGCATCTGGCCACTACACACCAATTCTAACAAGGTCCTGTTTGACATTGTCTGCCCACCGCATCCTAGGTCTCCCCCTCTTTCTGAGGCCTTTAGGCACACTGTTCATAACCCTTTCGCCAATCTATAATTATTCATACGGGCAACATGGCCAAACCAATGGAGTCTCTCTCTGCACAATATGCTGCTTAAAGGAGGTTGCAAACTCCTTTGCCTAACCTCATCATTACTTACAAAGTTGAACCACGTAATACCCAAGATACTACGTAAGCATCTCGAATCAAAAGCATCTAATTTCCTGTTATCTTGTTTATACAGCGTCCAAGTTTCACTACCATAACTAACCCTAGAAAGAACCAAACTATTATACAGTATAATTTTAGTCTTTAGGTGTATACGCCTATTTCTCCACACTCTCCATAGATTCTTAAAAGTCCCAGCAGCAATCCCTATTCGTCTGTTAATCTCATGCCGCACATCACCATTATCTGTTACATAGCTCCCAAGATAATTAAACAGTGACACCTGCTCAAGACTGCAACCATTCAGATTAACTGAATCACAGCCTGCCTGACCAATTTTCATCACTTTAGTTTTCTCTCTGTTTATAACCAAACCTACTCTACTACTAGTCTCATCAACAGCTCGAATAAAAGAGTTCATCTCATCAACATCATTTGCCAAAAGGGCTAAATCATCAGCTTAATCTAAATCAGAAATTTTCGTATCTCCAGTCCATTTAAGGCCAAAATCTTTCCCTTGAAGTGAATTTCGCATAACATAATCAATAACCAAGCTAAAGAGAAAAGGAGACAAAATGCACCCTTGTCGAACACCAGAAGTAATGCTAAACCAATTGCTACAAGCCTTACCAACTCTCACACACGACTCAGTGTTATTATAGAGAGCTTTCATTATGTTAACTAACTTGTCAGGTATACCATATGATCTCACAATCAACCACAAATTATGACGATCAACAGAGTCGAAAGCCTTTTTGAAATCAACAAAGCTAGCAACCAATGGTTTCTGAAACTCTTAAACATTTCTCAAGAATCTGCCTAAGTGAAAATATCTGATCCACACATCCCCTACCACTTCTGAATCCACATTGCTCATCACGCAATTGACTGTCAACCAGATTCTTAATTCTATTAAGCGTAATCATTGAAAGAACTTTACCTGGAACAGAGAGTAGGCTGATACCCCTATAGTTATCACAAGAACTGCGATCACCTTTTTTGAAAATAGGGATAACAATAGCTCTGGTAAAATCCTTAGGAACCATGCCTTTATCATAAAAGATATTCAGAATTTCAGTCATCCAAGTGGTAACCGAAACATTCCCAGCTCTAAGCATTTCGGTAGTAATTTCATCTACCCCTGGGGATTTATGAAGTTTAAGTTTAGAGATAGCCAAAATAACTTCATATTGTGTTATAGGGCCAACATTAAAGCTGCCAGTGCATCTATCATCATTACAAACAATGGGAGTAGAACTAACTACATTGTTTAGAACATCACTGAAATGCTCAGCCCACCTAGCCATGACAGAATCCTCCCCTTCTATAACTTTACCTTGTATATCCTTCAATCCTTGTATACCTATCCGTTTTCTACCACACAAAACATTAACTATCTGGTACAGCTCTCTGCTGTTGTGATGTCTAACTGCTTCCTCGGCTTTGTCAGCCAACCATCAAGCCAAAGATTCTTACAGCAGCTAACTGATCTTTTACACGTTTATTAAGTTCTCTGTAATGCTTTCTATTAGGACTAGTAGGGTATTGATTAAGGACATTCCTGCAGTTCTTTCTTTCCGAAATAACCTCAAGTGCCTTATCACTCAGATAATTCTGTCTCTTCTGCTCCTTTTATCCTAAAAGAGTACTGTTAGTGTCCAAAAAAGCCTGTTTAAAATGATCCGATTCTTCCTCAACTTCAATAGTAAGCAAACCCGATTCTCATAATGACTAAGTAACCTATCATGGTAAGCTTTGGCTATAACTGGATCTTTCAGAGCTTCAGTATTAAAACTAAATTTTTTAACCCTAGCACAACACTTTTTAAGTTCAAGTTGCAACACACTTTTAACAAGGTAATTGTCAGATCCAATTTCAGCTCCCCTATATGCCCTGGTATTCCTAACAGAACTAGCCCATTTGCTGTTAATTAATATGTAATCAATCATATTCTTATGCAGCCTATCAGGTGAAACCCATGTGTACTTATGTATGTCGCGGTGTTTGTAATAAGTGTTAGTTATTCTGAAATCATTGAGTTTACTTACCTGTAGGAGACGTTGTCAATTGCCATTGCAGCTACCAATACCAAAAGGGCCTATTACTCCTGCCCAAAGGTCAGAGTCAGTACCAACTTTGGCATTGAAGTCACCTAGAACAAGGGTAATATCTCCTTTCTTGACAGAATTCAAAATATCCTGAAGTTGTTCATAAAACCTATACTTCTCATCCTCATCGGCATCCTCAGTGGGGGCATAACAGCAGATAACATTCAAGTCTTTAACGCTTGTCTGAAATTTTGCTGTAAGAAACCTTTCATTAATGCACTCATATCCTAGAAGAGCATCACTAGCGTGTCTGCTGAGAAGCAGACCCACTCTTTGGTGATGCTTATTGTCGTCCCTCCCTGAAAAGAGAAATTTAAGATTATTTTTAAGAATCTGACCTTGATCTGTCCATCTGGTCTCTTGCAAGCCGAGAATATCTAAATTATAATGGTGGAATTCTTGTGTGAGGACATCAAGAGAAAAAGCTCTGTGCAGAGTCCTCACATTCCAACTACCTATGGAGAGAAAATGGTTAGTGGGATGTTTAAAGAAACTATGTTTATTGAGAGAGGGAATGCCGACAATATCAAACAGCCCCCTAGTCACAGACATGGGGCAAAGACCCGTTCCCCCACTACTAAAGGCTGAAGCCATCTACACTGGAAGACTTCCTCCAATGTAGAATTTGATGATGCCAATGGAAGCAAAGAGTTCCGACAATATCAAACAGCCCCCTAGTCACAGACATGGGGCAAAGACCCGTTCCCCCACTACTAAAGGCTGAAGCCATCTACACTGGAAGACTTCCTCCAATGTAGAATTTGACGATGCCAATGGAAGCAAAGAGTTCAGGTGCCTGCGATGACTTCTGCTCAGGATTATCCACCAGCTGATAAACATATCCTGTGAATCCATTCACTTGGGGCTGTCAACCCACAAACAAACAGAAAACACAGCGGAAGATTTTCCTTCCACAGAAGCCCACCAGTGCAGCAAAATCAGGATCCATAATCAAGCTCAGAACCATATATCTGTCCAGTCCAGTTAGTTTATATGGTCAGCACCAGGACCCTGTGTGGTTGACCACTCCTCAGCAGGGTAGAAAAAAAAAGAAAAGTAGCCATAGTTGTCCAGATCAGTAGGCCACACTAATCTGGCAGCCCTCCCCTTCCGTTCACTTCCACAATAGAGTATCTCTTTTGAAAGGTACTAACGGTCTGCACCACAAGAAGGCGGGGTCGGACATTAGGTGCTAGGCCTGGCCGGTTCTATACATCATCACAGTAATTGGTGCATAGCTCTCCTTCCATTGACTACCTATTACTCTAAAAAAAGCCATATTAAAATAAAACTTGTCATTTTTTGTTAAATATTTTTTTTCAGAAAATCCAGAATTAAATGCTGATTAATTTGGTGTATAACATGCCGTAATTCCTTTCATTAGTTATTTGGCAGAAAAGTTCTGAAGTTAAATTTGGCCTCTTGATGTAAACCAGTTTTTCAGGCTAGACAATGGAAGGGTTAAAAACTAAACTTCAGAACTCCACTTATATCACATTTTTCGGAATCATTGTAAAATATTTTAACTTGCTTTATTGGCACTCTTGAATATGGCACATTCTTAGCACCTTTTCACAAAAGCTTTTTTTCTTTTGTGAAAAGGTGCTAATACATTTTTTGTTAATGCTATATGCATTTTTTTTATAGTCTGTTATTGAAATTTTCATTTAGAAGTTCTGGTTGTAAAGTATTTCTTTTTGGTACAAACAAACTTAGTTTTTCTATTTGTATTTAAAATAATCATAAATTGTTTAAGTATCATATTATTTGTTGTTATTTTTCCCCGTACCAAACCATTGCATGTTTCTATAAATTTCTGCATTTTGAAATCTTTTTTAAATGTCTTACTATGTCTCTTGAAATCAAATATTTAATTTTGGGAGTTATGGCCCACACCTTCCTGAATTAATATCTTGTGAGATGGAAAGCTTAATTACAACTTTAAAATATTTGCAAACCACTATGTTAGCCTGTCTATAAAGCCATTTTATAATGATATATGCATAAAAATTTAAATGCCTTTTTGTGTGGTGTGTCAATTTATAATGTGCTATATTTAATTTATAATGGGAATGCCAAATTTCATTGAGTAATAAAAAAAAGCCCAAAAATGCAAGGTATAGTTCAACTGAGTTCATATAATGATGTGAATTATCGCTTGCTTTCCTTCAATGGCTAATAGATTCAATTTTAAATGTGAAATTAAAAAACTTCAAATTTTAAGAAAAACTTATTTTAATGAATTCATAAATATAACTATGCTATTACTGATGATAATAAAAAAATATGAAAAATTAATTCTTTCAGAATAACTAGGATGTTTGGCTTGCATTAGAAAGATATCTAGGTTTAACCCTTTCAATACCGTACCAGCCCAAAACTGCTGAGATTTTAAATGTACTCATCCAATCAGTGCTGTTCCTTCGTCTTCACTATCTCCAGTTTGAGCCATTTTGGGCTGGTATGGTAGAGAAAGGGTTAAATAAATGCTTGGTAAATATATATTTCTTCTCCTGCTGAAGCCGGCTCATAATCTGCAGTTCCCAGGTTTGAGCCCCACCTGGGCTAGCATTGAGATTTATCTCCACACACTCCCTGCCCTGCCCTCAGTCTGTAGGGGACACTAATGGGCTTGGGAAAGCCACTGTCTGTCAGATGGGAGGTAAAGCTGTAGCCTTTGTGTGGAAGAGCCATACCCTGTGCATGTTAAAGAACGTGCTGGATGGCCTTGACGGAATGCTACCATCTGTCTCCTAACAGCACTTGGGGGTCCCTGTGACCTAGCCATTTATCCCATTCTGTGAAAAAAAAGTGCTGCTCAGAGGTAAAACAACCCAATCCAATGCCGGTTGGAGACACTGCACTTTCACAAGTTTTGTCACTGGAAAATCATATTGATGTAAAATATTCACAAGTGGTTGCCATAAAAGTGTTTGTGTACTGAGCAAAAAATGGACACAATGTTGTAAAAAAACAAGTTTTTGACTGATTTGATTTATAAAAAATGTGCACTTTATGCTTAGTATAATCACACTTGATACTACATGATTTGCATATGTTATATATGAGCTGTTTATTTTGAAAGTGGGACAATCCATTTTTGAAAAAAATGAAGCTAATGATAACAATAGATAGAACTTAATATGATAAACACTATTGGATAATAAATTTACATTATCTAACGCCATAAAATACATAAAAGTTGTCTATTAGTGCTTACCAATATTTTTAAATCTATTAAAAAATTAATCCCTTAAATATCTCGAAATAACAAAATATGGACTTGCTCAAAAAATGGACTTTCAAAATAAACAGCTCATATGTCCATGTTATCTACAATTAAATAATTTTAGTTTGTAACATTCATACTTTAATCAACTTTCAAACAATCTGAAGACAGATATTAATACTATCCAAAATCCTGATAATTGTGCAACTATTGTGTAAGAGTAGTGAATAGTTATAGTTTGTTTTTAACATCATATTATGCCATTTCTTATGTAAACTATATACATCATGAAATAAAATATAGTCATACTGCTGTTACTAAGTACATTATGACTTTTCCTGCTGTGCTTATGTTTGTGTTGAAGATGTTATTATAATATCCAAACTGTTAAAACAACTTTTTTCAACACAAACATCAGTGGTATAAGTGAGTATTTATATACTTTTAAATTTGTTCCTCATGTGCATGATTACTACATATGGTCATTTGTTCACTTAATATTCTTGAGTAAGAGCTGCTGCAGTCATACTACCACATAATTTGTCTAGAATGACAAGCCAAAGTCATAACCTTGAGTCATTCTTTTACTGCACTACTATATGAAGAGGCTTTGTGTTTATGAGCCATAATTCAATTAAATGAAGTTTTAATGTAAAAGAACAAAACTTAAAGAAATTTCACAGGAATATCAACCTCAATGAAATAAATGACTAAATTGACAGCAAGAATGCACAGAAATAGTTGAGCATACAGTATTAGATGTATTCCCAATACATAATTCCTGTTGATAGTAGAAAACACATGGAGACAACAGTAGTCATTCACATGACTGTAGTCATGTTTGCTGTGCTAATTTACATTTAAAGCCATAATTCAATTAAATGAAGTTTTAATGTAAAAGAACAAAACTTAAAGAAATTTCACAGGGATATCAACCTCAATGAAATAAATGACTAAATTGACAGCAAGAATGCACAGAAATAGTTGAGCATACAGTATTAGGTGTATTCCCAATACATAATTCCTGTTGATAGTAGAAAACACATGGAGACAACAGTAGTCATTCACATGACTGTAGTTCACTTTACACTATGTTATGAATGTTTGAATATAAAGTATTGCTTTGCATGACTGTTATTAGTTGTGGAATTCAAAGCTGCATATAATATAACTATTCTACATTAGGTTAATAAGTGACATTTATTTAAGTATGTGTTATCAAATACATTATAGATAAACCCAAGATCAGCGGTGGTTTCTTGTATAGCTATGAGAAAGATAGATTATGGTTTTTTTTACAAGTTGCAGATTTTTGTATAAAACATCTGCTAACATTCCATCAAATTGTAAAATAGTACACTGGTTAGATATTGTCTCTAACCCTTTAGTTGATTGTAGCAAAATAAAGTTTTTGCCACTTGCATGTATTCAGTGCTGTTTCAAGCTGCATTCTTATGACATCTATGATTAAACAAATAAATATTATGTTCCATAACATCTCTCATATGCCAGTTCTCTTGTAGAATGCATTATGCAGGTGCAATTAAAATTATACATAATTAAATTATGTACTACAGAAGCTAATATAAAACAACCTATATGAGAGTAGTTCTTTGACTTTAGGCAAGTAAGTAAGTGAGTCAATTATAGTCAGTAAGTGATTTAGTGAGTGAGTAAATAACTAAGGATCCCCAGGTAAAGTATGGATGGGTTTTTTTTTTTCTGTGTTGTCCTTTTACTGAGGTTTTGCCTTTTTTCACAGATCTCTAGGATATATTTAACTGAGAGACTCCTGTCAGACCTCTGTGGTAAGCAGCTGCTTGAGGGTTAAAATATTTATATTTTTTATAAACAAGATGGACTCCCAATACTGCTTAGGTACTCCTAAGAATTTTGATATTTCTAAAGTTGAAAAAGAAAATGGGTGAAATATAGGTACTGTACGAATTTGTGAATTCTGGATTTAAGATGACAGTTTAAGAATTGTTTTAGTGAAATTTCAGTAATACTGGTTATTTTAATAAATTTGCTGTGCTAATTTACACTGAGATTTTCAGTATCGTATTAAATGCATTTTATTGGATAGAAAATTTGCAAATGCTATATTTTCAGAATTTAGAGTAATTAAGAGGCTTAAATATTCTTTTATCCATTTTCAGGTCAGCACTGCAGACCTTACATAAAGCCAGTTCGAAAGCCAGGGAGTATAACTATTTTATGTGTGGTGGTACACATCAGTGGATTGAATATTATGAAAAGCATATCAGTTCTGATAGATCTTGCCTCAATGAATGGTAAAGAAGTTTTCTTCTATAATACACTGCTCACAAAAATTAGGGCATATTTCAAAATGAATATGAAGCGATAAAAAAAAGAAGCATTTGAATTTTTTTTATTAAACTAGAACATCAGAAAAGCAAACGACAAGTCAAAGAAAGTTGTTCGATTATGCAAATGAGATGCAAACTCAATTGTCGTGATTGAGTAGCAAGTGACATATTGGTGGGGGTGAACAGAAGCATGTCAAACTGGATGAGAGTGCCACACATTGACTGTGCGGTAGGGTGTATGGTCACCCAAGACTGCCAAAACACACTGACAGTGATGGGGAATGGACAGGATTAGAATGTCCAGCAGTTCTTGTGGGATCCTCTGCCACTCTTGCTCCAGGGCAACTTCCAGCTCAAGAAGTGTTGTGGGAGGCATTGGATGGTTTGCCAGACATCTTCCCAGTGCATCCCAAGCATGTTCAATGGGATTCAGGTCTGAAGAACGTGAAGACCAGTCCATGTGTTCGATTCCTGTCTCCTGAATCATGTTATTGACGAGATGCGCACGGTGGGGCCTTGCATTATCGTCCATGAAAAGAAAGTTGTTTCCAACTGCTCCAGCATAGGGTACCACTATAGGGTGCAGGACCTCATCTTGATATCTGACAGCAGTCAGCGATCCGTTTCTGATGACGTGGAGGTCGGTATGACCACCAATGCTGATGCCAGCCCACACCATGATTCCACCACCACCGAAGAAGTCCTTTTCTCGCATGAAACATGGAATCTCCCATGTTCCTTGTTCACGCCAGATCAGGACACAATGATTGTCAGGCTTCAGACTGAACCGTGACTCATCAGAGAAGAGGACAGTTGACCACTCATCACGGGTCCAATGACGATGCTCATCAGCCCACCTTCTATGGGTTTTATGGTGTTCAGCAGATAACGGAATGCGTACCATTGGTCGCCGGGCATGCAGTCCAACACAATGGAGCCGATTTTTGTATGGTCTGGGTGCATATCTGTCGTCTAGTGGCAGCAAGAAACTGTCCCTGCAGCTCTGTTGCATTGCTGCCCCTGTTCCTTCTTACCAATAAGGTCAAGTAGCAGTCATCTCTTGCTGTTGTGGCAGATGGGCGACCCTGCCCTTGTCTTCTTCATACTGTGCCAGTCCCTTGAAAGCGATTGCACAGTCTGCTAATCATGCTTTGGGATGTTCCAAGTGCTGTTGCCACTGTCGTCTGTGTTTGACCAGCTTCAAGACATCCTATGGCTCTCCAGGCTTTGCATTTGGGCAAATCGTGTTGCAGGGGCATTGCAAGTGCTGGGAAATGGCAGGATGTGCACTTTCAAGATCAGGGAAAGTGCAGATACTCCAGTACTTTCAGCCTTTTGTATAGTGCATTTTCACCAATGAAATAAAAGTTGGTTTTGCATCTCATTTGCACAATCGAACAACTTTCTTTGACTTGTCATTTGCTTTTCTGATGTTCTTGTTTAATAAAAAAAAATCAAATGCTTCTTTTTTTTATTGCTTCATATTCATTTTGAAATATCCCCTAATTTTTGTGAGCAGTGTAGTTATTAAAATATATTATCAAAATATTAAATTTGTTTATGAACTATTATTATGGTTTATGGTAAATACATTAATAATTAGTTATTTAATAATTTTATGAAAATATAAAATGCTTTGAATCTGGTGAACACTAAACCACAAGATAGAAAGATGCGTGATATAATACACTTGCAAAAACTACAGCCAAAGCTATGGATATCACAGGATTGTTCAAGGCTACCATCTCTAAAATATATACAAAATGCACAGTCTCAACATCTGGTAGGAATCATCTAGTCAGAATATGGCAGATGTCTGATAACTACAGAATAGGGACCATAGAGTGAAGACTAAATGACCCTTCTTTCAACGTAGGCCAATTTCAACTTATATCAATTCAAATAATGTACAGGGACTTCATATGTTTGCAGTTCAGCAGTCAGTATCCTATTTGGAACCAGTCAGCCAAAAATCAGAAAAGTGAGGCTTCAGTGATTTGGGAGAGATGCAAGTGGAGTGTAGGGAAATGGAAAGAGGTCACATGGCACAAAATTGGATCCATTAATTTCTGAAGGATGACAAAATGCTGCAGCATATTTAAACAAAATATCTGATCATGTGCATCTTGTTGTGCTTCATTTCTTCTGTGATAGATAATTTCAGGATGATAAATTTAACAGTTCATCATGTGAAATTTGCCTATGAGTAGTATGAGGAACATGATGGAGAATTCATTAATCTTTCCTGGCCCTACCCCATTTACCAGATGTGAACCTCATTAAAAATTTGTGGGATGTAGTGAAATGTGATATATGGTCATGCACTCCACTATCCTAGACCATAAAGGAACTATCCCCAGCATTGCAGTGACAATGGCTCTGCATCACACCAGACATCTTCCAAACACTCCAAATTTATGCCTGGGGCGGGGGTGGCTCAGTCGGTAGCGCGAAAGGCTCGTAATCTGTAGTTCCCAGGTTCGAGTACCAGCTGGGTCAGTATTGAAATTTATCTCTGCAAAATTCCCCGTCCTGCCCACGGTCAGTAGAGGACACCGATGGGCTTGGAAAGGCCGCCGTCCGTCGAATGGGACGTTAAGCCATGGCCCCGTGTGCGGGAGAGCCATACCCTGTGCACATTAAAGAACATGCTGGATGGCCTTGACGGGAGGCTACAATCTGTCTCCCAACAGCTGTTCCAGTGGGTCCCCTCCCCCAACCTTCTCTGAGCCTTCGGGGTCCATGTGACCTGGCCATTTAGCCCATGGTGTGGAAAAAAGTGCCTCTCAGAGGTAAAACAACCCAACCCAAATTTATGCCATAACAAATTCAAGGCTGTTATGAAGATATATGAGGTACTACATGATATTGAGATAAAGTTTCTAATTTTTTGTCCATGCAGCATATTTCTTTTTCAGGCCAACCCTCGGTGTGAATTTAAATTAATAATATTTAATGTACAGATGCATTGTTAGAGATTATGATTTAAGCAGGAAATATCTTTGAACTTAAGACTTATTTATATCTTTTTTTTTTCTGTGATGATAATATTACATATAATTTTTTTACTAATATTACTTCTTTTTCAGGCATGCTATGGATGATATTGAGTCGCGGAGACCTCCATCTCCCGACACAGTACGCTCTGAGTAAGTATGCCTTTTTAGATAGAATTAAATTGTAGTTGGAAACAACTAAACTAAGAGACGATTCTCTGACAGAATGATGATGATGTAAAAACTCTTGAATGAAATGTTGCCTGTTCAATATGCCATTAATGAAAACATGACTCCAAAATTTAATAATGAAACATCCTCAAAAAGTGTGGCTTATGATAAACACCTTCAACAAAAATGTCATTGTGCAAAACATCTGAAACAAAAAATGCTGACATTATATGATACTGTTTACAAAAAGTCCAACATTATTTCCCCCATATGATCCAAGAGGAGAATATATAACTTTTATCTCTTTTACAAAAAATCAGCTATTGTAATTGATTTTCCTATGAGTTTGTCATAATGGTTGTTCCATCATATTTTCCCAACTTGATAGGGATTAAAAAGATTTATGTACCAAATGAAATCTTACATTTAATGTGCAATATAAATTTTAAGCACCTCGTGTGATAATTTATCTAAGAATTCTTCAGATTACAGAAATTGCTTGTAAAGAGAGTGTGGAACACAAGGGTATAAATTATACCCTTGTGTTATAAACAATTTCTGTAATTTAAAGCATTTATTAAACCTTACCAAACATAAAGCTGCATTCTAAACCTCATCAAATATCAACTTTCAATTTTTGTACTTAAAATGCCTTAAAAGGTAAAAAAAAAGTAATTTTTTATTGACTCATTCCATATTGACTTGAAAGGATGATAAGACATTGAGAAAGGTTCCTTTTATCAAATAAAATTTTATTCAGCTGAAGCTAGTTTATAATTCTGCCTATCTTCAATTTAATTTACTGTGAATTCAGTAAGAGATTTCATCATTCGTAATATGTGCTAGGCTGTCCCGTGGCCGAGTGGTTAGCGCGCTTGGCTACTGATCTACGGGACCTGGGTTCGAGCCCCAGGTAAGGCATGGCTGTTTGTGTCGTTTTTCTGCTGAGGTCCTGCCATCCTCTCAGACCTTCTACTGTGGCATATAAACTGACAGGCTCCTGTCAGACCTCTGTGGCAAGCAGCTGCTTGAGGGGGTATTATTTTTATTTTATTATGTGCTACTTTTGTTTATTTAATTGTTATGTAGAACTGCACATGTCAAGCACACATTCTTATGCACACATAGAATTTTTCTTCTTTAAACCCTTACAGTGTCCATGTCATCTGTATATGTTCGCAGGATCTGAAATGAGGGGCCAAGGGCATAAGTATTCGTTTTTAGTACAAGAAAGAAAAATCGATTTTTTTAAAAATTAAAATTGCCACTGTAATTTTTTAAAATATATATCTTATAAAAATATATAATTCAGGCTTGAAAAATAATATTTTGATTTTTAATTTGATGCATATTTTATTAAACTTACAATATAAATAATTTTATAAAGCTATCTGATTGCCATTTCTTAGAAGCACTAAACGGTATTGCAGATTTTCTTGTTAATGTTCCTATTTGCTGATGCAACCTTCTGATTTAAGCTCACAAGTTTGATTTCAACTATTATCAACAAATTTTTCCTTAAATTTTCAAAAATCTCCTAGAAATTAACAAAAAAAACTGCTATTTTTGAAAATGTAGATTTTGGAAGTGATTGCAAAGTACGTACCGCCATATTTTTTTTCCGTTTCACACTCTTTTTCTGTCATAAACTTATTTCGCGATTCCCAAGATTACTTTTATCATTTTTTCCCAGCATTCTATGCATCTTTCCTGCTCTTAAAATCAAAAATGGAAGTAAACACATGCTTCTTGGAAATTTTGGGTGCAGCTGCATTTAATTAGTTATGCTTCACTGAAGCAAACAAGAGGCAGATGGCTGACACATGCTATAAGTGTTTTTACAGTTTTGATCAGCATATTGGATATCCTTCGTAAAGTTAGTATTTATTTTTATATTTAAATCTTAGTTTTCATTTCAGTGGATTTATTTTTGGAAATTAGGAATCTTTTGACTAATGTTAGGCTATATATTACTTTTCCAGTAAAACTTTGATCTGGTATCATTTTATGAAAATAAATGAGGTCTTGACTATGGAAGCAAATTCATTTCTCTAGATTTATTTCCATAAGTTAGCGATCATTCGGTTGGCTGATTTATTGATCTTCTTAAGTTATGCTACATTGAAGGCTGGCTTAAAAGTTTTTGCAGATATTTCATTTAACATCCCATTAGGTTATATGTAATTTTTCTTCTATTATTTCTTGTTTTTTTAGTAAAAACACTTTAAAGCTTGTACTGTTTTCTGAAAATTAATGTCTTGGATACAGATGCAAAATAGACTTCCTTGCTATGGAAATCAGCCGTCGTGTGGGAGGGCAATTTTGGGAAGGCTTCCCCTCACTTAAACTCACTGTTAACATTTCAGTCCCCCCTACCCCCTCTAGAAGAATATAATTTTTTTAAATTATGAGAGTTGATGTTTATATTGAATGATTTTAAAGGCAACCCCCCCCCCCCCTCTCTCTCCTCAGTAGCTTGGATGTGCTACACAAACTATATAATGCTGTTGTTTTTTTTACTTTGGTGCACAAATTTTTCTACACTTAGACAAGATTGCCAAACTTCAATACCCAATGAAAAAATCTGTAATGTTTAGTAAAAAAAGCAGCCAAGAAAGTTTTTTTCTTTTCTATTTCATAACCAGTTCAGAAAATCCCGTGAGTGTGAGAAGTCCAAGTCACTCTGTATAACACTGGCCATATTTAAAATACACTGCTGGCCATTAAAAGTGCAACACCAGGAAAGACAATATATATCAAAGCCATATTTAGTGAATACATAGCTTATGTTACAAGGATCTCTATGTTGCGATCTTGTGCAACCACGGCAATTCCCGGTTCCGCCTGACAGCACTACCTGGTTTAAGAAAAGCCATGACTATCTAGAGCCGGGGGCAAGGAATACGCCCTATAGGCGCACCTCAACCCCGGCCTCACATGGCAGCAGTCCTATAGAAGGAAAGCTAACCACTGGAAGAAACCTAACTTTAATCTATTCCCCGGTTTGCAAATGTGCAAGGATATAAAGATCCAAGCTCGATCGGCACCCGGGGTGGAGACTCTTAGTAAGACCCAGACTTTTTGGACGGCTCGTGCCTACTAGGCAGGAGGAACCTTTCGACCGAGCCGTCGAACTGACCACCCAAGGTCCCTGAAAGGTGAGGTCTCCGACGCCGTCACCACCCGACCGGCAATCAAGCCGGCCAGCAGCGTCTTCAACCTCGGTTGTCCTTGGCCATGTCCAACCGGCGCCCAACCCGGTCGGCACAGCCTTCAGCCGGGTTGCTGGGCCCTAGGCCCCCCCACCACGACAAGGTGGTCCCCTATCGGGGGGGATGTTACAAGGATCAAATGATTACAAATACAACTTGTTTTGACTTGTGGAATGCAAAGTAATCAGTATCTTGTGTCACCACCATGAGTGGCAATAACCGCTGCTACACAGTCTGGCATTGAGAGGATGAGACGTGTTTGGGGAATGTCAGTTCATGCAGTTTTGATATGTATCCAAAGTTCATCTATTGTAGCAGCTTCTGGTGTCTGGTGTGCTAGTCGTTGTGAGATCATGGAACATGTTCAATTGGAGACAGATCCGGTGAAACACGCAGGCCATGGCAGAAGTGTCACATGGTGGCTATCCAGGAATTGTTGGATGATGCATGCCATGTGTGGTCAGGCATTGTCCTGTTGGTAAATAGCACCAGAGAGCCCCTGAAGATAAGGTACTACTACAGACTAACACCTCAGTGATGTAACTCTGGCTGTTCAAAGTACCGGTAATGCATACGAGGTGTGTGTATGAGTGGAGTCCAATGGCACCCCATACCATATAACCAGGGGCCAGACCTGTATAGCGCTGCATCTGACTCAGCACAATTGGCTAAAAGCCTGGAATGAAAAAAATGATAACTTATTCATTCAACCTTCAAAGTATGATACCAAGAAAAAAATTACAAAATGAGGGAAATATTTACTTGTAAACAAAAAAATAATTTTTTCGTCATTCAAAATAAATAGCCTTTTTATTCACGTGCATTAAAATCATTTCTGTCTATTAGTTTTTTTTTTTAATAAATTTTTATTTGTGTTACCAGATGCATTTTTTTTTTTTTGGTGCCAAAACAAGCTAATGACAGCCGCCACTGAGCTAGCAGTACAACACACTGCAACAATAGACTGGAAATATGCCACACTGCTTGCACATGCATCCACTTTCTATGGAACCATAGTCCACGAGACTATTGAAATGACTTCATCCATCCCCACCTGCAACCAAGACACTGGAATCGCCCTTCACAACATGTGGAAAGAAGCTCTTTGTCTAAACAGCCCTAACTTCACCACATAGTATCACTTCACTGAAGATGGAGAGCTGTCATTGCTCTAAAAAGCTTCTGAGTTTTCTCCTAAAAACTTTTGACATGCAAATAGTTTGAAGGATTAACTTCAAAATTTTATTGCTCAACTACAGGAAATTTTTAAGATATTTTTAATTAATTTCTGAGCAAGAAGGTTCTTTTAATTGCATTTTTTTTGCAACTATTATAACTCAAAAAATTCTATTAAAATAAAACTTATAATCTTTTTTGTTAAATATTTTATTTTCAGAAAATCCAGAATTAAATGCTGATTAATTTGGCATATAACATGCCATAATTCCTTTTGTTAGTTATTTGGCAAAAAAGTTTTAAAGTTATTTTTTTTTGGCTGAACATAGGGGGAAAATAGCTTGACCTCTGGATGGAAACCAGTTTTCAGACTGGACACTGGAAGGGTTAATTTATATATTCCATTTTTTAGTATGTTCTGCAGGGAATATTGTCACTGAAAATCCTGACCTATTCTGATTTGCAGTGCAATAATATTATATATATTTTTATATACAGGGATTTATCAAAATAATGGAAACACGTACTGTTTGTGGAAAACATTTTATTAATAAGCTGTAGGCCCACCTCAGGCATTCAGAACAGATGCAATTCGACATGGAATAGACTTATACAAGTCATGCAAATATGGTAATGAATGTGAGACCATTATTCCTGTAAAATATGGCCCAACTGTGCCAGTGATGCTGGAGGTGGTGGAAAGTGTGATCTGACCTTGCACTTCAGATATTCCCACAAATGTTCAATAATATTGAGGTGGCCAGGGTAGCTGCTGTACCTCATCCTCATACTCTGCAAACCACAGCTTGACATTGGAACACAATGCACAGGTGCATTATTCTGCTTGAAACCAGGGACGGTCATTAGGGAACAGTGACCACAACATTGGGTGCAGGTGGTCCCCGAGAATGGATTCGTACATTGTGGATGTGACACAACCCTGCAGAATAACCAATGGACCTCCATGCTTCACAATCAGAACCAAAGAATCAGAGTGGTAAGCTTCTACAGGTTTTTACCAGACATACACTCTAACAGTGGTGGGAAACAATGTGTAGAACAATTCATCAGAATGACAAATTGCCAGTCTTTAACATCCCAGTTGTTATGTACTTTGCACCACCTTACAAATTTTGTTGCATCGATGTGGTAATTAGAGGTTTATGGATTGCAGCACAGCTATAAATACCAGCACAATGAAGTTCCTGATGAACTGTTATGACAGAAATGGGATCATTCCAACTTGTGTTCAACTCTGCTGCTATTTGTGGTGCCAGGGTCTTGTGCTTCTGTTGTACAATCGGTGTGCCAATGTTTGCCTATCTCTATCTGACAACTTCATATGGCATCTGCAATTTGCACATTTGGAGGCAACACCCTGTCCTTTTTGATAGGTAGTCATAATCTTCGATACAGTTCCTCATGTTACACCTACTATTTCTGCCGTTCTAGTTACTGAAACTCCGGCAAGATGCACACCAATGATCATGCCTTTTTGGAGGTCACTGAGATCTGACATTGTTGACAATTACATCACAACAGCTGTTTCACCTTCATCTGTGGCACTACTATGTGATAGCTGACATCTGACATCGTACTTCTCCCCTTTATATACCTCACATCACTGTTGACATCATCCCTGTGATATGCATATGGTGCATTGCATGTACTCCAGTCGCTGTCGGTGTTTCCATTATTTTGATAAACCCCTATATGTTTTATAAATAAAGGGAATATATTATATATTCCCTTTATTACTCTGCACCTCATAAAGTTTCATTTTATACATAGATTATTTGGATCAGCCCCATGTTTTGAAACATATGTAGAATTATGGTTTACACATTACATGTTTTAGAAGAAAGGTTAGGGCAGGTGTTCTGTGCTTTGTGGCACTCCCCACATCACAAGCTTTCGTATGACATATACCTCATTACAGTTACCCACATTAAATTTTATTCCTCCTTTTAGGGGTGACACAGTGAAGGAAAGCATAATTTCTGGTAACCTGGTAACCTATTACATTTCCTGTGTCACAAGTTTAATTTGGCATATGGTGGTCAACCCCACAAAATTTATTCCTCTTCAGGGGGACATCTATGTTTGGCGTGATATAGCCCTCGTCGTTCTTGTGCCATAAAACCCCCAAACAACCAAACCATATTCAGGGGGAAATAGTGGAGGAGGTAATAATTCCTGTTAGCATGATACACTTCCTATGTTATAAGCTTTCATTTGAAGTATGACTCATTATGGCCAACCCTGGTTAAATTTTACTTTCCCCTTGAGGTTGACAAGGGGAAGGGATATAATTTGTACCAACTTATGCTACTTCCCATGACACAAGCATTTATTCGACACATAATTTGTTACACTCAACTCCCATTTAATTTTACTCTCTATGTCAAGCTTTCATTTTATACATAACATATTACAACTGATCACAAAAATGTGGGTTGGGTTGGGTTGTTTTACCTCTGAGCAACACTTTTTTGCACACCATGGGCTAAATCGCCAGGTCACATGGACCCCGAAGGCTCAGAGAAGGTTGGGGGAGGGGACCCATTGGAACAGCTGTTGGGAGACAGATGGTAGCCTCCCGTCAAGGCCATCCAGCGTGTTCTTTAACGTGCACAGGGTATGGCTCTCCCACACACGGGGCCACGGCTTAACGTCCCATCCGACGGACGGCGGCCTTTCCAAGCCCATCGGTGTCCCCTACTGACCGTGGGCAGGGTGGGGAATTTTGCGGAGATAAATCTCAACGCTGACCCAGCTGGGACTCGAACCTGGGAACTACAGATTACGAGCCTTTTGCGCTACCGACTGAGCCACCCCCGCCCCCAAAAATATGGTGAAAAACTATTGTAACAAATCTACAAAGTGATGATTTTTTTTTTAACTAGAAGAATAACATTACTTCTGGCAAATCTGGGATGCTTGTTTCCAACTAAAACAAAGTTTTCCATTATCCAAATTTTGTACCATTTAACAGTTGTAATTTGTACTAACGGATTATTAGAAAAATGTAAGTAGTAACATATTATTAGGCCTCTATAATACAAAAAGAATTTCTCATTTATTCCTTAAAATGAAAAATATGTTTCCTTCTCACTCCCTAAGGTTAAAAGGTCAAATCAGTCAGTGTCCTGAAGCCTAATATAGAGTCTAGGTTATCTACGTCCTTTGTATAGGGAAGTACCTTCTTCCTTTAAAAAAAAGAACAAGGGCTAAATTTTAAACAGGAGTAATTTAATTACATGTGAATATAAATTGCAGTTCTGTTAGCTATTTGAGTATCTGTTCTTAGTGAACACATTCTACCACCCGGGTTTCAAATTTCTAGGATAAATATATTGTTTTCAGTATTAGTTCAAGTTTTACATTTTTATATTTAAATCCCACTAATGATATAAATGAAAGCCTTTTGGAGGATTTGAAAAATTGAAGCATAATATTTCAAAAGCAATTTAGCTCTTAAAATAAAAAAAATCCCCTCTCCTCTCAAGTGGGTGATAGACAAATTGTTGCTGTCAGCATAAACTCTGAGTGTCACACTCCACCAAAATATCAAATTTCTAGCCAATATAGATTTGCAATATTCATTTAAAGTTTCAAAATTTTGAAAAATTTTCTGTGTTAAAGGGTGCAATTAAACCTTTTGGCAGATTCAAAAAGTGTGAATCATAATATTTCATTAATGCCTATTTAATCCAAAAAGAATATTGATCTCTAAAAAACAAACAATTACCTCTTAAAAATGAAAAAGACAAATGAATAACACTATTTGGACTAGTCCATCTCAAATTTTGGGCATTATGGGTGTTAAAGGGTTAAATTTATTGTAGTGGATTGCTGGGATAATCTTCATAATATGAAGAAATCTTTTTGAGATGTTGGTGATTTGATATATTTTTGTTTTGATTTTCCTTGTTGTTTGTTTTAAACATTTTCAAATATTATTTGATGAAGAGTTAAGAATATCCTTCATCTTTTCCTATTTGGTCCTGAATCCTGATTGTTCATATCAGCCTTGTTATCATATGAATTACAGACACCAATAGTTTAAAATTATATTCTTTAAAGATGTGTTTTAAAGTATAAGTAAGATATTCAATATAGAGAAAGGAAATTATATATTTTTATTCCATTATTTTGGGCTGGCTGAAAAAAAGAGAAGAAGGTTGTGATGCATTATAAAAATTAAACAATTTGTTTCTTGATTTTTTTTTTTTTGTTATTTTTCAATTTGGGGTTTTGTATAACTGGTTTCCTATAGCCTGTAGTGTAGTGTAATTTAATTCCTTCTACATCAGTTGTTCGTAAACAGAAATAAAATGCAATTGTGGTTATATGTATGCTATCTTAATACAACAGATATTCTTTAGGCTTGTAGATTTTAATATTTTTAGATGGTATTTATGATAGTTAACTCTATGTACAGTGTTATGGTGATGAAATATAAATTTAAGCCTGTTACAATAATAAAAAATAAATAAATACCCCCTCAAGCAGCTGCTTGCCACAGAGGTCTGACAGGAGCCTGTCAGTTTATATGCCACAGTAGAAGATCTGAGAGGATGGCAGGACCTCAGCAGAAAAAACACGAACATCCATGCCTTACCCAGGACTCGAACCCAGGTCCCGTAAATCAGTAGCCAAGCGCGCTAACCACTCGGCCAATAAATTCTCAAAAACCTGAATCAAACATCAAAGATCTCAATTTTTAGATTAGATTGGCTAAATTTGAGAAAAATGACCATGGGAGAAAAATAAATTTGGATGCAGTATCTTTTATTTACTGCTGATAAAGTATACACCAAAGAGCCAAAACATTATGACCAGCGCATCTTATGCAAATAGATGCAACTGCAGGTAAATGACGCCATGTGTGAAGGTCATGGAATAATATAAATAACACCTGATACTGAGCTCTATTAATCGGTGTTATTCTTGTTCTTCAGATGGGAAAGGCAGTGGACTTAAGTGAGTTTGACAAAGGCCAAATTGTAATGGCCAGATGACTGGGTCAGAGCATTTCTGAGATGGCAAGGCTTGTGGGGTGCTCACGGTCAGCCATGGTTAGTACCTTCAAAAAGTGGTCTGAGGAGAGAAAAATCATGAACCACTGGCAAGGTGTGGACTGACCACTGCTCATCAATGCTAGAGGTGAGCGAAGGCTATCTCATATGGTACGAGCCAACAGAAGGGATACTGTGGTGCAACTTGCCCATAATTGAAGCTGGTGATGGGAGTAATGTGTCACAACACACAGTACATCGAACGCTGCTGAAAATGGGGCTGCATGGCCGCAGGCCACTCTGAGTGCCTGTGCTAACCTTGGTTTATAGTCAAAAGTGCCTAATATGGGCAAGTGAGCATCAAAACTGGACCTTGAATGATTGGAAGAAGGTCATCTGGTCTGATGAATCTCGTTTCCTGTTGCACTATGTGAATGGCCAGGTACATGTGCATCATTTACCTGGGGAAGAGTTGTCACCAGGATGCACCGTGGGACGAAAACAAGCTGGTGGAGGAAATGTAATGCCTTGGGCAATGTTCTGCTGGAAAACCCTGGGTCCAGTCATTCATGTGCAGGAAACTATGAAGTCTATCACTACCTAAACATCATTGCAGACTAGGTACATCCTTTCACGGTAAAGATATTCCCCTCTAGTAGTGCCTTCTTTCAGCAGGATAATGTGCCATGCTACACTGCCCAGATTGTTCGAGAATGGTTCGCAGAACATGAGGAAGACTTCCAGATATTATCCTGGCCTCCAAATTCCCCAGACATCAATCCAATTAAGCATCTATGGTTTGTATTGGAACAGCATATCTGATCTGCGGTGGCCTCAATCACGTAACTTACAAGAGTTAAAGGATCTGCTGGTAATGTGTTGGTACCAGATATCACAAGACACCTTTAGAAATCTTGTAGCATCCATGCCTCACCGGGTAAGAGCTGTTTTGGCAGCACATGGAGGACCAACATCATATTAGGCAGGTGGTCATAATGTTTTGGCTCTTTAATGTATGTTATAATATATATGGTTTCATCTTGTAAATATTTATATTTACAATCTTGAAAAATTATGTATGTATTTGGGATGGAACATTTAGTCCAAGAGCTTCCCTCTTAGTTACACATATCTGACCTGTATTGTTTCCTCCAAATCTAGTCAATGTAGAAGTCCACTTAACAGCAGACATGCAATATGCATTTTTTTTTTATTATTGTTTGATATTAATAATACTGTTTATTTACCTTAACACTCTCAAAAATACGAGTTTTTGTAAGATCTGATTGCCTTTGGCCCCAAGCCATTAAAATATTTGAGGGTTTACTCTATGTGTTATTAATACCCCTTTTCATAAATTTATTACACTATCCTAAATATATATATTGTTTGGTATATAGGCTTGCTTTTTTTTTAGAAAATTAATAGTTATAATAATTATATCTTAAATATTAACTTTGCAGACCAACAGAGCGAGAAGCAACTGAAAAGCACATACGAGCCAAACTCAAAGAGTTGATGATGTCTGTAGATTTAGATGAAGTTACAAGTAAATATGTAAGTGATAAGCCTAAAGTATAAAATTATTCATTGTGTGCATTTTTTGAAGTAAAAATAAAGAATTTAAGTGAAATTTAAAGTTGTAGGTTTATAAAAATTGTATAAAATATTGCATCTGCTAGTTTATTTCTGATATTAATTGCAGCATTTAACATTAATAAAAGTGACTTTTAAATCCAAACTACAGATTTCACAACATTCATTTATTAAGACATTTTATTTATGGTGTATGAGTGTTTATAGTAAAATTTAATTCTGATTAAAATCTGGAATATTAAAAGGCATCAGGGTGATTTAGTTAATTTGTTTACAATTTTTAAAGCTAAATGCAGCTTATGTTAGGTACTCGTGTTGGAATATTAAAAGGCATCAGGATGATTTAGTTAATTTGTTTACAATTTTTAAAGCTAAATGCAGCCTATGTTAGGTATAAACATGAGTATGGTGTATTTACACTCTGGTGCTAATGATCTCCTTCGAATTAGTTTCCTTCTGCATCAGTATGCCTATTCCAGCATTTCTGGAGGTCTTTGAAGCACTCCTGGGAAGCACTCTCTGGAATGCTGCAGAGTTGTTCTGTCATGGCTGTCTGAATGGCCTGAATCTCTTTGTCTCCTGTCCTTCACGAAAATGTTTTGTCATCCAAACACATGTACATAATAATGCTTTATCACTGTACACTTGCTGTATTAAGTTGTAAGCTTCAGTGACTCTTTTCCCAAGCTTCACACAATGCTTAATGTTCACTCTTTGCTCCTCCATTGGTGCAGCTAAACTTCCTGTGGCTTACGCAGCAATAAGGAAATAATCCTACTCTATTCCACAGAACTGGCCAGTTATTCCTGGTTTGTCTGCAATAAATTCAGTCTCTGAACTTTCCAGACATAGATTGTATTTTAAATAATTTTCATTGTGTACATGTTTTTGCTTATAAAGCTGAACTATCACTTGTTTCCTAATAAAAATGTCTGTAGATAACCCAATATGCATATATATATACACACACACACACCTACCTCTTGGGGCAGGAATGGCTCAATTGGTAGTGCACCAGGTTTGTAATCTGCAGTTCCTAGGTACGAGTCCCAGCTGGGTCAACATTAAGATTTATCTCCACAAAACTCCCTGCCCTGCTCAAGGTCAGTAGGGGACACCGATGGGTTTGGAAAGGCTGCCATCCATCAGATGGGACATTAAGCCATGGCTCCATGTGCAGGAGAGCCATGCCCTGTGCACATTAAAGAGCACACTGTATGGCCTCAGTAGGAGACTACCATCTGTCTCCCAACAGCTGTTCCAGTGGGTCCCCTCCCCCAACCTTCTCTGAGCCTTCAGGGTCCTTGTGACCTGGCCATTTTGCTCATTGTGTGCAAAAAAGTGCCGCTCAGAGGTAAAACAACCCAACCTACCTACCCCTTGATTTACATGATACTCAGTTTACACAATTTCAGTTTTACACCAACAAAAAATGCAACCAGTTTTGATTTACACTGTGATAGACTTGGTTTTACACAGTTAAGAAATGAAGAAAATGCAACCAGTTTTGTTTTACATGATTTTAGACTCAGTTTTACATGGTATGGATTGAGATTCTTTTTTATGTATCTAGGTTCTAATATATACTCACTTTATAAATATCTTTTTGTCAAATTTTGTTCGAAAATCCGATAAAGTAGGTTTACATTAACTATTAATACTTTTCATGACCAAAAAGAAATGTATGAATTAATCTAATCTTATCTGAATTATTGCAAATAAAGTACAAAATAATGTTAATGCTTATTATTAATGCTGAACTGAAGTTTAAATAAATATATATAAATAAAACTTTCAATGGACATTTTTATTTCAATGTACAAAACTTCAATTTCTTAAAAATCTAAACCTCTGGTTTAAAGTTTGTCATTATGTTTTAAAGTATGAACATGAATTTTATATTTAAACATACTTCTATCTGGAATAGTGACCTCCAGACCACATTCTATTTCTTGAGGTTAGGTTAAATGATGAAACAATGCAGTTGAAACTAAGTATGTGTTAAAGTTAACAAATTCTTAAGTAAAATCAACAGTTGCAAAATTAATACAAGCTACAATTTTGCCATTCCAGGAAATTTGTCTGTATAATTCCCTCTTTAGCTTTGTACACAGAGTTCTCTGAATTCAAGTTCAGTTATAATTTTGTATTTCTATTTTGCAATTGTATCAGTTGTTTCCATTGTTGAAATGCCATTATGGGTGAAAAATGCTTGCAACTAAATCTGCAACTAATTAGGAAAAATCATGCCCTAAATGCAATAAAATAAACTTTTAATTTATTTAAAACTCAAGAATTTTTTTTCGCTCTTTCAAAATATGTGGATTCTTAATCTTTGTCACTATTTTCCATCATGTTTTCTCACATCTGACAATGTTTTCATTAAAATTTCCTCCATCTAATATTCATTTTTGACATCTGTTTTTAAAAAAAATATTTTCTTATCCTCTAACACTAGCAATATTCTTTTGTGTTTCAGTGGATGGAAATTCTGTTCTGTTGAAAGATGGGGTCTGTAGTCTCCCCTTTCTCACAAAAGAATGCAAAATAATTTAAACAAGTTTAGCAATAATGTACTATTAAAGCTATAGGGTAATTTAAAAGTAAACACCTGCATTGGCTAAATGCATGGTTAATGCTTGATGCCAGTGCTCATGATGATGACCACACACACAGCTGGTCGAAACCAGTTAACTCATTAAGGAATATTGCAAGTAAAAAACCATTTGAGAAGAGCTATTGTGAACTCCAACAGTAAACTGTAAGTAGTCTAAATCTTTATATAATAGTGAAAATAAAAAAAACTGTTCTGTGCTTTCAAAAGACTGCATGGAGCAAAGCGAAATGTAGTCCTTGGACATTTAATAACAAATAATAAAAATAGAAGGAAACTCCAATCACACAACCAGACTTTCTGTGAAATAGTGAACTTGTACAACACATGAATCAAAGAACTAAAAAGTGCTGTGATAATCCTGAAAATCAGGAACCTCCAATTCCACATCTGGGAACAACTCTGTTCTGAAGAACTGGATTTTGGCAATATTCTAAAACAATGTCTAAAGGTATTTATTAACCATTTATTTAGCCAATGCAGGTGTTTGCCTTTAAACTGCTCTACAACTTTAATAAATAGTGCATTATCACTAAACTTGTCTAAATATTAAATGAAAAGCTGTGAAATTATTTTGCTTAAACAAATAGTCTGTTTAAACAGTTATTAGCACAAAATAAATTGCAACTTTAATATGTTTTGAATTACATTTTTGTTATTCACAATCTTTTTCATTGCAAAAATTCTCCACATAAATAATTCAAAGGAAAACATAATTTCGTAAAGGTAGAACAAAAAACTCTCCACGTTGTTTGGAGAATTTATTTGTTGTAATGCCAAAGTTGAGGTGTGGAATTGTTTCAGTCAAAGAACTTTTTTAGTGATGAAAAAGGGAAATGATCTTGCACCATTAACCCTTCCCGAGTCACCATCGAACATAGACATTGACAGAATCTGAAATGAGAGGTCAAGGACGTCAATAGATGTCTTTTGTACAACATTTGAAACTTCAATTTTAAAAGAAAATTGCCATTTGAAAATTTTCTTAGACATACCGTTTAAAAATATGCAATTTAATTTTGAAAAATAATTTCTTTTTTAATTTGATGCATATTTTCTTAAACTACAATATAAATAATTTGTTAAAACCATCTGGTTGTCATTTCTTAGAAGTGCCATACAGTATTACCGATTTGTTTTTTAATTTTACTCTATGCTGAAACAATCACCTGATTTAAGCTCACAAGTTTGATTTGAACCATTATCAACAAATTTTTCCTTAAAGTTTTGAAAATCTCCTATAAATTAACAAAAAACTGCTCTTTTTGGAAGCATAAGTTTTTGGAAGTAATTGTAAAGTACTTACCACCATTTTTTTTTTGTTTTACACTCCTTTCTGCCAGAAAACCTATTTCACTATTACTAGAATTATTTTTATCATTCATCTCAGAATTCTATGTGTCTTTTCCCCCTTCAGATCGAAACTGTAACTAACAAAAGCTTTCTTAAAAAGCAGCCCAAGTTGCAGTTCCAAAGTTCCCTGCAGTCTAAAGTAGGTCACGTAGAAGGTGCAGTTGATGAGTGAGTGCAATGATCTTGTTATTGCTCACACGTGCAGTAAAGTGACTCTTTAGTGAATGTTTACAGAAAGAGTTCTTCTTGGATATAGGATAATGTGATTATGCATCTGTCAAGTCAGTATTAACCGTCGTTTCCATTTATGTAGATTTGTTTTATTTCTGCAAATTATCGTTTTTTTCATCAGCTCATCTATCAATCTTTTGGGGTTATGCTACATTGGATGGCCGGCTTAAAAATTGTTTTGGATATTGTGGATATTTTATTTAACATCCCATTAAGTTATATATATATTTAGTTATTTCTTGATTTTTATTTTTTTTTTAGTAAAAAACTTTGACCTTGTATCGTTTTCTGAAAATGAATGAGGTCTTGGATAACAGAAGCAAAATGAACTTCTTTAGCTGGAAATCCATCCTCATGTGGGAGGGCAATTTCAGGAAGGGTTTTAACTCTCCCTCCCCAGGAAAAATTTAACTTTTTTAAAAAAGTTGCAAGTGTTTATGTTTATACTGAATGATTCCCCTTTCAGTACATTGGCTGTGCCACTCTGATGATATAACATTTTTTTTTGCTTTGGTGCACAAACCTTTCTGCACTTAGCCAAGATCAGCAAACTTCAACACGCAAAGAAAAAAATTCATGATGTTTAGTAAAAAAAATAGCCAAGAAAGTTTTTTTCCATTTCAATAACCAGTTCAGAAAATGCCATGAATATGAGAAGTCCAAGTCACTTTGTATAACACTGGCCATGTTTAAAATATATGATACTGAAAGGAATCGTTAAAAGAAATAAATATCATGTTTCAGATTAAATATATTATTCAGCAGGAAATTTCATTTCAATTAATATATAATTTAATTATTTTTATTTGTCGGGTTTTTCAAAATTATGCCTTAATTTACACACCTTTCTCTAGCCTATAATCTGATCTATTTTTTCACCATATCACACTGAAAAAGGCAAATTAAAATCTATATTCTTGTAAATTTGTTTCAATTACTTATTTTCATTAAATTTGTAATTAAATTCCATTTAATTTGGTATATAACATGGCATATCTGTTGAGTGGTTATTTGAAAAAAAAAAATTCTAAAGTTGACTTGTTTGTCTGAGAACAATTAGCTAAAAGGCTGAAATTTTCTCAAAGTATGGTACCAAGAAAAAAATTGCAAAATGGGAGTAATTTTCTTGCTTCAAGTAAATATTAATATCTTTGTTATTCAGAAATAAATAAGCTTTCTATTCATGTGCATTATAATCATTTCTGTCTATTAGTTGTTTTTTTTTTTTAAATAAATTTTTATTTGTTTTGCCAGATGCATATTTTTACTACATGACCCTAAAAAGTCCTTTTAAAATAAAGCTAGTCATCTTTTTTTGTTAAATATTTTATTTTCAGAAAATTCAGAATTTAATGCTAGTTAATTTGGCATATAATAAGTCATAATTCCTTTCATTAGTTATTTAGCAAAAAAGTTCTAAAGTTAATTTTTTTTGGCTGATCAGAGTGAAAAAATAACTGGATCTCTGGATGTAAATCAGTTTTTCAGGCTGGACCTGGGAAGGGTTAAGAAAAACGTCAATAATGAAACAGTAACAATATTTTCAACAGTTTTTTTTAGTATAAGTAATGTTAACTTTGTCTTATTTCAGATTGATGTATTTGAGGGGTTGGGGGTTGGCTCTGTTGGTAATTCACCAGGCTCATAATCTTCAGGTTCGAGTCTCAGCTGGTCAACATTGAGATTTTTCTCCGCGAAACTCCCTGCCCTGCCAACGGTCAGTAGGGAACACTGATGGGCATGGAATCACCACTGTTCATCAAATGGGATATAAAACTATGGCGCTGTGTGCAGAAGAGCCATACCCTGTTCATGTTAAAGAACATGCTGGATGACCTGGATGAGAAGTAGCCATCTGTCTCCTAACAGCTGTCCAGTGGGTCCCCTCCATCTAATATTCTCTGAGCCCTTGAGGTCCTTGTGACCTGGCCATTTAGCCCATTTTGTGCAAAACACTGCTGCTCAGTGGTAAAACAACACAACTCAAATTAATGAATCCCCTCTGAAACACATTTTAGCTTTAAAAGAATTTCCTATCATGATTTTGGGGGGGAAATGATACTCTAATGGGGAATTTTTGAAGAAAAAAAATTAGGCTTTGTGTACTAGTAGATAGTTTTTTGTACCAAAATCTTTACCAAATTTTGTACCCATTTTTAGTATGTTTTGGCTAGAGAATTTATTCTGTAATTTTTGACAATTCAAACTATGTTTTTGTAATAGCTGGGAGCAATGAAAAAGATAAGCATTATAAAATGAATTCAAAATATAATTAGCATCATCAGAAAATGCTATTTTTCATTCATAAAGGTATTCAACTTTGCAGTTTTGTATGTCACTCTTTACTTTTATGTTCCAAGAGTGAAATATGAGATATGGGAATCCCAGTTTAGCAATTTCCCACATACAGGTTGTTTCAAAAAGGACACAACTCTCTATTGTGTTTTTCTATTTACACTTTACAAAAGACACAGATTTCAAAAGATGCAAATTAGACATATATCTACCTATACAACAGATGTTGAAAGTGATTTCCTGCAACCTGGATGCAGGTTCGTACCCATTTCATGACATTTGCAGCCACCTTTCATAATGTTTTTTTCTTATGTTTAAAATCTCTCTTTCAATGTTAGCCTTCAAGTCTTCAAAGTGTATGAGGATTGTTTTGAAACACTACACATTTGAGATATCCCCAAAGGAAAAAATCTGGAGGAGTAAGATCTGGGGATCTTGGGGCCTCAAATTTTTTAAAATCAAATGATCACCAAAAAATTCCTGCAACATGGCCATTGTGTCATTTGCAGTATGGGCAGTTGTACCACCTTGTTGAAACCAATACTCTCATTCATTCACATCCAATAGTGCAATAAGCCGTTGGATGAGGTCATGACAAACTTCGCCAGTTACAGTTGAATCAAAAAATAAAGGTCCTATCACACGACGATGGGAAATTGCACACCAAACACCAATTTTTCTTGCTTATAATAGTCATTCGCGAAAAGTGTGAGGATTGTTGCTGCTACATATACGACTGTTTTGACTGTTCACATACCCATCCGAGTGAAATCAAGCCTCATCACTGAAATAAACGCAGTCCAACACTTCAATTCCATTTTCATCAACAAAAGAACAAAACCAACAACAGTACCATAAACATTTTTCTTGGTCTGGTTCTTTCAGTTCATGAACAACACCAATGCGGTAGGCATGAAATTTTAACTTCTTTGTAGCCCTGAAAACAGTAGCTGGTGACAGTCCAACCTGTGAAGATAACTTTCTAATAGATTTTCTGGGTGAGCGAGTTAAACGCTGAGACTCATCATAAAGAACTTCGGCAGTTAACAGTGATGGCCAGCCTGGGCTCTTTCGATCCTGTACAACCCAGTGTCACGAAATTTATCAATCAAACGAGATATTGTCGACTTATTGGGAACTTCAGACTGAGGAAACTTCAACTCAAACTCCTCTCTCACACGTTTGTACGATTTGTACGCAATATATGTCTCAACAATAAATACACGTTCATTTTTGGAAAACGACGTAGCTGACACAACACAAAGGAATGAATGCTTGAGTGAGATAATGTGTGACAAGGTCATTTCAACTGCTAAAGGCTGTTAACCTTGAGTACAGTAATGCTAACTGACCCAATATTATGGCATAAAATGTATATGCACATAAGTTCTACTCTATCATATTTAGGGTTGCATCCTTTTAGAAACACCCTGTATAACATTCAAAAATTGTGGTCCTGAGTAAAACAGATCAAGATCCATTATATTTAGATATGCTGAATGTTATCTGAATCTTAAAAATTATTATTGTTGGGGTATTAATACTTTTCTTGATCTTTTTTTACTCAAAAAATAAAATAGTCAAAATAAAAAGCAAAAAGGAATCATTATTTAAAAAATGTCTTTATTTAGATTCGCACAAGACTGGAAGATATGTTGGACATGAACCTTAAAGAGTATAAGCCATTCATTGACCAAGAGATGTTGACAATCTTGGGACAAATGGATGCCCCTACTGAAATATTTCAGTATCTCTATCTTGGTTCTGAGTGGAATGCATCAAACTTGGAGGAACTGAAGGTGAATGGGTAAGTAAGACAATAAAACTGAAAAAATTCATTTTTAATAAGTTTACCACTTATTTACTCAACAGAAATGGGAATAGCACATTAACCTTTAATTTGAATTGATCAATAAAATCAACTTTACAAGCTGTCTGTTATTAAGCATTAAAGCCATTTTCTTTATTTATTATAAAATTCTGCATATGAATTAATATGATGGAAAAAATTGAAACATAAAAAATTAATAAAAAAAACTCTTCAATGGCCACTTTATTAAGAATATCCACATGCTGTATCAATGAAGAGTGAAATTCATCAGAAAGAATAATTATTTTAAAAAGTGCCCTTATTTGGATTTATACAAGTTAGATGGGGGTTTTTTTATGAAAAAAATTTACCAAAAATAATTTGAAATCTCAATCATTTTGTAGGGACCTAGTCAGCTAGGTCTGTAAATGGTAGCCTAGGTAGTCACTGGAAGGAGAGCTATGCACCAATCCCCTGTGATGATGCATAGAACCGTCCAGGTCTAGCACCTAATATCCGACCCCACCTTCTCGTGGTGCAGACCGTTAGTACCTTTCAAAAGAGATACTCTCTTGTGAAAGTGGATGGAAGGGGAGGGCTGCAAGATTAGTGTGGCCTACTGATCTGAACAACTCTGGCTACTTTTTTTTTTCTACCCTGTTGAGTGGTCAACCACACAGGGTCTTGGTGCTGACCATATAAACCCACTGGACTGGGGCGGGGGTGGCTCAGTCGGTAGCGCGCCAGGCTCGTAATCTGTAGTTCCCAGGTTCGAGTCCCAGCTGGGTCAGCGTTGAGATTTATTTCCGCAAAATTCCCCGCCCTGCCCACGGTCAGTAGGGGACACCGATGGGCTTGGAAAGGCCGCCGTCCGTCGGATGGGACGTTAAGCCGTGGCCCCGTGTGCGGGAGAGCCATACCCTGTGCACGTTAAAGAACACGCTGGATGGCCTTGACGGGAGGCTACCATCTGTCTCCCAACAGCTGTTCCAGTGGGTCCCCTCCCCCAACCTTCTCTGAGCCTTCGGGGTCCATGTGATCTGGCCATTTAGCCCTTGGTGTGCAAAAAAGTGCCGCTCAGAGGTAAAACAACCCAACAACCCACTGGACTGGACTCAATTATGGCTCTGAGTTTGATTATGGATCTTGAATTTGCTGCCCTGATGGGCTTCTGTGGAGGGAAAATCTTCCGCTGTGTTTTCTGTTTCACTTGACAGCCCAAGTGAATAGATTCACAGGATATGTTTATCAGCTGATGGATAATCCTGAGCAGAGGTCATCGCAGGCACCTGAACTCTTTGCTTCTGCTGGCATCATCAAGTTCTACATTGGAGGAAGTCTTCCAGTGTAGATGGCTTCAGCCTTTAGTGGTGGGTGAACGCATCTTTGCCCCATGTCTGTGATTAGGGGGCTGTTTGATATTGTCAGCATTCCTTCTCTCAACAAACATAGTTTCTTTAAACATCCCACTAACCATTTTCTCTCCATGGGTAGTTGGAATGTGAGGACTCTGCACAGAGCTTTTTCTCTTGATGTCCTCACATAAGAATTCCACCTTTATAGTTTAGATATTCTCAGCTTGCAAGAGACCAGATGGACAGATAAAGGCCAGATTCTTAAAATAATCTTATATTTCTCTTTTCAGGGAGAGATGACAATAAGCATCACCAAGGCATAGGTCTGCTTCTCAGCAGACACGCCATTGATGCTCTTCTAGCATATGAGTGCATTAATGAAAGGTTTCTTACAGCAAAATTTCAGACAAGCATTAAAGACTTGAATGTTGCTGTTATGCCCCCACTGAGGATGACGATGAGAGAGAGAAAGATAGGTATTACGAACAACTTTAGGATATTTAGAATTCTGTCAAGAAAGGAGATATTACCCTTGTTCTAGGTTACTGCAATGCCAAAGTTGGTACTGACTCTGACCTTTGGGGAGGAATGATAGGCCCTTTTGGTATTAGTAGCTGCAGTGGCAATGGGCAACATCTCCTACAGGTAAATTAGCTCAGTGGTTTCAGAATTAAAAAAAAATACCTCCTCAAGCAGCTGCTTGCCACAGATGTCTGACAGGAACCTGTCAGTTTATATGCCACAGTACGAGATCTGAGAGGATGGCAGGACCTCAGCAGAAAAATGACACACACATCCATGCCTAATCCGGGGCTCGAACCCAGGTCCCTTAGATCAGTAGCCAAGCGTGCTAACCACTCGGCCATGGGATGGCTAACTAACACTTATTACAAATACCACAACATACATAAGTACACATGGGTTTCACCTGATGGGCTCCATAAGCATATGATTGATTATATATTAACAGCAAATGGGCTGGTTCTGTTAGGAATACCAGGTCATATAGGGGAGCTGAAATTGGATCTGACCATTACCTTGTTAAAAGTGTCTTGCAACTTAAACTTAAAAAGTCTTGTGCTAGGGTTAAATAATTTACCTTTAATACTGAAGCTCTGAAAAACCCAGTTATAGCTAAAGCATACCGTGATAGGTTACTTAGTCATTATGACAGTCATGGTTTGCTTACCACTGAAGTTGAGGAAGAATGGGACCATTTTAAACAGGCTGTTTTTGAAACTAACAGTACTCTTTTAGGAAAAAAAGAGCAGAGGAGGCAGAATTATTTAAGTGATAAGGCACTTGAGCTTATTTCAGAAAGAAAGAACTGCAGGAATGTCCTTAGTCAATATCCTACTAGTCCTAATAGAAAGCATTACAGAGAGCTTAATAAACGGAAAAACTTAATAAAGGATCAGTTAGCTGTTGATAAGAATCTTTGGCTTGATGGCTTGGCTGACAAAGCCGAGGAAGCAGTTAGACAGCACAACACCAGAGAGCTGTACCAAATGCTTTGTGTGGTAGAAAATAGACAGGTATAAAGGGATTGAAAGATAAACAAGGTAAGATCATATAAGGTGAAGATTCTGTCATGGCTAGGTGGGCTGAGCATTTCAGTGAAGTTCTAAACAATGTGGTTAGGTCTACTCCCATTGTTTGTAATGATGATAGATGCATTGGTGGCTTTAATGTTGGCCCATAACACAATCTGAAGATATTTTGACTATTTATAAACTTAAACTTCAAAAATCCCCAGGGATAAATGAAATTACTACGGAAATTCTTAGAGCTGGGAATGTTTCAGTTACCACTTGGATGACTGAAATTCTGAATATCTTTTATGATAAAGGCATGGTTCCTAAGGATTTTACAGAGCTATTATTATCCCTATTTTCAAAAAGGTGATCGAAGTTCTTATGATAACTATAGGGGTATCAGCCTAATCTCTGTTCCAGGGAAAGTTCTTTGCATAATTGTGCTTAATAGAATTAAGAATCTAGTTGACAGGCAATTGTGTGATGAGCAATGTGGATTCAGAAGTGGTAGAGGATGTGTAGATCAGATATTTTCACTTAGGCAGATTCTTGAGAAATGTTTAGTTTCAGAAACCTTCAGTTGCTAGCTTTTTCCTTCAGTTTCTTCAGTTGCTCTGAGAAGGCTTTTGACTCTGTTGATCATCATAATTGATTGTGAAATCATATGATATATCAGACTAGTTAGTTAACATAATGAAAGCTCTCTATAACAACACTGAGTCATGTGTAAGAGTTGGTATGGCAAGAGTTGGTATGTAAGAGTTGATATGGTAGCTTTATAGCAATTGGTTTAGCATTACTTCTGGTGTTCAACAAGAGTGCAATTTGTCTCCTCTTCTCTTTAGTTTGGTTATTGATTATGGTATGTGAAATTCATTGCAAGAGAAAGATTTTGGCCTTAAATGATCTGGAGGTACCAAAATTTCTGATTTAGATTATGCTGATGATTTAGCCCTTTTGGCAAATGATGTTGATGAGATGAACTCTTTTATTCGAGTTGTTGATGAGACTGGTAATAGAGTAAGTTTGGTTATAAGCAGAGAGAAAACTAAAGTGATGAAAATTGGTCAGGCAGGCTGTGATTCAGTTAATCTGAATGGTTGCAGTCTTGAGCAGGTGTCACAGTTTAATTATCTTGGGAGCTGTGTAACAAATACTGGTGATGTGCAGCATGAGATTAACAGACAAATAGGGATTGCTGCTGGGACTTTTAAGAATCTATGGAGAGTGTGGAGAAATAGGCGTATACACCTAAAGACTAAAATTAGACTGTATAATAGTTTGGTTCTTTCTAGGGTTAGTTATGGTAGTGAAACTTGGACACTTGGTAAACAAGATAACAGGAAACTAGATGCTTTTTTCTAGATGCTTACGCAGTATCTTGGGCATTAGGTGGTTTAACTTTGTAACTAATGATGAGGTTAGGCAAAGGAGTTGGCAACCTCCTTTAAGCAGCATAGTGTGCAGAGAGAGACTCCATTGGTTTGGCCATGTTGCCCGTATGGATAATTATAGATTGGCGAATAGGGTTATGAACGGTGTGCCTAAAGGCCTCAGAAAGAGGGGGAGACCTAGGATGTGGTGGGCAGACAATGTCAAACAGGACCTTGTTAGAATTGGTGTGCAATGGCCAGATGCAGCAGATGTAGCTCAGGACAGACTTGCTTGGAGAACTAAATTGAACGGTCTGGTTGGACCTCTGTAGCCCATGGCTGCTTGAGGATGATGATGATGAGTCAGCTAGGACCAAAAGGGAGAGACCCAGGATCACCATTTTTGGCAGCAGGGCACTTTTTGCCTAGCAGCAGAGCATCCAGCAGTAGATCCAGTTTGGGAGGCTGGGTGAACAAATGCAACACATATGTTTGATTGAAGCCTTAGCATCTCTTTACATGGGAACAAAAAAAGTTGACGTGGCACAGAGAATTGTTACCACATCTCATGGTGTGTGTCATGGCCGAGATACTCTAATATCCTCAAATAAAATATTACATGATTGCATCCAGTGATTATTTTGAATTCAAAGTCAGTTGCGTGCTGCAAATGATACCTTCTGCATGTCAGGCAGATCATCTGAGGCTTGATTTAGCCATTTTCTGGTTGATGCACAACAGACTGCAAATAGCCTTAGCAGTGGGACCACTAAGGCTACTTGCAGTCTGTTGTGCATCAAAACAAGTGACTGTACCAAATGTGCAATCACTATTTATTGTGTATATATATTAAATGTAATCATTGTTGTATATAGGTAAATTTCACATGCAAAAAGCACATCTGAGTTAATCAACTCTGTTACCATTCTCATCAACAGCCCTAATGAAATAATTCATCTCATTAACATCATTAACCAACAGGGTCAAACGTTAGATTATGCATAATCTAAATCAGAAATTTTGAAATCTCTAGACCATTTAAGGCCAAAATCTTTCCCTTTCAATGCTATACACTGCTTTGGCCTCTGCTCCGGTAAACGGGAGCTCCTGGGGTGGCCCCCCCAGGAGCAATCGGCTGGGGGGCAGGTCCTGCTAGGGTCAACTGTGCAGAGTGGTGAGTAACCTTGCCCACGGTCCAGGTACAGGTTTACAAGTTTCCTCACAGATTATTTTCCTTTTGTAGTTATCCTTTCTTTGTGAGGCCAGTTTGGCCATTCACAATTTTATTATTTTACGCTTTGTTTGATTTGTGTAGAAAGTTTTGCTCTGCACATTTCTCTTTATTTTCCTTCTATTTATTTGTGAGGGCTTGGCTCACTGTCTGTGTGGGTATAGTGCCTGCTTAGCCCTGGCGCCCGACTGGGCATCCCCTTGTTGGGCTCCGTGGAGGGTGGGGACAGCGGGCACTGAACCACACAAAAAAAACATGAGAGAGAATGAAGAAAATAATGCGATCGCTGCCAACAAGAGGGCTCAACATGAGCCCCCATCTTCCTCGTTGTCTATGTTATCTCTGCCATCGTCTTCTGTGTCTGTGTCTTCGTTCCCAAAGTTCTTGATCATCCACTCCACGGGTGATCAGGTACTTGGGGACATGTCCCCTTTTTTCGTTAATAAAGGTTTGAAAGGTCTTGCGGGAGAACCGAAATCCGTCAAGCGCCTACGATCTGGTGACTTACAAGTTGCTTGGTGACCAAGCTTGTGACTTACAAGTTCCGAGTGCTTGTTCCAAACACTCGGAACTGCTCCTGAAAGTTAAAGAAATTGGTGGGGTGGCTGTCGAGGTCACTCCCCATAAAACTTTGAATTCCTCTCAGGGTGTGATCACCGAGTGGTGCTCCTCAAAGTCACTGAGGAGGAAATCCTCTCGGAGCTCACACCTCAAGGAGTAACAGCGGTCCATCGGGTTTCGACACGTCGTGATGGGAAATTGACACCCACCCGGGTGCTGATTATCACCTTTAATTCGCCACGCCTGCCTTCTTACATCAAGGCAGGTTACTTACATTGTGAGGTTCGGCCGTATATCCCAAACCCTCTGCGCTGTTTTCAGTGTCAGATATACGGTCATGCCCGCATAGCATGCAGGGGCAAGCCCACCTGTGCTCACTGTGGCAGTAAGAATCATCTCGATCCTGACTGCACAGCAGAAAAGGCATGCTGTGTGAACTGCAGTGGCGAACATCCGGCGTACTCCCATGACTGTCCGAAGTGGAAGGAGGAAAAGGAGGTACAACGCCTCAAAGTCAACAACATCTCGTATGCTGAAGCGAGAAAGCTTGCTGCATCGCCCGCCCCACCTAGCAAGGTTTCCAATGACTTCAGTTGTGGTGCAGACTGATATCAGTGTACCACCTACTGAGTCTTTCTCACCAGCTGCGAAGTACCTCCTCATGCAGGCGAGACCGAGGGTGGTGTTGACTTCAACATCAACCCCGGTTTCCATTCCTGCAGCTCAGCCTTCCACCTCCACCGGAAGGCCTCCTCCTTCCCGTCCTCAGACAGCAAGACCTTCCAATCCTAAGGGGCCCCCACCAGGGCCAAAAAAGAAACTAATCACTGCACCTCAAAGGGCGGTCACCGATCCATACCCCTCGGACGATTCCGAGGACATGGATACCGACCGCCCCCTATTCACTAAGCCGTCCTCTGCAGCGGTTAAGTTGAATAGGAATTCGTCGTCCGCCCACTCTTCTAAGTCCTGAGATGGCCACACTCCTACAATAGAATTGCCGTGGATTCCAGAGGAATCTTGACGACATCAAGGCCCTCCTTCAGGCACACCAGCCCATCTGTTTGTGCCTGCAGGAGACATACTTGCAGCCAGTCACAGTTCCCACGTTCCGGCACTTTTCACTAGTTCGCCGGGACCGAGATGGAGATGGTCCATCTCGCGGGGGTGTTGCCATCCTCGTGAGCAACCATTCTTCATTCCAGGTCGTACCCCTCACCACCAACTTGGAGGCGGTAGCCATCCGTCTCTTCGTGGGGTTCTCACTGACTGTCTGCTCTGTATATCTTCCACCTGGGAGCATCGTCTTCCAGGAAGACCTTGATGATCTCGTCTCGCAGCTGCCGTCCCCCTTCCTCATTTTGGGGGACCTCAACGGACACAGTCCACTTTGGGGCAGTGCTGACACCAACGGGAGGGGCGGGGGTCCTGGAGCAGTGGCTCCTGGATCCTTCTCTCTCCCTGTTGAACACCGGTGTCAGTACTTACTTTCACTCCCCAACCCGCACTTTCACTGCCATTGACCTTACCATCTGCACCTCCTCGATCCTTCCACTCTTTACATGGGAGGTCAAGGACAACGCATATGGAAGCGATCACCTCCCCGTGGTGTGCACCACTCCCGTGGGGGGCCTTGCAGCCCTTCACGCGTCTCACGGTGGAGGCTCGATTGGGCTGACTGGGGTGGTTTCGAGCTGCTCTCTGAGCTCGATGACCACTCTGTCAGCCAGGAGCCAATCAATGTGGCAGTAGCGGAGATAACGGACTGTATCGTAGATGCAGCTGCATCAACAATTCCTCAAACTTCTACACGGTTTCCTCGCTTTCCGAAACCGTGGTGGAATCCAGATTGCACCGCAGCTCATAAGGCTCAGAACAAGGCTTGGGGGGTGTTTCGGAGATATCCGACGACCCCCAACCTCAAAAATTTCAAACGCGCCAGGGCGAAAGCTCGTTTCGTCTGACGCCAGAGCCAGAAGGAATCTTGGATCAAGTATACATCTTCTATCACCCGCATGACTAGTTCTAAGGTCATGTGGGATAAAATCCGGAAGATGAGTGGGAACTACACATCCCACTCGTTATCGATCCTGGAGCACAATGGACAGGTAATTGCCGACACTCTGGGGGAGTCATTCTCTTCCATCTCTTCGTCTTCCTCTTACTCCCCCGAGTTTCTGGCCCAGAAGGGCAGGGTGGAGCGCTCTCCACTGTCTTTCCACTCGAATGGCCTGGAGCCTTACAACAGGCCATTCACAGCGGAGGAGCTTCACCTTGCTCTGCACTCTTCTCGTGCCTCTGCTGTAGGGCCGGACAATGTCCATTATGCCATGCTCCAGCATCTTTCACCATCGAGTAAGGATCGGCTGCTCCATCTCTTCAATCGCATTTTTCTCGAGGAGCAGTTTCTGGACTCCTGGCGGGAGGCCATCATCTTGGCCTTCCCAAGCCAGGCAAAGATCCCAAGATTCCTTCCAATTATCGTCCCATTGCATTGACGAGCTGCGTGTGCAAGGTGTTGGAAAGAATGGTAAATGCCAGACTCATCTGGTATTTAGAACACCACAACCTTCTTTCCAACACCCAGTGTGGCTTTCGCAGGCAACGGTCAACTCTTGACCATCTGATATGCCTCGAATCGGCTATCAGAAATTCCTTTTTAAGAAGAGAGCACCTGGTGTCAATTTTCTTCGACATCGAAAAAGCGTACGACATGGCTTGGAGATTCGGCATTCTTCATGACCTCCACAGTTTCGGCTTGAGAGGTCACATGCCGATCTTCATCTCCAACTTCTTATCGACATGTTCTTTTCGTGTCCATGTCGGTAACATTCTGTCGCGGCTGTACCCCCAAGAACAGGGGGTGCCACAAGGCTGCGTTCTGAGTGTTACGCTTTTCGCTGTCAAGATTAATTTTATAACTAGACAACTTCCTCCATCAGTAGGCAATGCCCTCTATGTTGATGACTTTAGCATTTTTTGCTCTTCGTCCAGCATGAGGGTCATTGAAAGACAACTGCAAATTGCCCTGAACAATCTTTCGGTTTGGGCGACGGCAAATGGGTTTCGGTTCTCCCCACAGAAGACTGCTTGTGTGCACTTTTGCCACAAGCGTAATCTTCACCTGGATCCCGAGCTGCGGCTCGGGGGTAACATCATTCCAGTTGTGGCGGAGACCAAGTTTCTCGGTCTCATATTCGATTGGAAATTGACCTTTTTACCTCACATACGTCATCTCAGGTCCAAGTGCACGCGGGCATTGAACATCGTCAAGGTCCTCTCCTCCCTCTCTTGGGGGGCGGACCGATGTTCTTTGCTCCGCCTGTACCGTGCACTTGTCCGATCGAAACTGGACTACGGATCCCAGGTGTACAACTCGGCCCAGGATTCGGTGGTGAAGGTGCTGGACCCCCTCCATCATCAGGCCCTCTGTGTTTGCACAGGAGCCTTCCGCACCTCACCGGTCCAGAGTCTTTACGTTGAGACCGACGAACCATCTTTATCTCTTCGCCGTCAGCAGTTGTCCCTACAATATGCTTCTAAATTGCGATCCCTGCCTGGCCATCCCATTTGGGACTGCGTTTTCAGTCCAAAGTGGGAAATGCTTTACACAAATCAGCCGACTGCCATTCGTCCCTTTGGTTTGCGTGTCCGAGGCTACCTCAGAGACATCAACACCAGTCTCGATAGCGTTGCACAGTCGACAGCTGAGCCACTTCCACCATGGCTCGCTGTTTCCCCTTCCTGTGATTTTTCCCTGTGTAGGACGGGGAAGGCCTTTACACCCGACTGTGTGTACCGGCAACTCTTTGCCAGCCATCGTGCTGAGCACCCGGACTTCTTGCCTGTCTTCACAGATGGCTCGAAGTCTGGCACATCGGTGGGATTGGCCATGGTCTGCTGTGATGTAATCATTGCAGACCAGATCCCACTGCAGTGTTCCATCTTCACTGCAGAGTTGCACGCTATCAGTCTCGCCTTAGACCACGTGGCGACTAAGCATCATCATCGGTGTGTGCTTTACACCGACTCACTTAGCTCGCTACAGGCTTTGATCTCGGTGAGGCATCGGCCTCACCCTGTTCTTACTAAGATCCGCCAGCAGCTACATCATCTGACAGCCACCACCACCATCCATTTCTGTTGGGTGCCCGGCCATGTCGGTATCAGGGGCAATGACTTGGCAGATTCTGCTGCCAAATCAGCCACGCCCCTGTCTGACTCTCTGTTGCCGGTTCCCTATCTGGATTTCCGGCAGCGTTTTACCATCGAGCTCTGGGCACAGTGGCAGAGATCTTGGTCAGAACAGCTTACGAACAAGCTCTTTGAGATCAAACCTATTATCAAACCATGGCAGTCTTGTTATCGCAGGAATCGCAAGGAGGAAGTTGTACTTGCTCGGCTCCGCTTAGGTCATTCGTTTATTACTCATTCGTTTCTCTTACGGGCAGACGACGTACCTAAGTGTGAGTTTTGTGACACCATTTTAACTATCAAACATATTTTAATATCATGTCCATGTTTTAACTTTGAACGACGTTTGTATTTTACATTTCATGATTTTACGTCCGAGCCTCTTACACTCGGACATTTGTTATCTGATCATTGTTGTTTTAACGCTGTCTTTCATTTTTTACAATTTACAGGTTATTTTACTCGTCTATAGTTTTACTCTACTATTTATTTTATAAATAATTAACCCAGGTTGTTTACACCTGGTTACTTGTATTTTTACAAAATATTTCTACATTTGTTTATTGTTATTCACTGCTTGTTATTTTATTATTCTACATTTGTCTTGTTAAATTTCTCGTATATTTTTAAAAATTGGTTGAGGGTTTCATGACTTTTATCTTTTTACATCTTGGACATTCGTTTGGCGCATTATAGCCTAAGATGCTAATGCGCCATTAAACCCTAAACAACCAACCAACCAATTTCCCTTTCAAAGAATTTTGCATAACATAATCAATAACCAAACTAAAGAGAAAAGGATATAAAATGCACCCTTGTCGAACACCAGAAACAATGCAAAACCAATTCCTACAAGCCTTACCAACTCTCACACATGACTCAGTGTTATTATAGAAAGCTTTCATTATGTTAACTAACTTGTCTCATATGTCATACGATCTCACAATCAACCACAAACTATGATGATCAACAGAGTCAAAAGCCTTTTTGAAATCAACAAAACTAGCAACCGAAGATTTCTGAAACTCTAAACATTTCTCAAGAATCAGCCTGAGTGAAAATATCTGATCTACACATCCTCTACCACTTCTGAATCCACATTGCTCATCACGCAATTGACTGTCAACCAGATTCTTAATTCTATTAAGCACAATCATGCAAAGTACTTTACCTGGAATAGAAAGTAGGCTGATACCCCTATAGTTATCACAAGAACTGCGATCACCTTTTTTGAAAATAGGGATAATAATAGCTCTGATAGAATCCTTAGGAACCATGCCTTTTTTATAAAAGATATTCAAAATTTCAGTCATCCAAGTGGTAAGCATTTCTGTAATAATTTCATCTACCCCTGGGGATTTATGAAGTTTAAATTTAGAAATAGCCAAAATAATTTCAGATTGTGTTATAGGGCCAACATGAAATCCACCAATGCATCTATCATCATTACAAACAATGGGAGTAGCCCTAACCACATTGTTTAAAACATCACTGAAATGCTCAGCCCACCTAGCCATGACAGAATCCTCACCTTATATGATCTTACCTTGTTTATCCTTCAATCCCTATATACCTGTCCATTTTCTACCACACAAAGCATTTGGTACAGCTCTCTGGTGTTGTGCCGTCTAACTGCTTCCTCGACTTTGTCAGCTAAGCCATCAAGCCAAAGATTCTTATCAGCAGCTAACCGATCCTTTACACATTTATTAAGTTCTCTATAATGCTTTCTATTGGGACTAGTAGGGTATTGATTAAAGACATTCCTGCAGTTCTTTCTTTCTGAAATAAGCTCAAGTGCCTTATTACTCAAATAATTCTGCTTCCTTTGCTCTCTTTTTTTTTCTTAAAAGAGTACTGTTGGTTTCCAAAAAGCCTGTTTAAAACGGTTCCATTCTTCCTCAACCTTCAGTAGTAAGCAAACCATGACTGTCAAAATGGCTAAGTAACCCATCATGGTAAGCTTTAGTTATAACTGGAAACTTCAGAGCTTCAGTGTAAAAGGTAACTTTTTTAAACTTAGCACAACACTTTTTAAGTTTAATATGCAAGACACTTTTAACAAGGTAATGATCAGATCCAATTTCAGCTCCCCTATATGACCTGGTATTCCTAACAGAACTAGCCCATTTGCTGTTAATTAATATATAATCAATCATATTCTTATGCAGCCCATCAGGTGAAACCCATGTGTACTTATGTATGTTGCGGTGTTTGTAATAAGTGTTAGTTATTCTGAAATCATTGAGTTTACTTACCTGTAGGAGACGTTGCCCATTGCCATTGCAGCTACCAATACCAAAAGGGCCTATCACCCCTCCCTAAAAGTCAGAGTCAGTACTAACTTTGGCATTGCAGTCACCTAGAACAAGGGTAATATCTCCTTTCTTGACAGAATTCTAAATATCCTAAAGTTGTTCGTAATACCTATCTTTCTCTCTCTCATCGTCATCCTCAGTGGGGGCATAACAGCAACATTCAAGTCTGTAATGCTTGTCTGAAATTTTGCTGTAAGAAACCTTTCAATAATGCACTCATATCCTAGAAGAGCATCAATGGCGTGTCTGCTGAGAAGCAGACCTATGCCTTGGTGATGCTTATTATCATCCCTCCCTGAAAAGAGAAATTTAAGATTATTTTAAGAATCCGGCCTTTATCTGTCCATCTGGTCTCTTGCAAGCTGAGAATATCTAAACTATAATGGTGGAATTCTTGTGTGAGGACATCAAGAGAAAAAGCTCTGTGCAGAGTCCTCGCATTCCAACTACCTATGGAGAGAAAATGGTTAGTGGGATGTTTAAAGAAACTATGTTTATTGAGAGAGAGAATGCTGACAATATCAAACAGCCCCCTAATCGGACATGGGGCAAAGACGTGTTCACCCACCACTAAAGGTTGAAGCCAGCTACACTGAAAGACTTCCTCCAATGTAGAATTTGATGATGCCAGTAGAAGCAAAGAGTTCAGGTGCCTGCAATGACCTCTGCTCATGATTATCCACCAGCTGATAAAACATATCCTGTGAATCTATGCACTTGGGGCTATCAATCCACAAACAAACAGAAAACACAGCAGAAGATTTCCCTTCACAGAAGCCCACCAGTGCAGCAAAATCAGGATCCATAATCAAGCAAAGAGCCTTAATCCAGTCGAATAAGTTTATAAGGTCAGCACCAGGACAAATTTATATTAGTGCAGTTAAAACTCTAGATATTTTTGCTTTATTTGTAAGCTACAAAAAAAGTGTAACTAAGTAAATTTATTAAAATGAAAATTAGTAATATATATATATATAACAGTTATGTAAAATAATGTATTTTTTATTTTCTTCGTATCTGTTTAGCCCATTTGTAAGTTTTGTAATATTTCATTTTTTACAGCATTGGACATATTTTAAATGTGACAAGAGAGATAGATAATTTCTTCCCAGGCATGTTTGACTATCAGAATGTCAGAGTTTATGATGACGAATCTACAGAAATGTTGCAGTACTGGGACAAAACATACAGATACATCAGGAGGGCTAAGTATGGCTTTTTATTAGCTGCTATAAGTATTTGTTAAGTTGGTTTTGCTGCTAAAATAATATATTACAAGAATTTGAACATACAGAATGTAATATTATGTTGCTAGGTAAATAGAAACATAGTAATTTATCTGCAAAATGTCATTAACATGATTTCTTTTACATTAATGTTTTTTAATGTAAAAGTTTACAAGCTCAGTTATTTTATTGAGCTTGTGAATTAGAACTTTGAAATCTGACCATTCATTGTGCAGTAAAAGAATCAGAGTAAAACAGCTGACAGTAATAAATAAGAAAGGGCTAAGGCTTACAAATGTTGAATTAAAATCTGAAAGGGATTTTAAAAGTTTAAAATAAATTTCGCTTCAAAAAGCACAATTGCCATTAGGAATATGACCTAACCTGTAAGTGTGGTAAAACTTCAGCAGAGAAAAAACCTAGCATTGAACAAAGACAACCATATCATCTTTGGTATTTGATTATTATTGCATACATAGGTGGGTAGGTGTCAATAATTCATGATTTATCTCACTTTGGCCAAGTGGTTAGCTTGCTTGGCTGCCGATCAGAGGGACCTGGGTTCAAGCCCTGGATAAGTCATGGATGTTTGTGTTGTTTTTCTGCTGAAGTTCTGCCATCTTCATAGACCTTCTACTCTGGCATATGAATTGATAGGCTCCAGTCAGACCTCTGTGGCAAGCAGCTGCTTGAGGGAGTATTTTTTGTTTAACTTCTCTCTTGCAGTAGTGCCGTGTATCATGCTGGCCTGTTAAGGGGTTGCCAGACTTTATATAACTTGGACGGTGTTCTGCAGAATACCTTAGATTTATATGCATTGCTCAACAAAATTAAAATAACACTAACAAAATGTGGCATAAAATTTTTATTGTGCAATGCAATTAACCAAAAATTTGTCTAGAAATATATTTTAGCATAATGAGGAAATGTTTAGAAAACAAGAACCCTCACACCAGAAATGAATGTGTTACAATGACATCATTAAAATACAAAAATATTGTTCATCACTGAAGTTGACATCAGATGATCCAAAATATGCACATGACCAATATGGAGTATGATCCCATCTGGCTGCTAAAAGGCCTGATTAACACCAATCCATGCTCAATACAAGATTGTTCAGAAGGGCCTAAGGCAACAATCCCATTCTTCCACAAGAGTTTAACTTTACAGAGTGACCAAGGAAGTGACTGATGGTTTGTAATGCATTTCTCTAAGGCATCCTGTACATGTTTGATGGGATTAGGTCTGGTGACTTTGCTGGCTAGGTCACTCATTTGATATCTTCTGTTTCTAAGTAATCCTGTACCAGGTTAGCTCTATGTGAATGGGCATTGTTATCCATAAACAGGAAATCAGTACCAACTGCACCCTTAAAAAGTTGCACATAGTGTTCAAGGATCTTTCTCTGTACTTCTGAGCAGTTACAGAGTACAGTTACAGAATACAGTTTTTGATGGTGACACTACACTAGACCACCACACCACCACCATAAGTAATCCTTTCTCTGTTATTGAAGGGATGATATTGCATTCCTCATTCTCTCCAGAATGAACATCTGGAATTTGGCTGTAGCCTGAATCAAGATTTGTAAGAAAAAAGAACATTAGTCCATTGTTCAAGGCTCCAAGTGACATAGTGGCACCAGTTTAGCTTTTTGTTTGTTTGGGCCATAAACCACTGATATCCTGCTAAAGAGCCCACTCATGACATTGTTCTGCTGGAAATCCTTTCACCCGTGGCTGCGCCAGGCTCCTAATCTGCAGTTCCCAGGTTCGAGTCCCAGCTGGGTCAGCATTGAAATTTATCTTCACAAAACTCCCCGCCCTTCCCACAGTCAGTAAGGGACACCGATGGGCTTGGAAAGACCACCATCCATTGGATGGGATGTTAATCCGTGGCCCCCTGTGTGGGAGAGCCATACCCTGTGCACTTTAAGGAATATGCTAGATGGCCTTGATGGGAGGCTACCATCTGTCTCCCAACAGCTGTTCCAGTGGGTTCCTTCCCCCAACTTTGTCTAAGCCTTCGGGGTCCTTGTGACCTGGCCATTTAGTCCATTGTGTGCAAAAAAGTACCCCTAAGAAGTAAAACAACCCAACTCACCTATGGCTGCAGAAACTTCCAGAGACAAATACATCATACTGTTCCTTCTTGCCATTAGAGCCAGATAATGGTCATTTTGGATTGAAATTACTCTTGGGCAACCTTTGCCTGCTCTTCTGGCAATGGCACCTGTGTCTTGGAAGCATTTCCGTGCCGATACCATCTTTCTCAGCACATTGAGCCATCTTGCTCCTCCACTTGTGACTCTCCTGCTTGAAATCTTCCAACAATGTGCCATCTTCAGTAGAAATAATGAGATTAACCCTCCTTGCATGCAACATTTTTGAAATGAAGTGATCTGGTAGAAATCTGTGTTTTATAGGCATTAGTAATTTGCATGCTACCAGGAATTGTGGGGTTGTAAATGTTTTCATTAGATATTCAAAATTTGTATGCAATGTTACATATGGAGATATGTGAAAATTAAAAAATCATGTTACCTTGATTTTTGTCACCAGTATAGCTCCAGAGAACTCACCATCTTTTTTATAGCATTCGAAGTAAGGGAATAGTGGAGCACTCAGAAGAGAGATTGTAATTTCTCTGCTGACCTCTAATCATGTATGAATATATATTACGTGCAACAATAAGCAAGCTACATATTAATAAAAAAAATTATTTTATTTTGTGCATTTTTTTTATGAAGACTGTAAATAAGTGATATGCATTATATATCACTAGTTTCTAATAGTAAACTTCTCTTACTTTACAGAGATGATGGTTCAAAAGTCCTTGTACATTGCAAAATGGGCATTAGCAGATCAGCATCTGTTGTTATTGCTTATGTGATGAAAGCATATGATTGGAACTTACAACAGGCATTGAGTTTTGTCAAGAATAAAAGGAATTGCATTAAACCAAATTCAGGTTTTCTAAAGCAATTGGAAATTTATCAAGGAATACTAAATGCAAGGTAATTTCATAACTGTAATTCACTGCAAAATGCCTGAAAATTGTTATGTATATGTTTAAAGATATGTTGAAAATTCATTTAATTTTAAAGTATGTTTTATTCTTGTTTCACCATACACATCTTATTTTCTTTTTTTCAAAAAGAGCTGTTAGTATACACTTCTTGTCAATCTTGAGTGCCATTTACTCAAACCACTACAGTTGGAACATATCATTCAGCAAACCTTATTTACAATGGCAAACTTCTTCAAAATGAGTGAAAATGACAAAAATGTCAATAGTTATGTTAATTTTACATGCAGTGACCAGTGTGGTATAAAAAAAACACACAACTAACACAGAATAATCTATTTTGTTATATTACACATAATGATCTTCTATGATCTATTATGTTATATTACACATAATAGATCTATTATGTGTAATACAGAATGATCTATTATGTTATATTACACATAATTTAATATCTTTCCTTGATGTTCTGGGTGCAGGATGTTCAATTTCAAAGATCCTAACTATTATCCTCCATTCATCCACACACCAAGATTGCTTGGTTGCTTTTTTCACAAATCAAAGCAGCTCTTTCCTCTTGTTTCATGATAGATTCAATATCAAGTAGTTGTTCTGCATCAAAGTAGATCCTGACTGCTCCATCCTTAAAGTATAAGTTTTTGTAATGATTACTTAACATTGGAATTGTCCTAATTGAATGAGTTATTCTCATAGCCATGCTATGTATGTCAGTAGAAGAAATTAGGAGGACTAAATTATGAAAATACAAAAACCTAAATATATGATGTTCACTGACAAAATAGGTCCAACATTAGTATTGAATATAACCACTACAGGCATTGATACATGCTAAAATAAGGCATGGAGTTGATCAGGTGTTGGGTGGAATTTTGAGGTTTCCGCTCCATGCAATCTGTAATTATTGGTTATGTTACAATGACAATATGTGCTGACTGTACACATATTGTCATGTCATATTGTATGTATGTGCACGTAATTTTCTCTCCTGGGCCATTCCAGCCCAACTTAGTGAAGATCCGTTAGGATAAAAATTATATTTTTAAAGAGCTGCAAGAAACATTCTGTATTTAAGAATGAAAACATATTTCTAATGAGTAATGAATTAAAAAAACTAGTTTTTTAAAGAATTAAAAAATATCTTGATTAAAAACAAAAATGTGTATTTTTAATAAGTATTATGAATTGGCAAAATCATTTAGTTATGCACCTAAAACTGTTTGGTCTTCATCAGTTAAAACAGTTGCATCTTCATCCACTCAATAATGATACATCAAACATCAAAATGTCATATATTGCACATACTACAACATCCTTTTCAAATAAGCCTTCTAATAGCAGAATTTGATGTAGAACTAACCACCATTTTGCTGAAGAAGAATGTATAGTACATTCAAAATCTAGATCCTTTGTATTTGTGTGGGATATATTTTGTGATACATTTAGTTTCTATGATGTGATTTTAACCAGTCTTGTTCGTAAAATGTGTGTAATCCAAATACGTTAAATTTTCTGATTTTCATCACTGTTAATCAAGTTCATGTATGAAGAATGTACTCTTCACCAATCTACTTTTCAAAACTGTAAATGCATCTCAACATGATATATAATGTAAAATATTGGACATGATAAATTGGAATTTTGCCAAATATTTTCATCTCCATTGACTTTATAATTGCACAAGCAAGCACCAACAAGAAAATTTATCTGCATTGTATAAAATTTCTATCAGTGTTTCAAGGTGTTTTTTATTATTTACATCTTTACTATTTTGTCAAAAAATTGGGAGGTGAGCCAGATTCAATATATTGATAATTTGTTTTTATGAGCCACAAGTTCTTTTACATTGAGCTGCAAGTTGGACATGCTTGATCTGTCCTATTCCAGATATGTTCAAATTGTAAGAGATCAGGCAACCTAAAATACTAAGATAAGAAGAAGAGCCTATCAGGGGATGTTAGATGTACAAGAGTGATCATTTTCTTGGAAGTGGTGCCTAGCATTTGGTGGAAAGGCTGAAGTGCTGGCTGAAGAATGCTTTCCACTTAATTGTTGTGCAGAGCACTAGATGTATACTGTTATTGTATAACAAAGGAATTATTGTAACTTATACCCCATGCTATGCCACCAGGTATTTGTGTAGAATGTCACTCCCAAATATAAGAGGAATTAGTTTTCTCTCTGGCACTCTGCCATATATGCATGTGCTTGATCCTAAAAATATAAGATTAATTGCTGAATACCAAACAGCACTATTCTGAACACTGCTGTACTATCTCTTTGCACCACAGTAAATGTTGACCAGCTTCCTGTGGGTCAAGTGTGACTCGATGGCATGACAGGCTTGTAATCTGTAGTTCCCAGTTTCAAATCCCAACTGTTCTAGCATTGAGATTTATCTCTGCTAACCTTCAGCATGCACTCATGAGAAAGATGAAATTTCAGGGTTGGAAAGGCCTTAGCATCCCATTTGCTGTTCATCAGATGGGGCATTAAGCCATGACCCCATGTGTGAGAGAGAGCCATATCCTGTGCACATTAAAGAATACACTGGATGGCCTTGACAGGAGACTACCATCTGTCTCCCAACAGCTGTCCAGTGGATCCCCTTCCCACAAACTTCTCTGAGCCCTTGGGATCTTTGTGACCTGGCCATTTAGTCTGTTGTGTGCAAAAAAAGTGCAAAACAATGCAAATCCCCAACCACTTTCAAAAGCTCCTATTAAAACAATTCAGATCCCCAACCTCTTTCAAAAGCTTCAAATTATGTGTAGAATCTTCTAATACATGCTGTGGACATCACATATACCTCTAGAGTGAATTCCTTTTTACTTTTCATAGCTGTATAGTGCAGAAATATCAGATCAGTATAGTGCAAAAATATCATCTGTATTGCAAAAGTCTCAAAGCTGGTTCTAATAGCTAGTCTTTCTGCACTGTTTTTATTGGACAGATGATTATTTGCTTATTGACTTGTGATGTATGCAATTTTTTACATGAAACCAATGAATAAAATAAAAACTCTTTCTGAAAAAAATTAATTTCTCTTTTTTTTTATCTGCCATGGAGATTTGATAAAAGTTTGTCAATATAAATATACCATAGAGAAGAGCTATGGGGGGAAAATGAGACCATTGCAGAAAAAGAACATAAATTAGAAAACATTCATTCTTTACCCAGGACTTGAGCCCAGGTCCCTTTGTTCTGCAGCTGAGCACACTAATTCACCACTGTTTCTAAGTAGGGCAGTGTCATTGATAATTATCTATTATCTTACAAAAGATATTTTAATTTGCTAAGAATTAGATTTTCCTGAAAATAAATAGTACTTATAATATTAGCATTTATATAATTTTTCAGTTTAGTAATCTTTTTGTAATCTTAGTAGCTTTGTTTTTTCTCAGTTCCAATATTGTTATGGAATTTGAAACTTCATTTTTATTGTATTTAAATTGCTTACATGAATCTATAATACTTTTTTTGAGCATATTCAATATTTAGTTAAAACATTTTTTTTCCCTATGGTTAAGTTGCATTTAAAATAAAGTAATATTTAAGTCTTCTTAGGAGCTGTCCCATGGCCGAGTGGTTATCACGTTTGGCTGCTGATCTAAGGGACCTGGGTTTGAGCCCCGGGTAAGGCATGGCTGTTTGTATCGTTTTTCTGCTGAGGGCCTGCCATCCTCTCCAGACCTTCTACTATGGCATATAAACTGACAGGCTCCTGTCAGACCTCTGTGGCAAGCAGCTGCTTGAGGGGGTATTTATTTTATTTAGGAGCAAATTTATTAGATTAGCATATGCAGGGAACTAACTTTAATTTGCACTTAGTTAAATAATACAAAAGTATCAATACACTTATGATCACCATAACTTGAATCAAGAATACTAGCTAATCTTTTATTCAGAATGGGCAAATGTGATATTTTAACAATATATAATTGCATACTATTAATTAACCACATAAAAATAAATAAATACCCCCTCAAGCAGCTGCTTGCCACAGAGGTCTGACAGGAGCCTGTCAGTTTATATGCCACAATAGGAGATCTGAGAGGATGGCAGGACCTCAGCAGAAAAACGACACACATATCCATGCCTAATCCGGGGCTCAAACCCAGGTCCCTTAGATCAGTAGCCAAGCGTGCTAACCACTCGGCCACGGGACAGCTAATTAACCACATAGCAATGATTAAAATTAGCTCTTTTAATCATTATTATGTGTGTAGCTATATATGTCTTACATCACCTTGTCAGTTGGATTTTATAGTGCAAGAGCAATTAAGGCTATATTTCACTAAACCGCATCACCTTATCTCTGCCACTCATTTGAGTACTAAGTGTGAACAGATCTGCACTTGTATCATAATGGTGACTGTGCTTTATTTAGTCATTTAGTAATTTTTAAGCAGTTTTTATTTATTTAATTCTTGAAAATGCTAAATAAAAGGGAAAGTGGATGCCCTAGTGATGCTGTTACAAAGAAACATGGCAGGAAAACTATTGTACATAGAATGGGAAAAGTGGTAAACTTAGAGTAGGTCATTGAACTCTGAAATGGCAGTCAGTTGAATCTCCAAACTAATTTTTCCAATTAAAAATTTAGAGATTTATACTAGATCTTGCTGGCACATCTCTGCGAACAGTTATTAAAGAATGAAAAGAAAAAGTGCTGAAATTAAAATTTCTGGCTCATTCCAAACAATTATTGTAAGATAGCATGTAAAGACTTGTGCCTGAGATGGAAAGACTTCTAAATTTGTGGGTTCAAACATTAAGCTCTGTGTTGTGTGATGGGCACAAGATTGAAAATTGCAGTGCAAACTATTCACCCCCCCCCCCCCCCACCCTCCTTTTTTTTGTCCTACTTAAGCAGCAAACGTTACAAAAGAACTCTCTACATACTTACTGTAACACAGTTATTGCATCCATATTGTTGGTTGACTAAACATATTATTTTTATTCTTCTCTGTGAAAAGTTACACATTAGATCTTTGGCCAGGAATGTAAGCCCCTGTTATATCTCTGTTTTTATAGTAAAATTGGTCTCATTTTATGCTATTTTTTCTAAGAATGTAATTTGATGTAAGTCCAAGACCCAAATTGTATATTATATATATAATGTGTGTCAAGCTTACAATGATGCAACTTGGTTACATTCTTGCACATTTGAGTGCTATAGTCATTTCCATAATGGGAAAAAAACAGTTAAAAATCTCCTAGGTTGGGCCACTGTTCCATATGTAATGTTGAAAATGGGATCAGATCCATGAAATTTTTACAAAAAGACTTGCATTACCCTATAAAAGCATTTTTGAATGTTTATGCATGAATATCATCATCTTGAGTTGTAAGCATCATAAAAGCTGTTCCTCCTATGCAATATTAGCCACATAGAGCAAGTGTTATCTATCTTTTTTTTTTGCTGAAAATTAAAAAAAGTTATTTTGCCTCATGATTTTTTTACCAACTCTGCACCAAATATTTTCTATTTCTATGACTAAAATGACCAGTGAAAGACCATTGCTGTTTTTGCATCCATTCAAGTCTCAGAGACCACTGGGGATGTATAAGTCATTAAATTTTTGCCAGTCAATTGGGTTAAGAACATACTTCAAATTGACTGCTTTAAAGGTTCCAAACAAAATCACAACCTGTGTGCAGAGTTAAAAATTAGATTATTGCAAAAATTCCAACCAAAACATTTTTTAAAACAATTTATTTTTTTTTTAATTTCCAAACTAATTTTTCCAATTAAAAATTTAGAGATTTATATATTATATATATTTCAGAGATTGCACATTACTATTAGTGAAAACATATTTTGTAATGTTGAATTGGATGTTTTCAAACAAAACAATATAAATAACTGCTATGATATAAATATCTTGAATACAACAAAAAAATTTAAAAAAAAAAAAGCTATATGATATTTTAATTCAGGTATTTATTAATACATACTAAAATGTAAAGAAAATCACAGTGCTATTTTAATCCACTATATAGTGGCTTACATGTGCACTTTTTGCTTCCATTTCATTCCTTAAGTTCCCCAGGTAAATGCACTTTTAGTGATAACTTGATAATAGCATGCAAACGGCACATGAACATGGTAGAATTACACCTACAGCTCACTTAGGCAGAAGGGGGTCAGAGCATATTATCTGAAGGACTTAAGGAGTGAAATAGAAAGGGGGGGACAATAAATACTGTAAAATTACTACTATTAGTGGCCAAATATTTCATTACTTTTGGTGTTTATTTACTAATTTATATTTCATTGAAGTTTATACTATAAATATTTTATTTAAACGTATTTTTGAACTACTACACAATATAGATAGCAGTCTGAGAAATTTTTTAAAAATTTACAACAATGAAGATAAATTATTCTAAAACATATAATGGAGAGGTGTACGCAGGGGGGGAGTCTGACCTACACAATATGGACAACAGTCTGAGAGATCACACCTAACTGTTATAGAGTTAAAAGAATTTCTCATCAGTTACAGGTTGAAAATGGTTGTGAAAGAGCTGATTATGAGGTATTTCAGAAAGCACTTTATGTAGCTGCTTTAACAGCATTCAGCCAAACTGATAATAGTGTATTCATATACACTATTATCAGCTTCATATACACTATTATCATTATGCACTATTTATCAGCTAAACTGATAATTGTGTATTATTCATTATACACTATTTATCAGCTAAACTGATAATCGTGTATTCATGGAGAAGAGTATTACTCTTCTCCATGTGAATTTTGGAAAGAAACAAATGCTAGTAGTTCATGAGTATCTTGAATTAAATTTTATTAAACTTTGGAGATAAGTTGTGTAATGGCATTTACTGTTCTTTTATATTGCCTCAAAGAGTTTTAAATTAAATGCTAGTAGTTCATGAGTATCTTGAATTTAATTTTAATTGAACTTTGAGATTTGTATAATGGCATTTACTTTTCTATATGTTTCCTCAAAGAGTTTTAATATTTTTTAATTTATTGATAAACAAATTTTTTATTGCCTATTTTAGCAGAATTTGAAAAAAAAAAGGCATTGAAACTACAATGTTAACAAACATTTTGTAGGACATATTTTTAAGGTTTTTATATTGATTTTAGTTCAAAATAGTTTCCAGTCAGAATCTGATTTTTTTATAAGCTGTAGTATGTATATTTAAATAAATTTCCTTTAAAAATGAATTATTGTGTAGCAATATGAATATTCAGGTTAATTTTATACATTATTTATTTCCAGCAAACACCGACATAATAGTCTGTGGCGGTCTAAGTCAGAAACTAATTTAAAATCTCCAGATAAACCAAAGAAAACTAAATCAGAACAGAAAAAGGATGAGTCATCTGAAAAACTGGGATATTTAAGGCACCTGAGAGTTCCTGGCACTGTATCCCGTCCTAAATCATGGTCACCTGATGATTCAGTTGCTGATATGCTATTTGCTCCAAATAGTTCACTTTCAAATGAAGCATGTAAGTATTTGCCAAGGCTATTAAATTACTAATGTTATTAACCTTTAAAGTGCCAGATTTTTCACAATGCATGCAATTGTGACCAGGATAATTTTTCATTTTTTCAGCAGAATTATTGCCGAACTATAGAACTTGTTACACACCAAATCAAAGAATATTTCATTCTAAATGATAAAATAGAAATTCAAATTAAGTGTAATTTTAGAAAATAGTTAACTTTCTTTGGAGATAAAGAGAATTATTAATCTACAAAATAATAAACCAAGGATTTGAGAATATGTTTAAAAGTACACAATTAAAGGACCTTCTTGCTCAAAAATTAATTAAAAATAACTTAAAATTCTCTGTCATTGAGCAATAAAATTTTAAAGTTCACCCTTCAAATTATTTGCATGTTCAAAGTTTTAGAAGAAAACTCGGAAGTTTTTCAGAGCAAGGACAGCACTCCATCTTCTGTGAAGTGACACTATGTGGTGAAGTTAGGGCGGTTTAGAGCTTCTTCCCACATGTCATGAAGGGCGATTCCAGTGTCTCCAGTTGCAGATGGGGATGGTGAGGTCAATATTTCAATAGCCTCACGATCTGTGGTTCCATAGAATGTGAATGCATGTGCAAGCAGTGTGGCATGCTCCCATCTATTGTTGCCGCGTGTTGTACTGATAGCTCAGCAGTGGCCATCATTAGCTAGTTTTGGCTAGCATCCATTAGATGTTCTGTGAACCCCTCTGCAGAGAACATATGGTTTTTTCCTATGTTGTAGACAATGGAATTATCTGGCAAATGTAGGGGAAATCAGTATATGCCCGATTTTTGAAATAGGTTAATTTGTCTGTTTCCCTTTTAAAAATTTTCTTCAGATTTGGAGCTGGGCTGAAAACAATTTTGATATTTTAGGCTCTAAGGAATTTGAGGATTGATTCGCATAGGACAGGAACATAAGATATGGATCTGCAAAGGTTGCATGCTTGGAGTTGGTGATTGGGAGGGGAGCTGAATCTCTTCTGTTTTCGTTATTGATTAGCTTCTCTATTGTTGGGTGGAAGCCATGGGATGCAGCAATGGAATGGATGTTTTGACTTTCTTTTTTCATCCATTCATACATCAGCCAGGGGTGAAGAGAAGAAAAAAAATCCAAATGATTACATTTATGTAGTAGAATAAATATTTTTCAACCTTTAATTTGCTTATTTTCCATACTTTTGAGTAAACTTTTAAGTATAACTTTTGAGTAAACTGATTTCTTGTTTTCCTATTTTTCCACATCCTCTGCAGACCACAAAATTTCTTTCATGATCTGCCATTTAAGTAGATATTACATAGCCCATAATATTCCCACTTGCCACTTTCATCATGTTGTGAATTCAATGCCAAAGTAAATCACAGCTATTTTGAAAAGTGAAAGGTGGTCATACATGATATAAGGTAGTGTTTCTGACAAAGTGGCTATTGAGTGTATGTTAATTTAATTTTTTTAAAACTGAGAGCCTTCTTCCAATTATCTTTAATAGAGGAACTGCTATTTGTAGCTCATTAAAAAAAAGTTGATGTTTTCACTTTGTTATCTGTCTGTCAAATTTTTGAGTTTAGAGACAACTTGAAAATTCCTTTTGGGTTGGATAGGTATTGATGAAATATTACAATTCACATTTTCCAAATCTAAAAGCTCTTACAATGGCCTTTAATAGTAGAAAAAGTTGGAATACACTAAATCTTGAAACAAAATATTGCAAATGTTGTATTTATGCTAGAAATTTGATAATTTTATTGGCAAAGTGTGAGTATTAAATGATTTAATTGCAGCAATGATTTGCCCCCTTATTTTTGTTTATTTTTAGTTTTTTTTGGGAGGGGGCACAGCATTTTTGTTTTGAGAGATAAATGAAAAATTATCTTTGCATTTTATAAGTATTAATAAAATATAACTAGTTGCATTTATCCATTACTTAAAATTTCCTCTTTTATAAGGTACTAAAGGTAGAAAATAAAAAGCTTCATTTTCTTGAAAATGAGCATCTTATAATTGCCAGAAGCAATATGTTATTCTTCTAGTGTGATAATTATAATAACTCATTCCATACTAAGGGTTACAGTAAAGTCAAAATACAGATAATATTAAATGATAGTTAAGATACTCATGTGGTTCGATGTCCCAGAGTTAATTTTGGATTGTGTTCAGATTCAATTTATGATAGATTGAAGATACAAACCACTGTTGTGAATGAAATCCATATAATTACTGAGACAGATTTATGCAGTTGTAATCTTTCTAGAAATTTTTTTTTGGAAGATTGGTTTTCACTTTCCACATTCTCATCTAACCTCAATCCAAATAGAACATGTACCAGACTATGATCATGTTCACTTTGCAAAATTAAATAACTGAAATCCACCAAATTTAGATTATTGTAAATTCATTACTAAACTCTTAGAAGAAAATGGTTAGGTGATTTTAGAATGTAGAGAAATGTTAGGTTATTATAATATGCATAATTCAATACTCTTATATTCATGAGCAAATCTAAACATGTCCATGTTTATTATAAAGTTTTTTTATGTCTGATAAAATCTTGCTTATATTTAACTGATTTCAACTGTATGCAATGTGAATATAGTATCATTCTAAACACAGAATAGGAATGTAATATTTAATAATTACTGAAGTATTTTTCCTTTTTTTAGTGATAAAAAGTGAACTGCCAAAGAAGGATAAGCAAGCAAGGCAACGTAACATCACAGACCCTTTTACTTTTTCCCAAGAAATTAAACCTTGGTCAGAAACAGAATACATGCTAAATTCACAAGATGAAATGCCTTCAGCTACTGATCTTAATAAAAATGCAGAATTATTAAACATTGATGTGGTAATCCATCGTGTTTCATCTATTAAAGATAGGATCAATGAATTAGAATCACATGTTACTTCCAGTATAGAAGCTAAAACCACAAAAACTGAAACTAAGTCCCCAAATTCTCAAAGTCGATCTGGATTGGTTCTGAATTTAGCAAACCAGTTTGAATCGGGATCCAAACCAGCATCTCCTGTAGATGAAGGATTAACCATGAAATCAAGTTTAGAACAAGAAATAGTGGAACCTGTGGTGTCCCAAATGAAACCACCAGCTTCCAAACATCATGCTGTACTAGTGAAGCCATCACTATGGCCATCAGAAGAAAACTCTGTAAAATCAGTTATTTCAGCTAGTACTGGTGAGTGTCAGAAATCAGATGCATCAGTATTTCTGAAATTAGGAAGTGATATTGACACTGACCACCAGTTAAGTAAAGTAGAGTGTAAAGAACATGCTCCTTGTTCTTGTAAAAAACAATCAGATAATATCACGAGTGCGAGTTCTGCAGTCCCTTCTACAAAGCATTTGTCAAATCCATTATCCAATGCAACTAGCAGCAGTGTAGCACATGGCAAAGATGGAATTCTTAGCCCTTTAGAAAAGCCTAGTCATTATATTCAGGATTCTTTTTCTAAGCCATTGTCCATTAACTGCAGTGAGAACACTCTTGTAAAGTCAGAAGAAAATGTGAACCAGCTTCAACAAAACTTGATGAGTACCTGTTTGAATTCTGCCCCTCTCAACTCACTCAGTGAGAAGAAACAATCAACTGGAAATGCTTGCATTTTAAAAATGCAAATTGATGGTAAACCACAAGGTAAGCTTTTGGTTGTTGATGGAAGAGATGGTAATAAAGGCCAGTCAAGTGAAAACTCAACACTTCAACTAAGTCACTGTCAAAACCTTGAAAATATAACTCCTCAAAAGCCTTCTGTTCGAATTTCGCAAACATGTGATATATCTCCTGATGAGAATAGTCAAAATGTGCCATCAAAAGTTGACTTTTTTTATGATAAAGAAGATATTCCATGGACACCAGGAACTGTCCAGCGAACTAAACAGCAAATAGAAGAAAAAAATTTAACAAGGACAACATCTTTTGACAGTGGCTTTCCTACTCGTCCACAGTCAACCCCGTCCACTCCTCCTGATTCAACATCAGGAAAACCTGTTCAACGTTCTCATAGCCTTCGTAGTGATCACAGACCAACTTCTATGTTTGCAGGAAAGTGGTATCCATTACCAGCATTAGCATCACCAGCACCTAAGCTGTACAAAGGATCTCGGGAAACATTATCTTCGTGTTATGTTGGTAATGAAAGATGTGACATGGTACATAGCATTAGCACACCATCTGTTGTGGAGGCTGTAAATCAAGTTATTTGTGGAACGCAGGAAGTTCTTACTAGTGCCATTCAGTCTCTCCCTACAGATAGACAAAATGTTCCTCCCTCACATCATTCAAGTTGTACTGCAAGTGTAGACTTTGGTAGTGCATCTTCCCTTCCTGATATAGAAGTTGCAGACTTATCAGTTACTTTTGAAGAGAAAACACCACCTTTGCAAAGTGAAAGTCCTATTCCTGGCACAGTTAAGCAGCAATGTGAAATTTTGGAAAATAAAACTCCTAAACTAACTCCAAATGAGAAAACTGCTCTTGACTGTTGCAAAAATAAAAAGGATTTGGTAAAACCTACTGCAGAACTGAGTAGTAGTCTAGTCTCAAATGATTCAACTAACTTAGAAGACAAAGATTTTGGCATTGTGAAAAGGCTTACAAAAGAGCTGGAAGCTAAAACAAGTACTGAAGTAGGAAAAAAAGATAAAACACAAATAAGTGTTAAGGAAGGAAAAGATAATGAGTTAGAGAAAGAAATAAAATCTTCTGCAAAAGGAAAATCGCTAAGCACACCATCTTCCCCAGAAATGGATAGTATATCTCGAACTGCTTTTGTGGGTCCAGAATTAAATTTGGAGTCTAGGCACCGGCAGAGATCATATGTAGGAATGAATTCTGGTGGTATACAGGCTCCTAATGGAATGCAGCAAGCACCCCCAACACCTCACAGAAAAACTAGCTTAGATCTCAATTTCTTACGAAAATCCTCGCAATGCTCTTTAACTGTCAGACTTGGTAGTAATTTAGGTAACACTTCATCAACTGATTCAGCTGTGCATGAAACCAATGTAAATAGCCAGAATTCAAATAAAGCTTCACAGCCATCATTGAAGTCCAGTTGCTTCCAAAGGAATACCCTTAATGCAGAACATCAGCAGGTTGAGTCCATAACTGATAGTCATAGAATATCTCCAGGAAGACCACCACCTGCTGCTAAAACTTCTCCAAATTATACTGTGATGCCACCTCCACCTCCTCCACCACCACCAGTAGGTCCTCCAAGAAAAGTGCGCAAACAACAAGGTAGTACTCATCCTTTAAGCAAATTGACTATCAGACAGAGGCATGCAAATCCACTGTACAATACAATGTGATGATAAATCTAATAATAATATTCTAGATAGTACAGATTTTGTAAAGTTGTAAAACCTCTTTTGTGACATATAGTATGTAAGTTTTCTCGCTGTGATTGTAAAGTATTATGTTTTTAATATGAAAAAGAAGCTGTTATAAGCAAAAAATTCATTTTAAAATAAAAAAGTTGGCAAAAATACTTTTTTCTTAAGTGATATATTAGCCTATGTCCAAGAAACTATTGTTTTTGATGCTTTCTCTTACTATGCGCACAGTTCATTCTTTGAAATAAGTCTAATTTTATTCTGAAAGTGCCTTCCTACCTTCAGCTATGGTATGGCACGTGGCCTTTTGGATAAATTACATAAACATTCGATGAAAGACATTACTATTGATTTTAGGATCAATAGAATAAATGATTTTCATACATTAACTTTTCATACAGCCTGCATCATGATTTTCTAGCATATTGTGTGCATATTTTCTACTGATCATCTGTGTTTACTTAAAAGAAAATGCATTCATTACCTTAATGTAGAGTAGTGTAGTCTGACTTACAGGACCATTTATTCCTGTCCATTAAGCTTTATTATTATACCTTAAACAGTAAAAAGAATGAATAAAAACAGAAAGGAAACTGTATGAGAAAGCATGGGACCAGCTTTTAGAGATATACAATAGTTTCCAAAAGTTAAGGATAATCTGGATATACAGATAGTTTGAAGTTGTAAAACTGCTTTTATAGATATAATATGTAAAGTATGCAAGTATTATGTTTTTAATATTAAAAGTACATTTTTATAAGCAAAAGAAATTTAACCAAGAATGCTGACAAAAAAAAATTCTTAAGTAGCACGTTACTCAAAATTATTTTCAGTAATTAAAGCCTTGCAAAAAAATAAATAAAATTTCTATCTAAAACAAATTGTGATGATGAATACATATGTATAAATAACTTTGTTTCTCTGAATGTAAAGGCAAATACTCAAATCAGTAATAATGAAAAAGATAAATTGCAAGATATATCAGATTCTCAACCAATCTGGGGATGTACAAAAAATTTGAAAAGAGTTATTTACAAAAATAAGCATTTTAAATTGTACAGTAGCTTCATTAGTACAGAATCCAAGGTATACAGTTTTGTTTTTGTGCTAAAAAGAGACAAGTTTTACCCTATTGAAAGAGTATACAAGAAAGGGTATGTAATGAATATTATTATAATTGTTATAGTATTACAATAGCACCTATTGTAAATTTAAGGGAAAATTTGTTTAAGTAAATTAAATAGTAGGATTTTCAAATAACCTTTGTACAGACAGCAAGATTTTATATGCTTAATCAGTGACTAGTCAGCTTAAAAACCTTTTTCACTGGTTTTACTTACCTTTCAGCATTTTCTTGTAGTTAGCACATATGTACAAATGTTTCCATTGGTAATTGCAACTGTTTGGCCAATGTGCAAGTATGGCAGAATTGTTTCAATTCCACACTTCTTTCTGTTTCTAAGAATTTTTTGCTGTGTTTTATTTTTTGTTGTTATGGACTGGGAGATGTAGTTCTGTCTACACTTCATTGATGATCTATATTAAAAGAAATTATGTTGAACAGTGGTGTTAGTGGAGAAGCTTATAAATAGAAATTAAACTGGGAAAACTAACTGGGGGAAAACAACTTTGTTCCTGATAACTGATTGTCTTAGTGGTGCTGTACTAATGAGAGTTACAGTGTATTTGTTTTTAATGTTAATTATGTAATTGAACCAAATTTGCCAGAAACCCCAACGTAAAACAAAAGTTTTACTCTATTAAAAGTGTATACAAGAAAGAGTATAATGAATGCTACAAATCTTGTTATAGTAGTTTCATTATACCTACTCTGTTTGGAAACTTTTAAAGTTAATGATTCTATAGAATAATATATATTCCATTAAAATCTTAAGAATTATAAATTTTGCAGGAATACTGTAATCAAAAACAAATCAAGAACCACCTGAATAATTAGATGCCATCCCCCTCAACAATTATACATGAAGAACAGTTGTTTGCATTCACCTTATAACTTACTATCAAGAGCAATGAACAATTAATGTCATCGATTTTGTCATAGACATTTATAGCTCCAGATCTTATTACTTCTTAACTTTTGGAAACCATTGTATTTAATAAATGCATTACCAAATTTTCATTGCAAATATTGTATTACTAAGTGCATCAAGTAAAAACATTTTTTTGAAAAGTTAATTATAAGCTACTGTTTTTAATATTTAAAAAAATTGTTTAAACTTGTCCCTTTTTATCAGCTTCTTTATAAAGCATCAATTTAGTAAGTAATATACTTAAAAGTAAAATACAGTTACTAGTTTCAGCTCTTGTGGGCTAAGTAAGATTTGTTAGAATTATGTGAATATTTATTGAAATTCTTAAATTGATTGATAAGTTGTGTATGCATAGATAAGTAATGAGTATGTGATCTTTGTGCAAGCCTTAGAATTATTTAAAACATTTGAGCATTGTATAAAGGTAGTAATTATTTTGTCAAAATATTTATTACTGAAATGTAACACATGAGGTGTAAAACTTGATTGGTAATAGTGTTTCTTAAGTGTTCTCTTACAAATCATAGGTCGAAAATTAGAGGAAAGCAGTTAGTAGGAAGTATAAAAGTATGAAAAATTTAACTGTTGTAATCTGATGCCTAGCATTTAACTAATTTGTGATATTAAGACCTATATAGAACAATAATACATGAATTATTGAAAATATATATATAATGTTACTAGGCTTCATATATAGGGTGTCCATAAAAGAAATATGAAACTGCAGATTTTATTACAAAGAAAAATGATACAGTGGTGAACTATGGGGCAGAGGTTGTCTCAGTCAGTAGTACACCAAGCTAATAATCTCCAGTTCGAATCCCTATTGTTCCATTGTTGAGGCTTATCACTGCTAACTCCCAACTCTGCCCTTGGTGAGAAAGGGGACACCAATGGGCTTGGGAAGACCACCATCCATTGGATGGATATTAAGCCATGGTCTTGTGTGTGAGAAAACCATACCCTATGCAAACTAAAGAACACCCTGGATGACCTTGACAGGAGACTGTCTCCTAACAGCTGTCCAGTGGATCCTTTTCAACCTTATCTGACCCCTTGTAGTCCTTGTGACGGTCATTTAGTCCATTGTCTGCAAAAAAAGTACTGCAATTAAATAATCCAGCTTGGTGGTGAAGTATATGTTATTTTGTGGGGGAAGTATATCAAGTTTTTAGTGTTAAGGACCAATATTTTAGATCAACATGCTAACACACACTTCCACACAAGAATCTATTATTGCATTGAGGATATGCAATTAAAGACTGTTTTATAAAAGGCATCTCCAACATTTTTGTATTATAGAGGCTTCAGACCTCTGTGGCAAGCCACCTGCTTTAGGGGGTATTTATTTTTATTTATTTATTGCAGAAACAGTGCACTGTCTAAAGTCGGTAAGATTCTGACTGTGCGCTTAGTCTTTCACAGATGTCACAGAAAACAATAAAGAGGTGTGATATCAGGAGATTTCAGAGGCCAAGCAATTGGACTACCCTGACCACTCCATCTTTTGGGAAATGTTTCTTGCAGAAAATCACAAACTATAACAGCACACTGTGGTGGAGCACCATCTTGTCTTGTGATATGCACCTGATTGAAGGTCCCTTAGTTGTGACTCAGCATAAAGTTGGAGCATATATAAATGGTTGCATTCACTCTAGGCTTTGCAAAAAAGAAGGGTCTAATTACCCTGCAATATAGCAGTCAACACCACATATTGATCTTCAGCAAATCTCACTAATGTTCAACAACAAAGTGGAATCTAATAGCCCCATATGTGACAGTTATGTCTGTTAACTGTCCCACTGATATGAAATGTTGATTCATCAGAGAAATTGTTTGCAAGAATTTTGGGATTTTCATCAACTTTTACCAACCTATATAGAACAACAATACATGAATTTAATGTTATTTATTACATGTCTAAAAATTCTTGAAGTTTCAGAAAGCCATCAGGATTTAGTTTATTGCCCTATCTATACATGCAGGCATCGATACAGAATTTTATGCACTGTTGCTCTTGGAAGCTGCCTTGCTGCATTATAAACAGATTTTCATTGATTCACAGATTTTCATTCTGCTGAACTTCCTTCATTTGTTTCAGCTGATACACACATGGCTGACCTGTGCTTGAGTGTTTTAGAATGTTAGTTACTGTTGTCTTAAAGTTGTCCATCCATTCATAAATGCTTTTCCTTGTGGTGGCATGGTGGCACTTCGTTGAAATGTGACTGAAAATTATGCTGGACTTAAGTTGATAATTTCACAAGACATCAATCCAGTCGAGCATCTGTGAATTTGTGTCTGCAAGAAAAGGTGAAGTGTGCCTAGCCCACACTTCACCTTTTCTTGCAGTGTGACCTTATTTGGCCTTATTTCAGTTCAAGATGAAAATCTTGTGCCCTTTACCTGCAAAAAGATGCATAAATCAGTTACTTATTATTATAGCCTCTATAATAACCATTTGAAGTTATATATTTCTTTTATGGGCATTCTGTACTTGTAATAATTTTTTGTACTGTAATTATTGTGGCAATATTTATTGAGTGTTGTCAGCAAATTGGTTAATAGTAATCAATGTATTTATAATCTAAGGAAATTTTTTATAATTTCAAGTGATTTCAATTGTTTGAATCACTCTATTTTTCTCTACTAATTTATCTATATTCTTTCGTCTCATTCAGTAGAAAATATTTTTGTACCTTGATTGGCAGTTACTCTCTGATAGACCTTAATTGCTAATTTGATGATTATTATTCACAGCAATTAGTATAAATACAAAATTAAAACAAGATGGAGAATGATGAAAAACTGAAAACAGTTCCTTTTCAGCACTTGCATCACAAATTAATAACAAAACAAATTATTTAAAAAAAGCCAAAACAGCAGAGAAAAAGATAGCAAAAAAAGTTGTATTCAAAAATTATTTGTTCTTATCAAAGCACCCTTTCATAAACTATTTTTTTTTTATCTTTCCAACTCTAGGCAACTTTGCAGATTATCCCATCTTTACAGTGCCATTCTGATCCTACATATTTAATAGCCTGTTTCTCATTAAAAGTAACAAATAGTGCCCTTATTGCAATATACACTCTTATTTTTATATATACCTATCCTCTTATTACTTTCCACATCATAGCACACACATTTCAGAGATAGTTCTCACCTGTAATAAACTAGTTGAATGGTTTGTTTTTCACTAGTGGCTGCAGATGGTAAGTTAGCAGGAGTATAAGCTTATAACTTGAAATTTGGAGGTTAATTACCTCACTTTTATTGTTGATTTCCTTTGCTTGCTCTCAATGAAAAAAGAGCCATGATAAATTTACCATTGCAAGCTATCAGTGTTGCCAACACTGATATCACACACTGATAGCTTGCAATGGTAAATTTATCAGAAAAACAATTGAGATTATACACCAAAGAGATAAAACATTATGACCACCTGTCTAATATGATGTTGGTCCTCCACATGCCACCAAAACAGCTTTTACCTGGCAAGGCATGGACGCTACAAGATTTCTAAAAGTATCTGGTACCAACACATTACCAGCAGATCCTTTAACTCTTGTAAGTTACATAGTTGAGCCGCCGCAATCAGATATTATGTTCCAACACATATCACAGATGCTCAATTGGATTAATATCTGCGGAATTTGGAGGCCAGGGCAATACCTGGAAGTCTTCCTCATATTCCGTGAACCATTCTCAAACAATCCAGGCAGTGTGGCATAGCACATTATCCTGCTGAAAGAAGGCACTACTAGAGGGGAATACCTTTGCCATGAAAGGATGTACCTGATCTGCAATGATGCTTAGGTAGGTGGTAGAACGTCATAGTTTCCTGCACATGAATCACTGAACCTAGGGTTTTCCAGCAGAACATTGCCCAAAGCATTACACTTCCTCCACTGGCTTGTTTTCATCCCAAGGTGCATCCTAGTGCCAACGCTTCCCCATGTAAATGATGCACATGTACCTGGCTGTCCACATTTACTGTTACATGGTGCAACAGGAAAAGAGATTCATCAGACCAGATGGCCTTCTTCCAATCATTCAATGTCCAGTTTTGATGCGTGCCCATTGTAGGCACTTTCGACAGTGAACCGAGGTTAGCATGGACACTCGGAGTGTCTATGCAGCCCCATTTTCAGCAGGGTTTGATGTACTGTGTGTTGTGACACATTACTCCTGTCACCAGCATTCAAATTCCAGGCAAGTTTCACCATAGTATCCCTTCTGTTGGCTCGTACAATATGGAATAGCCATTGCTCACCTCTAGCATTGATGAGCTGTGGTCTGCCCACACCTTGCCAGCGGTTCGTGGTTTTTCCCACCTCGGACCACTTTTTGAAGGTAGTAACCATGACTGACCATGAGCACCCTACAAGCCTTGCCATCTCGAAAATGCTCTGACCCAGTGATCTGGCCATTACAATTTGACTTTTGTCAAACTCGCTTAAGTCCTCTGCCTTTTCCATCTGAAGAACAGGAATAACACTGATTAACAGAGCTCAGTATCAGGTGTTATTTATACTATTTCATGACCTTCACACAAGCTGTCGTTTACTTTCAGTTGCTTCAATTTGCATAAAGATGTGCTGGTCATAATGTTTTGGCTCTTCAGTGTATGTGCTAAGGAGTGTTCTGCAATCTCTTTTTAAATGTGTGGCATCTTGTTTTTTAACTACCAATACTTGGAGGAAAATGTTTTATCTAAGACCTGGGTTGGAGGAGTTCGTATTGCTTCCCTTAACCCTTTAAACTCGAAATGGCAAATAAAGTGTTATAAAAAGGACAGCACTATTTGGATAACTCCATTTCAGATCTTGGTTAATCTGCACATTAAATGGTTAAAGAATTTCACATCACACCTAAGACCTTTCCCCAACACACATATGTGCCATATCATACTGTTGTGTAATACTGCAGTAGAGAATATCATACCCTGTGCAAATAAAAAAGATCACACAGAATATATTGCCTATTGTAGGGGGTCTGATCTGGCTTAAATACAGCTGACCAGTGTGTCTTGTATCTTTTATCCACTCTCCCTTTAGTCTTGGAGATTTCAGCTCAGCATTTAGTTAAATTTTTTGGCAAAAAGTGCTGCTAAATTAATCCAAGCTTTTATGCATCGAAAATTCGAACTTTTATATTTTCACAGCCACTATTGACTTATATGGGAAAATGTGTTATTTCACAGAAATTCATCCACTCAGAAGCTACCTTTCAAATTCACTCCAAACTATTCGCATTTTTACACTCTCACAGCTTACTCTTATTTAAATGTCAATGTTTATTGGCAATAATAATGCTTGCTTATTTCATTTATAAGGGAAAACAATTCCAAATTGCTCACCCCCTGCAAACAACATCCTTTTTTCATCCACCTACAAATTTTTAACTCTTCCTCCCTGTTATTAGCTCATTATAAGGTAATTTTTAATCAGGTCACTGAAATATAACTTATTTATTGGAGTATGCAGACAGAAGTATTTTCCTCTCTCACTGCTTCTGAAGTAATAAGTTGATGGTGTAGTGGTTAGCATACCTGGCATGTTACTAAGAGACATGGGTTTGAATCCCACTCACTGCAAAACCAATTTTTTTTTCAGCTTACTCTTTCATGAGTCCCATGTCTACAGGACAACTCCTGTGATACTTTACTACTGAATAAGCATCAGTTTTTGGGTGCTTAATTAACATTGTTCACAAATGAGTTGAATAAGCTTTCATTGGAGTAAAGACATCTTGCATTCTCTTATCTCTTCTGTAAACTGACAGACTATATGATTAAATATTAGATTTTGTGAACCTTGTTCTATATATCATTCCTCGTTTCTTACTCCTAATAAACTATTTGTTTGGGAAAGTCATTTTAGATTGCCATTATTTGTTTAACATGTCCAGAAATCATATAACACATTTGCCCTATTATTCCTGAAAAGTATTATAATGTGTGTTATAATGTGTGTCTGAACTACTGAAATTGTGAACAATATCTGAACATAGTAAGTTATACAATAAGGCATGTTACTTTAAATGATAGAGTAACTCAAAAAGTTTTATTAGCAACTTCAAGTGTGCATTATTTGCAACATTCAAGCAGTATTAAATTTTAGTATAATGTGCACCTATGCTCCAGCATTAACCATGATTATTTATATATGTTGTTGTGATCCTGGATTGTAGTTTTGTACAAGTGTTTTACAAGCACCCCAAGAAAAAGTCTATGAATGTAATGTCCAGAGAGCATGTCATCACAGTATCAGACCATCTCACTGGCCCAGGAAGTGTCTCAAAGGAGTCCTATACTATCAAACCACAGTGTTGTGAAACTCCTTTCTGTTAGGAAACAATATTTAAATGGGCACCCAGAAATTATGGAAAGCATATCTAGGTAATTGTCCAATTTCACATCTTTTTCTTTGGGGGGGAGTTACATAGTCATATAGCAGTTCATACAAGATATTTGCCACTATTGCATTCCATTTCTCAATCCTCATGAGGAACAACAGATTTCAGAGCAACACACAAAGATATTGTATTGGTTAACTGTACTGGAAAACACAATACACTGTAAAAAAAAATGTTTAAATGGTTAGATATTTGGGCTTATTTTCAGGTTTCAGTGCCTGCATGAGCTGCACTCTATAAATGATAACAATTGTGTAAAGCCCTTTGTATTGTTATTGTTGGTAGCTAAAGCTTTCTCAAAGCAGTCCTGATTGATTCCATTGACCTATTATTAAACAGCATTTGAACTCATTCCTTAAATTCGAGGTTGTGCTAGATCAGTGTTATAAAAAATATGCCCTGTTGCCATGAATTTGCATTGCCACTCACATTGCTGACATGAGATAGAATGAATAGAATAGATTGTACGTTGTATAATATTTATGTTGAGACTGGGTTTTAGATTTGGTCTTGATAAAATACATAGTACATTGAATTTGTTCATGTGTAGATGCCATTTCTGAATGTGGAACTTAGCATGCACTTAACACTTGTGAGCAAACAATATTCATTAAAATATTTTGAGTTTATTGTTTAATGATTTTGTCATTTTTATCTTAATTCTGTTCACATTTGAAGTTATTTAGATCTTTTTATTCATTCTGTATATCTTGAAAAGAGTTGACCAGACTATTTTTTATACCCTATTCCCAGGTTTGATATAACTTAGGTGCTGCTGCCCCATTACATAAAATCAAGCAAGAAAATTCTGCAGCAAAATGTTCATAACTACAAAATACAAAAGTAATGAAATTTCAGCCATGCAGTCAGTTTACCAATGATATAAAAGAAAACTTGTGAAGTTACATACTCAAATATTCTGTTCTTATAATATCTTCTTTAGTATCTTTTTTCTTCATTCCTTTATATTGCCATTCATTTCTTTATTCTGCCATTCAAAAAACTAGTTTATATTTTTAACCCCCTGTTTTTATTCATTTGTATAATGAAGTACTGCAAGTTGAAACATGATGCCCTAATTTAGAAAAAAAAAAATTATTATTTAAGCTACACTGAAAATTTAAATAGCAACTCAAGTATATATTTTTAAAAATATTATTTCAGTTTCTTGATGCTGTTATTATATATTGCATATGTACTGTATATATACAATCGGTTATTTACAATTTTTTTAATATATTTTTTATTAAAATATAATTTTTGATGTGAAAAATTAATAATAATATTTAATTCATAACTTATTACCACTCAATGCACTTCATGATTTCAGGGGCGGGGGTGGCTCAGTCGGTAGCGCACCAGACTTGTAATCTGTAGTTCCCAGGTTCGAGTCCCAGCTGGGTCAGCGTTGAGATTTATCTCCGCAAAATTCCCCCCCCTACCCATGATCAGTAGGGGACACCGATGGGCTTGGAAAGGCCACCGTCCATTGGATGGGACGTTAAGCCGTGGCCCCATGTGTGGGAGAGCCATACCCTGTGCACGTTAAAGAACACGCTGGATGGCCTTGACGGGAAGCTACCGTCTGTCTCCCAACAGCTGTCCAGTGGGTCCCCTTCCCCAACCTTCTCTGAGCCTTCGGGGTCCATGTGACCTGTCCATTTAGCCCATGGTTTGTAAAAAAGTGCCGCTCAGAGGTAAAACAACCCAACTTCATGATTTCTAACTTTTAATACATGGTATCTACATCCAATTATGAAAGACAAATTTCAGGCATTTTGTCATTGAAGTGGGTAAATGAAATTTGTGAGCTAATACACCTTTTGATTGATGAGGACAAGATATCAGAAAAAAATGAAATAAACAGAGCTTCATTCAAAATGTTAGATATTGTTTGCAAAGTCAATTCTTCAAGTGATTGAAAAACTGTCTCATTATAAGGAAGGTAACTTGTTGCTGTTAGCAATATCCTTCAAATGCTATGAACTTCTTTAAATTAGATTCTTTGTAATTCACTTGCATTAATTGATAGAAGAGCTGTTTTTAAGTTTTTATTTCTTGGTAAAAACAACATTGAATGATCATATCACTGTTGACCACGATATAATTTGGCTTCATCATTCACAACTTTCAATTTCCATATTTTATTCTAATCTTTAATGAAATCACCACCAATTTTATCCCAAAAGCCAGAAACTTCCTTAAGGTACAATAAACAATAAAATGGAATAACAGTTGAAATCTTATGGTATGTGGATGGAAATTTTTTTCGTGATTCTTGACATAAAGTGAGATGGATTAATGCATTTCTCATACAACTTTTTATTGAGGCAGATACACAGGGTGGATCACTGTAACTTTTATGTTTTGACGATCATTGAACTTTAGAGTCAAAGGATGCCAGAGCTGTGACTTTCACTGCAAATTGTCTGTAAAACTTGAGAAGCTGTTTTGCCATGACAGTTGCATTTTTCATACCACAATATAGTTTAATTGGTTGATACAAGAACAGGGAGTGGTATAAATTTTACAAGTATATTTGAATGACGCATAAAATTTTTAAAGTTTGCATTTTTTAATAGGTTAGGTTACTTCAGATTGAGAGTGAGATGGATTAGTGCATTTCTCATACAACTTTTTATTGAGGCAGATGCACAATGTAAGTTTTCAGGTAATATATAAGTTTCACCATCTAGTTTTATGGGAAGCTCCAGTTATAAAGATTCTCCTATTAAAGGTTCTCTCAGGAAGAGTAAACAAGTTGCATCATCTCTTACTATATCTGGGAGCTGAAAGTTAGTTAATTATTGATATATTAGTTAATTCAATATATTCCATGATCAATGGTTCAGAAATTGCAGTAATTCCTTTTTTTTTTTGTTGCTTTGTGTTAGTATGGTTTCTTTGTTAATGTAGATAGCTCCAGAAGTCATAAAACATCTGAATGAAGTTTATTGCATTCACTTGATACTTTTAGGAGGAGCATAGAGAACAGTCTCGACAACAGTTCTGTGTCTACAACCTAAATTCATATTTTTCTGAGCTATTTCTTCATAAACAGAGGTTCCAATGTAGAGACTAATTCTGGACATTCTATGTTAAAAGATCTCTTGGATCTGGTTCTTTGGAGGCACTGGAGTGGCAAATGGATTGATACATATTAAACACATATTAGTTACTTTATACCCCAAAAGTTGCATACTAATTCATTAGTGAAATACAAATCGTTTGGTCCTAATCCTCCTCATAAATTCATTTACGGTTACCTCTCTCAACACTTCTTCCTTAGCCAGCTTGTTAATGACTGGACCCAAGATTCCTCATCTCCTTTATGAGCTGGCAGAAATTTCCTTTTACCTGTTTTATCAGGGTGAAGCACATTATGAAAGGTGCAGATCAGGGATGTTACATTAGTATTTTTGTGTAATTGTGAACTTGCATTTAATTTAAAGCAGTTTATGCTTGTTATTATTTTATTTAAATCTTAGGAAAGCATCTGAGTTCATTCTAGCTGCAAGCAATATTGATCATGGTCCACAATAATTATATCAAAAAATTAAGTTTGATTATTTAAAACATTTTATGCCATTTAATCAGTGTAGTGCATTAATAATCTGGCAAACAATTTGCCTTCATTATTAAAACAAGCCACTGGTGAAAAAAAAGTGGGTTAGATTGTTGATTTATTTTTCCTCTGAGCAGCACCTTTTTTTTGCACATAATAGACTAAATGGCCAGGTTACAAAGACTCTGAGTCCTTGTAACTTGAATAATCAGATAACTGATTATTAGTTACTGAATAATTAGTAATCTAATAAATCAGAGTAGGTTGGGGATCTGCTAGACAGCTGTTAGGAGATAGATGGAGGCCTCCTGTTGAGGTCATCTAGTGTGTTCTTTAACATGCACAGTGTATGGTTCTCCTGCACATAGGCACCTATCCAATGGACAGCAACCTTTCCAAATCTTTCAGTGTCCCCTTTCTCACTGAGGGTAGGGTGAAGGTTAATAATGAAAAAAGTGAATGTCCATAGTATAGTTGAAAGCACTGACTTTCTGTTAATCTCTGCCATCTCCAACTTATTAATTCTTAGCCACTAAGAACACAGATTGTATGTGGTGTGACACTGTTTTTTTTATTAGAATATAATTGTCTTGAGTGACTTGAAAGTATCTGATTCTACTAAACGTTTTTTGGCATTTCATGTTTGTGTGTGTGTTCTGCACTAACTTCTTATTTTCAATAATTTTTTTTATAGATATTATATATCCAATTCAGAGATAAACTGAAAATATCTCTTAAAACAAAAATTACGAGGATAATTATCCAAGAAACCAAACAACCAGTTAGTAAATAAACAGAATGTTAAACAATATTTTTTATGATATTTGTTTTATCATGCTTTGTACATATTTCATTGTACCATCAGTTGTACTGAATACTGCCAATGGACTAGTTGGTATGGTAACATTTGAAGTCCAAAGACCTTGACCCTAACTACCTAATGTATATTGCTTTGTGATTCATTGGTAACAAGTATGTCTGTAACTCACCCTAAGGTATATATTGTTTTATTACATATATAAATTCAGTGATGTCTGCAGAATTTTGGCTCTTGGGGAGGAAAATCAGAATAAAAGTAATGCTTTTGTTCAAAGAAAACAAAAATACATTTTTTAGTTTATCCTTAGGTTATTTTACTGATTAGCTTATTGTAAAAAATTTAAAATTTGCATTCCAAAAAGGGGAAATGCTCTCCCTTCTCCAGATAGGGGTTAAGGGTTGGCTTAGTAATACTACACCAGGCTCCTAGCCTGATGTACCTAGGTTTGAGTCTGTACCTGCATTGAAATTTCCTATGTTAATATCCATTGTGCCCTCAGTGAAAAAAGGGACATCGATAGCTTAAAAATAAACCAAGGAAATGTGATACTGATGATCTCCATATATCAGAACATTTACAGGGAATTTTCAGCACTGAACACTTTTACTGTTAGGACAAATTGAAAGGGTGAGATTCGAGAAAGCTTCAACTGCTATTTTTACATTTATATTGAGTAGCACCCTACTATATTTATAACGAGAAAAAGGTGTTTTGTGTTTCCAATCACTCAAGTGTTCTTATTACATCATTATGTGATAAAAGCATTCTTTTACTATTATGACGGCTCTTTTGCTTCCAAGGTGCTGATTATCAACATCTCGAGAGTAAAATGTTAAGGAAGTGATGTCTTATGACTATATTATTGAAGAAAAATCTATGATACCGTCTTCTTGTTTATTCATTTCTCTGGTGATTAAATAGGCAACCCATTTAGAATTTAAATTTGTACAAAATAATGCGAAAAAATGAATTACCATTGCACATACATATATGAATGAAAATTGATCTGCAGGTTTAAAATGAATATAGTTTCCAAGAATGCATATATACTATATACTATATACATTTAAGCAAATATGTAATTTTTCAGTGAGTGTCAAAAATACATTGATGTTGCACTTTTTATACGCCATGTTTTTGAGACCATAAGAAACACTTTGTTTCCAGGAAAATGCTCCCTAGAACAAGGTGGCCATATAGTAAAGGCAGGAAAAGAGAACACGTACTCTTTTTTTTGCAACAAAAAAACCATGTAAAAGGGGAGGGGGAAGAGCCATAAACTTTTTTTTTTATATTTTCGACATATAGGACAGAGAAGAATCCTAGAAGCTACTCCTAGCTTTTACAGGCCTTCTCATACAAGGACATGCCCTACTACGACCGAAGTCACTGCTGACCACTGCCTTAGAGCTAACACAACACATAAAGTTTGCCCTGCTGGAACAGTCGCTAGCTGCCTAACCACTATGCCAGTTAAGGCCTTGTCATGCAACTTTTTAAAAAATTATATAAATTCCATCATTATCAAAAAAAAATTGTTTTCTTAAAAGTCATGACTTTTCAACTCACAATTAAGGTATTCTTCATCAAAAGATTCATATTTAATATCAAGCACTCACAAATTAAGAACCACTGTGATAAAGAGATAATGAGGAATAAATGTCATTTGAATTTGACAGTTTGGATAGCATCCAATATTTAGGTATTCTGTTGAATTATTTAAGATTAGTTCAATAGTTTCTATTTTTAATATTTTTTTACTTTTTCTAAAATATTTGTATTGTCAAATCTTTTAGAAATAAAACTTTTTATTAGTAGTCGAAAAAAGAATATTTTGTTTGTAAGAGTAAAAAAAATTCAAACGAAAACTCTTTCTTTAAATGAGAGATCTGGCCGCCTTACCTAAAAGTCCTTTGCACCATATGAATCTACATGTGGTGGATATGGAAATACATAAAATATTTTTTTCCAAAATTTCGCACCCTAAAACTTGTTGCATCTCACGGTCTGGCAAAAATGATTGTTCTTTCACAATTGCAACTTTTTATTAAATATCCTGAAGTTCTCGTAGCTGATACTTTATAAAGCTCATTTGTAGGGAAAGTACATGAAACTTATGCTCATTTGTAGGGAAAGTACCTGAAACTTATGCTCTTCTTGCCCATTTATAAAGGCAATCAAATTAGAACCAATGCTTAGGTGCTAATATATGTACCAAAAATCATATTGTGCATGTTTTTTAAGATAAAGAGCAACTGCAATGTACTTTTTTTTTTAATTCACAATAAGGAAAGTATAATATAATTCAAGCAGTATCTGTCATAATAACTATAAGGAGAAAATATTTCCGATAAGATCTTTTTTGTTAGGAACAGAATGATTTAAAAAAGAATTACTGTAGTAATTCAATAAGCAAGTAAAGTTTTGCATTGCCTAGATTTAATTATCAGTCTCTGTATCTCTGCCAACTAAGCAAATAATCTAGGAAATTAGCGTTTCTTATTTCGTTAATGATTAAATTTGTTTTATCTATAATTTATAATAATTAATGTTATAATAAATTATCATGTCAAAAGATCGCATCTAGTGTTTCAACTATTTTCTAAATGTAAGTATATTCAGTATCATTTATCTTTACTAAGTGACTGCTATTAAAAATTCTTCAGAAATATGAAGAAAAACAGTCGCCATTTGAATTGGAACTAATTTAAATCACAGTAGAAAAGATCCATGAGAGAAGTGTGATACCACCTAGGTTCTTATCCACTGCAGTGAAACAACCACTTGATATCTGGGACAGTTAAATAACCACTGCAATGTTCTAAAAAGAATCAAAGTACTTTTTTAGTCACACTATTAGTCATTAATGTAGTAATCCAGTGAAAAATTTCCAGTATTGTAATTTATGTAATACCACAGAACTGTTAAAGTTATAGTAAATACTTGCTAATTTCATTTTGGTATGAATTGCAAATGCCTCTTATTAACATAAACTATGATGTTTGGCATTTTATCGCTTTGGGTTTGTTTGTTTTTTGCCTAAAATTAGCAGGTATTTCTTCAATTTTTGTAGATATGTGAGTGCATTTTAAATAACTCAATAGCATGTTCCTTTTCTTATTCTCAGGGTCTATTACAAATAAAGCAGTTATTTTTCTCATTTATATTTTTATCAGGTCATTTCATCACTTATTTTTCATGATCTATTTCTTATTTGAACGTAACCATAGGTGCATGTATTCATTAGTAGATTATTTTTGTATGGTGCTTTTGACGCAGTTTCCTACTGCTTTCATTATTTATCTCAAATAATCTATATTGCTAACATTGTTTTTTATTCAAATTTTTGCTTTAGTAAAAGCATTTGTGTGTGCCTTTCAATAAACTACCTTAGAAAAAATAACGATACTCTAATCTGATTATTCCATATTGTGAAATTTTTTACTGCAGTAAAAGGCCAAATTGAGACCATTTAGTGTAGGATTTGAAATATATTTAGCGTAAGATGAAAAATATTCAATTACTTATTACTTATAATTCACATACCAAAATGTTTGTGGTAATATTAACAGTAGTAAAGGTTCTATACATTTTGTCTTTGCTTATAATACTAGTAATACTAGAATACAGTATTTTCCATCATTCTTAAAACTTCCTCACATAACTTGCATGTTAGTTATGTAATACATAATAATTATATGAGAATTTTTGAGCACCAAGTATCAGTGGCCAGTTTATTTCTGAAAGCTTATAAAAAATGCGATTGTTTTGCTTACTCTATAATTCTAAAAAAAGGGTATAATCTTAAGCACTAAAATGAACAAAAAAAGTTGGTTGCAAATGCATTAACTTAAGTTTCTGCAGTAATCAAAGCATAGTGTTTTTGTGTAGTTCTCAAAAACTGCACTAGTTAAAACTTTAGTAGTTAGAACTATCGTACAGTAGATTCGTTTTTTCAAGGAGAATCGCAATTTTTTTGGCAGATTGCTCCCAAGAACAACCTCTAATCTGCTACTCAAAAAAAAAAATCCTTAAGTTCGTACATCTGGTAAACACTACTCAATATATATTGCATAAAAGCCTCAAAATTCAAAAGACTGTTATTGGATATATATTTTTATTAAGCCAGTCTCTCTCAGAGTAGACAGTGTTAGTAAACAGAGCAATTTTTCGATGACTAGAAATTAGTCTCTATTGGTCTGTAACATATGTTATTAATATATAATTATCTGTAACATGCATTTACTGCATGCATTGAACTGTTTTGATGACATCATTGTATTGCAAGGTAGTAAGAGATTACTATCTTGCAATACAATGATTTATTTGCATTAGTTATGCCGGAGCAAGAATTTGCAGCTGTCACATACTCACAGGTCCGTTATTTTTTCATAAATATTTGCTCAGCCATTCTTACAAATGCCAACCCTCCCCCCCCCCCCGGTTGCTTTCACCTGCTAAAAACACATGTTATTTGATACATTGTTCGCTACTGATCTTATGAAATATTCAAACCTAATTATTACTAGGCATCCTGTCAGACATCTGTGGCAAGAGATGCTTGAGGGGCATTAATTTTTATTTATAAAATATATAGTTAAAAAATTTTGTAAGAGTTATATTTTTACTTCAGAACTGTTGTGATGGGTTCCCGCAAAATATATTGAGTTTAAAAAATAAAATAGTCAAAAATCACTAATAAAAGATTTTATTTCAGTATTTGCTGATAGGCTAAACGATGTAGCACTTTTTTTTATGTTATTTTCTATAGTATTTTGTACGAAAAAGAATAAGAGAAACTAAAAATTATAGCATGGCAGAATTGGTAAATATGTTCATTTGGAAGGTTGATGAGTCATATGTTAATTATTTATCAAAGAATTGAAACTAATTTTTTTTTTAGAAAATTTAAATAACTCTGGTATTAAAACTGCAATTTTTCTGTAATATAAACGAATTGGCTTTGGATTACGGAATAAATACAAATGCAACTTTTGTTTCTTCAAACAGTTGAAGGATACTAAAAGTTGTTAATATTGCCATATGACTTTGTTTTAAAACTTTTCTTAATTTTTTTACTAAGTAGGGTGAAAAAACGGGCAACATACACTGATAAAAGTTTTTAACTAAAATTGCATATTTACGGATTTTTGATTTTTTACAGGTTTTTGATGAAGAGTTCAATTATTGTTATGAAATTAGAATCGTTCTGCTAAATGTCAGAAGAATGGTAATATTTACTAAATTGCCTGTCCATGTTTGGAATTTAATAGTAATTTTACCTATTCACTGTCGGGTATTTGTACCATTAACCATCCTGTTCTTCTTGCAGTCATTTTCACTTAGGAAATAAAATGTGCTTGTATTTTGTTCATTACAAGTTACATTTGCAAGTGAGATGATTATTTTGACCGTAAGCTTCAAACAACCCACTCGGAAGAATTTTAACGTTTTATATATAGATATTCATTATATCTATTGTTATTCTGATTATATAATCAGGTAATATGTTGGGGTTTTTTTGTGAACAATCACGATATTGTTATATTTTAGCACAAATAGTTAAAGCTGCCAACTTTATTACTGTCTTAACAGCAAAAAAATCGAGAGTAACTCGGAAAGAATATTTAAAAGCTACAAAATTATTACATATTTTTAACTTCGTGAGGTAGCAATAAAATGATTAAGTGGCAAATAATAATATGTATTAAAAAACATTTATTTTCATATTTTTCCCTGAAATCATCTCTAGTATTAGTATGTAGGAATCATGTAAAAGGAAGTAGAAAACGCTAGAAAATATTTCGAAGCTGTTATTAGTCCGAATTTCAAATCACAACTCTGACCAATAACAGCCTGATGCAGACAGGGTCCAAGTTCCGTTTGTGTGGATACTTGGCATTTTTGATTAAGTGCAACTTTGTATTTAGCAGCACAAAGCTTATGATACGTGTTTGTATGTATGTTTTGATACCGAACAAATAGTAGGTTGCTTAAAGTATAAATGCTGAATTTCCAGAGGTAACATCAGAAATAGCTGTGTATTAAAGAGAATTTAATCTAAATAGTAGTATTGATAATGAATAAAACATTCAATTAAAAATATTTTACCCTGTAAAGAGGGTAACAGACACTATTAAGTTTAGTATAATTAGCAGTTAAGCTTTTACTTAAATGCGAATGACACTTTACATCAGTGGTGCACCAGGTTTTTATGTCTACTGGAGCAAATACGTTTCGAAACATTGGGGTTGAGTCCCACTCTTCGTCTTTTCGTCAGACTTGGTTACTTAAGTTGTAAAATAGTTTTCATGTTTAACATCAGATATCGCATTTCTTATCCCATTCGAATAAAAAAAGTGTTTTTTTTTCTTGGTGGAGAGCGTTTCCGTGGATACGATCTGGATGTGCCACTAATTATATGAACTGCATTTTTACACTTGCACTGATAACATGGTAGTTAAACAGTAAAATATATCCCTTTAATTAATCTGATTAAAAGCATAAAATAATTGGAGTTAATGCATTTTTCACTCTTTCAATTCATGTTTATAATATTTATTTTCTTTTGAAATCTGAAAGAATTCAGCCAATGTAAACAATTGACAATGTTTATTTTTTATATTTCTAAAGTAAATATGCTATGAAGCTTTAAATATTATCAAATAATTTTTCTGCTAAACCCATTAAAGAGTTTATTTTACTATTAAATTCTAAATAATGAAACAATGATTAATATTTAAATTAAGTCATATTAATATAGTATATTTTAAGACTTGAATATGCTCTCATTGTTTTTTTTTTTTGTTTTTTTTTTGGAAGACATGATATCGATTTCAGGAGGAATTATCATCGAAAAAATTATTGGCTATGTTATGTTATTAAACAATTTGCTCTAACGTGTGTTTTTTGCATATAATCATGAAATTTATTACGAAAGTTTTAAAATTCTTTTCATTTCATAGTTTTTGAACATTTAATTATATTTGAATGTACTTTTTTTTCGTAATCGTAATAAAAACTTGTAATTTATATATTTTTAGTCGATAATTATTGTCGTTGAGTCTGTAGCAACAGTTTTCTCGTTTTGCAAATAAAGATGAACTCTGCATGTGTACCAAATAGACCAACTGCAAATGATCAATGAAATATAAAGCTTCAAATTTCAGTAGGTTTATTTAATGGAGAATTTTTTTTTTTAGTGCACGTTATCAGTATTTTTCCCCAGCAAATAGCTGAAATTACTGTGATTATTGCATGTAACAATTATCATTTTTCCATTTGCTGTAACTTTTAAGCCACCCAAGACGAATGTTTTTCCTTCTGGCTTTTAAAAATATGCTTAAGCTTTAGTTTTCTGTCAAATATTATCGCATTGTTGTATAATGATAATATCTGCTACCAGTGCAAATAGAACTGGTATGTAAATCTCTATTAAGTTAATTGAGAGAAGTAATTTTTAACATCTGTAAATAATACTGCAAATCTGTTTGCCAAACTGTTGCCTCACGTCATGTTAATCGTGGCAAATTGTGTCGTCTCTGTAAATAGGAAATAAAGTTCAGTCACTCAGATGGAGTTCTTAATGTAAGAGAAAAAAAAATACTGCAATGTTGGACACTTTAAAGGTCAAATGTAAAATTTCAGAATCGTATTGTTTTTGTGCTCGAACTCTTTTAAATTGTCAATTTATTTTTGTACCTAGTATGTTGATATGATTTGGTACAAACTCAGTGGGTTGATCCTAATCGCCGCGACAGAATCTACTATGTTGTATTCTCTGCTGCACTGCATGTACATAGAGCTAAGTATGAGTGTTATTATGAGAGATAAAGGGCAGTATTAGGTTGTATGATGTGTACAGATTTGCTTGCTATTCTTGTGGCCACACTGGATTCCAGTGATGTTCTGTTGTCAGCTAAAGAGAGATTATTTAAGAAACAGTTATAAGTAAAAATAAAATAAATTTAGTGGATTTCTTTGGTATTATTATTTCTTTCTGAATGAACAGTTAAACACACAAAATATTATTTCTTGACAATAAAACGTTGGTTACTGACATTCACAAGGAATGGTTATTCGTATTATTGATACCAGTATGACTGGATCTATGAAAAGGGGAAGTCAGGTGAATAGGTAGATTCGGAAAGGCGGAACAGACCAGAACGCCATTTCGGTCTTTTTTATATAAGTGATGTATAAACGGGCAAAGCTACCATTGGTGAATTGGAAGATTATTCGAGCCCCTTATAAAAAAAAATTTAGTTTGATAAACTGTACCATTGGTACAGTGGATGCAATGAACCGGTACTCCATGAGTTTGGCGCCCCCTTCCCCCCCCACACACACATTTCATTCTATATGATAGGGGCCCACTCGAAAATTTTGCACCAGAGCCAATAACAATGTAGTTTTGCCGCCGTGTGTACACGTATTTTTTTTGTTTTATTGGTCTTTGTTCTCACAAAATTTGTGCTCTATATATTTTAGTTTTAAAATAATCCACTTGATAAGAGTGGCATAAAGTCCTTGCTGCTACCACCCCCACCCCCACCCCACCCTCCACACACACATACCAACTTTGCATGATCCAGTCTTGAATAATAACTATAATCAAAGCTGATGTCGGAAGTCAAATGCAAGAGAAGTGACTACACACATTTAATATGTAGCATAGATAATATCAGAAAGGAGGGGGGGGGGGGGGGCGCTCGTAGGAGTCCCTTGCTAAGTTTTTGGAGATTATCCGAGCCCATGCAATAGATTGTATGCGAGGATAGTAATGAAGGAAAAAGTAACTATCGCCACTGGCAAATATGTTGCTCGTTTAAAAAGAGAGTGCAGTTTTTTATTTTCCGACTTCAGCATCCTTTAACAGTGGAAATTAGAACTAATGAATGATTGAGGAAATTCAAGTAGTGTTAGCACCTATGAAACGCATATGCCATTCCCTGGAAAAATTTATCGAAAAAATATATGTTGAATAATACAAGTGTATCAAAAATTTACGTTTTTTCCATAATTAAATGCAATCTTTATTTTTTTTTCTCCCTTTTGTGTTTTCGGAAACATTTTTATTTGGGAATATGAAAAAAACATCTTGTATCTATTTTCAACAATAAATTTTTTGTTTTCCGGTATCTTTTTTTCCCCGTTTTGTTTCCTGTTGTATATTGAATTATGCTCGTATTATTTCGGGCATCCTTAGTTTTATCAAAGAATATGTATTCTTTTGCTGTATTATGTTATGATATATGCATGATTGCTGTATTCGCAACTTTGGGAGTGGCTCAGTCGGTAGCGTGTCAGACTTGTAATCTGCAGTTCCCAGGTTCAAGTCCCAGCTGTGTCGGCGTTGAGATTTATCTCCACAAAACTCTCCGCCCTTCCCACGGTCAGTAGGGGATGCCGATGAGCTTGGAAAGGCCGCCTCCATCGGTTGGGACGTTTAGCTGTTGCCCCGTGTGTGGCAGAGCCATACCCTGTGCACGTTAAAGAACATGCTGGATGGCCTTGACAGGAGGCTATCATATCTCCAACAGATGTTCCAGTGAGTACCCTCCTCCAACCTCTGAGCTTTTGGGGTCCTTGCGACCTGGCCATTTAGCGTATTGTGTGCAAAAAAAGTGCCAATCAGAGGTAAAACATCCCAATTCGCAACTTTGCTCATTAATATATTCCAAATCTCATGAAAAAATCTTGCCAATGTCAATGGATGAGGCCTTAATAGAAGAACAACACAAAAAAAAATGCCTTTTCCAGGCCCCTTTGATCAATAGCCAAACACGCTACTCACTAGGCAGTTAAAGTTCATCAAAATTCCTGTTTTTGAAAGGGACGGGGCTGGCTCGTAATCTCCCTGCCCTCGGTGAATAGAGGACACCGATGGGCTTGGAAAGGTCACAACTGTTGGATGGATGGTAAGCAATGGCCCCATGTGCGGGAGAATTATACCTTGTGCACGTTAACACGCTGGATGGCTTTGATGAGAGGCTACCATCTGTCTCCTAACATGTCCAGTGGGCCCCCTCAACCTTGTGACTGGCCATTTAGCCCATTGTGTTCAAAAGCTGCCGCTCAGAGGTAAACCTGTTTGTGAAAAATATGTTTTTTCTCTAGTTTCGGAAATCAAATTACAAGTACCGCTCGGGGAGCAGGGGCAAGATCATATCTCTTGTTGACAGTTCTATTGATCCTAAAATTAATACACAACCACTAATATTGATTAGTTACTAAGAGGATATCATAGTGATGTGAGAATCTTGCTGGTAACAAAGTAAAATTCAACAACTTGCCTACAAAAAAGGGAAAATGGCAAGTAGTTAATTCGTTTAGACATGGAGAGAGAATTCTATTCTGCTCCTTAAATGTGCCGTCCCGTGGCCGAGTGCTTAGCACGCTTGGCTAGTGATCTACGGGACCTGGGTTCGAGCCCCGGGTAAAGCATGGATGTGTGTGTCGTTTATCTGCTGAGGTCCTGCCATCCTAACAGACCTACTCTGGCATATAAACTGACAGGCTCCTGTCAGACCTCTGTGGCAAGCAGCTCCTTGAGGGGATATTTATTTAAATGCATCGTGTCAGTGAGAGCTTCACATATTATTTATCTCATAGCAACCATTCTTTTTACCATAAACTCCAAAACTAAACAACCGTAGGGACCAGAGTACCAACTAAACACCTTCGTTACTATGGGACTAATGAATGAAATAAGCAGTGGTGGAATTCAGCCGGTTAGCACCTGCGAAACTGTTCTTAGAATTTCCCAAGTTCTCCGAACCAGTCCTTAATTCTTTCGGATGGACTGCTATTCACGTTCCGGGGTTGCAATTATTGCTCGCGCTATTCGCTACTGATCTAAGAGACCTGGGTTCGAGCCCCGGGTAAGGCATGGATGTGTGTGTGCTGTTTTTCTGCTGAGGTCCTGCCATCCTCGACCTACTGTGGCATATAAACTGACAGGCTCCTACCAGACCTCTGTGGCAAGCAGCTGTTTGAGGAGGTATTTATTTTTTATTCCACGGATGATTATTGCCCAAATCACAATTTCAATAAAATATTTTTGGTTTTTATTTTTTACTGTGAAAGAGCGGTAAGGTGAGAGAGAACTGGTTGCTAGAATATCTGAATCCCACCACTGAAAATAAGGTATCCGAAGATAAATTATTGGTAGAATCGAATATCAAGTGGGTGGGGAGTGATTAAACTAGAACGCTGTTGGAATATTTTTTTTGGGGAAAAAATTGACTAGATAGATGATAGTGTTCCCCTCCTCCTTTCTAACAGAAGTTTGGCTTAGACAGTAGCATGTCTTCGTGACGCAACACATTGAATGATATATTCATTTGAAGGGGTCGAGAGAAATACAAACTATTGGTCTTTGTGCATACAGAGCTCGTTCATGCAGTCTCCTAACCACACAGCTAATCTGAAATTTTCATTTCTTCTGGACACAGGAAACCCAATCTGTATTGAGTCTCGGTGAAATGTGAAACACCACGAAACGAAGCAGTTCTCTCAATTACTTTATAAAGTTTTTTCCAGTTTACACATATAATCTATCTTGCTATGTTACTAACAAATTAATAAGGAAATATTAAAAGGACTTTTGAGTATTTGTTCTATAATAAAATAGTATCGAATTTTAACACTTCTTGGCAAGAAGGTACCATGACGCTGTGGTATGTCTTTAGATTTTTTTAACTAAGTGATACCTGGTTCGATACTGAACGTGGCGAGCAATTTTTTTCTCCAGAGAACCTGAATGCCCGAAATGTGGCTTGTCCGCAGCACTGGTCGCATGACGAAGTGTAACGGCGCTGCCATCATGCGGTTTGAATTACACCTATGGAGTTTTATCGGAGCGAGAAACGTTTTAGGGAGGGGGGGGGGGGGTGCACAGGTTGTTGACAAACAGTGCGATCTCGATTAATCGACCTTCGATAATACTAGACAACAAATGAAACTTTTTTTATAACATTGGTCAAAAGGATGTTTTTAACTAATTTTGAGGTGCTGAATTCAAATATAGCTATGAAAAATCTGAAGCACATACATTTTTTTTTTAATTACGGATTGATGTATTTCAATGAATATGCATATTTGGGAAATGAAAATAAACGTGACTCTTTTATTAAATTGCAACTTAAAACTCATTAATAATTACATGATTACAGTGAAAATATTTTGAAACATCATACTTATAGACCACTAAATATAAAGTAACAAATGAAACAATATGGAAACGCAAAATAAGAAAACATGGGTAAGGATCTTTTATACTTACAAGAAGTTCATTTTTGTTTTTTATGTGCTGAGGTATCTTCCTTCTGCAAGAACCAGCAGTAGTTACCCATCATTGCTATATCCCACCTGCCTTGGTATCTCTCTTCTGTGGTTCGAATATCAAGGTGAAATCTTTCTTCTTGCTCATCACTGGGAAAGAGGTCGAGATGGGAGTTCAAGAAATGGATCTTCAAAGATATTCAATAGCCAAGATTTTCATAGTTTTTGAGAAGATCTTGAATGAGCTGATGGTAGTTTTCCTCTTTGTGATTCCCCAGAAAACCGTGGACCACACATGTGAAGAATTTCCATGCAATGCGCTCCTTCATATTCAGTTTTTCTTTGAAGACAGTATCATTCAGTAGCCTCCTGATCTGAGGACCAACAAAGATCCCTTCTTTGAGTTTGGAATCAGATAGTTTTGGTAAATTTTTCCTTCAAGTGCAAAAACACTTTAGCAGTTTTGTCCAGAGCCTTTAGAAAGTTTTTCATAAGCTCCAGTTTGATGTGTAGTAGTGGGAACAGAACACCAGAGGGATCAACTAGAGGCTTATACCTCACATTACTCTTTCTAGGAATAAAAACATCTCTTTTCGGGCAGTCTTTTGCTTTGTAGTGTTCCTTTCTGGCCCTACTGTCCCACAAACATAGAAAACAGTAAAATTTGTGAAGCCTCTTTGAAGCCCAGCAAGAGAGATATGACCTTTAGGTCACCATATATTGTTCACTTAAACTGGTCATATTTTATATCAGTGAATATTTTTTCCGTGCTTTCATAAGTTTCCTTCATTCCCACAGTGTGTGTGTTACTGCAATGGAAGGTTTTTGGCTTCCTTTATGCAGAAGGACAGCTTATAAGCTGAATTTTGACGAATCTATAAATAGATGCCATTCCTTAGTATCGTGAGTTGTTCCAATTTCTTCCATCAGCCCTGAAATATCTGTGCAGAAGCACAAACCATCTTGCATCTCGTAATAAGCAGATAAAGCCAAATTTCTCTTTCTCAACAAACTCTGGTACCCTTGGCCAAAAGATTCCAGTCTTGAATCTAAAACTTCAGCTTGTTTGGAAAATCCTAGCTCTCGAACAAGACCATTTAGTTCATTTTGCTGAATCAGATGAGGCTCGTCTAACTTTTTACGGGTGTATGTAGGATCAGGATCTGTATTGCCTGTCTTCCTTTGATGAATGTGAATCCATCTCCTCCCAGTTGGTTGGAGGTTTTGGTATAGAAAGATCTTCTCCATGAGGAACTGGCCTTATGGCTGAACGCACATTTGAATATTGCATTTTGCTTTTGTTCTTTTTTGAAAAGCCTGACACTTCAGTTAAACAAAATTAGCAATCATGCAAGTGACTAGTTGGCTCACGTCAAACCATTGGAATTACGAAGGGCATGGATTTTACCTTACCTTTCAACCATTCACATAGGCCAACAAAGCACGAAATGCAGCACACATGTGGATCCCTTGTTTTGTCCTGATCTCCAACATGACATCCAAAATACAACTTATAGGCTTTCTTCACAATCTTTGTCAAAGAACGACCATGGAATTTTAAAATATAATTTCCACACACATAACAAAACTTATCTGGCACATTAACACATTCACATTCCAATTTCTCGCAGTTGCCTGTGGAAACGCACAAATGTTTGGCACATGTCTGTTTGGGAAGCGCTGTCGGTACAACCTCACAACAGCTCTTCCATTGGCAGCACAATACGCAAGATGCCTGTCAGCCATCTCAGCAGTCATGAAACACTCCATGTTACATGTAATGTGTCTGATTTAAGAATGACGACGGCAAACACATGTCCGTTCCCACTTCGATCAAGGTTCTAGGTGTTGCAAGATCGTGGGGAATTAACCCCCAATGAGGGGCTTCCTATACCTGTCACAATAGGAGTACGAGATAGCAGAGGTACAAAAGACTACCTCTCAGCTATCACGCATAGCTAAAACGTAAACCTAACACGAAAAAGGAAGAGAGACATTAGACCTTGCAGAAAATGCCATGTTCTGATAGTAGTCAGTGACCATTCGGAAGCGCTTTTGCTGCAGCTTCCCATTGTGGTAATTACCAAGTAGGGAGGTGATGGAATAGTCAATGGTTCCGATAGCATGAAGCTCACGAACAAAGCTTCTCTTTCAGCATTGTAGTGGGAGCAGTTGAGCAGAACATGGGATAGAATCTCAGGTGTGCCGCAAGTGGCACAGTTTGGACTGTAAGTTGTGCTGAGAGTGTGAAGCATAGAGTTGCTGTAGATGACCACAACTCTGAGACAGCGAATGAGGGTCTCCTCAGATCTGTGGAGGTTATCGAGGTTAGGAGCAGTGAGAGAAGGGTTAACCAGGTACTTGAATGAGGAACAACTGGAGAATCTCTGCTACTGGGCAAGACGATACTGGCTCATCAGTTGTGAGACAAACGTCTTGCAGTCGCTGTGAGAGAGAGGGTAATTGGATACATAACTCAGATTCTCAAGCGCCCCTTCATGGTGCGATCAGCAAGCTCATTGCCAGGTATCCCAACGTGGGAGGGTATGCATTGGAAATGAACCTGATTCAAGCAGAACTGACCTTGTAGCATGTCTCCAAGATCCTCTGGATGAGGAAGGGATTGCAGTTCTTGCTGTCTCGCTTCTGGAGAGCTTCCAAGGCTGGATTGGAGTTTCAGAGGATGATAAAGTTGTCACTCTCGAGGCTGAAAATGAAAAGTGCAGCCTCAAGTATAGCATGAAGCTCTGCGCAGGTGGAGGAGGTGAGATGCGGGAGACAGAAACCTCTGGCGATGCCAGTATCTGGAATGGCAGAGGCAGCACGTTGCCTCTTCCGGTCCATTGATCCATCAGTGTAGACCTCAGTACATCTCTCATATCGTTCAGTGACATAGGAGGTGGAAAGAAGCCTGATGGCCACTGGATCAGAGTCGCCCTTCCGACCTAGAGTAGGGATAGTGACATTGATTATAAGATCAGTGTTCCTCCAGGGTGGAAGGTCAGGGAAGAGCGTATTGCCACCATTCAGCATCCGTCCCTGCCAGCCTGAGAATCTGGGGCTGGCAGGAATGACTCAATCATAGAAGTCCTTGGCAGTCCGGCGATGGCAGAGTGAGGTCTGTCATGCAACTTCCTGAGAAGCTCTTGGTTAGAGTGTAGGGAATGGAGCCTTGAGAGATGACACAGTATATCTCACTTCCAGTGCAGGTGGAAAGGCATGTCATCAGCCTCTGCAATGACAAATGCATTAGGTGTGTTAGGGCAGAGTCCGAGACAGAGGTTCAGAGATATAGTGTGGACAGTGGCCAACTTGCTCAGCAGTGAAGCAGAGGCATTGCTCAGAAGGTGACTACTGTAGTTGATGTGGGAGAGGATCAAGTGCTGGTACAGGACCAGGAGGGTGGTCCAGGTCCAAGAATGATTGAAGGCTTTAAGAAGCACAAGCAGAGCCTCAGGTAGCAGGTTAGCTAACTGAGTAAGCTGACACTGTCAGGGCCTGGGGCCGACGAGCGCTTCGAAGCACCAATTGCACAGGTGGGTTCCTGCAAGGTGAAAGGATCATTATAGCAAGGCTCAGTCCCAGAGCAGCGCTGCTGATCCGAATCCTGATCATTCACTGGTGGGGCAGGAAGGGAAGAGGTGAGGTGCCACAAGAAGGCATTAGCAGTGGGGGCTAAGTCCTCCCCATGGGACAAGGCAGGGAAAGGGAGGGCAAGCTGCAGCTTTCCTGTCAGGTTCCTGATGTACTTCCAGACTTTCCGAGAAGGGGTGAAGACATTGATGCTGGAGTAGAAGGATCGCCACCTGAACCTTTCATGGCGGTTTAGATACCTTCTGATCGAAGCATGAAGAATGTCTGGAAATCTACCAGAGCAGCGGGCGCACCTTTCGGCTCCACGGAAAATGCTGCGAAGCTGCTTATAGTGGATATCCAGAGGGGTAAGATGCCCAGGTGTTGAGATCGTAACAGTGGCATCAGTAAGGCATCAGAGGCAGCAGTGAGAGCCTTTGACACTGTGCTGAGATCTGTAGCTTCGATGGCAGCGAGTCCAGACGAGATCTGAAAGAGCTGCTAGTCGGTAAGCTTCGACATTCTTCTCGGTGCTGCACTTCCCTTCGGAAACAAGGAGATATGCAGCAGGAAGTGGTCACTGTCCCAGGTGTCAGGGTCAACCGACCAGCTGAGGCTTTGACCAAAGCTGGAAGAACAGAGGGTCAGGTCAATGGAGCTGTAGGTACTCAGAGGTCTGTATAACGTGGGTGAGCCATCGTTGGCGATAAAGAGATTGTGCTGCAAGATGACATTCTCGATATCCCCTCATTGATCACTGATGTCTCCACCCCAGGATGGACTGTGGGCATTAAGGTCCCCATAGAGAATCCAGGGGCACTGCGATAGAATATCCTGTAAGGCAGATACAGGAAAGGCAGTGGAAGGCTGGATGTATCAGGATATAGGGTGATATCATGGCTGTTCAGCTAGATACGGCATGCTATGAAATCACTGTTCGCATCAGTGAAAGTGAGATCAATAGCATGATGCAAGACATTCGTGTGCACAAGAATCGCCGCATTGCAGGAGAGTGGATGACTCTTGCTCATGTGCAAAATATAGGGCTTGAAGACATAGTGATCAGGGAGGTTGGCCTGACAGAGAGCAAGTATGGGAACTGACATGATGTTGATGTAGTTCCAGACGTCAGCAGCCTTGTTCCTGAAGTCCCTGCAGTACCACTGAAGAATGAAAGGGACGTTAGGCACTCTGTTGGCCATGCTCATAGTCAGGGGGGAATAAGGAACCTTGGAGAAAAGCTAGTCAACACAGAGTGTCTAGCAGTCCACAAAGTTCGATATGAGGGAGGCCAACAGGTTGAGGATCGTGAAAGTTCGAGATTTGACGAAGAGCGGAAGTTACAACCTTGATCATATCCACAAGTAGAGAGAGAATGGTGGGCTGGAGGACCGTGTCCCTGTGGTCCTTCCTGAAGTCCTGATGTGTCAAGGAGAAGGAGGGCTTCTTCAAATCAGGCCGACGACCCACCCTACTCTTCCTTGTTCTCTTTACCTTCCTGGTGAACTGCTTGGCCTGCATGGGGACAGGAGTCTGCTGCTGAGGTTGGAGTAGAATCCTGCACCATGGAGGTACCTGCAGCACAAGGGACCTCAGGGGCTGAGGGTATCACCACAGGAAGGGTAATGACAGGGGCCAGGGAAGCAGGTGCAGCAGAAGGTGCCTGTGCTTCAAACACAGGCATCTCCATGGCAGCAGCAGGGTTCACATGACCCCTCTTGGCAGCAGCAAAGCTAACTGAGGGGTCAAAAAGACGCCTGCTACACACCGACTTCATAGGCTACTTTGCCACTCTAGCCAATTGCAACGCCCTCTAACACCAAAAGGTTACATCTGTGGACATACATTCATAGAGGAAAAGGGTTTGTCTTGGTGTTCCCTATCACCCATTGAAATTTGTACAGAAAGTTTTGAAACACCCTGCATAATGCTTTCATGTAGCAGCTTCTTTACTCTGTTATGATGATGTTAACTTTCTTTGACTGTGTGGAGTAATTCTCTCGATATAATTTTATATTTATCATTGTGCATTGTTAATTTGGTTTTTTTGCTTCCATTTCCTTTATTGTTCATGAATAAGCTGTATTTTAATTTCTTTCCCAACCTTTCTGAATTATTTACACTTTGTCTCAAATATCCGATATTTCGATGTATCCGAGTCATATGCAAACCGATTAATCGAAGTTCTACTATATTCGGATACTCATATTTTCAATAACCACCTGAGGGATATGGTCACCCTGGCAATGAGCCAAGTAATATCCATTCTACTTTATTATTATTTTTAAAGGGGAAGAAGTTACTCCCCTGCAAAAAGGACAGAGATAACCTGTTGGGCTTGTCCTGGTTTCTCATACAACATACAAACAAGTACACAGGGACATTACTCGCTGGTTTAAGTCATTATGCTAACAGAAGGGCAAAATGGTGTGTGCTAAGTGAAGAACGTTTTTAACATTAAGTAACCTCTCAGATCTTCTACTGTGGCATAAAAACTGACAGGCTCCTGTCAGACCTCTGTGGCAAGCAGCTGCTTGAGTGGGTATTTATTTTTTTTTATAAGAACATCTCAAAAGTGGTTTTAAAGTTTTTGAACCTTGGGCATATTGTGTAACATCAGTTTCCACAAAATATTTACACCAGGTTCGTAATCTGCAGTTCCCAGGTTCGAGCCCTGACTAGGCCAGCATCGAGATTTATCTCCACCAAACTCCCTGTCCTTTGTCAGTAGGGAACACCAATGAGTTTGGATAAGGCTGCCATCTGTTGGATGGGACGTTAAGCCATGGGCCCCTTGTGTGGGAGACCCATACCCTGCACATATTAAAGAACGTGCTGGATGGCCTTGATTGGAGGCTACCATCTGTCTCCCAACAGCTGTCCAGTGGGTCCACTCCCCCAACCTTCTCTGAACCCTTGGTTCCTTTTGATCTGGCCATTAGCCCCCCCCCCCCCCAGAGGTAAAACAACCCAACCTAACTTTAATATCATAAAAACATTCACAAATGTCTAAGTTTGAGATTTCCTTTTGAGTCTGAAGTCAGACAAAATGACCCTTCTGGTCCCTTCTCTTGAAAGACACTTAGCATCAGATGTGCCCGAAGGTGTGTTAGGGAGAAAAGATTTATTCTCCCACTCTTTCTTATATTTCTGATGAGATCTTCGTAGCATTCAGCAATTTCAACTTTACATGTGATTCCCACGAACAACAGACACAAAATGGTGTAATTTTGAGCTGATTTAATCAAAAGACATTTAAAATTAGGCAGTGTTTTGGAATAACAACTAGTCTTCAGTTATTAGCTAATTTTGGCACCGCACCTTAATTTATTTTCCTTTGCTGCAAGAAATGCACAAAATGCCCCTTAACCCTTTCACGACTAAGGGAAACATTTTTCCCATTTTAAAATTGGTGATTGTCGTATTTAATTATAACCTTATCTGCATTTTTTATACAGAATGTCAAAATAGAACGTATCCCGAACGCAATTACGTAAACGGGAACGTTTAGAAAATAAAAACAGAACTGTCAGGACGCATAATATATGTACTATGTGCAATGTCCATCTTTGCCTCACTACCAAAAGAAATTGCTTCGCAGAATATCATAATTAGCACATCATTTAGTATAGTAATTTTATTTCATAATTTTGTATTATTTTAGTTAACATTTTGTTCTAATAAACCAATAAATAAAAGACATTGCATAATAAGCCTAACTATAATTTGTGTTACCTTTATAGTCCATTGGGAAAAATATTCCCCATAAAATTCCAAAAAAAACTACACATTTTTATATATTTTTCTTATGATTTTTATTTATTTTACGTCTAAACAAACTAAAATAAACAGTTACATACTAATATTTACTCTTAGAAACCTTACGGTCCTGAAAGGGTTAAATTCGATGAGGTTGAAAACACCCAGATTAATGGGTAAAACTCCTATTCAGGCAACACTTTGGTAACAAGTCATGTTACTGTTTTGTGATATTTCGAGTTACTTATCCATCTATTTCGCATTTATCTCTATAAAAAAAATCTATTTGCAATAAAGGTTTCTAAGGAATCTTGGCCCGTACTTGGATAAGTCCCTGGTGCTTAACATATAAGCATAGAAATCAAATTTTTTAAGACCTATTGACAAAAGTAACTAAAACAACAAAAAAAAGCTAGATTGCCTCAGCCTTTTGCACTCCTATTCTTGTAGAGATGCACCACTACAAAATTCACTTGGTAGAGAAGACTACTACTACTTCAAGACCTACAAGAGCTACCTGGTCACTTCCTATTAATATTTTTTTCGAAATCTTTGCAAATTCATTTCGTGGTCACCGAAAAATATTTAACTGACTTCATTGGCAGAACTGATAACTATCATAAGGACCCAGCCTGAATGTAAGGGGAAAATTTTTTTTTCTATTTTTTATATACTGTTGCCGAGTGGTTAGCACGCTTGGCTACTGATCTAAGGGACCTGGGTTCGAGCCCCGGAATTAGGCATGGATGTGTGTGTCGTTTTTCTGCTGAGGTCCTGCCATCCTCTCAGATATCCTACTGTGGCATATAAACTGACAGGCTCCTGTCAGACCTCTGTGGCAAGCAGCTGCTTGAGGGGGTATTTATTTATTATTTTATATTTATATCTGAGAAAACCTTAATTTCAAACAGTTTCAGACGTATGTCTGATTCTTAAATACCACTGATACGAAATGGTATTGAATTATTTGATTTTATTTAGGTTCTAATTTAATCAAATCGAAAGGCAGTTGCAATTAGATACTGTTTAAGAATCAAAATTGGTCCAGTTGTTCAGCACATTAGTCTTATTTTACTTTACTGCAAGAACTGCACAAAGCACTACATAAGCAAAATATCCTTTAGGTTCCCCCAGGGACACAAAAAAAGGAACAACACTGTTTAATATATAAAACCTTAATCTGGCAACGATTTTGTAACACAGTCCTATTACTCTTCGGTGATATTCGGGTTACTTTTAAACAATTGCAATTATCTACGTAAAAATATATATTTGCATTAACAGATTCTTTGTGGTGGTGGTGCGTACCATACCTGCCAATGCTCCTGGTGGTGACTACACCCTTTCCTTTATAACTAATTTGCGTATTCGTGGTCACATAGGGTTAAATTAGTGGTTCTCAACCTTTTATGCTTCACGTACCACCTGGAAATGTGTATGTAATTGGCGTACCCCTTCTATAGATAGACAAAACTGTAGTTATAGTATAACAATGGGAATAAAATAAACATTAAATTTGTATTCATAAATTACATATATTGATAAACACAAAAAATGACAAAAACTATTTAACAAATCTTATAAAATTATAAAACAGTTTACTGGGTAATCAGATCTAGCGACTTCTGAGCTCTCACGGCTTAACCCAAAAAATTTTACCGCGTACCCCATGTTGAGAACCCCTAGGTTAAACGTACATTTTTTTTAATTCTGAATGTAAAATTTACATGTACACCACATTTCAAGTTATTCTTTTATCTACAAAGTTCATTTAAATCATGGGCGCCGGCAGGAGGGTGCAAAACAGGTAGTTGTCCCCTCCTCCCAGAAAAAATTGATCAAAAAATTAACTTATGTTAAATAATATCAGGTATATCAAAAATCAGTGTTTTTTTTTTAAATGTAAATCTTGATTTTTACGTTTTTTTTTTTGGTTGTAAGAAGAATTTCATTTAGTTTTTACGTTATTTTCAATGCCTTTTTTTCGTTTTGTTTTCAGACATCCTTAGTTTTATGATGGTATGATTAAGGAACGGCTCGACATAACTAGTTAAATTTTATCCCTCCCCCCACCGGAAAACTTTCTGCATGAGCCCATGATTCAAGTTCAAACAAGAACTATCATATGGATTCAAATATTATAAACTTGCGTCACACTGATGGTCTTTTGGCAACACTGAAAGACAGATGGCTCTGCTAATAAACAATGTCTTAAAGATGGAGGCACACCTATAATACAATCATGCACCACGATAGAGATACGATCTGTAATTCGATTTCAGAAAGGACAAAACTGGGTGAAATGTATTTAAAAAATATTGGCAGAGTACGGTGGACAAAGTCAATGGCAAGTCTACGAGAGAACTATTGACTTTCTCCACCGTACAGTAGAGCTACGTGGATATATTTATCCATTGGTAGACTTTCTGTAAGACGATATGTAAATATTGAAGATGTTCCGTTACTTGGGCAAGCTCATCATGTAATAACCTCACATAAGATAGACAGTGAAGATGATACGAGAAAAATCAGTGCATTACCAATGAAGAAATTACCATGATACTGAATATCAGTGTTGGTTCAACGTATATCATTTAGGCGGAGTTGCAGTTTTGAAAAGTGTGTGGTGATTGGATTCCTCGGCACTTAATACATGAACTGAAGGAACGAGTTCATGTGTTATGCGCTTCTTGGGTATTATGAGCAGAAGCTGTCTTCTTAGAACAGCAAATATGTACCTTCACGGTGGGGCACATAAACACTCACCGCAACCAAGAATGTTCGCACCCAATCATCAGCTGCAAGTGTTACTGTATTCTGAAATAGTACCTGGAAAAATAAAAAAAAACATAACAAGTGCAAAGTCTGTGGTGCGCTTCTAAATCCAGCAATTTGTTAAAAACCATTGTGGTTTATTTTCCTCAGGTGTGTGCCTGCAGCATGACGATGCCTGCCCTAACATTCTACAGTGCAGCAGTAAACGAAATGAAGTGTAACGTTTCTACACCTTCTATATTCAGCAGATGGCACCGAGTGACACCTTTTTTCGGCTACTACTGAAAGATGCAGACTTCACTTCGCATCAGATGAAGAGATCAAAACGGCGGAGCAAGGGGACTCCACTACCAACCACAAAACTTCTCGAGTAATCAAATCATCAGCTCATCATTAGAAAAAGTGTGTAATGGAAACTACACTGGATTGGCATGCATATTTTCCTCTTTGAGTAAAAAAACCCCTTCATTTTCACGGTTTTCATTTGAATAACCTTTGTACTTTTCTAGATACCACCTTGTCCTTCATTTTAAGTACAAGTGTATTATGGTATCAAGCTATTGGATTTTTTTAACAAATCTCAAATATTATATTGTAATTAGTTTATACTGAATTAGAGAGCACACAGTAATCTATAATATTGGATAGCGCTATATCTTTTCTGTTGAGGTCTCGCTTTCCTCACAGATCTACTATGGCATATAAACTGATAGACTCCTGTCAGATCTCTGTGGCAAATACCTGCTTGAAGGAGTATTTTATACCCAGATAAAATTGGAGCAATTCGCAGGGCTATTACAGTTTAATCGTATTGAAGACCTGAGTCTCACTGGCAAATCTGTTAGCATTTATGTATTTTTAAACTGTTAGTACACATTTCCTTAATTTCTACTTGCTTTATTAGGAAATATCTAAAATATGCTATAACTCATAGTTCGTTATATAATACGACTAACATAAATAATCAGTAATTAAAAATGCAGAGAGAGTACCGAATGAAAGCATATTTTATTGCATATTGGGGCAAATATAAGATTTGTGTGGTGTGGAAATTGAAATAATGATTAACAGATAACTTAAATATTCAAATTCTGCAGGTTTTGTTATTGCTAACTTGTATTACCTGCTGTAAGACATTATTGCTATTCAAGATGTTCCGTTACTTATCCATTGGTAGACTTGCTGTAAGACATTATTGCTATTCAAGATGTTCCGTTACTTGGGCAAGCTCATCATGTAATGATGCTAATAACAATTTAATGCTAATAACAATTTAATTTCTTGCCATTTGTAACATGAATATCTGCAGTCTTCCCCCCCCCCCTCCCCCAACATACATTGGCGGAAATTGAAAAAAGAACACTCAGAAGAAATTCCTTTAGGAACATATAATATGTTAATAATTAAGGGCAGCAGAAACCGTGATCCAAGATTGAAAGTCATTGGATGAAATAATGACTCCACTGAAGACGACAACATGCTAATGTGAGCAGCGCATATTTAAGGTGAGGGCATTAAGAAAGAAGTTATTCATCTTGTATCATTGTACAGTACTCTCTGGAGAAGCTACCATGGCTGGACGACACAAGTGAGCAAAATTTGTTCAGTTAGCAGAGTTTGACTGAGGTCGTATAGTGGGTCTTTGGGAAGCAAGTTGGTTTTTTTGTCAAATTGCACACAGCATTGGACAAGAAGTATCGGCAGTGATACGACGGTCAGAGCATTCGCACACTCTCAGACGTGGGTTCAGGCAATACAGTTATGGACACCGAGAGGATCGGCGTATCAGGAAGGTGGTGGTGGCAGAGTGGACAGCTACAGCATCACAAATTCGATCCTCTGTCATACCAAGGGTATCTACAAGAATAATACACAATCGTCTTTTGGAAGCAGGACTACGGGCATGTGTGCCGCTGGCATGGTTACCACCTTGAGCACGTTTGCAGTGATGTCAAGAACGAGTTCATTGGAGGTAAGAATGGCAGAAGAATGTTCGTTCTTCAGTGATGAAAGCCAATCCTGCTTGAGCTTCTGATGGTCGTTTACGCATCCGAAAGAGACAAGGTGATTGGCTTCGTCCATCTGCCAGCGTCACACAGGGCCCATGCCACGCATCATGGTGTGGGGAGCAATTAGCCATCACTCTCGTACGTCTGGTGTTTGTACAGGGTACACTGAATAGCAATACATATGTCAGTGTCATCGTATAGCCTATCGTCCTGCCATATTTGAGTGTAATCCCAAATGCGATATTCCAGCAGAATAACACCTGCCCACCCTCCACCCAGGGAACTCAACATGCTCTTTAGACAGTGCACCAACTCCCTTGGCCAGCACGCTCTCCAGATTTGCTTCCAATTGAGCATGTCTAGGACTGGATTGGACTTCCAAGGACCACAGCAGGCAACGATCATCACTGAATTACGCGTCCAAGTTAAAAGTGCATGGAATGCTATCCCCCAGCATTTGTACGACCGATTGCATGCCAGATTGGAAGCTTGTTTTGCTGCTCGAGGAGGTTCAACACCTTATTAAAATGTGGCATCTGTAAAATGTAATACTCATTAAAATGCAAAACATTGAATCATTTCACACATGTGATCACTGTCCTTTCTCAACAAGTTATTTCTACTAAATAAATCTCTTAGATTACGCTTCAATTGCTAATGGTATTCTTTTTTCAATTTTCGCCAGTGTATAAGACAGAGAAGGGTCCTAGAAATTATTCCAATTTGTACAGACATTCTCATACAAGGACCCCATTAAGACCAAAGTCACTTGCTCACCGCCTTATCCAGAGCTAACAGCACACAGCAACAACCATGCAAATCCAGGGCTTGAATGTGGACCCTTGCAGTGTCACTGCAAACCAACAAGATACCACTGTGCTACAAAGGCAGCATTTGAAAGGTTTAAAAACGCTATTTTTTCATAATTTCAATTCCAAATATATATAAAAAAAAAAATAAATACCCCCTCAAGCAGCTGCTTGCCACAGAGGTCTGACAGGAGCCTGTCAGTTTATATGCCATAGTAGGTCTGAGAGGATGGCAGGCCCTCAGCAGAAAAACGACACAAACAGCCATGCCTTACCCGGGGCTCGAACCCAGGTCCCTTAGATCAGTAGCCAAGCGCGCTAACCACTCGGCCATAATACAATCTTGAATATCACACAAAAGACCACGGTCTTTTATATGGCATTTGTGGAATTTAACTGAAGAAGCAAAAGGTAGTGGTCTGAATTGATTTTGGCCTTAGTAGGGCATGTCCTTGTATGAGGCCTGTAAAAGCTAGGAGTAACTTCAAGGATTCTTCTCTCTCCTATATGTCGCAAAACAGAAAAAAAATAGTACTTCCTTGCGTTCACTACAGAATGATCAGAATTGCTGTGATGTGCATTCTTGTGTACTTATTTATAGGTAAATTAACATCAAATATTGCTTTCATTTTTTATATTTTCATATATTCATAACATTCTTTAATGAATTTCGAAAATAAATATAATTTTGAATAAAATATATAATAAAATATAATTTTGAACTTAAATTTCTCTTTTCAGGGAGGGATGACAATAAGCATCACCAAGGCGTGGGTCTGCTTCTCAGCAGACACGCTAGTGATGCTCTTCTAGGATATGAGTGCATTAATGAAAGGTTTCTTACAGCAAAATTTCAGACAAGCGTTAAAGACTTGAATGTTATCTGCTGTTATACCCCCACTGATGATGCCGATGAGGATAGGTTTTATGGACTTCAAGATATTTTGAATTCTGTCAAGAAAGGGGATATTACCCTTGTTCTAGGTGACTGCAATGCCAAAGTTGGTACTGACTCTGACATTTGGCCCTTTTGGGATTGCTAGCTACAACGGCAATGGGCAACGTCTCCTACATGTAAGTAATCTCAATGGATTCAGAATAACTAACACTTATTACAAACACCGCGACATACATCAGTACACATGGGTTTCACTAGATGGGCTGCATAACAATATGACTGATTATATATTAACAGCAAATGGACTAGTTCCGTTAGGAGTACCAGGTCATATAGGGGAGCTGATATTGGATCTGGCCATTACCTTGTTAAAAAGTGTCTTGCAACTTAAACTTAAAAAGCGTTGTGTTACGGTTAAAAATTTTACTTTTAATACTGAAGCTCTGAAAGACCCATTTATAGCTAAAGCTTACCATGATAGGTTACTTAGTCATTATGACAGTCATGGTTTGCTTACTACTGAAGTTGAGGAAGAATGGGACCATTTTAAACAGGCTTTTTTGGAAACTAACAGAACTCTTTTAGGAAAAAAGGAGCAGAGGAGACAGAATTACCTAAGTGATAAGGCACTTGAGCTTATTTCAGAAAGAAAGAACTGCAGGAATGTCCTTAATCAATACCCTACTAGTTCTAACAGAAAGGATTACAGAGAACTTAATAAACGTGTAAAGGATCAGTTAGCTGCTAAGAATCTTTGGCTTGATGGCTTGGCTGACATAGCTGAGGAAGCAGTTAAACAGCAGAGAGCTGTACCAGATAGTTAACGTTTTGTGTGGTAGAAAACGGACAGGTATACAGGGATTGAAGGATAAACAAGGTAGGTTTATAGAAGGTGAGGATTCTGTCATGGCTAGGTGGGCTGAGCATTTCAGTGATATTCTAAAGAATGTGGTTAGTTCTACTCCCATTGTTTGCATTGATTATAGATGCATTGGTGGCTTTAATGTTGGCCCTATAACACAATCTGAAGTTAGTTTGGCTATTTCTAAACTTAAGTTTCATAAATCCCCAGGGGTAGATGAAATTACCACGGAAATGATTAGAGCTGGGAATGTTTCATTATGATAAAGGCATGGTTCCTAAGGAGTTTACCAGAGCTATTGTTATCCCTATTTTCAAAAAAGGTGATCGCAGTTCTTGTGATAACTATAGGGGTATCAGCCTACTCTCTGTTTCAGGTAAAGTTCTTTCCATGATTGTGCTTAATAGAATTGAGAATCTGGTTGACAGTCAATTGCGTGATCAGCAATGTGGATTCAGAAGTGGTAGGGGATGTGTGGATGAGATATTTTCACTTAGGCAGATTCTTGAAAAATGTTTAGAGTTTCAGAAACCTTTGGTTGCTAGCTTTGTTGATTTCAAAAAGGCTTTCGACTTTGTTGATCGTCATAATTTGTGGTTGATTGTGAAATCATATGGTATACCAGACTAGTTAACATAATGAAAGCTCTCTATAATAACACTGAGTCGTGTGTGAGAGTTGGTAAGGTTTGTAGCAATTGGTAGCTCCTTTTCTCCTTAGCTTGGTTATTGATTATGTTAGGCGAAATTCACTTCAAGGGAAAGATTTTGGCCTTAAATGAACTGGAGATACGAAAATTTCTGATTTAGATTATGCTGATGATTTAGCCCTTTTGGCAAATGATGTTGAGATGAACTCTTTCGTTCGAGCTGTTGATGAGACTGGTAATAGAGTAGGTTTGGTTATAAGCAGAGAGAAAACTAAAGTGATGAAAATTGGTCAGGCAGGCTGTGATTCAGTTAATCTGAATGGTTGCAGTCTTGAGCAGGTGTCACAGTTTAATTATCTTGGGAGCTATGTAACAGATAATGGTGATGTGCGGTATGAGATTAACAGACGAATAGGGATTGCTGCTGGGACTTTTAAGAACCTATGGAGTGTGTGGAAAAATAGGCAAATACACCAAAAGACTAAAATTAGACTGTATAATAGTTTGGTTCTTTCTAGGGTTAGTTATGGCAGTGAAACTTGGACACTTGGTAAACAAGATAACAGGAAACTAGATGCTTTTGATTCCAGATGTTTACGCAGTATCTTGGGCATTAGGTGGTTTAACTTTGTAACTAATGATGAGGTTAGGCAAAGGAGTTGGCAACCTCCTTTAAGTAGCATAATGTTCAGAGAGAGCCTCCATTGGTTTGGCCATGTTGCCCGTATGAATAATTATAGATTGGCGAATAGGGTTATGAACAGTGTGCCTAAAGGCATCAGAAAGAAGAGGAGACCTAGGATGCAGTGGGCAGACAATGTCAAACAGGACCTTGTTAGAATTGGTGTGCGGTGGCCAGATGCAGTAGATGTAGCTCAGGATAGACTTGCTTGGAGAACTAAATTGCACGGTCTGGTTGGACCTCTGTAGCCCAGGGCTGCTTGAGGATGATTAGTTTAGACTACTTCATAGGAATGTTGAGGGTTTGTGAAGTTCATTTATAATGATCTCAGATTTTGAATGAAAATATAATCCTTTTGGTGGCTATCCTTTTCCTATGTATGAATTGATAGTTTTGAATTTTTTCAGTTCTTGCTTGGCATTTTGAAAATTGCAAGGGATATCTAAAATATCTGATTTTAGGCAAAAGTATTTCTGTTTCATCTTACTAATTTTGACCATTTTTGTCTGCACTTAACTCTTAATCTAATTTGAAATTTCCGGCTCCAAAGCCTCATGTTTGGAATGTGGTAAGTGGACAATTCTTTTCCACTAGCCAATTTTCTTATCTTTTGAAGAATTTTACCTTCTATCACTATCAATCGTAGTACAGAATTGATTACAATTGAAACAAAATTGAAAAGCAGACATCCATATTTTTAATTAAGCAACAATGTTGCACTGTATTTCAACAACTTAATGCTGAAAAGAAAATGCTAATTGTATAAATAGTAATGTTTTATACTATTATTATATATTATTCATACAGTATTACCGGTGTATTTCATGAAAAATGTGTTGACAGCAAGTCTGCCTGAAAATAGTGTTGTTAAAAAAACAAAATGATGCTAATTATGGTAAAAGCATAAATATTTAATTCTGTTGAAGAATAGAAACCAATTTCAAAATTACATCATTTGAAAGAATCCAACATCAGGCTATGGGTTTACAGCATATCAAAACAGTGGTAACCTACAACTGGAATGATCTTGAAAGTTTTCAGTTTCTTCCTGAAACAGTATTTTAACTTCAACAGAATGCTATTCCAGTCTGTTTCACAGTATTTTTTTCAATTGACATCCTTATTGAGATATTTTGCTTGCACTGTGGTCACTAATAACGTGACATTATGTTACCTGTCAATTATTGTTGTATTCACCAAAAATATTTTAGTTTCACCACTTAGAAAGTTCCAAACCACCACTGATTGCAAACATAAATATAAACAACATTCTGTCAGACTTGAATGGTAAAGGCCATCTGAGATGATTCTAAATATGCATTAAAATAGTATAGCATAGCAAATTATTGTTGGCAATTAATGAACTTTTTATATATTGTAACTTTACATTCAGTTATAAATGAATTTGATACAAATGTGAATACCTTTTTTTTTTCTTTTGGAAATAAATGCAGAGGATACAGGATAAAAAAAGATTTTATTTATGGAAATGTTACTAGTTGGTAGAAATTCAATTTTACAGATGTAATGTATAATTTCCTCACAAATTCAGCAACCAGAAAATATTAAGGTGTAAAAAGTCTTGGCAGCATGTGCTATATCTGGTTGATCACATTTCATTAAAGATTTAACTTGAGTAATAAATCCTTCATTAATATACTGTTGACAGAGCTTACTATCCTGATGGGCCAGTATGCACAGCAAATACAATGCCTAGAAATGAGAAGTTAAAAACACTGACTTTAGGATTAATAACTGAAATCTACAAAATTCCACTATAACTTACATTCATTTGTTTGCACAATTACAATAATATACCCATGGAAATGAATATAAATACACCTATTAGCAAAGGTACAGGGTTATCATGACAAAATGCCTCAATTTCATTTGCTATAAAAAAAAATCCATAGCAGATAGCGAAAAAATTACCCCTCCAACAGCTGCTTATCACAGAATTCTGACGAAATTTATTAAAGCCTAAAATTTTTGTACATAGATGTGCAACCTGTAATCATAAATAAAAGAAATGGCTGAATAATGGTTATTATTGGAACAAAAAATTGCTGAATAACAATTTTCATTAAAGCAATTTCACTAGGAAATGCCTATCATTTCATAGATTTTTGAAACAAAATCACTTTAAGGTACAGCAATGATTCTGCAAGCAAGGCTTATGAATGTTCCTGGGGTTTAAAATTTTAAATATAAGCCAATTTATTATCTGTAGCAATTTAATGAAATGGGATATGTCCAAGGTTTGCCTCAGTGTTACTGCCTGTTATCAGTGTATATAGGGAGAACAGATTCAAAATATGCAAAGGGCTATAATGGGCAGTCCCAACAACATGGCTATGTTGTATTACCTAAGTCCAGAATATGTTCCTTTTTAAGCTTTAGATATTGCAAGACTTGATTGATGAGTAAAGGGTTGAGATTAATGTAGTGAGGGTGTTTTCTGACGTCAAAAGTAACCAGATGTTTCAAACAATTTGTGATGAGGTATTCCTCTTCAGTAATGTTAATTATGAAAATGTTTTATGGGTAATCCACACAAATTTATTATCTTTCGACCCATAAAATGTGTTTGTATAGTGTTCAAAACTGGAATGATTAGCACATTTTTCTTCGAATAGTGTGTGGTATCAAAGATCTACATCAGGGGATCTTAACAGTTTCTGAATAATGTTTTTACTTGAATATAGGTTCCTGTCAGACCTCTGTGGTAAGTAGTTGCTTAAAGGGGGGGGGGGGGGGTATAGAGTTCCATGGGGTCTATGTGATTCACAGAACCCTATGAATGAATAAGTTACCTTTGGTTTTTTGCCTTTTCTGCTGTTAAAGAATGCTGCATATGGCCCAAAAACCAGAGGTGAAGACCCCTGATAATTATATAATTTTGAAGAAACTTAGTTTCTTCGGGATGGGACACAATACTGATGAAGTTCTGATGTTCTTTCATGTGCACTTTTCACAACATGTAATGTCAAACTGATATCCTGACTTCTTCAACAGTGACTTGGCATGGCCTCTAACAAGCTTTCACCTTAACACCTGTCTTTTATCTCAGGGTTCACCTTACAATGTAATTTTTTTTAAATGGGCATTCAGAACACTTAATGATGCTAAACAGAATATAACGATTCATTTTTGACAATATTCTTCATACCCATGAGGTTTATCAATAGACAAGGAAATTTGAAACGTATCTTATAATTAATATGATTCTTACACTTAATACTGTTTGAAATTTCACTCTATCTCTGCTGGATAGTTTTTATTTTACAGCTGTACAAATTTATGGTTTGTGAACATATTATATTTAGACTAGTTATAGTAGTGGAAAACCAAATTTAAAGCTATGTTACTTTTAAATAAACTTTTTGCAGAAAATTAAACTACCATAAAATAGTTCATCTCAATCGATAATTTATCTAAAAATTAAACATAAATAACAGCTATTATATCAAACCATTTAATTTAAAATGTGCATTTTATAGAAATTTATGCAAAGCATTTGAGTTTATTGAATTTTGAAGAAAATATTCTAGAATGAGGTGACAATGATATTACTGTTCTAGCTTCCACAACTCTTTAAATAATCTTATTTGTTTTAACTTATTTTAGTTCTTAATTTAAAAGTTTTTTCAACTCTAATCAAACAAATTCGATTTTTCACTGACAAAAAAATGCAGATATCACTTTTGACAATATATATTACATATAAAAATATACAGAAATATGTTAACCTTTAATTAAAATCTAACTGTATTATAAATCATTACAAGCACAAATATGCTATGTAGATAGAACTTGTCAAGAAGAATTTTGGGAGAGGAAGTAGTGGTGCTTAAAAGTTAAGCAGCAAATGCAAAAATCAGCAATAAACAACAAAAGTAAGATTTTTTTACATAAAAACAATGCTGTCCAAATCTGCAAACAAAATTTGCATTGAACACAGTCATGCATGTGAAACAGGTCAGTATAAAAAGCACTTTATCTGTACATATGCGCCAATTCATATTAGTCTTGATATATGACATCTGACATAGCCAACCATTAGATAACAGCCAGAAGAAATATTTCAAGTAAAGAAATGAGATAGCGAGCAATTGGGAGGCTTGAGGCCAGACAACGTCAGTCTGAGGTAGCTAGATGGCTAAATGTGAAACATAGCATTGTAAGCCACCTTTGGAATCAATTTCAAACAAGCCAACCATCACTAGAAGCCCTTTTCTGAATGTCCAAGGGCCATATCAACTAGGAATGACTGTTACCTACTCCAAAATGCAAGGCACCATAGAATCCATACAGCATGCCAGATCGCTTTCAACCTCATAGCCTACAGGAGACAACCAGTTGTGTGTGTCCCTTTGACATCCATGGGCAGATGTGGCTCAGTTGGTAGTGCATCAGGATCGTAATCTGCAATTCCCAGGTTTGAGTCCCAGCTGGGCCAGCATTGAGATTTATCTCTGCACAACTCCCCACGGTCAGTAGGGGACACCAATGGTCATGGAAAGGCTGCCGTCTGTCGGATGGGAAGTTAAGCTGTGGCCTCATGCAGGAGAGTCTCACCCTGTGCATGTTAAAGAACACACTGGAAGACTTGATGGGAGGCTACCATCTGTCTTCCAACAGCTGTTCCAGTGAGTCCCCCAACTTTCTCTGACCCTCAGGCTGCTTGTGACCTGGCCATTTAGCCAATGTGTAAAAAAACGTGCCGCTCAGAGGTAAAACAACCCAACCCAGCCCTTTGACATCTGGCCAGCACAAAGCCTGATTGAATTGGTCTCGGCAATATTACAACTGGACTCAATGTCAATGAGACAATGTTCTGTTCACTGATGAATCCCAATTTAGTATGCAAACCGATTCCCAATGACTACTGGTCTGGAGACAATTTGGAACCAGATATTATTTTATTAACATCGGGAAAAAGACAGTTTAGGGCTGGTGATGTGTTGGCACGGGCAGGCATCACTCTCAATGGCAACACAGATCTTCATGTCATTATTAGTTAAGTAGGGCAATACATTGGGATACTCTAGGATAATACATCGCTGATCACAATCCACCTCCCAGAACCCTCCAGGAGCTCCAATCTGCACTCGTGCATGAATGGCAATTACTCCCTCAAACCCTCATTGACATCCTGTTTTGCAGCATGACAAGTTGTTGTGCAGCCTGCATCGATGTCCGAGGTGATATTAATATTAAAGGTACGATATTTTCAGGTAGTGATTTTCTAATTTAAATATTTCATTAAATATTAACAGGAATGCATTTGTTTTTAAGTATTAGTGGGATATATTATCATGGACTTTGCCAGTACGTTTCATTGAAATCCATCATAGAGCCTGTTTGTCATTCATGTTTTTGTCGCTTGACTTTTGAGCACCTGTATAATTGGCTACAGACAAGAAGAAACATAATTTTACTTTTGGTTTAACAAGTTTCAGTTATGAGTTATTACAGGAATTCAATACTAACAAAACTAAGGTTGCAGAGATTTACACTATATTGGTAAGCAAAATTGGGTTGCAGGTGGTTTGAGTCATTTAATATTACTAGTTTAAATATTATTATATTTTTTAGTTTGCAATGAAAGAATATTTTTCATATAGAGAAAATTTAAATACATTCAAAAATATAAAATATTCTTCCTTATAAAACTTACATGTTTCAAAGGCTTACCTGCATCACAGCATTGTCCAGTGGATTTAAAAATATAAGAATATTATTTAGAAGAGATGCTAAATCTATAAAATACACTGTTGATCCATTATGGCATGCTAAAATAGAAAAAAATAATTTAAGCACAGGAAGGACCAAAAAAAAAATTTAGCACATGAAGGACCAAGATATTTGTAATGCCATCTACAAATTTAATATCAAATACTTGCTTATAACAATAAACATTTACATACTGTAAAAAAAAACAAACTTCACTTTGTTTTAGGTGTTTGATAAACTCTACTGTTAGTATTCAATATATGTAAACACTATAGTTATGGTACATGGTATTAATGACACTACACAAGTAACAGATATAAACAAAAAATAACCCTCACTATTATACAAACATGGTAAACCGGACGAACATTTGCTATTTTACAGAGTCATCTTATTAGCTGTTTGATATTGAGACATTCCCCCCATTTGATACCGTGATTGTATACTGCTGGTGGATAGTTTATATTGCTAATAGAAGAAATCTTGAATAGTAACCATAGCATAATGGTCAGGGCAAATTCAAGCGACTGGAAAAAAATTTGGACAAACATACCACAATTAACAAAAGTTAATAGGTGTTAATTGTTAAATATGAAAATAAACTTTGCACTCTTCTGATAATGATGAAGTACTATTTCCTAAACAAAGGAAGTAATCATTCTGTATAGTTGAATTATTCAATACTGCTGTACTCCATAATTATCAAAGTGGTAACTAAAAACTGTGGTATGGTATATTACCAATTACTTTATTAAAAAAAAAAAGCACTAGTTAAGTAGGGCAATACAATGATTACTATCACCATTTACATGTCCTTCAAATATTGAGAATAAAGCTTAAAGCTATAGAGGAAGTGAGTAACCAATTATTTAACCAACTCATACAGTGTATTTAGTGCAAGCCCCAAGATTCTTCACATACTATAAGTAAATTCTTTGAATAATACCAACATACTAGTTACTGTAAGTGAATCATTTGAATAATAATAAAAATAAAAATAAATAAATATCCCCTCAAGCAGCTGCTTGCCACAGAGGTCTGACAGGAGCCTGTCAGTTTATGTGCCATAGTAGAAGGTGTGTGAGAATGGCTGGACCTCAGCAAAAAAAAAAAACACAAACGTCCATGCCTTGTCTGGGGCTCGAAACCAGATCCCTTAGATCAGTGGTCAAGTGCACTAAACCAGCATATTACATATACTAAATTCATAATATTTAAGATAGCACATTACATACAGATATACCTTAGAACTTAAAAGTAGATTGTAATATTTCCAGACCACTGCATAATAGTTTGGTTCTTTCTAGGGTTAGTTATGGTAGTGAAACTTGGATGCTTTGTAAACAAGATAACAGGAAACTAGATGCTTCTGATTCCAGATGTTTACGCAGTATCTTGGGCATTAGGTGGTTTAACTTTGTAACTAATGATGAGGTTAGGCAAAGGAGTTTGCAACCTCCTTTAAGCAGCATATTGTGCAGACTCCATTGGTTTGGCCATGTTGCCCGTATGAATAATTATAGATTGGCGAATAGGGTTATGAACAGTGTGCCTAAAGGCCTCAGAAAGAAGAGGAGACCTAGGATGCGGTGGGCAGACAATGTCAAACAGGACCTTGTTAGAATTGGTGTGCAGTGGCCAGATGCAGTAGATGTAGCTCAAGATAGACTTGCTTGGAGAACTAAATTGCACGGTCTGGTTGGACCTCCGTAGCCCATGGCTGCTTGAGGATGATGATGACGAGTTATATATATATAATTCAGGCTTGAAAAATAATATTTTGTTTTTTAATTTGTTTTATATTTTATTAAACTACAAAATAAATAATTTTATAAAGCCATCTGATTGCCATTTTTTAGAAGCACTAAATGGTATTGCTGATTTGCTTGTTAACATTCCTATTTGCTGAAGCAAACTTCTGATTTAAGTTCACAAGTTTGATTTGAACTATTATCAATAAATATTTCCTTAAAATTTTGAAAATCTCCTAAAAATTAGCAAAAAAAATAACTGCTATTTTTAAAAACGGTATATTTTGGAAGTAATTACAAAGTACTTACTGTCATTTTTTTTTTCTGTTTCACACTCTTTTCTGTCATAAACCTATTTCAGTATTCCATAAATTATTTTTATCATTTTTCCAGCATTTTATGCATCTTTCCTGCTCTTAAAATCGAAACTGGAAGTAAACACATCCTTCTTAGAAATTATGGATGCAGGCTATCTCCATTCCGTGTGCTATAAGTGGCTCCTATATTGTTTAGTGCTGGTGCAGCATTTGGATACCCTTTGTAAAGTTAGTATTTACTTTTTTTTATATTTAAACCTTAGTTTTATTTCAGTATTTTTTCCCCCATAAATTAGTGATCTTTTGGCTGATTGATAAGTATTGATTTTTCATAGTTATGCAACATCAGATGGCCAGCCTACAACTTGTTGCTGTGAATATTTTAACATCGCATTAGGCTATATGTTAATTTTTATTTTATTATTTACTACTTTTCCAGTAAAAATTTAATCTGGTATCATTTTCTGAAAATAAATGTGGTCTTGGATATGGAAGCAAATTCATTTCTGTTGATTTATTTCCGTAAGTTAGCAATCTTTCTGAGTTATGCTACATCAGAGGCTGGCTTAAAAGTTGTTGCGGATATTTTATTTAACATCCCATTAGGTTATATGCAATTTTTATTTTATTATTTCTTGTTTTTTTAGTAAAAAAACTTTAGAGCTTGTACCATTTTTCTGAAAATGAATGTCATAATGTTTAGGAAAAAAAGCAGCCAAGGAAGTTTTTTTTCTATTCATAACCAGTTTAGAAAATCCCATGAATGTGAGAAGTCCAAGTTACTTTTGACTAATAACTCTTTTGGCTGATCGATAAATATTGATCATTCTATTATCGTGTATTTTAAAACATTGGTTATGTTTAAAATATACGATATTGAAAAGAATCATTAAAAGAAATAAAAGTCACATTTCAGGTTGAATATTATATTATTTGGGAAGAAATTTCCTTTTGATTAATATATAATTTAACTATTTTTATTCATCAGGTTTTCCAAAATGAAGCCTTAATTGTATAGTGCGATCTTTTTTTTTCAGCATATCACATTTAAAAAGGCTTATTAAAATTGTTAATACTATTTATTTTCATAAAATTTGTAAATTTGTTAATACTATTTATTTTCATAAAATTTGTAAATTCTATTTAATTTGGTATATAACATGACTATTTCTGCTAATTAGAATTCTTTAAAAAGAATTCTAATGTTGACTTGTTTATCTGACTCAGCACAATTGGCTAAAAGCCTAGAATTTTCTCAAAGTATGGTACTGAGAAAAAAATTACAAAACGAGACAAATATTTACTCAAAACCAAAAAAATAATTTTTTCATTATTCAGAAATAAATAGTCTTTCTATTCATGTGCATTATAATCATTTCTGCCTATTAGTTTTTTTTTAATTTTTATTTGTTTTGCCAGATGCATCTTTTTACTGCATGACTGCAAAAAAAAAAATTCCTATTAAAATAAAGCTTGTCATCTTTGTTAAATATTTTATTTTCAGAAAATCCAGAATTAAATGCTGATTAATTTGGCATATAACATGCCAAAATTCCTTGCATTAGTTATTTGGCAAAAAAGTTTTAAAGTTAATTTGTTTTGGCTGAGCATAGGGAGAAAATAGCTTAGCCTCTGGATGGAAACCAGTTTTTTAGGCTGGAACTGGAAGGGTTAAGTGAGATTGCACTGCACTATGTTATAAATCTCCTTTGTATTGTGTTTTCAATAGAAAAGAACAGAAAATTGTGCATGCAGGCTCTTCTTAATCAGGTTCATGAACCTAATCTCTTCACCTTACTTCTTGCTAGCAAGTCCTAGTTCAGTTGTGAGGGTATATCTAGCAATGCTTTACTCTCATAGTACTTCTTTTTTCTTTCAGTTATTGGTAATTTAGTACAGACGAGCAAGGGGGTCAAGACACCAGTTCTATAGGCACAAGAATATATACACTAAACATTAACAGAGCATATATGTGTTAATGCATTTCATAAATGTATAAGGGAGGAAACAGGTCCTCAAAATCTTGAAAAGCTACAGGATTTCCTAAAAAAAAAAATTCAAAAGAGCATATGACAATGTAAAAAAAAATTAAAAGAGCATCATGGTAAAGAAAGTATACAATGATTGACAATTCAAGTTTTCCAGGTATATGTAACAAGGGCAAATTTCCTTAACAGGTTTTTTTTTTTACAGTTAGCAATTAGATAAAACACAATACAAATGAAATGCAGTCTATAAATAAGAAAATAGTTCTTACCCAAAAGATTGCTAAGGGCCCATAAAAACTCTTTTTTCAAATGATGGAACTGAGAAGACATAATTTTTTCCATGCAACTCTTGAAACTAACATGGCTTAATAGATGTATACACAAGACATCAGAACCACTACTTAAATTACCAAGACATCGAACCAGTGGAGTTGCTGGCTACAAAATGAATATACAAAAAAAGAAATATTTATTTCAACTTTGCTTATAATTATTACAATAACAAGCTGTTTTGAAAAAAAAAAGCTGGATACATGTAATGCTGACTAAATATGAAAATTTTCCTTTAGCAAATATTAAGATTGCAGAATTAACTACAATTATAAACACACTGTTTACATTGCATAAAAATCTCAACAGTTCACTAAAAAGCAGTACATGTACCACTTCCTTGATATAGCTTTTATAATGCATTGTAGTCCAGCTATTATAATCTGCATAAATATTGGCATCTAATATTGATTTAGTAAGCTATAATGCATTTTTTAACTTCTGAGTTCCTTTTGTAATGCTCCAAAGATTATTAACTTTTCAAGTTGGACTTTTAGTCTCATTCAAATTTATTCAAATTCTGGATAGCTTTGTCGGGCACCAGGCAATATTAACTTGCCAAGTAAAGTTGAAATAGGGTTCGTTATGTATATAGCATTACTTATCGAGTAAGAATTCAAAAAGGATTGTCAAGTTTAATTAAAGTTTAAATCTAATCAAAAATCAATTAACATTGCTCAAGAGAAAAATAGCAAAAATTCAAAAGTTTCTAAAACAAACAAAGTTTATTTCCAAAAAAATCAATGGAAGAATACAAAAGTTGCAGTATTAACAACTCACATCTATTTAAATCTCTACTACATCTCTCTCCACTACAATACTACATCTCCACTGACAATACTCATTCTAACTCATTGACAGCACTCTCTCCACTAACTGTCAATTCTGACTACATTTACTCTGTGACCTAATGTAACTTAGTTATACATGAGGTGTACAAATCCAGCACGTGTCTGTTGCACGCTGGGAAAATAGTTGCATAATCTGATGATCGCACTAGCTATGATTCAGGAGGGGTCGTCCTACATGCGCATTAGCGGCTGAGAATCAAAAGGTCGGAGTTGCAAATGCGCAACTCCTACAGATCGGAAACGAGAATTGTGATGTCCAAAAAATGAAATAATCTCTAAAATAATAAATATAATGTAAATAAAGTAAAACCAGGTAAGGAAAAGTAAAAGTGAATAGTAGATCATCACACAGCAAAGTGAAAATAGTTGTTGGACTGGTTTCCCTTGACATCTCAAAAGCATTTGATTCAGTTGAACACAAACTTATCTTGCAAAAACTCTGCTATAATTTTAATCTATCACTCTTTCCTGGTTTAAAAATTATCTCAACGACTGTGTCATCCGAACTTAATTAAGCACTAATGAGATCTCTACACCTCTTATAATCAATCAGGGAGTACCTCAAGGAACCATTCTTAGCCCACTTCTCTTCAACCTTTTTGTTAATGATCTTCTAGAATCCTCCACCAACTACAATATTTTTATGTAGGCAGATGATTGTCTTCTTTCTTTTACCTCAAGTTCTTTCACTTCTCTAAAACAAGAAATAGAAAATAATATTCATGATGTGCTTTATTGGTATACTAAAAATGGATTCACTGTCAATATCAAGAAAACCAATAATGTTTTTCTTTCAACTTCAAAATTTTCCCAGCCTTACATAAACATTAAAATTAATAACACCCATATTACAGTTTCCACTTCCATGAAGTACTTAGATATGACGACAGATAATAACCTTGACTTCAGAATTCACATTTATAAAACCATCGCTTCAGCTTCTAAAAGAACTTATATATTGAGGTACATCAAAACTATATATCCTCCTATGCCCCAATGTTCTACAAAATTTACATCCGACCGAAACTCGAATACTGTGCTTCCACTCTTTTAGGTATTAATAAAAAGAACTCTTGTAAATTAGAAAAAGTTCAAAACGAAGCTCTCAAAATCATCAGCAAAATCTATTTTAACAAACGAGAATTTCTAACACTTACAACTACACAAACCATTCCAAATACCAATTCAAACTACAGACATTTACACACTACACAATTCGTTCCAACTACCAAATCCCCACTCTTGAATCTAGAAGCTGCGGTTTATTACCCTTATCATGACACTATTTATAACGTCTCATCCCCTTCATTCGATTCTTACACCCTATATTCGATTACATCACCACATCCTTCACTCTGATAATAAAATGTTTTCTACTCCCAAGATTTTCAAAGCTAAGCATGGTGAAATTTCTTTTTTCCTTTCAAGCAATTCAACTTAGAACTCTCTACCGAGCGATATCACTTCTTTAAATTCTAAAACAAAATTCAAAAAGTATATTACTCCACTCCTATTAGAATATTGAAATGTTTGACCAACAACATCTCCTCACCCCTATTCCCACTTCCCATCTTTGCCCTTTGTCTGGATTATCTGCAATCTTTTTTTTTTCCTCCTGTTCACTCATTTAACTCTACATTGTCTTAAACCTTCTTTTTCTTTCCACTTATTTCCCTGTTTTTTTTTTTTTATCATATTTCATATTATATATTTGTCTTCATCTGTGCAACTTGTCATTTTGTTTATATGTATCAAATAATTATGCAATTTCTGTAAATATGTTTGTATTTTTGTACTATCATCAATATTTCTTTTTAATTTCACAAATGTACTGGGGCATCAAGCCACTTGAATGTTTAAATTAATATGCAAAATTACCTGTACCTTGGCTTTACTGCAAACCCCTACATGATATAAATTATTATTATTAACTACCATAACTAACTCTAGAAAGAACCAAACTATTATACAGTCCATATTTAGTCTTTAGGTGTATACACCTATTTCTCCACACTCTCCATATATTCTTAAAAGTCCCAGCAGCAATCCCTATTGTTCTGTTTATCTCATGTAGCACATCACCAGTATCTGTTACATAGCTTCCAAGATAATTAAACTGAGACACTAGCTCACGAGTGCAACCATTCAGATTAATAGAACCACAACCTGCCTGACCAATTTTCATCCCTTTAATTTTCTCTGTTTATCACCAAGCCTACTCTATTACCAGTCTCATCAACAGCTCTAATGACAGAGTTCATCTCATCAACATCATTTGCCAAAAGTGCCAAACCATCAGTGTAATCTAAATGAGAAATTTTCAGATCTCTAGACCATTTAGGCCCAAAATCTATCCCTTGCACTGAATTTCGCATAACATAACCAATAGCCAAACTAAAGAGGAAAGGAAACAAAAAGCACCCTTGACAAATAGCAGAAGTAATGCTAAACCAATTGCTACAAGCTATACCAACTCTCACACGACTCAATGCTATTCTAGAGAGCTTTCATTATGTTAACCAACTTGTCTGGTATGCTACAAGATCCCACAATCAAACACAGATTATGACAGTCAACAGAGTTAAAAAGCCTTTTTCGAAATCTACAATGCTAGTAACCACAGGTTTCTGAAACTAAACATTTCTCAAGAATCTGCCTAAGAGAAAAAATCTTAACTACACATCCCCTGCCACTTCTGAATTCACACTGCTCATCATGCAAGTGTCCATTAACCAGATTCTTAATTCTATTACAGACAATCATGCAAAGAACTTACCAGGAACACAAAATAGGCAGATACCCCTATATTATCACAAGAACTGCAATCACCGTTTTTAAAATTAGGGATAATAGCTCTGGTAAAATCCTTAGGAACAATGCCTTTATCATAAAAGATATTCAAAATTTCAGTCAGCCACGCGGTAACCAAAACATTCCTAGTTCTAACCATTTCCATAGTAATTTCATCGACCCCTGGGGATTTATGTAGTTTAAGTTAAGAAACAGCCAAAATAACTTCAGACTGTAACATAGAGCCAATATTTAAGCCAGTAATGCATCTATCATCATTACATACAATGGGAGTAGAACTAACCACATTGTTTAGAATATTTCTGAAATGCTCAGCTCACCTAGCCATGACAGAATCCTCACCTGGAATAACCTTACCTTATTTATTCTTCAATCCCTGCATACTTGTCTGTTTCTTCCTATAAAACATTGACTATCTAGTACAGCTCTCTGCTGTCTAGCTGCTTCCTCTGCTTTTGTCAGCCAAACCATCAAGCCAAAAATTCTTATCAGCTGCTAACTGATCCTTTTTTAAATTTATTAAGCTCTTTGTAACACTTTCTGTTAGAACTAGTAGGGTATTGATTAAGATCATTCCTGCAGTTCTTCCTTTCCAAGCTTCCTTTTCCAATCCAGTGCCTTATCACTCAAATAATTTTGCCTCCTCTGCTCCATTTTATCCAAAAGAGTTAGTTTCAAGAAAATGTTTAAAACGATCCCATTCTTCCTCAACTTCATTAGTAAGCAAACCATGACTGCCATAATGACTAAGTAACCTATCATGGTAAGCTTTAGTTACAACTGGGTCTTTCAGAGCTTCAGTGTTAAAGGTAACTTTTTTTAACCTTAGCACAATACTTCTTAAGTTTATGTTGCAAGACACTTTTAAGAAGGTAATGATCAGAACCAATATCAGCTCCCATATATGACCTGGTATGCTGTCCCATAGTCGAGTGGTTAGCGTGCTTGGCTACTGATCTAAGGGACCTGGGTTCGAGCCCCGGGTTAAGGCATGGCTGTCTGTGTCGTTTTTCTGCTGAGGGCCTGCCATCCTCTCAGACCTTCCCTTCCACTATGGCATATAAACTGACAGGCTCCTGTCAGACCTCTGTGGCAAGCAGCTGCTTGAGGGAGTATTTTTTCTTATTTATTCTTAACAGAACTAGCCCATTTGCTGTTAATTAATATATAATCAATTATATTCTTGTGCAGCCCATCTGGTGAAACCCACGTGTACTTATGTATGTCACGGGCGCTTGTAATAAGTGTTAGTTATTCTCAAACCATTAAGTTTACCTACCTGTAAGAGACTTTGCCCATCGTAGCTACTAATACCAAAGGAACCCGTCATCCTCCCCAAAGGTCAGAGTCAGCAACAAATTTTATTGAAGTCGCCTAAAACAAGAGTAATATCTCTTTTCTTGACAGAATTCAAAATATCCTGAAGTTGTCTGTAAAACCTATCTTTCTCATCAGCAGCCTCCTCAGTTGGGGCATAGCAACAGATAACATTCAAGTCTTTAATGCTTGTCTGAAATTTAGCTGTAAGAAACCTTTCATTAATGCACCTCATATCCTAGAAGAGCACCATTAGCATGTCTGCTGAGAAGCAAACCTACACCTTGGAGATGCTTTCCATCTTCCTTTCCTCTAAAGAGAAATTTATGATTATTTTTAAGTATCTGACCTTTATCTGCCCATCTGGTCTCTTGCAAACTGAAATATCTAAGTTATAATGGTGGAAGTCTTGTAAAGGACATCAAGAGAATAATCTTTGAACATAGTTCTCACATTCCAACTCCTGTGGAGAGAAAATGGTTAGTGAGATGTTTAAAGAAACTATCATGCCAACTTTGAAAAATCAGATAATTGAGAGTAGGACAAAACTAGAAGTTTTATAAAATTTTATATATTGTCTGTTGACTGGAAAAAAAAATTCTCTGAGCAGTAAATGCAATTTTTTTAAAATCCTTTCTAGTTCAATAAATTTTTCTTCTGTATAAGTAATCTGGTCCAAATTAATTTCTTATAAATGTTATTAAATTACAAGGTAGGGGTAAGTTGCTTATATGAAAACTTCAAACAGTTTGTATGACAACTTAGAGGTAACAGAAGTTTTCACAATAGAATGAAAACTGAAGTAAAAATAAGCATTGAGTCAACCTTGACATAGAACCCAGTGGTACAAAAATTCAGTGATGAATCAGCATGACATTGGACTTGAAAGGGTTTAATGTTTACAAGTGAATGTGCTTTAATCATCAATTACACACTGCCCATATTGTGGAAGTGGTAAGTTACTATGGCAAACATTAACACCGTAGCCTTTTCAATGTACGATAGTTTTGTTGCACAATTTCAAGTTACAGTTCAAAATGGGTATGTTAAACTATATTCGAGTGCAATATTTAAGTCATAAAATACTATTTGGTCTATTTTGTTGTGATTTTTAAACTTTTACAGTGATACAAGTTTTTATTAAATGTTAATGACATATAATAAACACACTGTGTTTTTATATTATTCTTGCACTAATAAGCAAATCAAGGACTAAGCTACCTTGCTGGTGATTGGACTAACTACTATTGATAAAATATGTTATAGTGCTTTAACCTGATAGGTTTCTGAAATTAAAATTCCTGTAATGGTTATTTTTGAGAAACATAACTGTTTCTTAAATGAGATGATGAGAAATTCATCATACAAAATAAACTTAGCATACAAATTTTCAGCATACAAAATAAACTTAGAACCTTGTCCTGACGTAATAGACAGAAATAGATAAAATTACATAACAAACCACTATTATTTATCATTCTGATTGGAATTCAAAATCATACATTTTAATTTTACTCAATAAATAAGATTAAAACATAATTAAAAAAAAACACTAAACTTAGTCCAATCTTTAAAAAGTAGAACTTTATTCTAATATCCAGTGATGTGGCTGATATTTAATGAAGCAAATTCTACATTTTACAGCCATAGTTAGAAAAAGGTATAAATTGTTAAAAACTTATCTTTTGTTTCAATTATAATGTACACATCTGAACAACAAAGTTCAATTTATTGAAAATACTTCAAATGTATTTGGCAGAAGAGAATGGCAATAGTTTATAAAGAAGTAAGCATCTACTATTATGGGATGGTAATACCCATCAAACAGGTGTGGAATATGGTGGACAACTGAGCAGAGGATGTAGGAATGGATATTTTATTCAGGTTTAACATAACTTTTTTTCATTAAATCAGCAGGCAAAGATTTCTTTTAAACATCAATAAAGCAAGCTTTCAGAATTAAGAAAAATATATTAAAACAAATTTCTTTAAACAAGATTACAACCTTATAACCCATTAGCACTATTCAAACCACTAGAGTGAAAATGGTAAATTGTGGAACACTTTCAACATGAAAATGCTAAACACAGTGTCTATGCTGGAGGTACTATTTCTTCAGTAATTTCAGTTGTAAATGATTTGTGAATCCAGTTACAATGTTATTGAAACATAAATTTTGAAGTGAAGCTTCTTTATAGACAGAACTTTTACAAAATGAAAACTTCTCTTAACTGGAAAATTCTCTTGGCAACATCGATTAAAACAACATTAACCAATGGAATTTTTCTTAACTAGAAATGGAAAGGAAATTGAATTTTATTTCAGTGATTATTGCTGATACTCAATATAGGGTGGATATGATTAACTATTAAATCAGTTTTAAAATGGAAAAAGTTCTAGATGGACACTGCAGGGGAAGACAAACATTTTTGATTAGTGGATGAAAATAATTCCGTGATCATTGACTCTTCATTAACAGTGAAGGTGTGTTGCTGCAACTGAGAGTTGCATACTAATAAGAAATAACCATGTGGGAAAAAACCACAACAGCAACCTTCTGGATCCTATTTCCAGGACTGTTTCCAATCTGTTGGGTCCTTCTGGACCCAACAGTTTCGGAACTTGGTAATTTTTATGCACGAATAAATATCATGAATATATATTGCAATATAATATCAACCCTTAAAGTGATGGGCAACACTATAATTCCCTTAGAACTTGCCAAGAGTTTTTATATTTTTGCTAAAAAAAATTTCCCTTTTAAAAGTTTTTTTAAATTAAACATGGAAATTAATGAATTTTATCATGTACCATAACTTGTTCCGTCAGTTATTTACTTCCTGATAAAATTCTACAGCTCCTTAAATTTTCTTACTGAGCAGAAATAATATTATATAATCAGGCACTTTAACCCTTCCAGGGTCTGACCTGAAAAACTGGTTTACATCCAGAGGCCAAACTATTTTTCACCATATTTTTTTCCCTCAACAAAATATTCATTAAATGGAAAAATTGAGCAGTATTTTTTAAGTTTTAATTATGCATTTTTATAAGTTATATAAGAAAATTTTCATACTGCAATTTCTATTTTCAAAAAACTGAAGTTTCAAAAAACGGATTTAACTGTCTTTGGTCTCTATTTCAGATTTAACATGGACCCTGGAAGGGTTAATAATATTATTAATTATAATATCATATGCACTGATGCTCAAATATAACTCAAAATAGTTTCCAGTAAACACACTGAAAGGACAATTTATTATACACTGTGATGGCAATCCATTCACTTTTCCTTTTCCTTAACCAGTTTTACTTTATTTATGTTATAATTATTATTTTGGGGCTTTTCTTTAAGCTGATCATCATTTCTCTCACCCCAATCTGTAAGAGAAGTTACACAAGCATAACTCCGATTTTTGATTGACAATCACTAATGCATGCAGAAGAACATGCCCCCTTTTGTGTCATAGCTAGTGTGATCTTTAATTTATGCAAATATGTTTTCCCAGCGTGCAACACACGCGTCAGTTGCATGCCACGTGTAATGTAAGTGACATTAGGTCATGGAGTTAGTAGAGAGAAGAGTGAGTAGTACGACAGAATGTTGAATGTTAGTGAGATTTTGTTGGAGCTCAGTGGAGCAATATTTTTTAGACTGAGCAGTTAGTTGCTCAGAATTGTTATAGAAGAAGAATTCACTTTGGCAAACCTAAATTTTTTTGGAAATAAACTTTATTTATTTTATGAAATAATTTTGATTTTCTAATTTTTTTTCTTGAACAGATTTTGACTAGAATTAACTTTAATAATTGGCAATCTTTTGATTTGAATTATTTTCTAACAAGTAGCTTTTTTATACTTAGAACCCTCATTTAACTTTATTGGCAAAATTAATTGTCTGGTACCCAGTTATCTGGTAATTTAACATATATCTTGAATCAGTTACAAGGTCTATAGTAAAGAAAGTAACATACATTTTGAAGCATTACGACACACCCACCTAATAAAGTGCGAGTCTACTTTTGCCCTCACAACAGCAGCAAAACATCATGACATGAACTCTATAAGGTGTTGGAAACATCCATCTGTCCATAAAGTGCCAAGAGTTGTTGGATGGTGAGTTTTGAGCTCAAATGCATCTCTCCACTTCATCCCACAGATGCTCAATAGGGTTCAAATCTGGAGAGTGAGAGGGCCATTCAAGAGTTGTGGGCTCACTGAAATGCTCCTCCAATTAGTCCTTCGCCAAATGGGAGTGATGAAATGGGAATGGATAGCTATCAATGGATGTAGGTAGGTGGTCATGTCAACATAGCTTTGTGTAGTGATAGTAGTCTCAATGGGTACAAGGGGCCCCAAGTGTCCTGGGACATGTAAACATGCCACAGAACTTATGCCAACTCCACCGACCTGTAACACCCTGACTTGACAGTTGTGTTCATGACCTCGTGTGATCTACACCACATATGCAACCTTCCGTCCCCATTGCAACTGGAACCTCGATTTGTCAGACCAAGCTACCCATTTCCAATCTTCTATAGTCCATTAACAATGTTCCTTTACCCATTGCAGACTCATAGCATGGTGATGTGCTATTAACAAGGGTACTCGATGTGAGCATTGGCTGCCATAGCCCAGTCGTGCCATTGTACATCAAATGGTCTTTGCACAAACCTTTGTAGCTGCCTTGTTGTTGAATGCTGACATTATCATCTGCACTGTGGCCCTCTGTTTCAATGCTACAGTACAGGAGAGGCGGCACTCACCTCAAACATAAATGGCACGGTTATGGCCACATTTTTCCTGGTGGCTGCAGGTTTTTATGTAGTCCTGGTACACACTTGTGACAGTCACATGCAGAAATCCTAGGCATCCTATAGTTGCAGATAAGGAACACCCCCCCCCCCATCTTCCTCGCACCGACCATCTGCCCATAATTGAATTTGCTCAGGTCACTGTGTTTACTCATCACAACAGTTGCAGATACACTATACAGCAGGTAAGTATCTGACCTATTTATAGGCCCTCAAGGAAAGGTTGGCCTCATTATTGTGATGGACTATGGCAGATTAGTGGATGGGTGCGGGTGTATGTGGTTGGATGTGTATTCAAACGGTCAGAATGATTGCATCCTGACCATTTGAACTACTAGGATATTACAGCCCAACACCTGCTTCCTTCACAACCTTACCTAAGTGAGTGTAAAGAACTGCAACCTGTAAAATAACAAGTATAACCTGCAACCTGTAATGTGGGCAACTGGTGCGGATTTTCCACAATTGTTTATTTCTAATTAATATCCTGGTTTCCCAAATGAGTTACTGTTTTTAAGATCATATAGTTCTTTCAGTTCATACCCTTAAAAAATTTTTGATTTTCAAAAACAAAATATTAAATCCCTAACATTTTCTTTTATTCTACTTTTCTGTATAATTATCAATTTACCTTAGTAACAGTGGTGTAACTACTGGCTTGGGAGCCCCTGGCAAATTTCAATGGCAGGCCCCGTCCTCTCCCCCTCAAAAAAAAAAAAAAAACTTGTTAACATGCTAACTTTGGGTAATTATTTTATAGAATAGAGAGCTTTAAAAAATTCATGAGGTATGAGTAGTACATTGCAATGATATTGTAATTTTTCAAAAATAAAAAACATACACTAAAATACTAAGGAAGAACAAGACTTACAAAAAAGTTAAGAAATATGTCAGTATTAGTTGTGAAGTTCCTTTTTTAAAATTCTTTCTAGCCTTTGTTTCCTCAAAGTTATCAATTATTTCTTCATAGTCCAACTTCCAGAGCAAAAGACTGTTCAATTGACTGCAGAGCCAAACTGCATAACTTCTCATGGGCCATGGTACTTCTTAAATAGTTTTTTTATTAATTTCGACTTCAAAAAAGAATGCTCAGCACTAGTGGCAATGACGGGAATGGTCAAAAATAACAATAAAGCAGTGCAAACCTGAAAGCTATATGATATGAAGAGATTTTTTACAATCAACAATTGCAAGTTCACTGATCGATCATATGTAGGTCATTAATGCATAATGTGGCAAAACTCTAGTATGGATGACATAATCACCACAGTCATTACAGCAGTAGTAGACAGGAAGTGGAGAGAGGTGAAGATGATGTGTTTTACATCATAGCAGATTGCATTTTGGAACAGCTGTTGCTGAAAATGGCATTTGCAGAGGTTTCAGATACTGTTACTTTTCCACTGACAAGACTAAGATTTCAGTTCAGATTCATCAAAATCCCTAATCCAAGTTTCCTCAATAGTGACAATTCAATGCAGAAAATCCTCCCCATATAAAATTTCAAACTTAATGTATGAAGGCTGATCTTCATGCATAACAGTACCTGAAACCTCTGCAAGCACCATTTTCAGTGACAGCTGTTCCAAAATGTGATATACTATGATGCAAAACACATCATCTTTGCCTTTCTCCCACTTCCTGTCTGCAACTGCTGCAACAACTTTGGTGATTGTGCCATCCATACTGGAGTGTTGCCACATTGTGCAATACTTTTGAAATGACCTATATATCTTTTGAATTTCATTTTTAAGAGCTGATTGCATACTGAGAATCTCTCTTAAAAATGATGCAGAAATGTCTCTTTTGTACTTATTTATAAACTCTGTAGCTTTTTGCAAAATATCTGCATCACTTAAGCTTTGAAAGTATGTAGGATGCAAAACATTAAAGTTTGAAACAACTTCATGCAAACCATTGAATCAACATGTAAGATAGTTTATGATTATGTCCAAGGTGCGAAAAAAACACATTCACTCAAAACACACTCTCAGGATCTTTAGCTGTACCTCTTCATAGAGTTCATCAAAATGTTGCTTCACCTTTCTCTGGTGAGTCTGGAGAAATTTAGGATGAATGGACCAACTCGCTACAGTGTTAGTTGCTTCTTCCTCCAAATCCTCAAAATTATTCCAATAAATTTGAAGTTTCTCAAGACTTTTAAGCATTTTGAAGTATCTGTTAGGTCGGCTGTTTTTGACTGAAACAATTTAGATGATATGTTAATGGACTGTAAAATCTTCAATGAAAAGCCATGAGGCAAACAAAATTGCTTGCCAGAGCCAACTGAACACATCTGTACTTTTTACCCAGATATAATCCCATGAAACTAGCAAAAAAGTTTTTGATATTAACGAAAATTAACTTAATCACTAATAATTAATATTCAATACATAGGCATCATCCCCTGATCAATAACAGAATATCATTAATTAATTAATAATTGACTAAAAGATTCAGAGCCATTTTCATGCAGATCAGATGTAAAACAATCACACATATCTCTTGTGATCAGCTGCCAGGTTACAAAGTTATGGTGATACAAAACTGACATTGGCCAATAAATGACAAGCAAAATGCAATAGGAAGATAAATAACATAACAGTAGAGTACATAAAGTGCATAATTTATTATAATTAAAACTCAACACCAGTGAAAGAAAAAGCCTTATCAACCAAATAGCCCAAACCAGATAACAATAGACATGCATGAGACACAATCATGGTCCACAGATTCAATCATGGCCCACAGATTTCCAAAGTTCTCTAATCTGCATTATTTCCTTCACTCTGAAGTTTCCGATTCTAAGTAATGCAATTAGTGTTTAGTTGGCCAGAGCCAGGAGAGTTTGGTATAGGTTCAACCAACATCAATTTAGAAACAATCTATGACCTTCAGCTATGTAAAAGAATTTAGGTATGGACTTTGCCTTGTGTTCTGCCCAGAAATGGTCAGCTGGAGTCTTATAGATTTCTTCTGATTGGTATGCAGGTGAGCCACAAGCAAGCACAGATTAGGGAGTGGTGACACAGCTGCAGCTTTAGTACAGTATAAAACAGCTAAATCATAAACAATTCTTCCCTTTCATTAACATCCTCCTTTTATGAAAAGGGCAAAAATACTATACAATTTGAAGGCAGATTTTCTTTAGTGTGAAACTGAAAAAACCTTAAAATCGGATTTTCATATTTTAAACCAAAAATTTGAGAAAATCCGAAAAAATCTGAGTAGTTTGCAGCTCTGGTTATACCCATACTTAGTAATAATCTAACTACTAAACTATCAGGTAACCAAATAAATTCATGCATTTTTTTCAATATTATCATTTCAACAAAAAGTGCATAAGCACAATTACAAGTGGTGCACATACTTCAATACACAGTCAAAAGCATGTGGCACACAATCAATTGATGTGTAGCAAGTGTGAATAGCAGTTTGGTGAAATTGGTGGGTGATGAAAACATGCCTGTGTCGAATACAATTATTCAAGCATGCTTACTTTATGAGTTTAAACTGGGAACTAAAATGGCACAAGCAGTATGCAAGATATGTACAGCATTTGGAGAGAACACAGCGAGCAAAAGGATGGCCCAAAAATGGTTCAGAAAATTTGCATTAGGTGATGAGACACTTGAAGATGTACCATGTGAGAGAAGACCAACCATCATTGATGACAATGAACTGAAGGCCAGCATTGAGTTGGATTCACGTCAAACATGCCAAGAGCTTGCAGAAATGTAATAATTCTACAGAAGTTTTGCATTTCCATCGTTTTGTTTTGCATTTCCATGTTCGCATTTCCATCGCCTAGGAAAAGTCTGGAAGCTGAACAAATGGGTTCCACATGAACTGACTGCCAACAACAAACTTCAGCTGCTTACGATCTGCTCATCACTGCTTACACACCAAGAATGAGCCATTTTTGGACAGATAGTTGACATGTGATGAAAAATGGATTGTCTTTAGGTACACCAAAAGTTCATGTCATTGGTGTCATCCAGTGAACCTGTATCGCACACACCAAAGCCCAGGATCCACCAATAGAAATTTTGTTGGGTGTCTGGTGGACTACAGCTGGTATTGTCCATTATGAATTTCTAGCCACTGGTCAAACAATCATTGTGGATTTCCACTTGGCACAGCTACAATGGGTTGCAGAAGCACTGCTCCAAAAACAGCCTACACTTGTTTATTGCAGAGGCATTGTGATCCTTCAGGACAATGCTCATCTTTGCAAATGTGAGTGACCTGAGATAAGCTCCACAGCCTTGGTTGGGAATTCTACTTCACCCTCCATCTTCCCAAGATATCACGCTATTTGACTACCATCTTTTCTTGGTACTGGACAATCATAGGTGCAACTGACATTTTGAAACTGAGAAGCACTGGAAACAGAGTTGAAGGAGTTCTACAGGAATGACATTTACAAACCTGTATCTTGTTGGGAAAAGGTTATAGATTGTGCTGGTGCTTACTTTCCTGAATAAAATACCTTTATTCAATTTTTATGTATGATTTCATTTTACCCTCAAAAACTGCATAAACTTTTTTGGTTACCTGATACACATAATTAAATATGCAAGTTTTAAAAAAGGGAAGAAAATAATTTTCAACTGAAATAAACATGGGTTTATTATGAAATAATAAATTATCACAGGAAAAGTCCTGTAGACATGGAACACTTGAAAAAATGAGTTGAAAAAAAATTGGTTGTCCTGACTGGGATGTTATATTATTTTTCAGATAGTGTATATGTGTTTATATTGCATTTTGATAATTAAAAAAATTAATTAATAATCTGTCTTGTATTATTAAAATTGAAATATATTTAGGATGAAAACTTCCATTAAATATTTTTTTTATTGGTCCCATTGATTTGTTATAGTGATTTCACTACATCTCCATTAAAGGGATATATATTTCACTGAATAATATACTTGTTTAATATAACTCATTTATGTGTATGTTTAATATAAAGTAAAACTGCTCTTCACCTAAAAATGTCAGTTATCTTTTCATAATTTTGTATGCCAAGTTTTGAAGTTTAATAACAAAAACGAACTACAAAATGCAATATAAATCAAATTCTAGCATTATCAATTTTAAATATAGCTCTATAGTAACATAAATTTAATTAGCTATCAGTCATGAATTTTACATATTAAAAGATCTTGCAAAGAAGTTAACTTACTAGAACATCGATATGTTCACTTTGTATTACTTTTGTAAGATAATTCATAACCAAGTCTCCAATTTTAAGTTGTAAAGCATCTGGCTTTTCCTGAATCCTCCTGAAAAAAAAAACACCTTAATTTTACATATTATGATATTGGTAATTTAAAAGTTATTAATGCTTTAAGGGCTATATCAGCCATGATTTGAAATGGATTCATCCTATTAATAGCATTCCTTTGTTATTATTACTCTTCTCATTTGAGCTTATAGGCATTAGATGCAGGGTCAGAATTGGGGATAACCAGGCAATTTCTACACTGGAATTTGACTAACTGGAAAAGAGGCAAATAAATATATTACACACTAACAAACCAGCCACCAAACATTTGGCAAGACAGAAAGAAATTTCTCCTCTATTGAAAATTCCTTTGTTCATTATTTATAGCACACAGGATAGCTCAGAAAGTAATGGCAAGCTTTTGCTAGATCTCCCACTGATGCCAGATACTTGACAGACAAACCATTCAGGGATATATTATTTATACATTGACTAGCCAAGTTACATAGCAATGCTTAAGTCCTTAACCTAAAATATTTCCTTTTTGGGAGGGGGGGGGGAATGCAATTTGAGGTGGTCCATGTCTGCTTTCATTTGAGATAAAATTTATGTTAAGCAACTGTATATGCATTTTTCTCTTTTTTTAGGGGAGGGGTGGGGGGCTAAAATGTGTAGCCACCCTTACATCTGCTTTATGATCAAAAGACTATATTGAATTTGATTATTCTAGCTCTTATTACTTAGGTGTGTTCTTTCCCTTTTTTGAGGGGAAGGGGCCTTTTTGGGGGTGGAAAACATTTAACCCTTCCAGAGCCAAACCTTCCAAATTTCATAATATTTAGCAAAAAAAAAAAAGCAGCCAAGAAAGTGTTCCTCCACTTTTATAAACAGGACAGAAAATACCAGTAATGTGAACAGTCAAAGTCACCTTGTATAACATTGGCCTGTGTTTTAAAATACACCATGCTGAAAAGAATCATTAAAAGAAATAAAAATTATGCTTCAGGTAAATATTATTGTATTTAGGAAGAAATCTGCTTTCAATTAATATATAATTTAACTGTTTTTATCCATCAGTTTTTCCAAAAATTAAGCCTTAATTCATAGTCCAATCCATTTTTTTAACTATATCAAATGAAATCCTTATTAAATCAATATGTTTATTAATTTGTTTAAATATTTTATTTTCATAAAATTCAGAATTATGTTTGATTTTATATGTAACATCTACTTGGTTGACTGGCTATTTTTTTTTAATTCTAAAGTTGACTTGTTTATATGACTTGGCACAGTCAAATAGCCTAGACTTTTCTCAAAGTATGGTACTGAGGAAAAAAATTAGTAATTTTCTTGCTTCGAGTAAATAATTTTTTGTTATTTAGAAAAGTTGGGTTGGGTTGTTTTACCTTTGAATGGCACTTTTTTGCACACCATGGGCTAAATGGCCAGGTCACATGGACCCCGAAGGCTCAGAGAAGGTTGGGGGAGGGGACCCACTGGAACAGCTGTTGGGAGACAGATGGTAGTCTCCCGTCAGGGCCATCCAGCGTGTTCTTTAATGTGCACAGGGTATGGGTCTCCCGCACACGGGGCCACGGCTTAACGTCCCATCCGACAGACGGTGGCCTTTCCAAGCCCATCGGTGTCCCCTACTGACTGTGGGCAGGGCAGGGAATTTTGCGGAGATAAATCTCAACACTGACCCAGCTGGGACTCGAACCTGGGAACTACAGATTACGAGCCTGGCACGCTACCGACAGAGCCACCCTCGCCCCTATTTAGAAAAGAATAGCCTTTCTATTCATCTGCATTATAATTATTTCTCTTTATTAGTTTTTTAATACATTTTCATTGCCAGATGCATTTTTTTACTACATGACTGTAAAAATGCCATATTAAAACTAATCATCATTTTTTTGTAAAATATTTTATTTTCAGAAAAATGCAGAATTAAATGCTGATTAATTTCGCATGTAGCATGCCATAATTCCTTTCATTAGTTATTTTGCAAAAAAAAGGGTCTCATATTAACTTTTTTTGGCTAATCATAGTGAAAAAACTGCTGGGTAAACAAGTTTTTCAGGTGGGGCCCTGGAAGGGTTAAGGGGTTAAACACTTATATTGTAAAAAGTCCTCAACATACCTGTGTTTTGCATGCTTCTGTTGTTCAGACTTATTTCTAGCCAAGGAATTTATTAAATATGTGTAACTGTTACCATTCATTCTAAAGCATGGGTGTTCAACCTTTTGACTTCCCTGGGCCACATTGAATGAAGATGAATTGCTTTGGGCCACACATAAAATAGCCAGAAAAGTTTTTAATTGGGATATTTGCTTGTGTCACTAATACTTTTGTCATTAGTGCTCTGTAGTAACAACAGAACTTGTAGCCTCTATGCTCTTGTACATCCTCAAAATAGCAGTCTTGCACTCTAACCTGCAACTCTTACCAGATTCCTCAGATCGTCTCCGGTCCATCAGAATGAGTTCCACAGTCTTCTTCAACACCACTGATTGGATGTATCCCTCGACATGTTATCGACCCCAATCCTCCTTCTGTACTTTTCATTATTGCTCGTCACAATTCCTACCCAAGTTATGACATAAGGAATAATCGTGACATCACACTTATGTACAAGCCCAAGATCCTTTGCCAGTGGATCTACTTTCTCTTCTTCTCTATCTCCATGGTCATAAGATTGTCCTCGGAGGTTATTCAAACCTCTATGATTACAATCTCGTTCCATGCTTTGCCATTAATAACCATATCCAGCCAGTTATGCTGAACATTTACATCCATCTTGATTGGACTATCTACTCGTATTACAACATTACAATTTTCCACTCAGCTTTCAACCTATGGCTCTTAACTTCTTTCTCACGGTTATTCTGTATTTTATGCACAGCAATAGGTGAAGGCACTTAATAACCTCATTATGCCTCACTGTGGAATCATGATGCAGCATTTGAGCACATTGTGTTGCCATAAAATATATAATATAATTAATGTATATGGAATAAAAATTTTCTTGTTTTTTTTATAAAATTAAAAAAAAGGGCAACATAAAACTAGTGGGATATTTGACTCTGTTTTGTGAAACTAATGCATCAATGTCTGATTTGATGGAAGTGGTCACAATTCTCAGTGAGTTCTCAAAGTGCTCATCAGAAATTTTTGCCCTACTTTTATTTTTAGTGTGCTTAATAGTTGTGTTAAAAATAGTTGCTTACAAACGTAAGTGCTGCGAAAAAGCGATGACATGAATAAGGTGTGATTGTGAAGATAGGGATATTTTCTTTCGGAAGATAGGTCTTATAAAAGTCCAGTAAAGAGACCTGATAAAATTTTTCTTTGGGTTGAATGTCTTTGGGTTGAAAATTCTGACTCTATGCATTCCATTTGAAAATTCACAGGTAGTGTATTTATGTCGACTGAAAATGGAGTCGCAAATATACCAAAATATTGATTTTTTTTCAGAAATCTTGAACCCTGTAAGCAAGACTGAATATTTTTTCGCTGTTCATAGTATTGTGTTTAGCCAACATACCAAAATGCATAAAATTATTTGCCATAACTTGAGTTTTCCATAATTTAAGTTTCATTTCGAAAGATCTTATAGTTTGAAACATAGCATTAATGAGTTGATTTTGTGGGCCGCGGGTGTGTCCAGGGCGGCCAGTGTGTCCAGGGCGGCATGCAGTTGGACATGCCTGCTTTAAAGTTTACACATGAATTGGAAGTTGAAGGTACACTTCCATAACTTGACAGCCTATTGAAAAGAAATGATATAAAATATGATACTAAAGCTTGTGAAATATCTACCACACACCTAATATCATATCAGCAAATTCTACTCACCCAACTAATTATAAGAAAGCAGCTTTCAACACTTATTTCATAAGAGCATTAAGACATTGCTCTGTTAAAGAAACCTTAGAAACTGAACTCCACCATATATTTAAAATAAGTCAACAAGAAGGATATCAGAAAAAATACATTAAAAGAATGTATAAATTAAATAGGTATAAATTGGATCACAAGCAGAACCAGCACAAAAAAAAAATCTGAAATATATGCCTTTCCCATATTATGACTCATTAACTGATACATTAAGAACTATCCTATAGAAATATAAAGTAAATATAGTTACAACTATAAATAACAATGTTAAATCACTAATTATTAATGACCAGATAAGAGCACCCCACAGGAGGAGCTATCAGGTTGAAATCCATAGCTCTGAAAACATACTAGAGAACAAAAATAAGTACATAGGAAAAACATATAGGTAATTAGGAGACAAAAAGAATGCAAACTTGACATTAAAAATTAATTAGGTACTCTAGCTTTAACCCAGATAATATTAAAATATAAATTACCTACAACACAAATTAAACAAAAAATAATAGCAGCCCCACCTACAAAATATCAATTAAACTACCTAGAAAACATACAAATTACGTAACACCGATATTATGCCTGTCCTGACGACATGGAACCTTCTCCTACATCAAAGTAAGGAGAGCCTCCACAGCACTGATATCCCCCATTATAAATATGATGAACCTAATATCAGTATTCACCGCTTATGAAGCTATTGGGTGATGAATGAAATGTATCTGGCTTAACTTACTTTTAACATGTAGTATTTTATATAAATTTAACTTTTAGTTAAAGATGTAAGTTCTCAGAAAATTATGATAGAAATTTAAGATCTTCAAAATCGTACTTTGCTGCTGGAATTTACAACACAGAAATGCAAAACTGCATTTGCAGAAGCACACCTATCACCTTGCAATCATAATAACAGAATACATCAACATGGAATGGGTTTTCCAAAGACATTAACTACAAAATAAGTTATCAAGTCACCTATGGCAAATTAGTTCATGGATGGCTATCAACACCAGACATTATGAAGACAACCTGGAATATTGTGAGTGTCACAGCCATTATACAGCAAGGGAGTGTAAAAACAAGAACTAATTATGTTCAGAATTTGGCAAATATTCCATCTTTAGCAAATAACAGTAACTGTATAGAATTATAAGAATTATAATAGAGATTAAGCATGAAATTTTGGCTAAAAAGAAGCTCATTGTTTCACTAAATGTAAAATTATTTAACTTATGCTACTTAAGATTATTGTAGTCTGATAACTTTTAATGATTTAGTAGCAGTGAGTTTTGTGAATTTAAGTAATTATTGTTACACATAGGAATATTAAACATTTTAAAGTCAATAGTTTATAGGCCAGCCCTTTGCTTTAACGACTACTTTACATCTTTTTGGCAAGAAATGCACTAATTTCAAAAACAATTATTCTGTAATAATATGGTTAAAAAATAGGAAAGCATCAATTAACTACCTTATTTGAAGGCCTCTCCTTGGAAACTTTGTAACTAATTTTGTATTTATAAGTTCTTGATAGTTTAATGTGTGGAGACTGTCCAAGCTATTCCATATTCCAAAACTTTCTCTTTGATATCAAGAACCATCATGCAAATTTGGTTGCAACATATTAAGAAGTACCCAAATGCATAGTAAACAAACAGACAAGTAACTTATCAAAATATATCTATATGATTTATTTATTGAATAAACAGCATGCAAAAACAAAAATATTTTCCATGTTGTTATATCTCAAACTTTCTCATTAAAAGACATATTGAAGGAGTATTTTAATGCATGTAAATAAATATACTAGTAAATATTAATGAAAATGAAATGATGGATTTATATTCTTACCTACAAATGTTTTTAAGTGCTAAAGCAGCATCCACTTTTGCAGACTGATGAACTTCTTGGTTATTGAATAAATGAGAAAATGTTTCTGTTAAATTCAACAGGTCACTACAGTTTAAAGAAATATTTAAAAAAAGATGTTTAAAAATAATACAAATTGCATGTTTCACTTTAGTATGGTACAGAAATAATATACTGCAAAAAGTTTCATAGGTTTGAATATAAAATCAAAGAAATAATTTTTAAATAGTATAATTTTAAATACACAATTAAAAAAACCTTCTTGCTCAGATATTAATTAACTTTAAAATTCTCTGCCATTGAGCAATAAAATTTTTAACTTTCCATAGGGTAAATTATTTTCAGCCCAGCTTGAAATTTGAAGAAAATTATCAAAAGGGACAGAGACAAATTTAGCCACCTTCAAAAATCAGGCATATACAGATTTCCCCTTCATTTGTCGAATATTTCCATTGTCTACTGTATCAAAAAAACCTTATATTCTCAACAAGAGAGTTCACAGAGCATTAAACAGATGCCAGCCAAAATAAGCTAACGATGGCTGCTGCCAAGCTAGCAGTACAACACGTGGCAATAATAGATTGTGAGCAAGCTACACTGCTTGCATGTGAATCCACTTTTTACAGAACCATAGTCAGGGAGACTATTGAAATAATGACCTCACCTGTCCCCATCTGCAACTAAAACACTGGAATCACCCTTCACGACACATGGAAAGTAGTTCAAACAGCCCTAACATCACCATATAGTGTCACTTCACTGAAGATGGACTGCTGTCCTTGCTCTGAAATGCTTCAGAGTTTTCCCCTAAAAACTTTAAACATGCAATAGTTTGAAGAAGAAACTTTAAAATTTTATTGCTCAATGACAGAGAATTTTAGTTAGTTTTAATTAAATATAAACCTTTCATAGATATATTTCTGTGATTTGCATATCAATATAATTTAATTAGGATTATTTTTTGAAAATATACAAATACTTGCAGAATTATGCAGTGTTGCTCAATCTGAAACTATCTAAAGTATAGAGTGGATGGCATTCCCCACGTAAAACTTTTTTGTAGCATTAAATTCATTATAATTGTTTCTTACCCCCCCCCCCCCCCTCTGCAACCCTCTGTAAAAATTTCTATCAGGGAATTCTTTTGGGGAGGTATGAAACTCTCTAAGGTATATAATAGACTGCACTCCCCATACCAGAAGCTTTCATTTCATATAAAACTCATTACAATTGTTCAATCCCTCCCCTCAGAAACTTTCATTTTGCATAGACTTATTACAATCATTTATTATCTCCCCCAAATAAAAATTTTATCCTCCACTTTTACAGGAGGTCTAAAACTCTCTAAGAGTATATAGTAGATAGTACTTCCTACTCCAAAAGCTTCATGTGCTATAAAACTCACTAAAATCGTTCAACCTCACAGTATAATTTTTCTACTCTAAAGTTGTAGTAGATGGCACTCACTGTGTGCTTTTGAATACACTGAAGTGCCATTGAATTAGGGACAGCAACCTATTAACATGTTGGTGCCCCTCTGGCTCTGATAACAGCTGCCACATGATGAGGCCATTATCAGGGCCAGAGTAGCCCCAACTCTACAAGCTTGAGTAACTGTTCCACAGGTATAGCGACCCATGCATCCTCCAGAGCTGTCCACAATTCTCTCAACATCGTAGCTGATGGGACACGGGCCTGAACACTTTGCTCGATGGTATCCCAAAGATTTTCAATTGGATTTAAATCTGGGCTTCTATGTGGCCAATTCATTATTTCAAAGTCAGCAGAATGCTCCTGCAACCATGTAGTAGCCAACCTGGACCTGTGAGATAAACAGTTATCTTGCTGTTTATCTCACAGGTCCAGACGCCATCTCCACTGAGATGCATGATGGCCATAAATGGGTGAAAATGGTCAGCCATGAGTTCTACGTACCAGGATGCATTGAGAGTCGTTGGTACGTGTACCAAAGGTCCCAAAGACGTCCCATCGAAGACACCCCAGGCCATCACTGAGCCACCACCAGCTTGTACTGTTCTGACCTGACATGCAGGATTCATGGCTTCATGGAGTTGGTGTCATACCCTCAGTCTCCCATCGGCATGAGACTCATCATTCCAGACTATCTGTTGCCAATTTTTGATGGTCCAGTTTCAATGTTCTTTAGCCCAGGCAAGGCGTTGAGCCCGGTGTCATGCCATTAGAAGTGGGACTCTCGTAGATCGGTGGCTTCCGAAGCCAAGATGATGAAGTGAGCTGAGCGTTGCACGGTCCATGCACTGATTTCCTGGCTGGAACCCACATTCAGGTGGGAAGTGATTTCAGATAATGTCAGGCCCCTATCGGTGCGTACGATGCAGGTCAGACAACAAAGCTCACAATCATTCATGGCTGGTTGTCCTTTGCAGTTTGTCCCGATGCTTGTTTTTTTGCTGGAATTTTCATATTCCTGGGACTCTTGTGAAACTGTTATATGATAAAATCCAAGTTCGTTGATAATTTTGGAGATCGAGTGTCCTATCCGTCGGGCACCTACGATCTGCCCTCTGTCAAATGCATCTAAATCCCACGCCTTTCCTATTATGTTTCTCATGATGAATGCTTGGGAAAGCTAAAGCTGACAGCTATATATGACAGAGTTTCAGCCACACATGTGCGCAAATGCAGGACTTGCAGTACTGAATTTGGATAACGTCTCCTATCCTTAATTCAATGGTACTTCACTGTAACTGCTAAAGCTAAGCGTATGAGAGACACCGTATTTTAACTGCTAATGTTAAGTCTATGGGGAATTTGAGAAATTCAAACCCACCGACCCCAATTTTGGGAAACCCCAGTGGCTTCCACAGAGACTATACTCTTCCCCTAGGTGAAAGGAATGTTCATGCAAAGTTTGGTTCATGCAAAGTTTGGTGCCTCAAGCTCTTCTGGTGGCCAAGTGCTTAAGCAGACAGGCAAACACACAAAGAAACACACACACAAACCTTCTTTATATATTAGATAATTGAGGGTCGTGTGTGTCTCTCCCCCCCATCTTTTCCCTTAAACTGGTATTTTACAGGAAGCTTTTGTGCTTTCACTTAGTAGTGACAAAATAAGTTATTTATTTTCGTGTGTCAATGTCAGCTATGGAAAAGAATTATGCATATACTACAGATGTCTGTTATAAATTCAATATAGGATGGAGTTTTCAATAACAACAATTCCATTTTTCAGTGCACAACAATTAGATAAAAACTAACAATAATAATTTAGAAAATTATACATAATTCTTACACATTGTATAATCAGTGGAAAGCCAAATTTAGCTAAAATTATTGAAAGTGTGAGATTTTGAAATATTTTAAGTTTTTTGTAATGCAAATTAATAAACAAATGGTTTCTTAAAAATCAATAAAAAAAATTTCCCCCAAAAAGGATGGTGGGGATTAGAATTTCAATCTCCCTTCTTACTACTATATTATATATAGTACTAATATCACAGGAATATTTGCTATAAAAAATAAAGAACTACCCACACTTAGTGTTTCGGAAACATCAGATATTGGAACATGTTTCATGATTTGAAAACATCAAGTACTGGAAAAAAGTTGTTCTAGTGATTCAGAAATATCAAGTATCTGTAACAGCATTAAGGTTCAATGATATGGTAACAAAAGTATCAGAACAATATCCCAGTTCAAAGATTTCTAAACACTAGTACTGCAATCACATTCTGGTTTAATTTGAGTAATGCTCTTGTTAATTGCTTTCCCTATTCAAAAAGTAATGATTCACCATTATATTACATCATCCAACTCCAAATAACTAAGAACAAAAAGTTATAATATTTCTTTATACCTACTTGATCATATATTATTATTCATTTAATGAAGGAATTTTGCAATTTCTGAAATCATGGTATTTCTTATTGAAACATGTCTAGTCTGAATTTGGTTTTATGCAATTATGTAAATTATACTTCTTAATCATTCTTGCACTGCTGGGTCTTAGTAAGTTATTATTCAATGTATTCTAGTATTCTACTGTACATCACGATGATCAACCTGAATAAATGACAGTTCTGCTTTTCTCTAGTACAACGTTTAGCCACTATCTATTTCAGTGAAATATCTTCAAGGCTCTTAATCCACAATTTACAACTTCTTGTTTACAAAAATAGGAAAGTGTGAAAAAAAAAAACACCATTCCACTTCCCAGACTTGAACACGGGACCTCCTGGTTATGTGCTACCACTTAAGCTAAGTTAGGAGCAATTACTTGCTTAAGTAAGGCCATGAAGAAAAACAACTTTAATTATAAACAACTTCAATTTAATAACAGGAAGGCAACTTTAATAATTTTAATGAACAAGAATTATCTTTACTTGATGGTATTAATGATGATGATGGTAAACCAGGAGAGAAATTCATTTGTATTGATAACACAGTCCACTTCACAGAAATAGGCAAGTGCAAAAAAAGACCTACCACTCCACCTCCTGAACTTGAACATAGAACTTCCTGGTATTCGTCAGTTGCTCTACCATTTGAGCTATAGTAGCATGATTAACACAGGTCTATGTAAGGTTCTTGTCTATTTCCATGAATTGGACGTACCATTAATAACGAAAGAGTTCCTGTTCTATTCTATACATAGGCCATTTGGTAACTATAATGGTGATTAGGTATGAATTATGATTATTATCAAGTACATATAATGCTTATGCATTAAAATTACTAAATTCCCAATCAAAGAGCTCACATGTATATCACACCAGTTGAATCAAAGGAAATCACGTGCTTTCCTCCTTATCCTTACTTAAGCAAGTGTGAATTGCCCTCAATTTAGCTTAACTAGTACAGCAACGGAACTAACCAGGAGGGGGAATGGCAGTTTTTTTTTTCTTTTTCTTTTTACATTTACTTATTTCTATGGGGTGTATCATATACATGAGTGAGTTTTTCTCCTGTTATTGTTTACGAACTTTGTCAGCTCTACTATTCTAGACATTTTATCAGTGTTAAAATGTTCTTCAACATTAAAAATTTGCTTAAAATATACACATATATATATAACTCGATTGGAAAAAACCTACCTAATATCCTGATCATCATATTTAGTGCATGCATGAAATGCAAAAGCAGTAGACTCAATGACATCTGGATGTGGTGACTGAAAAATTGCATAAAATGTTTTTAATCTTATGTCCAATTTTGTTCCTAAAATTAAAACTATGCATTTCCATTTCACAACTTTATTACCTTTCTGGCTTTAGAGCATTAAATTTTACTTTTCCTGCAGCAATTTTTACATATAAACATAACCAATCATATTAATACTTTTAATGTAATGATATTCAGTCAAATTAGGATCATAGATCTAAGCTCATTATATAATGTAAACAAGTGCATTTGCTCTGCAGCTATGGAATTGAAAGTGAACAATGTAAACAACAGAGCTGCACTTAAAAACAAGTGTACTAATTGTAGGCAGAGTGAAGTAGAATGCAAAGTTTCAAAACTGGAAAAAATCCAATAACTGGAAATATTAAAAACCAATGATTTAAAAAATTATTCCTTAAGTTGGGTTGTTTTACCTCTGAGTGGCACTTTTTTTGCATACAATGGGCTAAATGGCCAGGTCACACCCTGATGGCTCAGAGAAGGTTGGGGGGGGGGACCCACTGGAACAGATGGTCACCTCCTGTGAAGGCCATCCAATGTGTTCTTTAACATGCACAGAGTATGGCTCTCCTGCACATGGGGCCACAGCTTAACATCCCATCCGATGGACGGTGGCATTTAATTTTTTTGGTTGTTTGGGGTTTTATAGTGCAAAGGCAACTAAGGCCATGATGCACCAAAAATTATTCCGTAAAAAAATTCAAACTGTATTACATTACTCCTTATTTAAATTTTGTTTGGCAATTCTCCACAAAAGCTTTCATTTTATTTATTTATACTTATCCTTATATTTATTTTCCTCCATTATTCTTTTCAATAATCAATTAATAACCAATTTTTGCTTTTAATTTTTTTCAGAAAACACTAACACATTTTCAAGGAAAAAGTTAAAACTATAATATTTATTACTTTACAAGTATAATACTATGATCAATTAACTTGACAGCCCAAAGCTGAAAAAACAACATTTGATTTATGAACTTACGATACTTCAGCCAAAAAGTGTCAAGTATCAGAATGTATGATACTCAAATAACATTTTTTTCCACACTGGACACTGTTCAAAGTTGCAGAGACATTAAAAAGTAACAACAGACATTTTAAAATATGAAACATTGTTAACAATGGAATTTTCATTTTACATGTATCTAATGGGATCATTTTAAACAGGCTTTTTTGGACACTAACAGTACTCTTTTAGGAAAAAAGGAGCAGAAGAGGCAGAATTATCTGAGTGATAAGGCACTTGAGCTTATTTCAGAAAGAAAGAACTGCAGGAATGTCCTTAATCAATACCCTATTAGTCCTAATAGAAAGCATTACAGAGAACTTAATAAACGTGTAAAAGATCAGTTAGCTGCTGATAAATCTTTGGCTTGATGGTTTGGCTGACAAAGCCGAGGAAGCAGTTAGACAGCACAACAGCAGAGAGCTGTACCAGATAGTTAGTTTTGTGTGGTACAAAACGGACAGGTATACAGGGATTGAAGGATAAACAAGTAAGGTTATAGAAGGTGAGGATTCTGTCATGGCTAGGTGGGCTGAGCATTTCAGTGATGTACTAAACAATGCGGTTAGTTCTATTCCCATTGTTTGCAATGATGATAGATGCATTGGTGGCTTTAATGTTGGCCCTATAACACAATCCGAAGTTATTTTGGCTGTTTCTAAACTTAAGCTTCATAAATCCCCAGGGGTAGATGAAATTACTACAGAAATGCGTAGAGCTGGAAATGTTTCGGTTACCACTTGGATGACTGAATTCTGAATATCTTTTATGATAAAGGCATGGTTCCTAAGGATTTTACCAGAGCTATTGTTATCCCTATTTTCAAAAAAGGTGATCGCAGTTCTTGTGATAACTATAGGGGTATCAGCCTACTCTCTGTTCCAGGTAAAGTTCTTTCCATGATTGTGCTTAATAGAATTAAGAATCTGGTTGACAGTCAATTGCGTGATGAGCAATGTGGATTCAGAAGTGGTAGGGGATGTGTGAATCAGATATTTTCACTTAGGCAGATTCTTGAGAAATGTTTAGAGTTTCAGAAACCTTTGGTTGCTAGCTTTGTTGATTTCAAAAAGGCTTTCGACTCTGTTGATCGTCATAATTTGTGGTTGATTGTGAAATCATATGGTATACCAGACAAGTTAGTTAACATAATGAAAGCTCTCTATAATAACACTGAGTCGTGTGTGAGAGTTGGTAAGGCTTGTAGCAATTGGTTTAGCATTACTTCTGGTGTTCGACAAGGGTGCATTTTGTCTCCTTTTCTCTTTAGCTTGGTTATTGATTATGTTATGCGAAATTCACTTCAAGGGAAAGATTTTGGCCTTAAATGGGCTGGAGATACGAAAATTTCTGATTTAGATTATGCTGATGATTTAGCCCTTTTGGCAAATGATGTTGATGAGATGAACTCTTTCATTCGAGCTGCTGATGAGACTGGTAGTAGAGTAGGTTTGGTTATAAACAGAGAGAAAACTAAAGTGATGAAAATTGGTCAGGCAGGCTGTGATTCAGTTAATCTGAATGGTTGCCGTCTTGAGCAGGTGTCACAGTTTAATTATCTTGGGAGCTATGTAACAGATAATGGTGATGTGCGGCATGAGATTAACAGACGAATAGGGATTGCTGCCGGGACTTTTAAGAATCTATGGAGAGTATGGAGAAATAGGCGTATACACCTAAAGACTAAAATTAGACTGTATAATAGTTTGGTTCTTTCTAGGGTTAGTTATGGTAGTGAAACTTGGACACTTTGTAAACAAGATAACAGGAAACTAGATGCTTTTGATTCCAGATGCTTACGCAGTATCTTGGGCATTAGGTGGTTCAACTTTGTAACTAATGATGAGGTTAGGCAAAGGAGTTTGCAACCTACTTTAAGCAGCATATTGTGCAGAGAGAGACTCCATTGGTTTGGCCATGTTGCCCGTATGAATAATTATAGATTGGCGAATAGGGTTATGAACAGTGTGCCTAAAGGCCTCAGAAAGAAGGGGAGACCTAGGGGTGCGGTGGGTAGACAATGTCAAACAGGACCTTGTTAAAATTGGTGTGCAATGGCCAGATGCAGTAGATGTAGCTCAGGATAGACTTGCTTGGAGAACTAAATTGCACGGTCTGGTTGGACCTCCGTAGCCCATGGCTGCTTGAGGTTGATGATGATGATGATGAAAGTTGCCAAATAAAAAATCTTAATTCTCCAGAAATATTACTGGCTGATATTTTTTTGCTTGCTTCCAAAACAATATCAAAATACTCCCTTTTGTTTTAACCAATGCATATTGGTAAATACGATCAATCAAACTTTGTAGAAAGAAAAAGGTGTGTGTGTGTGTGTGTCTGTCTGTGGTGAGGGGATGGGGGAGACAGGCTCTTTCCAAAATATTCTGTTTCACTAAAATATTTTTCAATGCATAATTTTCCAGTAAAATCTATCTACTGGATTCAATCATAAGATCTAAGGAAGCAGAGATCACAAGAAATTGAAATGGCTGCAAGGAAAGGTGCATTTTTAAGGGTGGTAAGCTAGTGATTGGAAGAATTTGCTCTAATTTCAGTTAAATATAAAAATGCAATGAATGTGAAGTGCTAAGATATTTTACATAATTTTGCTAGCATAGTAATTTTGATATCCAATTAATTACTTGCAATTTACCTGGCTTATTATTTAAAATGTTTAGAAAAAATAAATACAGTAGCTTAGACTGCAAAAATGGTAAGGGAAGTAAAAATAGTAAATTCACTGAAGGTGGCAAAACAAGGTTTCTTGTGGGAGACAAAAAAATATTCACTTGAAGCAGCAAAAAGTTTATGTTGGGGTGACTATAAGTAGGTTTAATAGAAGTGGTAAAAAATAAATTTATTTGGAGAGAAAAAATAAGCTTGCTTGGGCAGCAAAAAGTAAGTTTGCTTGGGATGGGAAAATTATTTTGGCTGGTCCTAGTTATATAGGAGTCCATCTTGTTGAGGTGCTACCAAATGCTACTTAAATTGATGGTGAACTGAATTAATATACTACATCAGTCTTGGGTACCAAGCATTAAACATGAAGTAACAGAACTTACAACAAGTGACAGCCACAGAGAATAATAAAATCAATAGGCAAGTGTGAAAAAAAATACAATAATTAACTCTTAAACTGCTAATTCTAGAAACAAACTCTGCTTAGTGGCCAAATTAATTTAAAAGTGCTTTTAGCAGAAAATTAATTTTAAAGCTTTAACCTGATTGTATAGTAATAAAAATTATATTTGACTAAAATTGAAAGTATATTAATTTTTCTTAGAAAAATACAGAAAAAAAAATATCCCATGTCTTTTATTTGAATCTTATTCAGAATATATTTATCAACAGATCTACGTTTTTACCAAAAGAAAAAACACTTAATTTTGAATAAAAAAATTATAATAGATTTACTTAAAACAGAGCATTTGTGTTCTTGCATAACTTTTTTTCATATGTTAATTCTAGAAGCAATGCACCAAGTCACTTGACAATCTCTGCATTTGTAGGAACTAATTTTTTTAATTAATTCATTATTTTTTGCAGTACTCATTTAGAGATCTTTCTGGCAAATTGCCTACCAGTTAGATACATTAAGCTAAAAAAATGTTAATTTCTTTGTAGTGGAACCAGGATTTTTGAAGGTGTGGCGCTAAAATTTTTTGTTAATACAAATTCATGATGTATCAGAAGATAACTAATGATTTCTTTAAAATACATCTTTGTTGGAAGGTGTATAAGCCCTCTACAACACCCTTGGCTATGCTATTGCCTACCCCCCAAAAAAGCTTATCCTTCCTCAAGGACTATTCAAACCAGCGTCACATTTGTCAAGCAAGATTTGATCATAAATGTGCAGATTATATGTAGCCAGACATCCTACTTACATAATAATATTGAATGTCATTTATGGACTGCATGAAACAGAGGTGCAATATTCCAATCATATACAGGTTGGTCTCACTATGATGAGATATTTTAGTACATGTCTTTGCACACATCCACACTCCAGTGTAAGGGAATTGATGTGGAAGAGTTGAGGCATCTAAGAGTGCTATGAATATTGAAATGGTGTTATATACATCTATTTTCATGTCAATTACAATAGATATTATATGTTGGAGATCAAGAGAAGCAACTGAATTGTACTTTCTTCAAAACATGTTGGCAGAACATCCAGAGTTCATACTGAACACCTTGTGTATAGATGAGTCACAGTTCATACAAGATGGTGGTTAAAATACAATGAGAATTAATGGTATAGGAAACTCCACACTGGAGAAGGGATACATGTCATCGTCAGGTGGTCCATCAATGTTTGGGGAGCAATTTCATGCATGGTGAACAGAGGTGTAGGAGCGTGATGGCATCAGGGCAGTTGCCAGAATCACAGGGCGGTGCTAGGGCGGCACAAGCTGTTCCACGATATCTGATGTTTATGTGCAAAATAAAATCAAATGATTAGCTTTCAGTAGTTTGTTGACTTTAATATGTATGTTTATACCATCGTATCGTCAAGACAGCATATTATAAATTTTCGTTATTTCCTACGAAAATATATATTTTTTTGTTTTTACAGCAGATAATTAGCCCCCCCCCCCTGCACCGTGCATGCCATAAAACAACATTGGGAGCAATTTCCAACTGTTCACATTGCTTTTACAAATCATGCCTTTACAAAATAAAATTTTGTTAGATAGGTATCTTTTTCTGTGAATGGGAGTTTAAAATCTGTACATTGTATTGAACTATTATGTTTATAAACTTGGGAATTATTGCAATTTTTAAATATGCTTGTTTTTCAATGTTTTGACAATTTCCAAGAATCAGGGTAAGCAGAAGTATAACAATGTTGGATCGACTTGTTATGCTGTAGGCACGTGCGCATCACAGCAATGCTTTTATATGTATGTAACACAGCCATGACAATAACGCTACCACTACAGTTGCATTGCACAGAGCATGCATTAATATGCAGGTTCTGACTCACATTTCGTTTACAGGGTTGCCAGGTTTGGCATTCTACAACATTGCTTACATACAAGTAAACAGTTTTAATTTCATTAAAGAAAGATAATTTTGTTCATAAATCTGGCAACCCCGTTTGTTTAATTCATTTCATTTCTAATATTTGTTGAGAGTGAACGTGTTAACACATAGTATAATAGGCAATCACAAGAATATTCTGTGTATGTGTAACTGTAAACAAGTGAACCTGCCCGAGTCTGACAAGAACATAATAAATGAGTGAGAATTTAATAATTTCTTATTTAGTATTTAATTATAACATTTTTGAAATATTAACTGTTAAATAGCTCATAGCACTATTCTTGTTAATTATTGCAACAAAATAACAGGTTTCATTTATTCAGACATGCCTCGAAAGAAAAAAAGCGCTCATCAGTATTGGGTTGAACAATTGCGAAAGGAAGAAACCCAAAAGCAAAATTTTAGTAGCTTAGAAAACCAGCTTCAAAAAGGAAATATTATCCCAGAAAACGACAATACCACTGACAGTAACTCTGAGGTTGGAAGTGAAGATGAATTGAATGAGAATGTATTTGAAGAAGAGTGATCATGAGGCTGATAATATCACCACTATTAGTGAAAATAAAATGACTAAGAGCAGCACTTCAATGGTAGTGGAAAAAAATGTGTTGAATGAAACTACTGGACATCATTTAAATTTTAATGTTCTGACAGCATGGAATTTACATATTGGAAAAAAAAAATAGAACACTTATAGTAGAACATGGTCCGAAACATCGAGTATTAAGTAAATATCCCATCACAAATGGTCAATGTTTTAACAATTTTTGGAAATTTGAAATGAAGGTGTTGAGAAAAAGGAGAGAAAATGGCTGTTTTATTCAGAAAATAGAGATGCACTATTTTGTTTTCCGTGTTTACTATTTGTATCTGGACATAATGTGCCATTTTGTAATTCAGACGGATTCAATGACTGGAAACATGTGAATCCTCAAATTATGGTGCACAAAAATATGTTAGAACATATTAACAACTTTACAAAATGAAATTATTAGAAAAAGGTCTTCAAAATGGTGGCTTTTAATCGACGACTTTGCACAGGAAGCACTCAAAAATGAAATTTCAAAATGGCATCATATATTGAAAATCATATTAAAATGCATATTGTTTTATGCAGAAAATAATTGTCATTACATGGACATTATGAAAACATCCATGAAAAAAATTATGGTATATTTTTAAATCTCATTAAATTTCTAAGCCAATTTGATGTTAATTTAAAAAATTTTATTGAATCACACGTAAAACATCACATAAATTATCTGTCACCAGAAATTCAAAATGAATTTATTAATTTGCTAGCAAGAAAAGTACGTAGTGAAATAATAAAAGAGATACAAGAAGCTAAATATTACAGCATAATATTTGATAGTACCCCGGATGTATCACATAAAGACCAATTAACCGAAATTATTCATTATATCAAATTTTCCGATGAAAAATATACAATTGAAAAAGATTTATTGACTTTATTAATATAACAGAAAAAACAGGTGCGGGAATTGCATCAGAAATAAAAAAAAAACTTACTCAAGATGGTCTTCTAATTGAAAATATTAATAAATTACCACTTTGAAGTCGATTAAAATTTTTAGAGGAAAAATTATCTTGAGCCAGGTGGGATAAAAACCCACAACCTACTGATAACGTGTCAGGTGCTCTGGACCACTGACTGAGCTACCGGCCGCCAATCAAGATCTTAAACAAGCATTTCCATGCTGTTTGCATAGCCTTAATTTGATAGATGTGCATGCAGTCAGTATAAGTGCAGATATTATGACATTTTTTAGAACAATACAATCCTTATATATTTTTTTCTCTTCATCTACTAGTAGATGGGAGAAAATATCATCAGTTACTAAAATTAGCTTGAAAAAACATAATGATACAAGATGGTGTTCAAAACTAAATGACATAAGTGCTGTACATGAACAAATTGAACACATTATTTTACTTTTAAATGACGTGAAAGGAGATCATTCACTTGGAGATGCATTATCTTGTGCAATATTATTGCATTGACAACTAAACAATTACAAATTTATTACATTCTTACATTTTTGGAACATATTAGAAAGATTAAATAAACTGAATATTTCATTGTAAACAGAAAAGATAAAGATATTAATCGTCCATATTATTAATTAATATGTCCATATTAGTTAAAAGGCTTATAGATCATTTCAAAGATCTAAGAAGTAATGAAAATGAAATTAATAAAACATTTATGGACACAGAAAAAACTTCCGAAAAACTAAAAATAGCACCAGCAGAGAAAAAAGAAAAGTGAAATGGAAAAAAATGCCAGGCGAGCAGGCTGAAGATGAATCACAGAACATTGATTTGGTAAAAATATCTTGTTTATCAGTGATTGACTATTATTATGCAACTGAATAAAAGGTTTAAATGTCTCAAAAATGTAGCAGATGATTTTGATTTCCTGACTGGAGAAGTGCTACATTCATTAACAAGTGAAGGCTTGGAAGCCAAGTGTGTTTTATTATCAAAAAAGTATCCTGAAATAATTGGAGATCAATTAACAATTGAAATAAAATGTTTAAAACACAAAATACATCAAATTTTGAGAGAGGAAAATCCATCTAAATTGTATTGCTTGGATGCATTAAATATACTTGGCAGATGGTAATTACAAGAAAGTTACCCAAATAGAGTGGCTCTAAAAATATTCTTGACAATGGCTACAGCCGAAAGAAGTTTCAGCAAATTAAAGCTTGTTAAAAATTATTTAAGATCATCATCATCACTTTGTTTCCTACAAAGTGAGTGAGAACAGACTCAAAAAATTAATTTTGATGAGGTTATTAACGATTTTGCCAAAGAAAAAGTACGAAAAATTAAATTACTTTAAAAAATAATTACTTGGAATTTCTTCTGCAATTATTTATGTGCAATTAATATTTATTCATGTAACTGTATTAAAATAATGACAATAAATACATATAACATAAATAACATGTGTATTTTTTATCAATAACTGAACAAGGCCAAACAATTACAAATTTGCCAAGGGTGCCAAAAGCCTAGCTTGCCTCTGGTGGTGAAATCCAAAAGTTCCCAAACTTCCCATATTTAGTGCCATCCAGACATAGTTCTGACTTCTGCCATTAGGTATCATAAACCTACTCCATTGTGAAGCAGTCCAGCAAGTTTCATGTTGACGTTTAGAATTAAGCCTTCTTTATGAGCATTTTAGTGTGTTTGTGCTGTTTACAATTTTTTTTTTTAACAGAAAAATGGAAGGCATGAAAGAGCAGCATGTTTGCATCAAGTTTTGTCTCAAATTCAATAAAACCACTTCTGAGACTCACAAACTGCTTAAACAAACATTTGGTGATGATGCAATGGGCCAAACTCAGATTTTTGAGTAATTTTTAAACATGGGCAAACATCAATGGAAGATTCCAAACATTCTGATCAGCCCTCAACAAGCTGAACAGAGAAGAATGTGGATAAAGTGCATCAGACCTTCCATGAGGATCATCGATGAACAATTAATGACATTTGTGGAATTGTTGGACTAACACATAGATCATACCAATGGATCCTAATGGAGAAATTCAATATGAAGTGGATTGATGCCCAATTTTTTTCCTCGCAACCAATGACAACATTAGCTTAATGTGTGCAGGGATCTTCAAAGAGCAAGTCAAAATGGATTGAAACTTACTTTCTAAAGTCATAACTGGTGATGAAAGTTGGGTTTCTAGATATGACCCAGAAATTAATTAGCAATCATCCCAGTGGAAGAGTCCTCTTTCACCAAAGAAAGCAAGGCCAGTGAAGAGCATGCTGATTTGTATCTTTGATTTGGAGAGAATCATGCACAATGAGTTTGTTCCTACAGGCCAGACAGTTAATCAACACTACTACATTGAACTCCTGAAGCGTTTGTGGGAGAGTGTGGGGCTGAAATGTCTAAGAAAATGGTGTGCACAGGAATGGGTAGTACATCATGATAATGAGCCACTCCACACTGCTCTGTCTATTCAACAGTTTTTGGACAAAAATAATGTGGTGGTCCCTCCAGATCTCATGCCCAGCAGCTTCTTCCAGTTCCCCAAGATGAAGTTCCACCTTAAGGGTCAATGATTTGACTGTGTTGAAGTGATTCAGGCAGAATCAAAGGAGATTCTGAACAACATCTTAAAATAAGAGTTCCATAGGTGTTTTCATCAGTGGGAAAAGTGCTGGACTAACTATATTTCCCAAGGGGCCACACTTTGAAGGTGAATCACATAACAGTGATTGAAACCTAAGGTATGCCTACATTATTCTATCAGTACAATCCAGAAACTTTTGGATTTCACCTCATATTAGGGCGTTTTTTATCCCAGCATCTTAACACTGAAAGGTATTTTTGCATGTGCTATATACAGCTGTAGCAGACTTTAGTGATGATTTGTCTTTAGAGCAGTTATAAAACATGTGGGTCCAGCATGAAGGGGCACTGTGGTATAGGAGTGTTGCAATTAAACAATATTAGACTACAGTAGATAGGACAGGGTGGCCCAATTGCATGAAAGTCTAGTCACCAGATTTTATTCCTCTCAACTCTTTCCTTTGGGGATACTTCAAGTCATAGGTCTACTCCCCACCATCACTTCATATACAAAATCTAGAACAATAAATTCGAACTGTATGTGCTACTGTGGACAAAGCAATGCTCACAACCATTTTGCAATCCCCTGTTGGTACAGTCCAGTATGCATCATGATTGATGGTGATAATTTTGAGTATGTAAATGGGCTACTTAATTTCTTACTGTTGCAATTTTTTTAAACGTTACATGCATTTCATAGTTTCACCATTTGCCACTATGTCCTGTTGTGCTTCAAATTGACTTTTCAGGGTTCAGGTTACTTTGATTCAGGATAAAGATAATATTTCCTATTTCTGTTATGTTCTACAACTTTTCAATTGCTTTCTGTGACCTATCTGTAAGTGGGGCAAAGATAACTCCCTGATGCTCTTTGCTTGCAGGAAGGAGAATGGGCCCAAAGTAATTTCACTGTCTAGTGTAGCATTTCCCAATTTAGCCACAGACCTCAAATTCACCCTCACTTTCACAATCAAAAATATTTTACAGAACCCTAAAACATTAGACCATAAATAAGGAAAATAAATAAATGTTAAACAAGGATATGAGATCAACATATAATTTAATGCATATATTTAGAAACAAAAATCATATTTCATGCATAATAAAAATGAAGTTTTCATTATATTGTAATAGAAATTTTTGGTATAACCCTTATTTTCATCTCATGGAACCCCACAGTTCCATAAAACACCATTTGGGAAATACTGGTTTAGTGTTACAGCGGTTTCCTATACATATGATATGCACAAGATGTATAAAGCTATTTTAACTGTTCTCAAATTATCAGCCTAATTAAGAACTTTTGCCAACACCCTTTTATATGTGAGATTGAAAGATATTTTTGAATAGTAAATCTACAAGAGTTCCCTGTTGACTTTGAAGTCCATAAATCAATAAATAGTCTTATATACAGTGCTCGACATTAAAAGTACCCCACTCAGAAGAACATGTTGTACAAATATGCAAATAGAAGGGTGGGTGTGCGCAGTTGAGATATATATAAATGATGATAATCTGGAGCCAATGACATGTGTGGCTAAAGAGATAAAAGGTGCAAGAAGAAACAGGGATGGTATTGTTTATACAGGTGGAAGTCATGCGACTGGTTGAGATTAGGTAGTTCTGCTTGGAAATTGTTCAGCGAAGACTGAAAATGCCTGGTACACACCATCGGCAGGTTTATCGCCATTTGGATGCTTTTGACTGAAAAAGAATTATAAGCCTATGTGAAGCTGGATGGACTACACATCGTGTTGCTTGTCCATGTTCATCGGGATGCAAGAACTGTTGAACGCTGCTGGCAACAGTGGCGAAATGAAGGTTCTAGTGTGTGTCACAGAGGGAGTGGTGCCATCCAACAGACGTCAGCATGGCTTGATAGGCACATTGTTCAACATGCTAGTTCGTCACCACAGAGCACTGCAGGTGATATTCTATGGGCTGTGTCAGCAGCCATAGACATTCCCATAATGACCTGAACCAAAGATTGCATGAGGCACATCTGTGTTCTAGTCAACTGTTACGTCAACTGCCATTGAGTGCAAACCATCGCAGCACTCGTCTGGCTTGATGCCAAAGTCATGCGAATTGGGGTTAAAAATGGAACACTCTTGTGTTTAGTGATGAATCCCATTTCTGTCTGGGTGCTGACGATTGATGGGTCCGTGTATGGCGAGAGGATGAATCCAACTTTTGTTCACGACTGGCACACCGCCTGTCAGCCAGGCATAATGATATGGGGTGCTATTGGATATGATAGCAGGCCACCTCTTGTCCGCATCACGGGAACACTGGCAGCTGCACGATACATCAAAATCCCATCGAAAATCTTTGGGATACTACTGAGCAGAGTGTTTGGGCCCATGTCCTATCAGCTACGACCTAGAGAGAATTGTGGACAGCTCTGGAGGATGCATGGGTTGCCATACCTATGGAACATTTACACAAGCTTGTGGAGTCCTTGCCTCGTCACGTGGCAACTGTTATCAGGGCTAGAGGGGCCCCAACACGTTACTAGGTTGCTATCGCTAATTCAACGGCACTTCAGTGTATAGAAAACTATCTTCCACAAACTATTTATTGAGATATTTTTGACTAACTATCTTTTTTTTTCAATTTGACTATTTTAAACCAATAGTTATTCAATAACAAGAATTTTTATTTCAAATGGCAAATATTACAAATTATCAAATATCTAAAAGGATTAGCTTACTCCAATTAAAATAGTCTTAAAAGTTTTTTTAGTGCAATGTACAAGGTTTAAAAATTTTGACGAGTGATGTTATAAATCAGAGTAATAAGCAAAATAACTTTATCAATAATAATCAGTAATGAGTCAAAATAAATTTTCATTTCATTTAAATAGCTATGTTTACTATAACTAAAGTTAGTAATAACAATGTCTGCTAAAGAATGCATAAATGAAAATCTATCAGTTGTGTCTATCTTTGCAGTAAGAGTGAAATATCAGATGTTCCTGTGTTGAGTTGCAGTGCAGTCAAAAGTAGATAATCCACTTACAAAAGAGATGATGGAATTTCCCATTATGTCAAAATTAATTTTTCAGATGTGAGCAAAATATTCATTGTATCACTTCAGCTGCAGGTGCTGGCAGCTCTGGTAATATCATGGATATTTTGCTGAAGTTACTCAACTGCACTTTCAGCATTCACATAAGCAGGGAACATCCTTAACATAAAAAATTTTAACAAGCAAATTTCCAAAATATCAATTACCTGTAATAATGATAGTAGTGCAGGCAGTATGCCTTGTGTTTTTAAAAGTAAGTAACATTTCTCACAATCCATTATTATGTTTCCAGCAGCCCATGCACACTGACCCTAAAAAAATTATTCAATAAACAGATTTTTAAAAAACTGGCAAAATACTCATGAAAAATCTTAAAATTTATTACAGCATAAATTAAATTTGAACAGAGAACACAATTAATTGGGAAAGTAATTCTGAGGCTAATAAAAAAAAAAGGTTTCAAATTCTCAACAGTTTTAAATGTCTATTGTGGAAAACAGTAAGAGTGGGAGTTTAAATGTTAGTTGTCTAGAGTATGTTAAAACTTTGAACATATATTAATATATTTTGAATATAAATTCATATATTTTTCTTGTTTTACTAGTGAACTTGGTTACACATAAAATTACATTACTCACATTAAAACTTCAACCCTTCATTAAAATATGACTTTTTTCCTTTAAATTTCAAATCACATACTATTATTAATTTAAATAGGGATGAGAAGCATTTTTTGGATGCTTATCACCTATGGAAAAATTTAATACTATTGCAGTCACAAGTTTATTATCATGTGTGACCTATTATCAGATAGTATAAGTATATATACTGAAGAACTAAAACACTGAGAGTTGAAATAGAACACAGGATTGGCACAATTATAAAAAATATAGCATATAATACAATGTGTACTGTTCCCTCTAATTATTAGGAGTGTGGCAAAAGAAATTTTATGTGCATCTAGAAGAAATTCCTTGTGCAAGTGGGGAAGAATGTTCTCATGTGTTCATCATTTAAAATGGCTGAGCACTGAGTAAAAGAAACTTTCGTGCATGGAAAATGGCACATGCATACCATAACAGCAGTGCTATCCAACTTCTCTAAGACCGCAGGCCAAAAAAAGTTTTACTCCGCGGGCCAAAAAAAAGAATAGGATAGGATAGGTAATTAAAAAGTCAGTTCATATCACCTCAAAAAAATTATTTTATTTATACGAAAATTAATAAGTAATAATAAACCAATATAAATTTTCTAAACCTTATCAAATATTTAATAAATTTAATGGGAGCATTGTGGCAATAGCTGTTGGACAATAAGAATAGAATATTTATTTAAAATTTCAAGTTAACACTTGATTTTGTTCGCGGGCCACAAAAATCCTTATGTGGGCCACTAGTTGGACAGCGTTGGTCTAGAGGGAACATTGCAGTGTATCCTAACTTTAAAAAAAGGAAGCATTCCTCAAAAATGATGTTTAACCCTTACCATGCCTGACCTGAAAAAATGAATTATACCTGGTTGACAAGCTTTTTTCAACTATGCTCAGTACAAAAAAAAGCAAACCTTATAACTAATGAAAGGACTTATAGCATGTTATGTGCCAAATTAATCAGCATTTAACTCTGGATTTTCTGAAAATAAAATATTTAAAAAAATGACTGTTTTATTTTAATAGGGCTTTTTAGAGCTACATAGGAAAAAATTCATCTGACAATACAAGTAAGAATTTATTTACAAAAAACAAAAACTAATAGACAAAAATATAAATACTGCAAATGAATAGAAAGGATAATTATTTCTGAGCAGAAAAATAAATTTTTTACTTCAAGCAAGAAATTTAACACATTCTGTAACATTTTTTTGCAGTGATATAATTTGAGAAATGTTAAGACTTTTGTCAACTCTGCTCAATCAAATAAAAGCTGACTGAAAATTTTGGCAATTTTCATAAGTTCAAAGTTTTTTTATTGGAAAACAAAGAAATAAAAAAAGAAAAATTAATATATAACCTAATGTGATGTTCAATAAAATATCCAAACATCTTGTAAGCCAGCTATTTGATATAGCATAATTCCAAAAGATTGATAATATATGGAAATATATCTGGAAAAATGAAAACGAAGGTTTAATTATAAAAGTATAAATACTAACTGGATGCATGGTGACGATAGCCAATGTGTGAGAAGAATGCTGCAAACAATCCACTATGTAGCCACTTGACTACATGTGTAAGCAATTAACTAGGTCACACCCCTGCTCTGCCATGATGTCATTTATGCTAGAGGCAGTCTTCAATGAGCTCTGGCATTTCTATGGCTAAGAAGGCTTTTTTTTTTGGTTATAATTTTGATTTAAGGAGTGGGAATGACACATATTTTGCTGGGATAAGTGACAAAAATAATTCTAGAAATATTGAAATTATGTTGAAATCTTTAATTCTCCATGGCACTGTTAGATGTTTTTAAACACTTCAACAAATGTTCTATGCTATCAAGATCAAAAGTTATTAAGCAGAAATTTACGTATCTGCTGAATTATTTATCTGCAGAGGATGGGTAGTAAGAGGAACTTCCAGGATGCTTGCAAGTGATGTCTCAGCAGAGTTTGAGAAGGTGATAAGGGGTGCTGATAATTTATTTGCTTAAGGTTTAGTGAAGGAAATAGCCAATAATACTTTTGGTAGCACAGAGTGCTTAAAAAATTTGAGTTCCACGATGCATTTCTAACCATTACTTTGGCACATTGTCAGGTGGGAAGGAAGCAGCTTTAGATATTGCATGAGAGGCAGTTGGTTGTTGAGCATGGGGGAGAGGTGGGGTGCCATATATTGCACCGTAAGTGGCTCAGCTCCGAGGTTCGGAGCGGCCAGTGTGAGGGTGATGGTAATGCGATCTGCAAATGAAAGAGGTTGGAAAGAGGGTGTGGGGTTATAGGAACTCTCTAAAATTAGTGAGTCTCGAGGGAAGCTTCATTTTGTGAATAGATTAAACAATACCTTTCGTTTCATGTGCATTGACGTTGGGAGTTTAATGAGTGGGATACTTTTACTAACTTTATAAATTTTGTAAACTAAATTATGGGATTGAAAATAAATATGCTAGTGAGGATGTGAATAATGGTTTGCATATAGGTAGGGATATAGGGAATTAGGTGTGTGTGTGTGTGTGGCAGGGGGGATGTTTTAATCGCTGATTCTTAGTATGCATTATGGTTTTTTAATGGTTTGGGGGTATGTGTTAAGGGGGGGGGGGTATATCCAATATGTAGGTTATATCCCCTAAGGATCACACACATCACACTGGGGGAAGGGGGACAATGTCTGTGTTGCAGAGTACAGCTAATTTTACATTAATGAGGATATTTTCTGTGACGGCTAATTGGAATTTGGCAAGGTGGGGATATTATAATTTTAGTTGAGTAAAAATTGGTGGGTAGACTGTTTTCGATGATTACTTGAGATAGTGTGTTTTTTGCAGTTTATTTAAGATGTCGTATTTATGCTCTTTAAGTCGGGTATTAAATGGGAGTGAGGTTTTCCCTATGTATTTGTCTTTGGGGAAGATTGAAAAAATGACAAATTCATAGGAAAAAAAACCCACACCCATTTAATGCCCAACTTAAAGAGCATAAATATGACATCTTGAATAAACTACAAAAACCGCACTATTTCAAGTATCACTGAAAACAATATACCCACCAATTTTTACTCAGCTAAAATTATAATATCCCCACCTGCCAAATTTCAACTAGCTGTCACAGAAAATATCATTACCGTAAAATTAACTGAACTCTGCAACACAGACGTTGTAACCCTTCCCCCAGTGTGGCGTGTGATCCTCAGGGGATATAACCTACACCTTGGAATTACCACACCCCTTTCTCATCACTGATCCCTGTTCCAACTTGCATTAACACACATACCCCCAAACCTTTAAAAAACTGCCATAACACATACTAAGAATTGGCAATTAAAACATCTCCCCCCCAACACACAATTCCCTAAATCCCTATCTATATGAAAACCATTATTCATATCCTCACTAACATATTCATTTTTAACCCACAATTTAGTATATTTACAAAGTTAGTAAAAGTATACCACTCATTATACTCCCAACACAATGAACATGAAACCAAATGCATTTTTTAATATTATGCACAAAATGAAGCTTCCCTCGAGACTTGCTAATCTTGGACTCTTCTAATATCCTGCACATCAGCTGTCCACTACGAACCTTGGAGTTGAGCTACTGACAACGCAATTTTATGGAACCCACCCCTGGACTCAACAACCAACTGCCTCTTGTGCAATATCTAAAGCTGCACATTTCCACCTGACGATGCACCCAAAGTAAGGGTGCAACATGTGAGTCGTGGAACTCAAAGTTTATAAGCACTCTATGCTCCAAAAGTATTATTGGTTATTTCCTTTACTAAACCTTAAGCAAACAAATTACCATCCCTCAATGCCTTCTCAAACTCGACTGATACATCACTCACCAGCAAGAATGTCGAAGATTAAACTTGTCACTCGCAAGCATCCTGGAAGTTCTTCTTACTACCCATCCTTTGCAGTACGGCATGTAAATTTCTGCTTAATAACTATCGATACTTGATAGCAAAGAACATTTGTTGAAGTGCTTAAAAACATCTAATAGTGTCATAGAGAATTCAATTTTAATTACTGCACTGTGAACATCTACTGTAATTTTCATTAGAAATACCAAGATTGGTTTAAGGCAGAAAGGTGTATAAAATAGGGGGGGGGGGGGAAAGATGTACATACTTCATAATTACTTTTGAAATTTTGTTTTTCAAAATAGCATTTTTTTGTTAACTTTCAAAAGTTTTTGGAACTTTAACCCTTTAACGCCCAGGAAATGTCAAAAAAGAGTATAGGGTATTAAAGACATAGGAATAGCACTATTTGGACAAAAGTCCATTTCAAATTTGGACTGTTATGGATGTTAAAGGATTAAGGAAATATTTGTTGATAATGGTTCAAATCAAACTTGTGAGCTTAAATCAGAAGGTTGCTGCAGCAAAGAGTAACATTAACAAACAAATTGGTAATACCCTAAAGTGCTTCTAAGAAATGGCAATCAGATGACTTTAACAAATTATTTATATTGTAATTTAATTAAATATGCATCAAATGAAAAACGAAAATATTATTTTTCAAGTTTGAATTACATATTTTTATAAAATATGTGTAAGAAAATTTTCAACAATTTCTACTTTTTAAAAGCAAGTTTTTTTTTGTTGTACTAAAAACAAACATAGACATCTTGAGCCTCCCATTTCAGATTCTGTCAACATCTATTTTGTCAGGGACCCTGAAAGGGTTAAATAGCTGTGAGAAGGATCCAGTCACACCCTTTACAGAAAGTTCTCACTGGCCAGTTGCCAACATGACTGTACTGATGACCTTGAAACTCTAATCACCTCTTCAGTAGTAGGTGCTAAACATGCCCCATAAAAGTCACAGACCATACTCTATTCTTCACAATGTTCTGATTTTGGTGAACAGGATATTTCTATTCACCATTTAAAAATTTATCACTATGGAAAAAACAAACATTATCATGGATGCTTTTATTAGTTGTAAAATGAAGAAAATACATACCTGCATAAAATGACTACTTCCTTGCAAAAAAGAAACTAAATATGCTCCAGTCATTTTTGCAACTTTGTATGTTGATTTGTGGGATCTAGTGGCAAGATTGGTGATGCATGCTGCAGCTTCAAGTTGCTTATTTGCATCTCTCCCAGTCAATATTCCAACCAAAGCATACAGGGCTCCATCAATCCTAAACTTAACAAGTTAAACTTTATTACTTTTGCTTCTTTAATTTGTCACTTTATTTTAATATTCTACACAAAAATTTCGGTTAAGAACTTTTATTTTTAGCAGTTTTTAAAGCAAACTGTCTGCTAAAATATTTAGAACTAAATGTATTTAAATCAAGAAAAGTGATTCTTTTTTCTCATTTAACACTTCTCAAAGAAATATTATTCTAACTTGAACCTTTACATGCTACCCAAAGATAAATCAATTCTATATTAGCATATTACTTATAAACTGTTTAAATACTGAACACAAGCGAAAAGTGTGGAAAACAATATGTATAACAATACCTTAAAAAAGATTCAATGTGTTCTCCACAACAAAGTGCTCTCCTAATATCTTGCAAGCAGGTAATATCAACTTTTACCTTTTTCATATTCAGGGCTAACTCTTGTACCTGTGAAATAAACAGCTTTATTCAAAAAATATATGTGAAAATTTTTTTAAAAAGAAATCCACATTTTATAAGTATTTAATGATGTTAAAAACATTTTAAAAAATTTGCCAAAATTTTTCCTATTTACATACACTATCTGATCAAAAGTCCGGACATCCCTTTCTGAGTAGTGGATTTGTCTCTATACGCCACAGCCATGGTCCAAACAGGCATAAAAGGAAGCACATAGTCCTGACAACCTCATAGACACACATCAACAAGAGAATGGCATGAGCTCATATGGCACAGCTCAGTGACTTTCAATGTGGCATGGTCATAGGATGCCACTTTAGCAACAAGTCAGTTCAGGACAATTTGGCCCTGTTGCCCTGATTAACTGTAAGTGATGCTATGTGAAGTGGAAATGACTGGGAGCAACAACAGCACAATTGCGACCCAGTAGGTCACGTAAAATGGCAGAGTGGGATCGCTGAGTGCTGAAGTGGGTGGTGTGACAAAATAGCCTGTCCTCGGTTGCAACACTCACCAACAAGTTCCAAAATGCCTCTGGAAGCAATATCACACCATAACAGTTTGTGGCTGCTCAGCCAGGAACATGTGTGTGGCTGCTCAGCCAGGAAATGAGTTTCCCTGGCTGAGCAGCCACACACATGCCTAACATCAACAAGATCAGTAACATGCCTAATATCAACAAGATCAGTACCAAGCGTTGGTTGTGGTGTAAAGCAGGGCACTAGTGGACTCTTGAGCAGTGGAACCGCATTCTCTGGAGTTATGAATCATGTTTCACCATCTGGTAGTCTGACAGATGAGTCTGGGTGTGGAGGATGCCAGGTGAATGCTACCTGCCTGACTGTGATGTTTGGTGGAGGAGGCATCGTGCTCTAGGGCTGTTTCTCATGGTTTGGGCTGGGCCCTTCAGTTTCAGTGAATGGGGCTCTGAACGCTGCAGCCTATAATGACATTCTTAACAATTCTGTGCTCCCAACTTTATGGCAACAGTTCAGTGAAGCCCTTTCCTGTACCAACATGACAATGTTGATACAGGAAGGTCCACAAAGTGAGGACCATGCAAGAATGGTTTAATGAGATGGGTGTGGAAAAACTTGACTGGCCTGCACAGAGCCCTGATCTCAACTCCATGGAACACCTTTGAAATGAACTGGAAGGCTGAAATGCCTGACATTAGTGACTGGCCTCACTAATGCTCTTGTGGCAGAATGTCAGGCAATTCCCACAGCAATGTACCAAAACCTATGGAAAGCCTTCCCCTGCAGAGTGGAGACTATGTAGCAGCAAAGGGTGGACAACGCGATATTAATTCCTTTCCTATTATCTGGAGATTATGGATAAAAGTGTACAGATGATACTTTTGATCATAGTGTACGTAGAAAATACAAGGACATATTTTTAAAACAAAACTTTTCGTGTGTCCTAAAATACAAAAAAGACTCAAATCAATATGATTATATTTTAATTTATAAAGTTTATGGTAAATTTGCATCACTTGCTCAAATTTTATGTAATGGGGGGTGGGGGAGGTGCTCAGTGAGTACCCTGCCAGACTCATAATCTGTAGTACTCAAGTTTGAGTCCCAACTGTCATTTTGTTTACCTGTCCATCAATTCATTTATCAACAGATATATACATAATTCTCAAGCAGCCATGGGCTACAAAGTTCCAACCAGGCTGTGTAATTTGGTCTCCCAAATACATTATCCTGAGATACAACTGTCACATTATACCACTACCCAGGACCTGTTGACATTATCTCCCCTTTCTTCTGAGGCCTTCAGGCACATTATTTATAACTCTATTTACAATCTGCAATTATGCATACAGGAAACATTGCCAAACCAATGCACACAATGCTGCTCATAAGTGGTTAATGACTCCTTTGCCTCATTCTTACTTAGTGATCAAACTGCCTAATGTCCAAGATACTGCACAAACATCTAGAATCAAAGGCATCACGTTTCCCATTATCTTATTTACAAATAGTCTGGGTTTCACTATCATAGCAAACTTTAGACAAGACTAAACTATTATATTGCCTAATTGTAATCCTTAGGTGTATACACCTATTTTTTACAAAATCTTCACAAAGTTTTAAAAGCCCCAGGAGCAACACTATTCTTCCATTTACCTCATCCTGCACACAACTAATATCTGTTACACAACTCCTGAGTTAAATTGAGAAACTTGCTCAAGAGTGGAACCATTAAAAAAACTGAGATATCATCTTCAGACAAATTTTCACCACTTTAGTTTTCGCTATGTTATTACAAAACCTACTTTAAGAAAATTTAAATAATACACGATTGTTGGCTGTGTATACAATTAAAAAATTAGTCTTGAGATCAGCTAGTATATCGCTCATTAATGTATATAGTTAAATTGCTTTAGAGTGCAATTTTCTTATGACAGATATTTTTAACTCAGATAATATTTGCAAAATACATAAGCTCAATGGACAAAAAATTAGTCATATTTGGCTGTAAGAGAGTTACGTCCATTTGACAGCAACAGAGGGCGCACCACTAATAAATGCATCCTACAAATAGCTATGCAGTTCACTACGGGGTTCATACAGTAACAAGAAGTGGTTGGTGCCACATGTATGTTGTCACTGGGTGAAACATGGGTCATGCCAAAGATGTGAATTAGTGGCAAAAAGGTGTTATTGCGTTTGGCCGAGCCAAACGGCATAGTGTACAAGAAGTTGCTGCCTTCGCAGGTGTGTCGAAACGTACTGTCTAAAGGGTCTTCCAGCAGTGGCAAACATCACAGTCCACTGCTAATCATCGCCAGAACTGCAGCAGAAAAAGTGTGCTCACTAATAGGGACCACTGCAGTTGTCATGCCCTGTTAGGGCAAACCGCTTTGCAACAAGGCAGGAATTACTCCAGTCAGTCAATGCAGGCCTACAACAAGTTGTTTCCAAATGAACACTACGAAGGGAACTGCATGCCATGAATATTTTGAGCAGAGTACTGTGGAAAAGACCCATGTTTACAGCTCTGCACAAGGCTGCACAACTACAGTGGGCGCAACACCACAAAGACTGGGCTGTCAACTCTTGGAAGCATTTGATCTGGTCGGATGAGTCACGTTTTTGCTTGTACTCAAATGATCCAAGGCGACAGGTACATTGTAAGCTGCATGAAGCCTTCCATGCAGACTGTGTGCAAGGTTATGTTCAAGCTGGAGGAGGCTCTGTGATGTTCTGTAGGTGTTTCACGTACGAGGAAAGGGGTCCTTTGGTAGCAATGACATCACACTTGAACCAGAAGGGCAATACGGAGCTACTGGACGACCACATATTGCCTTTTGTGCAGCATCTCCACAGTGAACACCAGAAGGATACCCCAGTTTTCCAAGACGACAATTGTCGCGTGCACAGGGCCCGAAGTGTGTCGGATTGGCACGACGAGCATTCTGAAGCCTTCAAACATTTCAACTGGCCCGCCAAATCCCCGAATTTGAATCCCATTGAAAATTTGTGGAACTATTTGGAGCAACAAGTGAAGTGCTGTCCCAGCCATCTGGCCAATCTGTGACATTTGCTGCTGGAAGAGTGGATGAATATTGATGTACACTACATCTGCACACTGGTGGCATCTATGCCAGACAGGATTTCGGCTGTTCTTCGGTCGCACAGAGGTGTTATGTGCTATTAGGTGACATTCAGCCAGGGGTGACTAATTTTTTGTCCAGTGAGTTTATAAGCAAATACTATACAATAAAAAATTAATGAATGATACTAGGCAATTCAAGACTGATTTTTTAAGTACTAGAGCTGTGATTGTAATTACTTTTATAGGAAATTTTTTCCTGAATAATATAATATTTACCAGAAACTGATTTTTATTTCTTTTAATAATTCTTTTCAGTATGGTATATTTTAAACACAGGCCAATGTTATACAAGGTGATTTGGATTGCCCACATTCATGGTTTTTTTTGTAGTGTTGATGAAATGGATAAATTTTCCTTTTTTTACTAAATATCATGATTTTTTTTCCTTTTAGTGGCTAAGTGCCAAAACTAAACTTTAGTGGCTAAGTGCAAAAAAAAATATGTCTATATCTTCAGAGGGGCACAGTCAAGATATTGAGAGGGGTTGGAGTGGAGGGTATATTCTTTTAAAACCATTCAATAGAAACTCAAATACTCGTAATTTTTAAAAAAGAAAAAAAATTTGCCTGGTGGGAGGAGAGACCTTACTAAATCGTGGTTTCATATTGTATTTATCATTGTTGCTGAATTGTGTATTTGTAGGTTTCAAATGCATTATATCTGTTGTACATTGAATTATGCTTTCTGATAAAGTTCACTTTGTTCTAACAATGTATCCTGAAAAGTCATTATCATTTGCTACTGCTGAAGCTTTTTTTCTTTGTGACTCTGGTGTATATGGGTATAAAAAAATAAAAAATAAATACCCCTTCAAGCAGCTGCATATATATATATCCTTTATCTTTTATTGTTGGGCACACAATTAACTCAGTTTAATTTAATGTTAGAACTGGATTTTACCAGTGCTGTATAGTTGTTTTTCTTCAAATTTTCACTGGAGGTACTATTTATTGATGGGTGGCTTATAATCTATGAAGATGCATATCTGTTTTTTTTGAAAAGAGGGACATATTTCCACTTTTTGTTTGTATTTCATGAATATAGTGACTCTTAGCTTCATAGCTGAGCTTATTCTCTCAATTTATTTGACAAAACTCAGTTTATTTCACACCAAAAAAAAAAACAGCTAAAAATAATATAATAATAAATATATTTATTTGAAAGCTGTGAAAACAAAAAATAATCATTGCATATATTATATATATATATTTTTTGCAAATAATATTTTTTTGGCTTTTTTTGTACACATGAGTAATAAATTAAATTCAATACCTCATCACTAGTAATATTTCTTAATCTGAGTTCTTCATTACAAAGTTCAACTCTTTTCTCTCTTAAAACTAGATATTTCTTTTTTTTCCTATGAACTGAAATTAAAGGTGAAAATAAATGAGTTAAACAACACAACTGCTTAACTAAATGACAAAATTTAAAACTCTATTACATAAGATGTTTAAATTATATCTTTAAATTATAACAAATTATATCTTTAAATTATCGACAAATTATATGTTTAAGCTGTACCACTAAACACAACAATAATGTATTGGCATTAGTTTTTGGACCTTTAACCTTTTGTGTATTCAAAAGCTGGGTTTACCATTTTCTCTTTTCCGATTCTAGTGGCCCAAAGAGTGTTTACCATTTTATAGTGCATTGTACTAAATTTTAATCTTTTTTCAAACAGAAATTGCCTTTTTTTTAAACTGTTTCTAATCAAATGTTGAAGTCTATGACATATTTTTTTCAGTCTATGATATATATATATTTTGTCTGTTGATTCTGCTTAAAATTAAGATAAAGTTAAAAATAAATCTATTTGAGCTTGTAGTGATAGTATGCACATGTTGAATCACTGTAAATAGCATCAAGTAGTGACAATTTAGTTTATAAATAAACTCTACATATTTGGTATCTACTAATAAATTACCACTTTGAATCGATTCAAATTTTTAGAGGAAAAATTGTCTTGAGCCAGGTGGGATACGAACCCACGACCTCCTGATAACGTCAGGTGCTCAGTGGTCCGAGACCTGACATGTTGTCAGGAGATCACGGGTTCATATCCCACCTAGCTCAAGACAATTTTTCTTCTAAAAATTTTAATCAACTTCAAAGTGGTAATTTATTAGTAAATTTAGCTTATGCCTTTATTCTCCCATTCCATAGTAGATTATCAATCAGTTTTGATTTCTGGTATTCTGACCTATTTATCACTCTAGCAAAGTTGTAATACTTCTAAACTTTTAATGTAAAATATTGATTTTATTACCACCAGAAGTAGAGTCATCAACTATCACGTCAATATTTCAGCAGACTTTGAATTTTAAAGATGGTATTTTCTTACTCTGGTATTTCTGGATTTATTTTTTACTGCTACTCAAATGTATAATGCAATTACAAAGCATAATTAATTTGAAATTATCAAAAATAATTTGGATTATTGTAAGCACGCCTCTATATTTGGAAAGTAGTTAACATCAGAGGTTTTATACTGTATCACAGCATTATCATGGAATTAAATTGTTATTAAGCAAATTAGCCTAAAAGAGCAGTTTTAAAAAGGTAGGGCTTATTTTAGGGATAATTTGATTATTTTTAACCAAATACACTAATTAAAATGTGGAAATTGCAATTTTTAGCCAAAAAATTTTAACTTAAACTTTTCTGCAGCAGTTATGCAGCTTCATACTAAAATGATTCATTCTTAATTTCAATGTTTCAGTTAAACTTCAAATGCTTTTAAATATTTTTATTGAAAATTTTTCAGTTCTTTATACATTATTAGATATATTATTCACTTTTTTATTTAAATTATCTTGTTTTTAAAGCAAAATACATTTTTATGACACTACTTTCTTTAGGTTTAGAGTTTGCTGATCACCAAAAATCTTAAGCATAATGCATTTATGTGTTATTTGCATAAATGACTAAAAAATATTTTAAAACTAAATAAATTAAATATTTAATCATTAATAGAAATATTATGAATTCTTTATATTAGTATAATAATAATAATTTTGGAAAAATGGGGAAAAAATAGCTTTTTTTTCAATTTTTATTGAAGTTAAAATGGGGGGAAAATACAGTAAAATTTCACAATATTTTAAAAAATGCTTAAATACTTTAACTTACCTTTTATTTTTATTTTTGCTATTTTATTAATCAAAAATGCTATTTCTTTTGGCATATGATCTATTTCTTTTGGCTGTAATCTCAGTGAAGAGTTTAAATTCTTAAATTAGTGGAAAAAAGACAGCTGGCATTAGTTCAACAGTAGAATACTCTGGCATGTTTCTGGAGAGATGCAGGTTCGAGTCCGAAATCTTGGTGAAATTTTTTCCAAAACATATTTATTGATTTATAGATGTTAAAAAGTTAATAGGTGCTGTGATTGTCATTTAGGAGTAGAAATATGTATGTTGCAACCACACCATCCCTTTTTTTAAAAAACATTTTGCATGTCTGCCTCTCCTACAACAGGAAACGATTAGTTGAAAACCAGAAGTCTATGTGCTTAGAGTTATTGGGTATCTGGTAGCTTAGTTGGCTTGTTTTACTTCTAAACAGTACTTTTTTTTAACACAATGGGACAAATAGCAGGTCTCCAGGACCCCAAGGGCTCAGAGAAGGTTGGGAAGGGGGCCTACTTTTGACAGCTATTAGGAAACGGAAACAAAAGGCAGCCTCCTGTTAATGCCATCCAACATGTTCTTTAATGTGCATTGGATATGGCTCTCTCGCACTCATGGGTCCACAGCTCAACATCTCATCTGAGAAATCACAGCCTAAGAGTATTAGTGTCCCCTTTTTTTGACTGAGGGCAGGGTGGGGGTTAGTGGAGATAAATCCCAACACTGGCTCAAGTGGGACTTGAAACTGCAGATTAAGAGTCTAGTGAGCTAACATCAGATAGCAACTGTCGAATAGAATTGCAGATTACTGGGCTGCCCTTACATATGAGAGAAAACATTGTGTCATTGCAATAAAGTGAAGTATGATATAAGTGACAATTATAATAGATCCTTTCAATAGTGACAAGTGAAGATGTAGTGATATGTAAAGTGAGATGTAGATATATGTAAAGCAATTGATGTCTGGCATTTGCAAAGCCTAAGAAGGGGAAGTGTAACGCTCCAAAGATTTGAAAATACTTTAAAGTTTATTAAGTTTTGGACCCTTTGTCTGATCCAATAATTATTTAAGCTCCGGATAGCTGAGTCGGGTGCCAGGCAATAATTAACAAATTGCCAAAAATAAAGTTTAATTAGGGTCAAAATACCAGCGAGCGTTAATGAGTAAGAATTCAAAAATATTAAATGATTGTCAAAATTTAATGTTAATTCTAATCAAAACAATTAACGTTGTTCAAGAGAAAAAAATTAGTAAAGATTCAAAAAGTTTCTGTAACAAACAAATTTATTTCCAAAAACACTCACCAAAACTTCAATGAAGAAGTTACTACATCATTTCTACAAACTCTTCAACAAAACTACACTCTTTCTCAACTAACTCAAAACTGTGCTGCTCTAATTGTGCTACACTAACTCACTGTTCTAACTGTGACTAACATGTCACCAGGTTATAACAAGAGGCTACAAAAAGCCAGCACGTGTCATGTTGCATGCCGGGAAAGACATTTGCATAAATCAACAATCGGCGCAAGCTATGATGCAAGAGGGGGCGTGTCATTGTACATGCGCTTTAGTGGGTGACAAACGAAAGTTCGGAGTTGCACATGTGCAACTCCTATGCTCTTGGAAACAAACGCTGTGATGCCAAAAATGAAATAAAAATCCCTAAAATGATAAATATAATGTAAATTAAGCAAAACTGGTTAAGGAAAAGTAAAAGTGAATGAGAGGGCATCACAGAAGCATATACATTGTTTATCATAGGCATTTTCTCAAGAAACTAATTACCCATAATGCATAGACATGGATTTGTGATGGAACAAGGCAGACCATATATCTAGGTTTTTTTGAATAAGAGTTTTTCAAATGACCATTTCCTCAAAAACCAATAAGTTTTTATAAAAAAAAAAAGGGGGGGGGGCATCTATATATGGCATGACCTTTCTAACCAATCTTTAACACCTTGTTTGCTTTTTATTTCAAAAGACTTCAATTTTTAGCTATCTTTCTATTGCTTTTCATTACTTCAAATAAAAAAGGGAGCATAATTAATGTGGAATAATCTTATAAAGTTATATGTCAAATGAAAATTTCTGATGAATCATATGAGAAAAAATTAATTTCCTAATCAAGCAGCTGCTTGTTGCAGAGGTCTGGTTAAGAAGGCAAGACCTCAGAAGAAAGGCAAACACGAGAAAGGGAAAAACATCTCTGCCTTACCTAGGGCATGGATAGCCAAGTAAGCTGATCACTCAGCCATTATGATAGGCTACTCAAATTATGCCTCTCGCTATTTTTCACCTCCAAGAGATGGGAGGGGGGTGTTAAATTTGAACTGAACATATCAAGTTATATGTTAAATGAAACTTGGGATGACAGAAGGGTTGTAAAGACTATTTCAAATTATATCTCCTTTTCCATTCCTTCCCCTAAAAGAGCAGAACACTGGATTGGTCTTATCATATGCCAAATCAAAGCTTGTGAATAGGGAAGTACATCAAATTTTGTTGCATTTAGTTCTTCCTGTTCCACTACCTCAAATAAAACAAGGGAGAATTTTATTTTGAATTTATTTTTTTCTCCTTTTTGGGGAACGACAGAAGTGTCCCACAATTAAGAGTAGCCTATGACACTTTTCTTTGCACAAACTTTTATTCGACATATAACTCAAATTTAAATAACAACTGAAAAATAACTAAAAACAGGCGAAGAGCTGTTAAAAAATTAAAAATATTTCAAAGTCAGTATTGACAAGACACATTTTGAGGACAGCAATTTCAGACATATAATGTAATATAGTCTCATTTATGGTTGTTTCAAAATTGTTATTATTCATTTTAATCACAGTATATATTTGAGATGTAATAAAAAATATTCTAGAAGCAACAAGTAAAGAAAGTTGCTTTTAAAATCGAAAGTCTATAAAATATTGACTGCAAGATGTGAGATTAGTTACTGGATGATGCAACTTCAGGCAGTAATAATTAATCAATATCTTTATTTTGATTGCACTAAAACACCCCTTAAAAGTCTAAAAAAAGCATTATAAGTTTGCTACATGGGAAAAGTAGGTCAAATTTGTGAAAATAAAACTGATCAATAATACATGTATGACACAAACAAGGAAAGGCATAAACTGATGTATCACTTCTTCATGTTATTTACAGTGATTAAAGCAATGATTACAATGATACACAAGTGTAAATGGATTATTTTTTTAAACTGCCTAAAAGATAAAAAAAATATAGATTTACATGTACTTTTAAACATTTGATTAAAAGAAATAAAAAAAAATAAAAAAAAAACTTCGTGCTATGGAAATGATTTTTATTTTCAAATCACCAAAATTGAAAAAAAAAATAATAAGTAAGCCCCAACATGAAAAGGGAAATAATCAATTAACCTAAGTATTGCATAAATAAACACTAAGTACAGAAAGAAATACCAATCACCCAGGATAATTTGCGAAAGTGTTTTGGCCAGCAATTATGACACTCATTATGTGGCATTGAAAGAGATGGTTTGCAGGAGCCCTGGCTGAAATCTATGTCTTGCATATTTTTTTGATATTAGTGAAATTTAACTTAACAGCTAATAACCAGTAACCAACATGTATTCATTATGCATTGTTTACTAATCGATATATTACATAAATTATCTTAAATATTTATTTATAATTGCTTCAAATCATAATAACCCATTGATTTCCAATCTGTGGTCTCTGACGTCATAGTAGGTGGTCCTGTTTCCTCTAATTATAACTTATCAACCTTTTATGCTTCACATACCCACTGGAAATGTGTATGTAACTGACATACCCCTTGTATAGATACATAAAACTATAGTTATAGTATAACAATGGTTATTTTTACTTTGTTACTAGATCTAGTGACTTTTGAGTGTCCACGGTGTACCCCAAAAAAGTTTACTGCGTACCCCACGATGAGAACCCCTAACTTAGACCAAAGTAAGGATGATGATCCCCAAAAATAGTAGGAACTGCTTCTAAATGGTAAGAGCAAAACCCCCCAAACTCATGTACCACTTCCTCTAATCATAGCTTAGACCAGTGGTTCTCAACCTTTTATGCTTCATGTACCCCCTGGAAATATATATGTAACTGGTGTACCCCTTGTATAGATAGATAAAACTATAGTTATAGTATAACAATGGAAATAAAATAAAACATATATATATATACACACACACATTATTTTTGTATTCATAAATTACATATCGATAAACACAAAAAATGACAAACAATTTAACAAATCTTATAAAATTATAAACATTTAATAATGTGATGAATATTATTTCAATTATAAACATTTTACTGGGTAATCAGTGAAATGGACTTGTTACTAGATCTAGCCACTTTTGAGCTCTCATGGCATACCCCAAAAAATTTTATTGCATAACCCCAAGGGGTACGAGTACCCCACATTGAGAACCCCTAGCTTAGCCCAATGTAAGGGTGGATGTATTCCCCCAAAAATACATCCCACATAAAAAATGACAGGAACTGCTTCTAAAAGGCAAGAGCTAGAACCTCAAACTTAGTATATTGCTTCCTCTAATCATAGCTTAAACCAATGTATGGGTTCAGACTCCCCAAATTTGTCCCCCCCCCCCCACACACACACACCCAACTGTAGAAAATGATGGGAACTGCTTCTAAACCTAGAACCACCAAACTTAATATACTGCTTCCTATAATTTAGGGATGGGGAAACTCCAACCCACAAGATGATTTTTTGTGGTCTGCCAGCAACCGGTGAATAAACTCAGAGTGTTAACATACAGTATACAACCAAATTTTGGTGAAATCATTGGGAAAATGCAACTGCATCTATCTATCTTATTAAAACAGGTGCTTAATTATGTATGTTCTTTAAATGTAATTTTCCTTACCATTGTTTAATAAAGAGTATTATTTCAAGATCAATATAATAACTTCTTCAATAAATGTTTGTGGAAAAAATTTTGCCAACATATGGGACTCGAACCTGCATTTCTCCAGAAACATGTCAGAGTATTCTAACATTGAACTAATACCAGTTCTGTCTTTTTCCCACTAAGTATGAGTATCACTCTCCCAGAATTATCAGCAACTACTTTTGGCACCATCTATGATCTCTAGTGGAAACTATTTCTTTTTTAGTGCACTGAGTAAAATACAACTAAATAACGTGGTCACACCACGCTATTAGCATTATAAATGATTTTAAAAATGATTGACAATCACAGAGTTACCTGTTGAATTTTTAAATGTCTATAAATCTATGTTTCCAGAACACATCATACAAAAGAAGGCCAGTGGTTCAAGGTGCATTTTTTTTTTCTTTCTTATTTCAATTTTTAGTGCTATTGCACTCTATTGTTCATATTATGGAAGAATATGTATAAATACTTCTAGTGTAATTAAATCTGTAGGGTTTCTAGTTACTTCTGAGAAGTATTGGAAATAGTCATCCTTCAACTTCCTATTCATGGGAAAACTGTATTTGTGGCATAATATTAAAAGTGATATTTTGAATTCTGTCAAGACAGGAGATATTACCCTTGTTCTAGGTGACTTAAATGCCAAAGTTGGTACTGACTCTGACCTTTTGGCAGGAGTGATAGGCCCTTTAGGTATTGGTAGCTGCAATGGACAATGTCTCCTATAGGTAAGTATAGGTAAGTATATTTTCAGAATAACTAACACTTATTACAAACACCATGACATACATAAGTATATATGGATTTCACTTGATGGGCTGCATAAGAATATGATTGATTATATATTAATTAGCAGCAAATAGGCTAGTTAGGAATACCAGGGCATATAGGGGAGCTGAAATTGGATCTGACCATTACCTTGTTAAAAGTGTCTTGCAACTTAAACTTAAAAAGTGTTGTGCTAAAGTTAAAAAAATTACCTTTAATACTGAAGCTCTGAAAGACACATTTATAGCTAAAGCTTACCATGATAGGTTACTTAGTCATTATGACAGTCATGGTTTGCTTACTACTGAAGTTGAGGAAGAATGGGATCATTTTAAACAGACTTTTTTGGACACTAACAGTACTCTTTTAGGAAAAAAGGAGCAGAGGAGGCAGAATTATCTGAGTGATAAGGCACTTGACCTTATTTCAGAAAGAAAGAACTGCAGGAATGTCCTTAATCAATACCCTACTAGTCCTAATAGAAAGCATTACAGGGAGATTAATAAACATGTAAAGGATCAGTTAGCTGCTGATAAGAATCTTTGGCTTGATGGTTTGGCTGAAAAAGCCGAGGAAGCAGTTAGACAGCAAAACAGCAGAGAGCTGTACCAGATAGTTAATGTTTTGTGTGGTAGAAAACAGACAGGTAAAAAGGGATTGAAGGATAAAAAAGGTAGAATGAAGGATAAAAAAGGAAGGTGAGGATTCTGTAATGGATAGGTGGGCTGAGCATTTCAGTGATGTTCTAAACAATGTGGTTATTAGTTCTACTCCCATTGTTTGTAATGATGATAGATGCATTACTGACGTTAATATTGGCCCTATACACAGTCTGAAGTTAGTTTGGCTATTTCTAAACTTAAGCTTCATAAATCCCCAGGGGTAGATGAAATTACTACAGAAATGCTTAGAGCTGGAAATGTTTCGGTTACCACTTGGATGACTGAAATTCTGAATATCTTTTATGATAAAGGCATGGTTCCTAAGGATTTTACCAGAGCTATTGTTATCCCTATTTTCAAAAAAGGTGATCGCAGTTCTTGTGATAACTATAGGGGTATCAGCCTACTCTCTGTTCCAGGTAAAGTTCTTTCCATGATTGTGCTTAATAGAATTAAGAATCTGGTTGACAGTCAATTGCGTGATGAGCAATGTGGATTCAGAAGTGGTAGGGGATGTGCGGATCAGATATTTTCACTTAGCAAATTCTTCAGAAATGTTTAGAGTTTCAGAAACCTTTGGTTGCTAGCTTTGTTGATTTCAAAAAGGCTTTTGACTCTGTTGAACATCATAATTTGTGGTTGATTGTGAAATCATATGGTATACCAGACAAGTTAGTTAACATAATGAAAGCTCTGTATAATAACACTGAGTCGTGTGTAAGAGTTGGTAAGGCTTGTAGCAATTGGTTTAGCATTACTTCCGGTGTTCGACAAGGGTGCAATTTGTCTCCTCTTCTCTTTAGTTTGGCTATTTATTATGTTATGTGAAATTCACTGCAAGGAAAAGATTTTGGCCTTAAATGGTCTGGAGATACGAAAATTTCTGATTTAGATTATGCTGAAGAATATATATTAGAAATGTAATACTTTAAAATTGTGTATCTAAGATATACAGCATTATATATATTTCATTATAATTTCAGTTCTAAGGTAAAAAAAACATGTAAACGTAAAGTATTGCATACTCTGAGAATAAATTATCTATCTTATCTGATGATTTAGCCCTTTTGGCAAATAATGTTGATGAGATGAATTCTTTCTTTCGAGCTGTTGATGAAACTGGTACTACAGTAGGTTTGGTTATAAACAGAGAGAAAACTAAAGTGATGAAAATTGGTCAGGCAGGTTGTGATTCAGTTCATCTGAATGGTTGTAGTCTGGAGCAGCAGTCACAGTTTAATTACCTTGGGAGCTATGTAACAGATACTGGTGATGTGCAGCATGAGATCAGCAGAGAAATAGGTATTGCTGCTGGGACTTTTAAGAATCTATGGAGAGTGTGGAGAAATAGATATATACCTAAAGACTAAAATCAGACTGTATAATAGTTTGGTTCTTTCTAGGGTTGGTTATGGTAGTGAAACTTGGACACTGTGTAAACAAGATTCTGAGTATAGAATTGTTTAAAGAGATATTTTTTGATGTATTTAATGAATATTAAGGAAGATATCATTCTGAAGTTAAGATCAATCAATTTTAGAGGAAAAATTGTCTTGACCTGGGTGGGATTCGAAACCAAGACCTCCTGATAACATGTCAGGTGCTCTGGATCACTGAACTATCAGCCGCCAATCAGGATCTACTCTAATTAATGCTATGAATTTCTACTAAGTACACAATTCTCTGTGCCTCATATGAAGGTATTTGTCTTGTGATGCCCCTCATTCACTTTTACTTTACCTTAACCAGTTTTGCTTAATTTACATTATATTTATCATTTTGGGGATTTTTATTTCATTTTTGGCATCACAGCACTTGTTTCCAAGAGCATAGGATTTGCGCATGTGCAACTCCGAACTTTCGATTGTCACCTGCTAAAGTATGTGTACAGGGCATGCCCACTCTTGCGTCATAGCTTGCACTGATCATCGATTTATGCAAATGTCTCTCCCGGCGTGCAACATGACATATGCTGGCTTTGTAGCCTCTTGTTATAACCTGGTGACATGTTAGTCACAGGAGCCCAAGTTGAGAGAGCAGCACAGTTTTGAATTAGTTGAGAAAGAGTGTAGTTTTGTTGAAGAGTTTGTAGAAATGATGCAGTAACTTCTTCATTGAAGTTTTGGTGAGTGTTTTTGGAAATAAATTTCTTTGTTACAGAAACTTTTTGAATCTTTACTAATTTTTTTCTCTTGAGCAACATTGTTTCAATTAGAATTAACACTAAATTTTGACAATCATTTAATATTTTTGAATTCTTACTCATTAACACTTGCTGGTATTTCGAACCCTAATTAAACTTTATTTTTGGCAATTTGTTAATTATTGCCTGGCGCCCGACTCAGCTATCAGGAGCTTAAATAATCATTGGATCAGACAAAGGGTCCAAAACTTAATATACTTTAAAAGTATTTTAAATTCTTTGGGGCGTTACAGTCCCAGCTGCTTTCAGCCTCAAGAAACAATGATAAGCATGTCATGAAGATGGTAAGTATTTGCAAATCTGTAACAGATATAGTGGGTTGAAACCCCAATTGGTGGATGCAAGACATTTTGTAAAGTTTAATAACACTGGTTTACAAGGTTTTTGCCTTTAACTATTTTTCAGGTGCTGAATTCAGATCTGGCCTTAAAAAAATGGCTAGAACATCACGTTTTCATGTTATTGATCATTTTGACTCCTATTAAGATCTTCCTATACCAACACCTCCAGGCAACTGGGAGGATACTAGATATTTCACTTTTTGTGGCTGGCAACACTTTTTGCCAAATGGGAGAAAACATGTAACAGTAACCTAACTGCAGATCACCATTCTTGTTGTTTTCAATGTAGGAGGAACACATGCTGTACATTGAAGAGTGAAGTTTGGTATTTAAATGGTACAAAGGCAGTGTCGCAGATGTGTTAATGTGCAAGATAAGTTTTGTTATGTGTGTGTAAATTATATTTTAACATTCCAGGGTTGTTCTTTGACAAAAATTGTGAAGAAAGCCTATAACTTTTATTCTGGATGTCAGGACATCAGTGCTGCATTTCATGCTTTGTTGGCCAGAGTGAATGGTTGAAAGGTAAGATAAAATCTATGTCCTTTGCAGTTCCAATGGTTTGGCATGAGCCAACTAGTCACTTGCATAATTGCTATTTTTGTTTAACTAAAGTGTCGAGCTTTTTAAAAAAGAACAAAAGCTAAATACAATATCCAAATGTGCCTCCAACCAACTGGGAGGAGATGGATTCACATTCATCATAGGAAGACTTTGAGGCACTTACTGATTCTGATCCTACATAACCTCTAAAAAGTTAGACAAGCCTCATCTGCTTCAGCAAAATGAATTAAAGATCTTATTCGAGACCTAGGACTTTCCAAACAACAAGCTAAGGTTTTAGGTTCAAGACTTAAGAGCAGAATCTTCTGCCCAAGGGTACCAGTTTCTTTATTCTTATTATGAGATGCAAGATGGTTTATGTTTCTGCACAGATATTTCAGGGTGATGGAAGAAATTGGAACAATTCCTGACCTTAAGGAATGGTGTCTATTTATATATTTGTCAAAATTCAGCTTAAAAGTTGTCCTTTTGTATAAAGGAAACCAAAAATCTTCCATTCCAGTGACAAATGCTGCGGGAATGAAGGAAACTTATAAAAGCATGGAAAAAATACTCGCTGCTATAAAATATGACAGTTTAAGTGGACAATATGTGATGACCTAAAAGTTATCTCTCTCTTGCTCGGGCTTCAAGGAAGCTTTACAAAATTTTGCTGTTTTCTGTTTGTGGGACAGTAGGGCCAGAAAGTAACATTACAAAACAAAAGCCTGGCCCAAAAAAGATGTTTTTAGGAAATTCATCTAAAGAGTAATGTGAGGTATAAGCCTCTAGTTGACCCCTCTGATGTTCTGCTCCCATCACTACATATCAAACTGGGGCTTATGAAAAACTTTGTAAAGGCTGTGGACAAAACTGGCAAAGGGTTTTTGCACTTGAAGGAAAAATTTCCAAAACTAAGTAATTACAAACTCAGAGAAGGGATCTTTGTTGGTCCTCTATCAAGAAGCTACTGAATGATACTGTCTTCGAAGAAAAACTGAATATAAAGGGGCATGCTGCATAGAAATCCTTCATATCTGTGGCCCAGGATTTTCTGGAGAATCACAAAGAGGAAAACTACCATCAGCTCATTCAAGATCTTCTCAAAAACTATGAAAATCTTGGCTGCTGAATGTCTTTGAAGATCCATTTCTTGCACTCGCATCTCGACTTCTTTTCCAAGAACTTACGAGCTGTCAGTGATGAGCAAGAGGAAAGATTTCACCAGGATATCCGAACCATGGAAGAGAGACCTAGCAATGGTGGGTGACTACTGCAGGTGGGACCCAGCAATGATGGGTGACTACTGCAGGTGGGACCCAGCAATGATGGGTGACTACTGCTGGTTCTTGCAGAAGGAAGATACCTCAGCACTTAAAAGAGAAAAATGAACTTCTTGTAAGTATAAAAAATCCTTACCCGTGTTTTCTTATTTTGCGTTTCAATATTCTCATTTGTTACTTTATATTCAGTGGTCTATAAATATGATGTTTCTAATTTTTTTCACTGTAATCATATAATTAATGAGTTTTAAGTTACAATTTAACAAAATAGTCACATTTATTTGATTTCTCAGATATGCATATACACTGAAATTTGAAATACATCAATCCATAATTAAAAAAAAAATTGTACAGACTGCAGATTTTTCACACCCATATTTGAAATCAGCACCCCAAAATTAGTTAAAAATATCCTATTTGACCAATGTTATAGAAAAAAATTTTCAATTTGTTGTCTAGTGTAATTTGTTTCCCATATTAGCTGCATTTTGTAGATGCTGATTCCAGTTAAGCTTTGAATCAATAGACATTCCTAGGTATTTGTATACTTCAACAATAAAAGCAAAAACAAATAAATACACCCTCATGCAGCTGCATGCCACAGGTCTGACAGGAACCTGTCAATTTATATGCCATAGTAGGTCTGTGAGGATAAGCAGGACCACAGCAGAAAAACAGCACAAACATCCATGCTTTACCTGGGGCTCGAACCCAGGTTCCTTAAATTAGGAGCCAAGTGCACTAACCACTTGGTAGAGATAGGATTATTATTAATATGTATATTAACTCTCTCTTATATATATTGTACATTAATATTATGCTCTAGACTTGTAAGTTAATATGTACAGCATTAATATGTACAAGTAAAGTATTAGCATTAATATGTACAAGTCTAGAGCATTATATTTTCATGGTTATTTTGCACTTTGGGTTACTTTGGAAATATAGGTTCCAATTTAGGCTATGTCCTTTCTCAGTTAATGGGCTTCACTGCAATACTCCTCTGTAGCTGATTCACCATCTGTATTTAAAGAAAAACATAGGAAATAAACTATATAATTATATGATTTTTTTTGTCTGTAGCTGCAGAAATGCAAAAATCGGTAGGAATATAAGAGAAAAATGTTTTAAATGCTACCTGCTGATAGCAGCTATCTTACATTTTTTTGCGACCATCAATTTATACATTTTCATGGCCCTCATTAATTTCAACAGTTATCTGACTGCTGCTTTATAAAAAAAAAAAGCCCCAGAAGAAAATAAATCATTTGTTTGTTTTTTTTTCATGTGGCAGGCGATTTACTCAGAAAACTGAATTGGTCTGGAGTCTATTAACTAGGAATTGATGTAGCCTAAACTGGAACCTATAGTTTCCAAAGTAACCCAAAGTGCAAAATAACCAACAAATTATTTAAAGCCTTTCGGAAAGTTTTTTTCCACTGATAAAAAATTTTTCCCAGAAGACCACAAATTATCTCAAAAACAGCAGTATTAACTTATAAATCAAAACATTTAGGAAGATCATGAAGATATAGAGAGAAAAGCAATTGCCCTGGGACATGCAATATAATTTTTTTTTTAATTCGGTAGAGGTCTTGTTTAGTTTTACATTGTAAAATTTTGCGGTTAAAAATTTAAATATATATATATATAAATTGCCTATCAGGTCAGCATAGTTTACACAGTCCTCAGGCAACAGATGGCACTGCTCAAGAAGTGTATGATGTTAAAGTGTAAAGTATGACACAGAAATGTAACCATTGGTTGTTGGTGGCCTATGGTTCTATTTGTTTATTTTGGGTAGGTAAAATCACGTGTCACATGTGTGATTTGACATGAATGTGACATTTGTTTGCTTTTTTTCACCATTTTTGTTTTAGCACTGCTTGGGATAACATGCCACCTACATGGTTAGAGGTAAATGATATGTATATTTAATGAGAGATTTTGAATGATAGGCAGAAGAGTGGTAATTAATATGTTTCCATTTTTTTTTGAAATTTTGTTAAAATATGATAAATTATAAGTTATTAAAGATATTTTGGAAGTGAAATTATCGAATGTTAAAAGGGTTGTTGTTGAAAGTGTTAGTCAACTGTTTTGTAATGTTATGGTCACGTCATTTGAAAATGGGAGTTTGGTAACTTTTTCTGACTGTGTGGTGGAATGTTTTTCATAAGTTCTTTGGGGTGAGGGGCATTTGAAGGAGGAGAAGTGGTTAGAACCAGTTTAGAATTATTTGAAATCTTTTTTTTGTGTGTTCAGTATGATGTAGTGTGTTTTGTTGTGAGTGCGGAAGAAAATGGCAAAATTTTATAATATGGGGAAATTAAGTGGAAAAAATTAGAACGTTTAATGGGGTGTTAGGTTTTAAGAGAATAGTTGTGGTGAAATGTGTGTAAAATTTTAGAGGACTGTGATGTAGTAGGGGAGGGGGGAGTATGTTGAAAGTTTCTGTGTGTGGGCTAAAAATGGCGGTAGTAATGAACGTGTATTTCGTTATAGTAGTTTGAGATGAATTGAGTGATTATTACTAGTAGTTTTGGTTTACTGGTATTAATGTACTGTATTATAGTGATTCATTAATTTTGTTCAATATTTAGGAGGTCTGTAAATGATCGCTGCATAAACTGGAGAGCTGTGTACCAATCCCCAGTGATGATGCCCAGAACCGGCCAGGCCTAGTACCTAATGTCCAACCCATGCTTCTTGTGGTGCAGGCCGTTAGTACTTTCAAAAGAGATGTTCTCTTTTGAAAGGGGACAGCTGCCAGTTCAGTATGGACTACTGATCTGGTCATCTATAGCCACTTTTTTCTATTTTTTTCAACTCTGCTGAGGAGCGGTCAACTTTACAGGGTCATGGTGCTGATTATTTATACTTACTGGACTGATTTATGGATTTGAGCTTGATTATGGATCCTGAACATCCTACACTGGTGGGCAATTGAAGGAGAATCTGCTGTTATGTTTCCTCTTTGCTTCTGGGTTGCCAGCCCTAAGCGAACAGAGGCATGGGATACCTTATATCAGCTGGTGGACAATCTTGATCAGAAGCCATCGCAGGTACCTGAACCTCACTTACCTAGTTGGGCATCGTCAATCTTAAACTGGAGTAATGTGTCTCAGGCAGGCCATATGCCTCTTGAAAAAGTACACTTCAAAAGGTGGTGCCTGAAGTTCCTACCAGCATCGGTGGCTTCAGCCTTTAGTGGAGGAGGAACAGGTCTTTGACCCATGCCTGCGATCAGGGGGCTGTTTGATATTGTTGGCCCTACCTATCTCAATAAACCTAGTTTCTTTAAAAATCCTACTAATCATTTTCTCTCTGTAGGAACATGAATTGTGTGGACGTGGAACGTGAGGACATTACATAGATATTATTCTCCTGATGTCCTCACACAGAAATTCCAACATTATAACCTAGATATTCTAGGCTTGAAAGAGACCAGATGGACAGGTAAAGGTGAGATTTTAAAAATAATTTTAAATTTCTATTTTCAGGGAGGGAGGATGGAAAGCATCTCCAAGGTGTAAGTTTGCTTCTTAGCAGAAACACAGTGATGCTGTTCTAGAATATAACTGCATTAATAAAAAAAAATTTACAGCAAAATTTAAAACAAAAATTAAAGACTTGAATGTCATCTGTTATGACCCCACAGAGGACACTGATAAGAACAAGAACGGATACGTTTTATAGTCAGCTTCAGGATATTTTGAATTCTGTGAAGAAAGGAGATATTTCTCTTCTGCTAGGTGACTCCAATGCTAAAGTTGGTACTGACTCTGACCTTTGAGAAAGAGTTTTAGGTCCCTTTGGCATTGGTAGTTCCACTGGCAATGGTGAATGTCTCCTGAAGGTAAGTAAACTTAATGGTTTACAAATAACTAATATATACTTCAAACACCGGGGCATTTATAAATATACATGGGTTTTTACCTGATGGGTTGCACAAGAATATGATAGATTATATTTTAATTAACAGCAAATGGGCCAGTTCAGTTAGCAATACCAGATCATACAGGGGAACCGAAATTGGGTCTGACCATTATCTGGTCAAAAGTGTCTTGCAGCTGAAGCTTAAGAAATGTTCTGCTAAGGTTAAGAAAATTACCTTCAACACTGAAGGTCTGAAAGTTCCAGATATAGCCAAAACATACCATGGTAGGTTACTTACTCATTATGACAATCATGGTTTGCTTACTGCTTAAGTTGAGAAAGAATTGGATCAGTTTAAATGGGCTTTTCTTGAAACCAACTGTACTCTTGGGTAAAAGTTCGGTGACCAGATTTTAACATTGGAAAAGCGGGACACCATTGACCGGGGGTTTTTTTGTTATATATTTGTCTTGATTAAAAATTTGGTCTATATGGAGCAACAAAAATTTTCATAGAACGCAAAAATAGTATTGTAATATATTTTTTTTAATTTCAACATAAGTACAATTTACAAATATAATACATTAAAAAAAATTATGTATAGTATTATTTTATTCCTTGGCATATTTCTCATTTGAGTGAATTTTTTTTAGTAGATTGCTGTCGTTGTTTAAAAGGTCATGAAATTTTTCACTAGAATTTGTTAAATTATATTTCACACATAAAATGGCTTTCAAAGTCTCAACACTTAATTGTGATTTTTCTGATGTCCACACTTTATTTACCATAGAAAAAATGCGTTCAGTCGCAGCATTAGTTCCTGGTAAGGACAGCGCGTATTCCACAATTTTTAGTGCATTATTGTAAGGAACATGGTTTGTTTCAAAATGATGAAATATTTCTAACCATTTGTTCTCTATTGTGATTTTTGCTGATGCCCAAGATTTAACCTTTTCCTTATCAATATATTTTTTTAATAATGATACCTCATTAAAAAGATCATTTTCGGAAATATTACTCTATGGGAAATTATGAGTAATATGATCGAATGATTTTTGCACATCATTCCAATCAAGTTCTTGTTTTAATGTAACCCAATGAAAATGTTTAATATCATTGTAATGTACCGTCCACTCTTCTAAATAATCTATGCAGTTACTATAGAACTTTTTAACGTGATTCATGATATCTGCATGATTTATTGCACCTTGTTCTTCTAGCTGGCTTATACTATTGTCGTGCCCACAGAAATTGATCTTGCGGACACGACTTGGGCCAAAAGGTCCTAGGATATGCTTTTCACATGTGAGAACAAAGACTTGTTTTGGTCACCAAGCTTCCATAAATTTGTCCCTGACGCCGGTTGACACCAGTGGCGACTTCACCCCCGGGTGTAGAAACTTCTGGACTGGAATCGCGCTCGACATCAAAGGCCCCAAGAAGGCGGAGCAATTTTGGCTCAAGCGTCCGCGACCAATAGCCAGTGCCCGCGTCAGCCTTCCGCGCTGACCACCGCTAGAGGTCGCGGCGGGAAAATGCGGCAAGGATGAACAGTGAGAAGAAAGTGTGTCTTTTGTCTTGTGTCTCTCGTCTTGGTGAGTTGTCTCTTCTTGTCTCGCAGTCCGGTCAAGCAGTCTCTCTCCCTCCGCCCGACAAACGATGCTAGTGCCTGCGAGGAAAGAGCGCAAACCGCCTTTGTCTGGCTGAGATTAGGCAGATGATCTACCAGTCGACGGTGCCGGACTCCCCATCCAAGGCTTCTGCAGCGGCTACATGAAACAGGTATGGGTCACCATCATTCGTAAATCTGTGTTTTCTTCCAACGTACTGTTATCTGCCTGCCACCGCCACCGTGTTCCAAAAAACTGACTACGGAACATGACTTTGGAGCTAGTAGCTTGGACTTAACAGATGGACTTTGCCAGGGAAATTTCTTGGCTCCCCATTGTAAAGGCTGACATTGCCTAAACGCGGAAAAAAAGAAGCTGTACCCCGATGAAGGGCGTAAGTTGTGAAAGAGAATGTTAAGTAATACTGTTTGTTAATAAATTGCGTGTAACTGGTAAAACATGACTCCTCTCCATTTTTATTATGTAAGTAAAGTTTCTGGGGTTACTATGGAAAGAGTGCCCCCTCAGTAATCAGCGCAATTGAAGCACGGCCAGATATTAGGAAAGGAGTCAAACATTAATGTTGGACTGCCCTAATACTAAAGGGGGGTTCACGGCACTATTACGGATAGTTAACGGAAGAAAATTATTTTCTAACCGCTCTTGACACTGAAATTTTAAATTATTAACTTCATTTGCTACTTCGATTACCGAAATTTTGTCACCTTCAATAAGTTTTATAGCATTTTGAAAAAGAGCTACTTGATTGTATACAAACTCTAGCCAAATTTTTGAAGATTCTTTTTCAAAAAACTCTTCTAAAATTCTAGGACATTTATCCTGTGATAGAAAGTAGGATTTCAAAGGATCGTATATTTTCAAAATTCTTTTGACAGCTGGCAAAAGAGCTAACCAGCACGTTTTACTGTATCCAAGTATTTTCTGATATTCGACTTCCGCAGTTTCACAAAATTCTTTAAGCATTTCAATGCGCACAGTGTATATATTGAAATAAGAATATATTTTAATAACAATATTTTCCACATCTACGGGCAACAAGTCAGCAGCTGTTTGAATGGCGTTATGTATTAAGTGCGATGCACAACCAACACCAATAATGTTTTGATTAAGGTTTTTATTTAATTTATAAAAAATATTATTTGAACCTCTTCTCGCTTTTCCTCCAAAATTTGCGTTTGTGTTGTCTGCACAATATGCAATCATTTTATGTTTTAAATTGCTTTTTTCCAAAATATTAATAATGGAACTGAAAATTATTTCAGAAGTTTCGCCGGGCAAAGAAACGAAATCTAAAATTCCAATTTTTATTCCAGTTTCCGAATCAAAAAATCTAATAATGTTTGGAAATACCTTTATATCCTTTATGATTAGATGCGTCAGAATATATGGATATAAAATTAATTTTTTCTAGATTTTTGTTTCTGAAAATGCATATGGGGAAAGCACATTACACACAATTGCCTCGGATTTTGTTCTAGCACAGGCAAATTTTTTGTTGAATAACTTTTTGACAACTTGTGATGTACAGTCCATAGATCTGAAGGAATGATGGTGATTAATAGCATGAAAAGACATAAGTTCTTCTGCTAATGCTAATTTCTTTTCTTCGTCTCCATAAGTTGTTTTCTGAAAAAAATCCTGTATTTTGGAGGAAGATGCAGCAGTATTTAATATCTTTTATGTTTCTGTGTCTCCAAGGCTTTGAAATATCATTCTTCCCGCTGTGCGAAATAGAAAATTCACCATTACATTTCTCACATTTTACCATGTAATCGCTTTTGGTTTTTTTAATAAAAGGAAATTCACTTCTTAGATCATTGTTGAATTTGCATCCTCTTTTCTTACTCATTATGTTAAAAATCTAAAAAAAAATTTAAAATTATATTATAAATTATTATATACATATTGCTTAAAAACACAGCAAGTAGGTACATAATTACATGAACATATTTTATTGTTAGTTTATAAATTAAATTAATTTGATTGTTATAAAGTACCTATATTTTAAAAATTATTTTAATTTTAATCCTATATTTCTTTCTAAATAATAACAATACTAAATTGTATTATTTTTCCTCTGAATTTGCCGTAACGTAAGTCGTAAGTGTCACTTACAAGGCCGGCGCTAGACTTTTTGCCGCCACTATAAAATATAAATAATACGAGTACTATCTGCTAAATTCAAGAAAATTTATGTATTTATGAAATAAATAAATAAATTATTTACCTAAATTATCTGAATAGCTGATTTGTTGACATCACTTGTTTAACTAGCATTAGCACGCAGTACGATGTGTATCGTCTGAGAGACAGTTACAAAATGTTTTCGTCGTTGCCAATACCAAAAAATGCCATTGTTCATTAAGTCCAAACAATGGTGGTCGAATTCTAACAACTGATCAACAATGCGAACTTTGATAAGCAGTTCTCAACAATTATTTGTTATTATTAAAGTTTAACATTATAAAATTAACAATAATAATATAAAACTCATATCCTGGCGAAATAGCCACATGGCTGCCGAAAACCGTATATTCCCTTCCCATTCTCCCGCCATTCCCTAGCTTGTCGTGCATTCTTTCCAAAAATCGGGACTTTTTTTAAAACGCCGCAGGACACGGGACAAATTGTTAAAAAGCGGGACGTCTGGTCACTATAGGTAAAAGGGAACAGAGGAAACAAAATTGAGTGATAAGGCTATGGAACTTATTTCTGAAAGGAGGAAGTGAAGGATTAATATGAATCAACACCCTACTAAACCTAACAGAAGGCATTACAAAGAGTTTAAAAAATGTGTAAAAGATCAGTTAATAGCTGATAAGAATCTTTGGCTTGATAGCTTGGCTGACAAAGCAGAGGATGCTGTTAGACAGCACAACAGCAGGGTGTTGTACCAGGTTGTTAATGTTTTATGTGGGAAGAAACAGACAGGTACACAAGGATTGAGGGATAAATGTGGCAAGGTAGTTGAAGGTGAGGATTCTGTGATGGCTAGGTGGACTGAGCATTTCAGATGTGTTCTAAATAGTGATTATTTCTACTCCCATTGTTTGTAATGAGGATAGATGCATTACTGGCTTTAATGATGAAATCACCTTGGCTATCTCTAAATTAAAACTGCACAAATCCCCAGAGGTGGATGAAATCACCACTGAAATACTTAGAGCTGGGGACATTTGCATTATCACATTGCTGACTGAAATTTTGAATATTTTTTATGATAAAGAGAGAGAGAGATCATTATTCCAATTTTTAAAAAAGTGATCACATTTCTTGTGATAATTATAGGGGAATTATTTTATTTTCTGTTCCAGGCAAAGTTCTTGCAAGATTATACTTAATAGAATTAAGAATTTGGTTGATGGACAACTGTGTGATGAACAGTGTGGATTCAGAAGTGGTAGGGGATGTATTGATCAAATATTTTCACTTAGGCAGATTCTTGAGAAATGTTTAGTTTCAGAAACCTGTGGTTACTAGCTTTGTAGATTTCAAAAAGGCTTTTGACTCTGTTGATCAATATAATCTGTAGTTGATCATATGGAATACCTAACAAGTTAGTTAGTGTAATGAAAGCTCTCTATAATAACACTCAGTCATGTGTGAAAGTTGTTACGTCTTGCAGTGATTGGTTTAGCATTGCTAGAGGAGTTAAACAAAAGGGTGCATTTTGTCTCCTTTTCTCTTTAATTTGGTTATTGAAAATGTTAAGCGAAGTTATGTTTCTTTACAAATATTATGTTTCGTTGCAAGGAAAAGATTTTGGCTTTAAATGGTCTAGAGATTTCAAAATTTCTGATCTAGATTATGCAATGATTTGGCTTTGTTGGCACATGATGTTGATAAGATGAACTCTTTCATTCGAGCTGTTGATAAAACTGGTAGTAGAGTAGGTTTGGTTATAAACAGAGAGAAAACTAAAGTGATGAAAATTGGTCAGGTAGGCTGTGATTCAGTTAATCTGAATGGTTGCAGTCTTGAGCAGGTGTCACAGTTTAATTATCTTGGTAGCTATGTAACAGATACTGGTGATGTGCTGCATGAGATAAATAGAATAAGGATTTCTGCTGGGACTTTCAAGAATCTTTGGAGAGTGTGGAAAAATAGGTGATTACACCTAAAGACTAAAATTAGACTGTATAATAGTTTGGTTCTTTCTAAGGTTAGTTATGGTAGTCAAACATGGACCCTTTATAAGCAGGATAACAAGAAACTTGACACCTTTGATTCTAGATGCTTACACAGTATCTTGGCCATTAGGTGGTTTGACTTTGTATGTAATGATGAGGTTAGAACAAGAAGTCATCAACCTCTTTTGAGCAGCATATTGTGCAGAGTGAGACTGCATTGGTTTGGCCGTGTTGCCCATATGTATAGCTGCAAATTGGCAATATGCCTAAGGGTTTGAGAAAAAGGGGGAGACCTAGGATGCGATGGGCAGACAATGTCAAACAGGACCTTGCTAGAATTGGCCTAGAGTGGCCAAATGCAGTGGCTGTAGCTCAGTTAAGAGACACATCTGGAGAGGAAAATTACAGTCTGGTTGGACCTCCATAGCCCATGGCTGCATGAGGATTTTGTACGTACGTATGTATGTAGGTATGTATGTATATGTGATATTTAGGAGTCTTTTAAAGTTACTAATATGGTTTATTGTTAATATCTGGAAGTGTTTGGCAGCTTTTTTCATATAGAAATATTGGGTATTTTAGAATTGTCAGTGTGGAAAAATGGCAGTTTTTGAATGAATCAGGAAGATTTATGAGTAATTTAGGAGAGGGTTCTTTGAGTTATAAGATGGGAGATATATATTTTTTTGGCACCGAGATTATTTGGTTTCAGGGACTTTAATAATTTGGTCGGCGGTGCACTGTTTCCGATTTTCATGTTTTTCGGTGTGTGTTGTCTGGGAGGCCATTACTTAGTCCCAGTTTTGGTTAGGTTCTGGGGGTTGTGGGAATCATCCAAAAAGGTCGTTTTGTTAGGTTGCGTTAAAAAAAATGGCGTCGAGGACGTGATCTGTACCACTGCCGCCAATCATTCTAAATTTGGCTAGTTTATATAACAAGCCATCAATCCAAATAAGGTTAAGGCAGATTTTATATCCACAAATACACCTACCTTCGCATTGTATACGCCGACTCTCACGTGAGTTATCTATGTGACTTGCAAGGTTTTCCCCTTTGACTTCACTATTCATAACTAAAAAGTAATTTTTTTACGTATATTACTTCAAAATTTCTGGATCATATGACTCTATTAGCACTTTCAACTTGTGGGATTTTAATTTCACATATATCAAAAAAAGGAATGTTCCTCTCATCACCAACACTACACATTACCACTACATAGAGCGCCGCCATTACAGTTAAAATTGTTTATTTCTTTCCTTTCAAATATAAAAAAAATATTTTGAACTGTCGTACTCTGGTATTACTCTATTAGTTTTAATTTTAGACTTGTATAATTTCTATTACTTTAAACGTTTGCGTTTTCTAGTGTGATGTGCTATTTTTTTTTCTTGTTCTGTGATAAACGATTGATTGATCATTATTACTTTTTATTCATTTTTACCGCGATAACTGTGGAAATAATTATACAGTATTTGATTTATCATCTATACCCAACATACACAAGTCTTCCAAGAATTACGAAAATAAACACACAAAAGAAAAAAGCTAAGAGCATGATTCAAATTACTTTAACTAAATCTTCTCAAAATATTGACTACAGTCCTCGTCAAAATTAGAAAAAAAAAAAACTTTTAAACTATTTAACAGACATTATGAACTCTTTGACATTTTTGACAGCGTTCTATTAATTGAATACCTAGATAATGATTTCAAAACTATTATTCAATCTATTCATACCATTACAACTATTTAAGAAAACCTCCAATAATCTTTCCAAAGCTAATATTCCACAAGTTCTAAATGCATATGACTATTATGAAGTTACTGATAATCATGGAGATATCCCGCCCCCTTCTAAAAATTTTCAGCAATTTCAGCAATTCTGTCAAATTATCGTCATTAAACGGTCAAGATATTGGTAATTTTTTTTTAGCTATTTAGATTACGAAATTGATGGCACTTTAACGACTAACGATAACATTATTCTTTTCCCAAACTCAAGAAAATAGCTTTAAAATTGATCAAAATTTCAAAAATTGTCAACACTGAGTTAACTACAGACTACCCGAATCTGGGGTGTTGGTTTTGTTCAAGGGTGAAAAACATACGACCTCTAGTATATTTTTATAACATGATTACTATAGACAGGGCCGGCGCGAGGCGGGTTCAGCCATGGCATTGGTTCAACGCGTTCCCCGGAACCCGGTCACGTGCTTTAAAAGGCCCCGCGGTTCACTAAAAAAAAAAAAAAAATATATACCCCCTCAAGCAGCTGCTTGCCACAGAGGTCTGACAGGAGCCTGTCAGTTTATATGCCATAGTAGAAGGTCTGAGAGGATGGCAGGACCTCAGCATAGCAGGACCTCAGCAGGTTCACTAAAAGCTCATCGTAAAAAATGACGTAATTTTCCTATCTTTAGCACAGTAGCCGACACAATGTATCCTCGTTCCTCTAAATCCACGTCCCTCCACCAGAGCACATGTCAGCAAGCCTAATAATAAATCCAAACGCAGAATCCGCTAATCGACGACTAACTATTCTTTCAATAGAAAGCGAAATCGGTCAATTTCGATGATGTAATTAAAGATTTTGCGGCGAAAAAAGCGAGGAAAATTATGTAATATTTATAATATACACGGTTGGGTTGTTTTACCTCTGAGCGGCACTTTTTTGCACAACATGGGCTAAATGCCCAGGTCACAAGAACCCCAAAAGCTCAGAGAATGTTGGGGAGGGGACCCACTGGAATTGCTGTTGGGAGACAGATGTTCCAGTGGGCGCTATCAGCTTAGTCATCCCCGCCACTATAATATACTCGGTGTTCCTATAAGTTGTATATAGATATGTACCGCACTTTGTACGTATAATAAATAGTTTATTTTTATAAAATAGAGAAGTACATAGAAATGCGTTTTTTTTGGCCCCTCACAATTTTCGAACCCAGCCCCCGCAAAAGTTCACGCCGGCCCTGACTATAGAGACCCACTCTCGCCCTACTTCGGATTTACGTCTGGCCACTATTGTATGCAACAAACTCTAAATTAAAAAGGTAAAGATTCCACACAGAGGGATGGAGATATTTAACAAGTTAAAGAGAGGAAGAGGAAAAGAAGGGAAAGAGAAGACAAGCCCAAAGAGGAGGCGTCCAGATGTAGCTGAAATAGAACACGAGTTCGTACCTATGACGATGCATGTATCTAGATGAGCGAATATGAGGACATTGTAGTTTCAAATATCTTAACCGGCTTGTTATTTTATTTTTCTACCATTTTAGTTTCTTATCCAGTGGTTTTTTTCTTCTGGATCCCTTAGTGGCCTTCTCCAATTATAATTTATCTATTGAGTTTGTCTTCGTCCCTCTTGCGGAATTTTTGAATAATGGTCTAGACAGAAAACGCGATTTCGATAGGCCCACGAATGTATTACCATTGTATCAAGGATTTTGATTGTACCACGGTTTTTTGTTTTTACCACGACCGAGCCATTTAATAAATCTGGCAATCCTAACAGAGAGTACTGCTTTTGAAATAGATGAGAAAGTTAAAAGGTGATACAAGGTGTCGAGTAAGCCAATATTGTTTTTCGTGTACTTAATTCGTAATTATTTTTTTAATATGTAACATTTCATGAAATATTAATGATTGCCTTTACGGATGAAATCCAGTTCGTGATTTCGCGAACCATTAGCCGTCCCGTGGCCGAGTGGTTAGCGCGCTTGGCTACTGATCTCCGGGATCTGGGCTCGAGCCCCGGGTTAAAGCATGGCTGTTTGTGTCGTTTTTCTGCTGAGGGCCTACCATCCTCTCAGACCTTCTACTATGGCATATAAACTGACAGGCTCCTGTCAGACCTCTGTGGCAAGCAGCTGCTTGAGGGGATTTTTTTTTTAAGCCGTCCCGTGGCCGAGTGGTTAGCACGCTTGGCTATTGATCTAAGGGACCTGGGTTCGAGCCCCGGGTAAGACATGGATGTATGTGTCGTTTTTCTGCTGAGGTCCTGCCATCCTCTCAGACCTTCTACTCTGGCATATAAACTGACAGGCTCCTGTCAGACCTCTGTGGCAAGCAGCTGCTTGAGGGGGTATTTTTTTTTTATAAACTAATGGTTAATTTGTTTAGCATGATACTTCAATTTATTTTCTTTTAGTAGATAATTTGTAGCCAACAATGAGAATTATTTCTTTATTTCAGCTTGCACATTTTTTAAAGATAGATTTCTAAACGTTTTCAAGTAGTTTTTGTTAAATTTAATAAAGAAATCCTTATTTCCATATCAGTTAATATTTGCATTCTGGATTAGTTTGGAGATAAGCTCTGAAATCAAAATTACGAGCTCCTAAGAAATATTATTTGAAATCTGGTAAGAATGATATAGTTTTGTATTTTGTTAACTTTTCCAATAATCATTCTATGGCCAGAGTTTGATCCACACCAAATGAATCCATAATTGAAAGCTTTCATGGCATCACAAATTTCCAAATTTTATAGTATAAAAAATTCCCTATTACGGCTTATTGACCATTATTGCAATGTTCTATTGTTCTTAAAAATAAATCTGCATGTAATTTTTTTAATCGTTCATTAATAACTGTATTTAACAACTCTTAAGTCATTGGAATCACATAACATAAAAACCCAGTCAATAGAAACAGTATTTCATAATGAAACCAGATTAGATATGAAACTGCCACTTGCAATCATTTTTCTCCCAACTGAAGAAATGTGAAAAAATATGGGTCAGTGTATAAGCTCAATATTGTGGCATCTCTGGTTTCTTGTTGCCAGCATTGAAAAATGCCAAGACAAATTGCAGAATTTAACCATTCTATTGTATGTTTTTCCATAATGCACTACTTCACAGCTTTGACTTTTTGTAATCAACCATAAATCTTAAATAAAATATTTATATCTTTTTTATTATATATAAAATGAAAACTGAAGTATTCTCAATGTACAATACTTCAGATTCACAATCATAACAAACACAGCATTTTGATGAAATCTTCAATGATCATCTTCAATATTAACCTGTTTCATTATCAGAATTTGATAATTAGCTTGTTCACAGATTTATCTTTTCATTTTCCATTCCTGAAGGTGACACTGAAAAAACAACTGCCGTTTAGTGCACACAAATTAAAAAAAAAAGACAAGTTAATTTGTTGTCATCTGACAATGAGATGTATAATTAAATATAAATAAAAATAACTGATTTACTAAGTATTTAATCACTTTTAAGCTCTTTAAGTAACAGGATGAAGATGGGTGTAAAGAAAAAATTGTCTTGAGTAAGGTGGGATCTGAACCCCTGACCTCTTGATGACATATTAAGTTGTTCTGATTTGGAGTTTCAGATCCCACCTAGATCAAGACAGTTTTACTTCTACACCCATCTTCATCCTGTTAATAGCTTAATAGTGATTAAATGCTTAATAAATCAATGATGTGCTGTGGACTCGTTTATCTAAAACAAGGTACAGTATGGCCCCAACATCTGATGGTAATTCGTTCCCCAAAACCCACTGTATGTTAAAAATATCAAGCTGAAACGAATAATACATTGATTTCCTGTAGTTCATTCCAAACCCTTGAGAGAGTTTGACAACACATAAAATGGGTATTTCTTATATGTTATACTATATTTTTTATATTAAAAATGACTGTTTAATAAAGATTATTTAATAAATAGTTATTAAACATCTCAAAATAAAAACAATGGCGTAGTGCACATCACGGTCCTAGGCTGACATATTTTTTTGACGCAATGTAATAAAATGGCCCTTTTTGATTCCCAGACACCCCCAGACCCTAACCCAAACAGGGGTTTCTAGAAAAAAAGATTTTTTTTTCATTACCACGGTAATAATTCGAGTTTACGTCAAATGCAAAGTACCATTACCATGGTAATGGTTGCATTATAAACAAACGCAATGTAACAAAAAACTCTCAATCATGAATTATTAAAAAAAAGAAGCTATGATAACACATTTACCTTCCCATATACTTCAAATTCCTGAAATATCCCCCCCACTTTTTTCCCAATAGTTCAAACACTCCACAAATATATTACCACAAACTAAACTAATAAATAAAGTCACACATACAAAAATTAACCTAAATAAATCGCCAGAATTAATGAAATTAAACACAAATCTCAAAACCAAGAACATCATGAACAATGCATCACCGACTAGCATTATAAAAAAGCCCCCAAAACTAAATAATCTCATTGGAGACAACACATACAAAAAAGAATGAAAATCAGAAACAGTACACCACTGATCCAAATTATAAAAAAGCCCCCAAAACTGAATAATGACCTTGCAGACAACACAAACTGAAAAACATGAAAATCAGAAACAGTCCGAACTCCGACCGATTTATAAAAAAGTCCCCGAAAGCAAATAATCTCATCAGACGCAATAACAATACTGGCAACAGCAAAGAAATACCCCCTTCCATCTTTTAGCTCAAAGAAACCTCCCCTAAATTATTCATTAATCTTCCTGACTCCATCAAAAACTGCCATTTTTTTCCACACCAACAATTCTACAATACCCAAAATTTCTACATCAGAAAGCTGCCAAATGCTTCCACATATCAACAATAAATCATATAAGTAACTTTAAAAGACTTTTAAATATATAACAAAATTAATAAATCACTATAATACACTAATAATTACCATACTACATGTAACTATTAATAATCACTCAATTCATCCTGATCTACTATAACAAAATACACATGTTCTTTACTACCACCATGTTCAGTCCCACATGAAAAAACTTCCAACATTCTTTCCCCCAAGAATACTTCCACTTTACATTAGAATCCTCTGAAAACTCACTTTCTTCATTTCACCAAAAACTATTCTCCTAAAACCCTAACACCCCATAAAAATCATCATTTTTAAAACTTAATTTCCACACATTATAAGCTTTTGCCATTTTCTTCCCGACTCACAACAAAATACATACTACTACTCATGAAATGATGAGCTGCAAAAAAAATTTGGTGTTGCCATGAGTGGGATTCGAACCCACGTCTCCAGGTAACATGCCTGTTATGCTACCACTACACCACCAAAATGGCTAACCTTTTCTCAGCTTATGTGACCTTATAAACCTTCCAGATTTTATTTATTTGATTCGCACTAATGGAGCCATCTATAAGGTCACATAACCTGAGAAAAGGTTAACCATTGGTGGTAGTGGTAGCATATTTCCTGGAGACGTGGGTTCAAATCCCACTCATGGCAAAACCAAATTTTTTTCAGCTCATCATTTCATGAGTTCCATGTCTACAGGACTTATCCTGTGATTATTTACTACTGACATACTACTACATCATACTAAGCACAAAAAAAGATTTAAAATAATTTTATCTGGTTTTAACCACTCCTCCCTTCCCCCTTCAAATGCCCCTCACTCCAAAGAACTTACAAAAAACAATCCCCCTCCCACACACAGCCACAAAAAGCTACCGAACTCCCACTTCCAAATGACGTGACCATAACATTGCAAAATAGTTCACTAACACTTTCAACAACAACTCTCCTAATATTAAATAATCTCAATTCCAAAATATCTTAAATAGCTTATTATTTACCATATCTTAAAAAAAAAAACCAAAAAAAAATGGAAACATTAATTATTCCTATTCTGGCTATTACTGAAAATCCCTCATTAAATATATTATACATAAGCACTTACCTCTGAATGCATAAGTGTTATCCCAAAGAGTTATCAAGCAAAAAGGGCAAAAAAAAGGACTAATTTTCTTCTCCAGACATGTCTGTTCTGAGCTACAGCTGCTGCATTTGCCCACTGTAGGCTAATTCTAGCAAGGTCCTGTTTGACATTGTCTCCCCCTTTTCCCTGAAGCCTTTAGGCACACTGTCATAATCTTCTTCCTGCAAATATCATCGGTCCTTAACTCTTCAAATGTCCAGCCTGAAAAACTGGTTTCCATCCAGAGGCCAAGTTATTTTCTCCCTGTGCTCAGCCAAAAAAATTTCAATTTAGAACTTCTTTGCCAAATAACTAATGAAAGGAATTATGCCATGTTATATGCCAAATTAATCAGCATTTTTATTCTGGGTTTTCTAAAAATAAAATATTTAACAAAAAAAATGAAAGATTTTATTTTACTAGGACTTTTTTAGAGTCATGTAGTAAAAATGCATCTGGCAACACAAATAAAAATTTATTTAAAAAACACTAATAGATAGAAATGATTATAATACACATGAATAGAAAGGCTATTTATTTCTGAATAACAAAAAAAAAATAATTTTCTTGTTTAAAGTAATATTTCTTCCATTTTGTAATTTTTTTCTCTGTACCATACTTTAAGAGAAGTCCAAGCTTGTTGCCAAGTCCAATAAACAAGTCAACTTTAGAATAATTTTAATAAATAACTAATCAATTGAAATCATCATCCTCAAGCAGCTATGGGCTATGGAGGTCCAACCAGACTGTGCAGTTTAATTCTCCAAGCATATCTATCCTGAGCTACATCTGCTGCACCTCGCCACTGCACACCAATATTAACAAGGTCCTGTTTGACATTGTCTGCCCACTCACATCCTAGGTCTTCCCCTCTTTGTGAGGCCTCTAGGCACACTGTTCATAACCCTATTCGCCAATCTATAATTATCCAAACGGGCAACATGGCCAAACCAGTAGAGTCTCGCTGCACAGTGTGCTGTTTAAAGGAGGTTGCAAACTCCTTTGCTTAACCTCAACATTAGTTACAAAGTTGAACCACCTAATGCCCAAGATACTGCGTAAGCATCTGGAATCAAAAGCATCTAGTTTCCTGTTATCTTGTTTACACAGCATCCAAGTTTCACTACCATAACTAACACTAGAAAGAACCAAACTATTATACAGTCTATTTTTAGTCTTTAGGTGTATATGCCTATTTCTGCACAATTTTCATAGATTCTTAAAAGTCCCAGCAGCAATCCCTATTTGTCTGTTAATCTCATGCCGCATATCGCCAGAATCTGTTACATAGCTCCCAAGATAATTAAACTGTGACACTGCTCAAGACTGCAACCATTCAGATTAACTGAATCACAGCCTGCCTGACCAATTTTCATCACTTTAGTTTTCTCTCTGTTTATAACCAAACCTACTCTATTACCAGTCTCATCAGCAGCTCAAATGAAAGAGTTCATCTCATCAGCATCATTTGCCAAAAGGGCTAAATCATCAGCATGATCTAAATCAGAAATTTTAGTATCTCCAGACCATTTAAGGCCAAAATCTTTCTCTTGCAATGAATTTCGCATAACATAATCAATAACCAAACTAAAGAGAAAAGGAGACAAAATGCACCCTTGTCGAACACCAGAAGTAATGCTAAACCAATTGCTACAAGCAAGCCAACTCTCACACACAACTCAGTGTTATTATAGAGAGCTTTCATTATGTTAACTGACTTGTCTGGTATACCATATGATCTCATCAACTGAAATAGGTCATGTTATATACCATATAAAACAGAATTTAGTTCTGAATTTTATTAAAAGAAAAAAATTTGAACATTGTATAAACAGATAAATTTGAATAAGACTTTTTACAGTGGTATACTGAAAAATTAGTGACATGTTTCATAATTAGTTCCAAAATCTTCCATTTTTTAAAATGCAGTATTTTGTTAATTATGAGGAGATTTTAGAAACTTTAAGAAAAAATTGTTGATAAATAGTTCAAATCAAACTTCTGAGCTTAAATTAAGAGATTGCTTCAGCATAGAGTAATGTTTACAACAAATTGGCAATACCTTATATCATTTCTAAGAAATGACAATCAGATGGCTTTAACAAATTATTTATGTCATAGTTTAATAAAATATGATCAAATGAAAAAAGAAAATATTATTTATCAAACCTGAATTATATATTTTTGAGATATGTATGAAAATTTTTTAAAGCAGTAATTTTTATTTTTAAAAAATTGAGTTATTTTTGTTGTACTGTGAAAACAGATATATACGTCCTTGGACTCTCATTTTGAATTCTGTGAACATATACATACATCCTGGACACTGGAAAGATTAAAATGAAAGCTCTTATGGAAGGTAAATAGGTTCCTGAGAATATTGGATCTCAAGGCCCCACCACACTAGTGACCATAACCAAAAGTGATGCAGATTGATTTTTACAAAAAAAAAAATCATGAGGTTCTTGGAACATGGCTGGCCATATGCACATGTTGGAAAGTCTGAAAAATAATCCCAAATTCACTCAAAAGATAGTGATTGATTTGATGGTGAACCGCATAATAGCAGTAGAGGAGTGGTTGATCAGTGGCTGGTAGCTCAGTGTCAGAGCACCTGACATTTCAGGAGGTCTTTCATTCAGATCCAACCCAACTTGAGACAATTTTTCTTCTATACACATCTTTATCCTGTTACTTGAACAGCTTAATAGTGATTAAATACTTAGTAAATCAATGATAACCTGTGGATTCATTTGTCTAAAAAATAGCTGAAATCATAAATGCGAATCTAGTTGCATCTGAAGTCAACAGATGGAACTACAGTATTAAGCCTTTCCAGGGCCCAGCCTGAGAAACTGATTTACATCCAGCGGCCAAGCTATTCATCTATGCTCAGCCAGAAATATCACTTTAGAACTTTTTTTTGCCAAATAAAACTAATGAAAGGAATTATGACATGTTATATGTTAAATTAATCAACATTTCATTCTGGTTTTTTTAACAATAAATTATTGAAAATCTACCAGTTCTATTTTAATATGGCCTTTTTTAGAGTTGTAGTAAAAAAAATGTTTTTAGCAATGCAAATAAAAATTTATTTAAAAAAAAATAATTGACAGAAATAATTATAATGCATATGAATAGAAAGGATATTTATTCAGTAGTAAAGAATCACAGGATGTGTCCTTAAACATGGAACTCATGAAATAATAAGCTGAAAAAAATTGGCTTCGCCGTGAGTGGGATTCAAACCCACATCTCCTGGAAATGCCAGTTATGCTAACTACCAACACCATCATTGAATTTTCTTCAGCTGGTGTGACATATGAACTTTCTGAATTTTGTTTGATTTGCACAGTGGCACCTCCTGTGATTCTTTACTGCTGAATTATTAATTTAATGCCATGAGCGTGAGTGATGAATAATTAAATTCTATCTCTATGTGACAACACAGTTGTCCACTTTCTGGATAGATGGCCCCACTGTGTGAATCAAAAAAGTCCAGTAAGTTTATATGTCACACCAGCTGAAGAAAATGTTAGCCGATGATAGTGTAGTGGCATGGGTTTGAATCCCACTCATAGTGAAACCAAAGGCTATTTATTTCTGAATAACAGAAAAATAAAGTTTTACTTGAAACAAGAAAATTATTCTCTTTTTATAATTTTTTTCTCAGTACCATTCTTTGAGAAAAGTCCAGGCTTTTTTCCAATTGTTCTAAGTCAGATAAGCAAGTCAATTTTAGAATTTAGAAAAAAGAAAAACAGTCAACAGAAATAGGCTAATGTTATATGCTAAATTAAACATGATTTAACTCTGAATTTTATGAAAATAAAATTTAAAGAAATTTACTAGCATATTAACTTTAATAAAGACTTTAAACATATAATTAAATCATCATTAACACTGTTATTTTTCCTAAGTTCTATAAAAAGGGATCATAAGTGTCTGTCATCATCATCCTCCTCAAGCATCCATGGGCTACGGAGGTCCAACCAGACCGTGCAATTTAGTTCTCCAAGCAAGTCTATCCTGAGCTACATCTACTGCATCTGGCCACTGCACACCAATTCTAACAAGGTCCTGTTTGACATTGTCTGCCCACCGCATCCTAGGTCTTCCCTTCTTTCTGAGGCCTTTAGGCACACTGTTCATAACCCTATTCGCCAATCTATAATTATTCATACGGGCAACATGGCCAAACCAACGGAGTCTCTCTCTGCACAATATGTTGCTTAAAGGAGGTTGCAAACTCTTTTGCCTAACCTCATCATTAGTTACAAAGTTGAACCACCTAATGCCCAAGATACTGCGTAAGCATCTGGAATCAAAAGCATCTAGTTTCCTGTTATCTTGTTTACAAAGTGTCCAAGTTTCACTGCCATAACTAACCCTAGAAAGAACCAGACTATTATACAGTCTAATTTTAGTCTTTATGTGTATGCGCCTATTTCTCCACACTCTCCATAGATTCTTAAAAGTCCCGGCAGCAATCCCTATTCGTCTGTTAATCTCATGCTGCACATCATCAGTATCTGTTACATAGCTCCCAAGATAATTAAACTGTGACACCTGCTCAAGAGTGCAACCATTCAGATTAACTGAATCACAGCCTGCCTGACCAATTTTCATCACTTTAGTCTTCTCTCTGTTTATAACCAAACCTGTTCTACTACCAGTCTCATCAACAGTTCGAATGAAAGAGTTCATCTCATCAACATCATTTGCCAAAAGGGCTAAATGTATAAGGGCTCTGTATACTTATTTTTATCTAAGAATGCCATTGTTTGTTCTCTTCCTGCTGTATGCACTATATCTTGTCATTCAGTCAGGTGAGTATTGTGCACAGGTCCCTATGTTGAACTTTATGCAGGGCAAATAATTGAAGATTTCCTTGGCTTCCACAGTAGATTTGATACAAACACAAATAAAATCCACTAATTAAAACTTGTAAAAGGTAAAATAGTTAAAAATAGATGCACAATGTTTCAACAAGACATTTTTTTTTATAGAACTTAGGAAAAATAACTGTTAATTAATAGTGATTTAATTATATGTTTAAAGCTGAACAACACTGTGAAACTTTTATATTTTATATCTTATCAGTGAATCAGCTTGTTTTTAAATAGAACACTATGTATCTAATGCCTAACAGTGTACATAATGCATTTACACCTGAGGATGATGAGTACAAGGACACCTCATTGAAATGTTGCACATCTATTTTTAACTATTTTATGAGTTTTAATTTGTGGATTTTGTGTGTCTATGTGTATCAAATCTACCGTGGAAGCCAAGGAAATTTTCACTTTTTTGCCCTGCTTTAAAGTTCAACATAGGGACCTGTGCACAATACTCACCTGAATGGATGGCAAGATATAGTACGTACAGGAGGCATCCTACATAAAAATAAGTACACAGACACTTATGATCCCTTTTTATAGAACTTAGGAAAAATAACAACGTTAATGGTAATTTAATTATATGTTTAAAGCAGAACAACACTATGAAACTTTTATATTGTATATCTTATCAGTGAACTAGCTTGTTTTTAATAGAACACTATGCATCTAATACCTAATGATGCACATAATGCATCTGATACCTAACAAAGTACATAATGTATCTATGCCCGAGGATAATAAGTACAAGGACACCTCATCGAAAAGTCGTGCATTTATTTTTAACTATTTTACCCTTTACAAGTTTCAATTGGTGGATTTTATTTGTGTGTTTGTATCAAATCTACTGTGGAAGCCAAGGAAATTTTCACTTTTTTGCCCTGCATTAAAGTTCAACAGGGACCTGTGCACAATACTCACCCGATTGGATGGCAAGATACAGTATGTACAGCAGGAAGAGAACAAACAACGACATCCTACATAGAGATAAGTACATGGACACTTATGATCCCTTTTTATAGAACTTAGGAAAAATAACCGTGTTAATGGTGATTTAATTTATGTTTAAAGCAGAACATCGCTGTGAAACTTTTATATTTTATTTAATAGGATTTTTTCACAGTGATATAGTGAAAAAATTAGATCTGACTATACAATTAAAGCTTAATTTTCAAAAATCTGATCGATAGTCAAATCAATTATATATTAATTGAAAGAAAGTTTCTTCCAGAATAATATTTACTTGAAACATGATTTTTATTTCTTTTTATAATTATTTTAGAATGGTATATTTTAAACATGGGCCAATGTCATACAATGTAACTTCGATTGCTCACATTCACGAGATTTTGATTCCGATATATGAAGTGGAGGAACAATTTCTTGGCTTTATTTTGTACTAAGCATTATATGCATTTGTTCTTTGGGTGTTGAATTTTGGGTACCTTGACAAAGTGCACCAATGCAAAAACCATTCCCCTCGGTGTGAGCTCCTCCTGGTGAGGGGATCACTCTGTGAAGGTGATCATGCTCATCCATGTGTTTGTCATGTGTGGAGACCCATGTCTCTGGAAAGGAGGATCCTGGCAGTTGCTTGGGCCCCGTCTTATCTCCTCAGCTCATGACTGGTGGGGTCTGCTTTGGCCATTTTACCATTCGGGAGCCTGACTGTTATGAGGCTGAGCAGTGAATTTGGGGGCTGCTGCTATACACTGCTTTGGCCTCTAGGTCCTGGGGTGTCCCCCTCAGGATCAATTGGCTGGTGGGCAGGTCCTGCTAGGTTCAACTGTGCAGAACGGTGAGTAGTCTTGTCCATGTCTGGGCAACGGTTTGAGTTTCCTTACACATTCACTAATTTTTTAGTTTTCTTTCCTTTGTGAGGCCACTTCTTTCCTCACACTTCATTTTTTTCCCCTTATTTTATTTTCTGAAGCCTCAAGTGAGTTTCTCTCATTTCTCTTTTCATTTTCCTTTTCTTTCGTTGTGAGGGCTTGACTCACTGCCTGTGTGAGTGTGGTGCCCAGACAGCCCTGGTGCCCAACTGGGCGTCCCCTTGTTGGACTCCGTGGTGGGTGGGGATAACTGGCACTAAAACTCCAAACCCGAGTCCCAAAAATGAAAATTTAGAGGCGAATGCAGCTAAAAGAGCTCGGCATGAGCCCCCATCTTCTGTGTCTTCTTTGTCATCATTGCCATCACCTTCGTGTCTTCCTTCAACCCCGAGATTCTTGGTCATCCACTCTACGGGTGATCAGGTTCTTGGGAACATCCCATTTTTCTATTAATAAGGGATTGAAAGATCTTGTGGGAGAACCATTATCAGTCAAGCACCTAAGATCTGGTGACTTGCAGGTGGAAACTGCTTGCTCAAAACATTCTGAGCTCCCCTTGAAGGTAACAGTGATTGGTGGAGTGGCAGTCAAAGTCACTCCACACAGGATGCTTAATTCCTCCCGGAGTGGGGCCTCCTCAAGGTTTCTGAGGAGGAAATCCTCTTGGAGCTGTCATCCTAGGGAATGATAGCAGTCCACTGGGTTTCACAATGCCATGATGGGAAATTAGTACCCACCAGGGTACTAATAATCACATTCAACATGCCACACTTGCCTGCTTCTATCAAGGCAGGTTTCCTTCACTGCAAGGTATGGCCATACATTCCAAACCCCTGCGCTGCTTTCAGTGTTAGAGGTTCGGCCATACCCGCACAGCATGCTGGGACAAACCCACCTGTGCTCGTTGTGGCAGCCAGGATCACCTTGATCCTGACTGCACAGCAGAAAAGGCATACTGTGTGAATTCTAATGGAAATCATCCGGTGTACCCCTGCGACTGTCCTAAGTGTCTGGAGGAGAAAGAGGTGCAGAGGTTAAAGATCCTAAACAACATCTATGCAGAGGCAAGAAGGTTGGCTGTACTGCCTGCCCCACCTGGCAAGGTCTCCTATGCGGTTGTTGGAAAGCTTGTTGTTAAGATGGCTTCCGTGGTGGTGCAGACCGACATCAGCATCCCACCAGCTGAATCTTTCTCACCTGCTGCCAATTACCTCTTAACTCAGGCAAAGCCGCAGTTGGTGTCGATCTTGACATCGATTCCGGTTTTTATTCCTGAGTCTGTGCCTTCCACTTCTACCTCTGGAAGGCCTCCTCCACCCTGCCCACAGACAGCAAGACCTTCCAAACCCAAGCCGGACCCAAAAAGAAAATTTTAACACCTCCTCATTCAGCGGTCTCTGATCCATGTCACTCGGACGACTCTGAGGACATGTACACAGACTGCCCTATTTTTCCAAAACCATCGCTGGCAATGGTTAAAATAAATTTAAAGTCATTAGCCAATTCTTGCAAGACCTGAGATGGCTACATTCCTACAATGGAACTGTCATGGATTCCAGAGGAATATTGAAGATATCAAGGTCCTCCTGAGGGCACACGAACCCATCTGCGTGTGCCTACATGAGACATTCTTGCAGACAGCCAATGATCCCACTATCTGGCACTTCTCTCTCATTCACCAGAACCAGGATGGTCCAGCTCGCTGGGGTGTCGCCATTCTTGTGAGCAACCATTCTCCATTTCAGCTTGTACCCCTCACCACGAGCTTAGAGGTGGTTGCCATCTGCCACATTGTGGAATTTTTGTTGACTGTCTGTTCTATCTACCACCCGGAAGCATCGTTTTCTGGGATGACCTTGTCTCACAGCTGCCATCCCACTTCCTCATTATGGGGGACTTCAATGGATACAGTTTTCTCTGGGGCAGTACTGACGCCAACTGGAGGGGTGGGAAGTGGCTCCTGTATCCATGGCTCTCTCTGTTGATCACCGGTGTCAGTACATACTTCCACTCACCAACCTGCACATTCATTGCCATTGATCTCACTATCTGCTCCTCGATCCTTCCACTCTTTACAAGGGAGGTCGAGAACAATCCATATGGAAGTTATCACCTCCCCGTGGTCTGGTGTCTTACAACAAGCCATTCACAGCTAAGGAGCTTCGCCTTGCTCTGCACACTTCTTGTACATCCTCTGTCGGGACAATGCCCATTATGCAATGCTCCAACATCTGCCACCATTGAGTAAGGATCAACTGCTCTGATTCTTCAACTGCATTTTCATCGAGGAGCAGTTTCCAGACTCCTGGCAGGAGGCCATCGTCTTGGCCTTCCCCAAGCCAGGCAAAGATCCCAAGATTCCTTCACATTATCATCCAATTGCGTTGACAAGCTGCATCTGCAAAGTGTTGGAAAGAATGGTAAATACCAAGCTGGCCTGATATTTGGAACATCATGGCCTTTCCAACACCCAGTGTGGCTTTCGCAGGTACAGGTCTACTTTAGACCACCTGATCCGCCTTGAATCAGCGATCAGGAATTCGTTTTTAAGTTGAGAGCTCCTGGTGTCCATTTCCTTTGACATCGAAAAAATGTACGACACGGTGTGGAAATTCAGAATTCTTCGTGACCTCCATAGCTTCGGCTTGAGAGGTCACATACTGATCTTCACAAATTTTTTATCATCTCGTACTTTTCGATTTCGTTTCAACAATACTGTATCACGGCCTTTCCCCCAAGAACAGGGGGTTCCACAAGGCTGTGTATTGAGTGTTACGCTTTTCGCTGTCAAGATAAATTCCATTTCACGGCAACTTCCTCCAACTTGAGCATCTTTTGCTCATCGTCCAGCATGAGGGTCGTTGAATGACAACTGCAAACTGCTCTGAATAATCTCTTGGTTTGGGTGACGGTCAATGGGTTTCGGTTCTCCCCACAGAATACCACTTGCTTCCACTTTTGTCGTAAGCGTAATCTTCATCTGGATCCCGAGCTATGGTTCGGAGGTAACATCATTCGAGTTGTGGCAGAGACGAAGTTTCCCAGTCTTATCTTCGACTGGAAATTGATTTTTCACCACACATTCCACATCTCAGGTCCAAGTGCACGTGGGTATTGAACATCCTCAAGGTCCTCTCCTCCCCCTCTTGGGGGGCAGACTGATTTCATTGCTCCGCCTCTACCGTGCACTTGTCTGGTCGAAACGACTCTGGATCCCCAGTTGTACAACTCTGCCTGGGATTCAATGTTGAAGGTACTGGACCCCCTCCATCATCAGGCCCTCCCTGTCTGCATGGGGTCTTTCCGCACTTCAGCAGTCCAGAGTCTGTACTTTAAGACCGACGAACCTTCATTATCTGTTCGCTGTCAGCAGTTGTCACTGCAGTGTGCAGCAAAGTTACGATCCCTGCCAGGCCATCCCACTTGGGACTGTGTTTTCAGTCCCCAGTGGGAAGTGTTATACCAAAATCGCCGATTGCCATTCGTCCTTTCAGTTTGCGTGTCCGAGGTTATTTACAAGTCATTAACACCAGTCTTGATAGCATTGCACAGTTGACAGCTGAGCCATTTCCACCTAGGCTCGCTGTTTCTCTTTCCTGCGATTTCTCTCTTTGCAGGACGGGGAAGGCCTTTACACCCAGCTGTGTATATCAGCAACTCTTTGCCAGCCATCATGCTGAGCACCCGCACTTCTTGCCTGTCTTCAAAGATGGCTCAAAGTCCGACACATCTGTGGGATCAGCCATGGTCTGCTGTGATGTAATCAGTGCAGACCAGATCCACAGCAGTGTTCCATCTTCACTGCTGAGTTGTATGCTATCAGCATTGCCTTGGACCACATCACAGCTAAGCATCATCATGTGTGCCCTCTATACCAATTTGCTTAGTTCACTACAGGCTTTGATCTCAGTGAGGTGTCAGTCTCACAGAGATCAAGAGAGAACAGAGTGAGGTGAAATCTTGTAGAGAACAGGGTGGAAATATGGTTGGGTGATGCCATCCGATGCTCCACGATACAGGAAAGTACTACATCTGATGGATGACGCCACATGTCACTCCCGTGTGCTGGTCGATGCAAAAAGAAAAACTGGCAGAGCTGTGAAGCAGTGGAGACGGAACCTGTTAAAGCAATCTGCATTACACTAAAGTTTTCTGATTCTGTATCTTCATTCTAATCAGGAAAGTGGAAACTTTTTGAATTTTGAGTTGTGCTAAGGTTTAAGTTTAAACCTTAAAATACTTAATCAAGAGTACACATAGTAATAAGTAGGTGGAACCAAAAAAAAAAGGACAGAGATATGCAGGAATTTAAAATACTTTAACAAAAGTGAACATAGTAATAAATAAGGGGAAGGGAAAAAAAAGACAGAGAAATGCAGGAATGTATAATACTTGAACCAGGGTACAAATGGTAATGAATAAAGAAAGGGAGAAAAAAAAGATCAGAGAATTGCAGGAAATTATAAAACTTAAACAAAAGCATAACTCAAAATTCCTTGCCTATAAGTTTGGTAGCAATATGGTCTGAATTTATACTGTAACTCTGTAATTGAATTGTGCTGAGAGTCAACCATTTTTGAAGGGGGGAGTTTCGAGCTTTTTTTTTTAAATATAGAAAAATGAATATAGCTACCATAAAATAAGATAGTTGGGACTAATATCCAAGGTCCAAGCTCTCATGATTTTGTGGAAGGTTGGGAGAGGGGACCCACTGGACAGCTGTTGGGAAAAGTGTGCCGGCCATCTAGCATGTTCTTTAACGTGCATGGGGTGTGGCTCTCCCACACACAGAACCACGGCTTAACACCCCATCTGATGGGTGGCAGCCTTTTTTAGCCCAACAGTGCCCCTTATTCACTGTGAGCAGGACAGAGAGTTTGGCAGAGAAGAATCTCTACACTTTCCCAGCTGGGACCTGAACCTGAGAATTGCAGGTAATGAGTCTGGTATGCTACCGACTGAGCCTCCCCTACCCCAAAATAATAATTAAAAAAGAGAAAAAAAACTTAAGGAGACTAATGAAAAGAAAGAAATGGGAAGAACGAGAGAAGAAAAGAAATAAAAGGTGAAGGTAAAAGAAAAGGGATAGATTAGAGTAAAAAGATATTAAATATGGGGAAGGAAGATAATAGAAAAAATAAGGGGGGGGGGTGTGGACAGAGAAATGCAGGAATATGTAATATTTAAGCAAAAGTACACAGTAATTTGTAATCTTTAAACATTAGTACACATAGTAATATATAGTAGGATGAAAAAAAAATAATATGTAGGAATTTGAAATACTTAATCAAGAGTACACATAGTAATAAGTAGGTGGAATAAAAAAAAAAGGACAGACATATGCAGGAATTTAAAATACTTTAACAAAAGTAAACATAGTAATAAATAAGGGGAAGGAAAAATAAGGACAGAAAAATGCAGAAATGTATAATACTTGAACCAGGGTACAAATGGTAATGAATAAAGAAAGAAAGAAAAAAAAAAATCAGAGAATTGCAGGAAATTATAAAACTTAAACAAAAGTACATATGGTAATAAATAATGGAAAGAAAAAAGAAGTATGTATGAATTTGTAATACTTAAACAAGAGTACACATAATAATAAGTAAGTGGAAGAAAAAGGAAAAAGGGCAGAGATATGTAGGAATTTAAAATAATTAAACAAAAGTACAAATAGTAATGAACAGATACAGAATAAAAGAAAATAAACAATGAGGGATAAGAATAAAAATAGAATAGGAATGAACAGCGATTTTAAACACAATAATGAGGTTCGCGTTGTAAGTAATGTGTAATAAAAAGAAATATGATCTCTGAATTTAAACTGTGCCTTAATAGGCAAGTCAGGAGAAATATATTCTTGCTATGAATTGGGCTTACCAATGTAGAATGGAATTTCTTACAGTGAACAGCTGGGTGATTCGTGGAATATTTTTGCAAAGTATGGGTGGAAGTAGCTGAGTTTCCTTCAATTTGACTTCGGCCTGAAGCAAGGGTTTTTGACATTCTTGAGTGCCGCTCCTGCATGGAGAGCAACTAAAATGCAGAGCAGAGACTAAAAGGTCAAGTTCAGGGTAGGAGACTAACGCATGTCATTGGAATCATCTAGCGAATGCCGGCAAGCCAGCGGGGAATGTGGCGGGGTGGGTGGGAAGCAGGTAGACAACAGTAGGACAAGTTCCAAGGAGCAGAGAGAAAGGGGGAAGTCGTACACTTTCCCCCTTTTTCCCATCAGGGTTCGAATCAGTTGAGGGAAATGTCTAAGAAAGGAGAAACCGAATAAAATAAAGATAAAATTTAGTAACTGTGACTATACAGATAAAAAAGCATCTTAGGGGTGGTCAATTTTGATATCTCCAAGCAAATTTCCAAATGTAAATGTGAACAAAATTCTTCTACTAACAAATATAAAGATAACTTAAATTTGCTACACATATATATGATATTTTATTATTATGTCTATCATGTTGGCAACACGTTTCAAACCATATTTATTAATGTCAGTTCATTCAGTACTAATTTTTGTAATTTGTACTTTTCTTGTTTCTTAGAAAACTAAAGAGGAAAGAACTGTGGAAGTTATAAATATTAGAAAAGGGACTCTGAATTAAAACAAAAATAGAAAACCTGGTTATAGAAATTATTTTGAGAATAAATCACTGTAAGTGCAATCTAACTTTATATTATTTAGTATTTGTAAATAATTTAAATTTTTATGATTATATGTGTTCAGAAATGTTAAACTTTTTTTTATCACTTAAGCATTTTTTTTCAAACTTTTTCTCCCATGGCTCATTTACCCTCCAAGTGGTTTGAACATGTTCTCACCACCACAACTTAGTGGTCTTCTAATGATACTGACATGGCAGTTCTGCCACACAACCATTGCTTAAGCCTACTCTGGCACAAAGCAAAGAGAAGGATAAATGCATAACAGCAGGAGGGTTAAATAGTAGCAGTTAATTTTTACAACTAGATAGATAGTGAATGTGTACTTTTTGGCTCTCTAGATCAGCCTACTCAGTTCCATTTTCTCAGTTAGTCCACAGTTTTCTCTTTGTTGAACTGTGTAAGGCTTATTGGAAGCCATATAAGGGAAGACATGAAACAAATGCATACTTACATTTATATAGAATGTTTCATGTCTGATATCCATAAGTTTTTTAAATATTAATCTGAGGAAAAAATGTTTCTGTCAAAGTGTCCTTGGAATAAAAGTAAGTGTTTCTTCCAAAAAGGTGTTTTGCTATTCAATCCGCCAATATTCGGGTATTTTTGAAAAATATGTTTGGAACAATTGCAATTTTGACAACATACTTCCATCCATGTTAAAAGTGTGTGATGATGCAGTTGACACCACTATAGCCCATCTACAAGTTCTATAATGTTTTGCACAGACATTGTCATTTTAGTACTGTGTCTGTTACAGCAACTAAAGTGAATCACAGGAGTTTTCCTTATCCTTTTTATGAGTTTTTCCCTAATTATTGGAATTTACAGACCACCAAATGCTGGACTAAAGATGTTCAAGTAATAAATTATTCATATGCCAATAGACAACTCTTGGGAGATTATGCAATACTCAATAAAGGAGCTCATGATTTGACTTCCCATTGGGATTTCTAAAGGACAGAGTTCACAGGAATGCACCTGCCCCCCCCCCCCCCCAAAAAAAAAAAAATAAAATAAAATAAAAATTCTGAAATGGAGCAGAACATTTGGTGTGAAGTGGATATTATGTGCAGAAAGTCTGAAAACATGATCAGCAATTTTCAACTATACTTAGACAATGCAGGCAGCCAATTCCAGCATTTGGCATGATATAGTAAGCTGATATTGATGGAGGTATATAAAAATTTGATTTCATTTGTTTCTATTAATATTTTGTAAAAATGTGTGTTTGGTGGGTTGCATAGCAAAAATAAACACTATATATATATATTCAACCTGGGAATGTAAGCTTAATACATTAAAGTATTTGCATAATTTTTATAGAATTCTAAAGCAGTTTTTATATCTTCAAATTTCTGTATTAAATAACAGTGTAAGTATGAGATAACTATCAGGACACCAGTTTACTTAGAAACAAATGATGAATACTTTCCCCAGCTGTTTAAAAAGCAAATTGTTGTAACTCATTTGTGAAAATAACCTGTTATAAATAATTAATAAACTCAACCTATTAGATATATACCAATGAATTACCACTTTTTAAGTTGATTCAAATTTTTAGAGAAAAAATTGTCTTGAGCTGGGTGGGATACGAATCCACGACCTCCTGATAACATGTCAGGTGCTCTAGACCACTGAGCTACCTGCCGCTGATCAAGATTTCCTCTAATTGATGTGAACTTTCTCTACCTACCTTACATAATATGTAGGGAGTGTTCAGGCAATTTCGCCACAAGCGGCTTATTAATGCCTTTTTAGGTGGAATGCATGTCTTACAAGTATGCAACTGTATAGATAATTAACAAACTCAACCTATTAGGTATATACCAATGAATTACCACTTTTTAAGTTAATTCAAATTTTTAGAGGAAAAATGTCTTGAGCCAGGTGGGATACGAACCCACGACCTCCTGATAACATGTCAGGTGCTCTGGACCACTGAGCTACCGTCTGCTGATCAAGATCTCCTCTAATTGATGATATGAACTTTCTCTACCTACCTTACACAGGTCCAGAGCACCTGACATGTTATCAGGAGGTCATGGGTTTGTATCCTACCCGACTCAAGACAATTTTTCCTCTAAAAATTTGAATGAACTTAAAGTGGTACTTCATTGGTATATACCTAATAGGTTGAGTTTGTTAATTATCTATACAGTCACATACTTGTAAGACATGCATTCCATCTAAATAGGCATTAATAAGCCGCTTGTGGCGAAATTGTCTTAACACTCCCTACATATTATGTAAGGTAGGTAGAGAAAGTTCATATCATCAATTAGAAGAGATCTTGATTGGTGGCCTGTAGCTCAGTGGTCCAGAGCACCTTACATGTTATCAGGAGGTTGTGGGTTTGTATCCCACCCAGCTCAAGACAGTTTTTCCTTTAAAAATTTGAATCAGCTTAAAAAGTGGCAATTCATTGGTATAAACCTGTTATAACATATTTAGCAGTAAGATAGCATTTTTGTAGCAAATGTTCCACACTATTAGCCAGTCACAGAGACAGGAGGCTACATTGATGTTCCCCTCCTCACTGGGTGGTAATGTTGAGTGAAACCATAAATACCGTATGACTGATTTATTTTAAAAATTTGTTATGAATTTTTCAGAAAAATAGTTAAATGCTGTGTGAGTAATTTTTTTTAACCATACTATGTAAGTATTTTTTTTACTATACTGTGTAAGTGATTTTAAAGGAGTCTATGAACATCAATCTACTGTTTTACAATGTTACTCTCAATAATGCAATCAGAAGATAGTTCAGGCTATAACTTGGCCTATTCTGTAGTATATGAGAGGGAATAAATCTGGCACAAACTGGCAAAGATAACTGTAGCATCCCAAGTCTTCATAAGAATAACTTTTTTAGTAATAGCAATTCTTATTTTACACATTATATAATTGTCCTTCTTGTAATATAACCCTACATGATCTAGTGGTGCAAGTGTCTCAGTTTAATTGTTTTGAGAGCTATGAAACAGATACTGGTGATGTGCAGCATGAGATTAAAAGACTAAGGATTACTGCTGGAACTTTTAAGGATCTATGGAGAGTGTGGAGAAATAGTATATACACGTAAAGAATAAAATTAGACTGTATAATAGTTTGGTTCTTTCTAGGGTGGGTCATGGTTGTGAAACTTGGACGTTTTGTAAACAAGATGGCAGGAAACTGGATGCTGCTGATTCTAGATGCTTATGCAGGCATTTTGGGCATTAGGTGGTTCAGTTTTTAAGTAATAATGAGGTTAGGCAAAGGAGTCGGCAACCTCCTTTAAGCAGCCTATTGTGCAGAGAGAGACTCATTGATTTGGCCATGTTGCCTGTATGCATAATTATAGATGAGTGAATAGGGTTACGAATAGTGTGCCTAAAGGCCTCAGAAAGTGGGGGGAAACCTAGGATATGGTGGGCAGACAATGTCAAACAAGACCTTATTTGAATTGGTGTACAGCGGCCAGATGCAGCAGATGTATCTCAGGACGGATATGCTTGGAGAACTAAATTGCATGGTCTGGTTGGATCTCTCTAAGCCATGGCTGCTTGAGGATGATGATGATCTAGTGGTTAGCGTATCTGATTACTAAGCCAACAGGCATTCCTTCTGTAAGTGTTTCTACATTGCATGGGGAACTGGGATAAACCAGATGGAGCTTCTGGATTATCTCTGTCCTTTGTGCAGTCCCTTAAGAAAAAGAAAACAAAAATCATGTTGGATGTTATATGTAGCCCAAGTATGATATCAGTATTGTTTGTGAGGACTTACAGTGACCCAAAATTGGATGGTGTCACTGTTAATTATGTCAACTGAAGATAATATAATAAAACTATACAAAAATTTTCTTCCTTGAAGAAAATTATTGACAAGGTTGTGAAAGTTCCAAGGAATTGGGAAAAAAAACTATTCTAAGTGATAAGTATTAACTATCAACAGAATAAGTATTGGAATCTTACAAAAAAAAAATCTATTTTTTATCACGGTTTGTATGTTGTTTTTCCTTGCTCTCACATGAGAGAGAGAAATAAAGTACCATTATTATAGTTTGATTTTTTTTTTTGGTAAATTTCTAGTATTTTGATATATGGTAGTTGGAATTTTGTTTTAGGTGTCCTGATGGTGAAATCTTGGTCAAATTATGTAGTTATTTATTCTCTTATAGTTGCTCTTGAAAATGCTATGCTTGGTTTCTCAAATATTCCTTTGGTTTCTACTGGGTATTCTTCAAGAGTTAGGGGCAGGGGTTGCTCAGTTATTAGTGTGGCAGGCTTGTAAGTAGTTCCCAGGTTTGAGTCCCATCTGGGCAGTGTTGAGATTTATCTGCACAAAACTCTCCACCCTGCTCTTGGTCAGTAGGTGACACCGATGGGCTTGGAAAAGCTGCTGTCCATTTGATGGGATGTAAAGCCATGACCCAATGTGCAGGAGAGCCATACTCTGTGCATGTTAAAGAATATGCTGGATAGCATTGATGGTGGTTACTATCTGTCTCCTAACTGCTGTTCAGTGGGTCCCCTACCCCCAACTATCTCTGAGACTTGGCTATTTAGACCTGCCTATTTAGCCCATTGTGTGCAAAAAAAAGTACTGCTCAGATTTAAAACAACCCAAATCTTCAAGAGTTTCCAATGCTACATTTAGTATCTTGTTTTTCATTTTCAGTAAATGTGTATAATAGATGGCCCCTGCGAAGTTATTTTGTCTCTTATAACAATAGTTTATGCTTCAGTATGGTTATATACATAAATTATCTGCTCAGCCTTATGGCTTTCAGCAGGATTCCTTTCAAGTACATGAAAGGTTAATTAAAGAATAAGACATGTAATGAAAAATAAACACATAATTAAACAAAAAATAAAACAACAACAACAAAAAATAATAATAGCATTAATAAAACACATATATGTAAAATTAAACACATTTATAAAGATGAACCTATACAGTTATTGATTATAAACCACCTGATAAACACTATGCTGTAAGCTCTGTTAACAAAATTATCCCCTATTGTACAAGCCATCATTTCACACTAATATTGTAGTTGCTTTAAACTTTACTTTTTGAATATTTACATCTAATAACCATAATTGAAAGCATTTATTTTTGTTCAGCATCAGAATTTTCAGAGTATATTTTTAAGATGCTGTTCTTAGTATGAATTAAATTTTTTTGATATACTGTTTGATATATTTATATTCATTCTTCCAGTTTTTTTTTACTTGCATTTTCTAATATGGATCTGATAATGCAAATGAAATGAATGGGAGGGGGAAAAATCTATTGAACTTGCATATTTTTGTAAATATAAATATGCATGACTTTAATAGGTAAAAATACTATTAATTGAATCATCTTCCTGTTGCTTGTCACTCATCATTTATTGGTTTGTGTGTTTGTCAAAGCAGTTGTTCCACCAAAGCTTTTGAACATATGGGACAAATTTAACGATTTGTGTTTCAAATGAAAACTTGTGACATGGACTATGTCACAGGCTCTAAAAATTTTATTCTCATGCTTTCTTCCCCCTTAAAAAATGAGAAATATGAAAATGATTATTCCACTATATCTTCAGAATGTGAGGGCTAAAAGTAATGAGCTATGTGCTAAATGTAAGCCTGTGACATGGGGATTGCCACAGGTTATAAAAAATTCCTCCCCAACCCCAGAAAAAGGGAAACATGTGAAAGCTTCTTGTTCTATATTTTTTAAACACGAGCACTAAACACACATGTATGTCAAATGTAAGCTTGTGACATGGGAAGTTATGGGCTGTAAAAATTCCCCCTTTGTTCTTCCTAAAGAAGGGAAAATGTGAAAATATTTAGCTCTATATATTCTGAATGTGAGGGCTCACAGTTATGAGTTAGGTGTCAAATGGAAGCTCATGCGAGTATTGTCATATGCTACTTCAAATTATGCTCCTCACCATTTTCCCTAGTCTCAGAAAGGGACAGAAATATCTTGGAGGTTGATCTTAACAAGTTATATCAGAAATTGGAGCTTGTGATATCTACAGTCTCGTGGGCTACCTCAATCAAGACTTCCCCCCCCCCCCCCCAAAAAAAAAAAAAAAAAAAAAAAGTGATTGATGTTTATAAGTCATATACCAAATGAAAGTTTCTGAGATATTTTTAGTTACAGGAAAAAAGTGTAAAATTAAAACCAGGGCATATTGATGTGCAATCAGTCATTGAATTCGTATTCTCTTCAAAGGATGATAGGCACTGATTTATCTACTCAACAAGATTGCTGCCACCTTATCTTCCTTTGAAGTGAATAGGAATTCAGTGACTGATTGCACCATTGATATACTTCAGTTTTCTTTTCTAATTTTTAGAGCACCTGTAGGAAAGCATATATTTTTTAAAATTTATTAATTGTCTTATGTAGATTATGATCCTACTTTGAAAAACACTGATGTAGGATATGTTAAAAGAAAATTAAAATTATTGTTTCAAATGTTTTGCAAACTATTTATTATAGTAAATTTGAATGTACATTTGTTAATCAGAAAAAAAAATTTTTTTTTTTCAGATATTTGATGGGAGTATTTTAAAAAGATGTCACTTTCATCTATCAAGTCCAGAGTTCATGTGATTGGTGCTGCTCGAACCCATATGGATGCAATGGAATGTAGTAAATTTGCAGATTCTAAGGAAGGGGCTGCACCTCTTGTTGCACCAAATTTAGTTAAAAAACATTCAAAAGATCCAAATAAGGGTTTGTATCCTAGACATCTGCAGTCACAGCAAGCACCTGCATGTGGTAACAGTGGAAATAATTTTCCATCTTTTAGCAAAGCATCAGAGTTGCATAACTTGAAAAAACCAAGGTATGATGATAAAAGTACTGAATGGGAACAAGGAGAAACATCATATCCTTCTGCTTCATTTCATTTAAATTATAATTCTAGACAAAAATCAAAGCGAAGAAATTATGAACAGCAGAATAAAATTCACAATTACTTTCTGTCAGCTTCAAATGATTCAAGACAAGTTCATCAGCTTTGTACTTTCAATAAAAACTCAAACAAAATGCATGAATGTAATACCCCATCTTCAACATTTGGTTCAAGAGAAAATAGCATTTTAGATGTCACCAAAGTTGAATCATCATTGCCTACAGTATTCCCAGAAGATAATTGCTTTGGTCTTTTTGGCATGTCAGATTTTGAAGATGAAGAAGAATCACAGGGAATAAATTACTTTGAATTGCTACCTCCTGCAGTTATGGAACAAATATTATGCCAGATTCCCTATTTAGATTTACTGAAATTAAAGCTTGTTTGTAGCTATTGGAATGAAGTTATTAGCAATGAAAAGGTTTGTATATCATTAATTAAAGATTATGTAGGTATAGTTAATAAATTTATAAATAGTTGCAGTAGCAGTTTGTGACCTCTCCAAGTAATGAAATTAAAACCATTTTGGTAAATACAGAATTAATAAATGGTGTAATGTTATGAATAATGACATCATTGTTTGTGCATGACCCAAACATTGTGGCTGAAAAACTACAACCTAATTAGAATGATGATCCAGTGTAGAAGGGGGGGGGGGGTTTCATAATAATTTTAGGATATTTAAAAAGCAATATGGGTGAAATAAAATATTTTCTTATATAAATGAAAAATTTCTCGTGAAATAGCTGCTTGTGACAGAGATCTGACAGGAGCTTGTCAGTTTAATATTGTAATATTAACTGATTTGTGGGAAAGGTGAGACCTCAAAGGAAAGAAAAGAGAAAAAAAAAACATCCATGTCTTATTCAGGGCTCAAATCTGGATCCTTTGATCAGTAACCAAGTGCATTAACTCAGCCACCAAGATATATATTACCACTCGGTACTGTGAAATGTTTAATAATATTTAAAAATATATCTAACAAATTTAATACTTGATTCAAGACTGTTACAATTTCTATTGCAACTCATGGAATTTTATTTATATATTAAGAGCTAATGTATTTTGTACTTTTTACGAATATATCCATCACATTGCATAATTTAAACACTATATATATATAAACAATGATGCCTCTAAATAAGTAGATACAACTATACAATTCAAAATGTGTTCTAAACATATCTAAAAAGATATGTATAGTTGTCATGTGCTTGCAGTTTGCATCAACCATTTTTGTAGCTCTTCTTTTACTTAAGTATTACTCCTACTGTAATGCTCTTATTGGTGCTGCTTTTGCTATTTTGTTTTAGAATCATTCCTAATTATTTGACTAGTAGGTTATATAAATATCAGTGGCTAAGCATAACTTTATGAGTAGGGGAAGCAATTATCAAACCATTGCTCAAATTAAAGCATCATTTTGGTTTTTGTTTCCAAATAATTGAACCAGAATACACTTCCAGTACTTGTTTCCAAATCATTAAACTGGAAATTAAAATTAAGGTATCACACAGCTAGAATAGTAATAAGATTTATTCACGATTATGCTGTGGTAATTAGTTTAAAACATATAAAGTACGGTTTTTTGGGAGCAAGTCTCAAAAGTGAGAGAGTGCTTTACATCTTTTAACAAGTTATAGGTTCTACCTTAAGATTACCCATTTTTCTATACAGCTTATCTATGTGGCTCTTTTCACCTAAGAGCCGCTAGAGCAAAATATATAGAATAAGACATATTTACCAATTTTGCTGGTACAATTGCACTTTGCAAACATTTGCAAGAGAGATCGTTAAGTATGCTACCAGTCCGGTTTAATGGAGTACTCAAACAGTTCTTGTTATGCTGGTATATTTGCTGTGAGACAGTCCCGGCTTCTTTTTTGTCTGTTCTTGTTTGTCCGTTCTTGAAGTTGTGTTCTGCACAAGTTCGTGTTACACCGGTTTCTTATTTCCGTTGGTAGAGTCCATAGTTATTGCTTGCACATATTCAACTGTTGATTCACTATGCTTATCGGGTAAAGCAGTCAGTTCGTTTTGCTATTAGCACATCTCCAAAGTTTGAGTAGGTATTAACACTGCTCCTTCCAAACCATTACCACTTCTATGTCAAAACTTCAAAAACTTTAAAAATGTTTTTTACGACAAACATTTAAAAACCTCACGAACCTCCCCGGTTCAGGTACTCCCTGCGACGCGTTTCGCCAATGATCTCATTTACGTGGCTTCATCAGGCGGGAGTGTTGGTAAAAAGTGTGCACGATTTATAGCCAGCCTCGTTCCAATCTTGTCACCTATGGTTTGCATATTGCGTGCGCATTCCGTGACGGGCTCTGCAACAGGAGACTCCACGCTGACGGGAGGGGTGGGATCTCCGTGTTGCAGAGCACGTCACGGTGCTTGTGTATATTTATTGTTTCTGCATATTGTAATTGGAATTTGGTTTTTGGGGCTGTTCCCGCTTTATAATTGATTTTATTAATTTTAATGTTGTTTTCAAGTATTACTTTTGAAAGTGCTGTTGTAGATTTCTTATTATTTATATCTGTAAGGTGTTCTTCATTCATTCGTACCTCATACTGCCTGTATGTTTTTCCTATATATTTGTTTTTACCATCTAGTTTGTTTTCTGGATCAGGAATTTCTATTTCGTAAACTCCCCCCGTCGGCGGTTTTTGGTCTCTGTCGTTTAAGATTAAATTTTTAATGGAGTGTGTAATATTAGTGGGTAACGTATAGTTATATTTTCTTAAAGTGTTTTCCAATGTTTTTGTTATTGTTTTTATGTGTGGAAAGGTTCTGACATATTGTTTTTTATTTTCGATTTGCTGCGGGTATGGCTGAGTATCTCTTTTTATAATATATTTAGCTTTGGTATCCCATTTTTGTAACAATTTTCATGGATATCCTATATCTTGTGCTGTTTTATAAATATATTTTAATTCCTCCTGCAATGTTTTATATTGTGAGCAATATCTATATGCTCTAATAAATTGAGGGATTATGCTAGTTTTCTTATATTTCATTGGGTGCGCTGAATCTATTGAAATGTAACTGGGGATATTGGTTGGTTTTCGGTATACTGAACTTTCACAATGATTTTTCACAATGATTAATACCTCAAATTGAACAAGCATTATATAAGATACCACAAAAATGTAAAGATAAGGAACGATTTAAGATGTACAGATCCATTCAAAAACTAAAAAATAATAAGAAAGTAAATCCAAATATAAAACTATTACAAGATCTTAAAAAGAATAAAGATATTAAAATTGTTATGGCAGATAAAACAAATCAAATAGTAATTATAGATAAAGAACATTATGATAAAAAAGTAACTGAAACGTTGCAAGAATTGAAATGTCAACCAGTTAAGAATAACCCCATATCTAAAATTATTACAAAACTAGGTAACATAAAAAATGATCCATTTATACCAGAAGAAATAGCAAAACAATGCATTGTACCAATATACCCAGATATACCCCAAATGTTTGTGAAAATAAAATTGCACAAAAAGGAAAAACCTTTCAGACCATTGGTTAATAAACGAAAATCTCCAACTTATAATTTAGAAATAGCACTATTCAAATACTTTAAACAATATTTCCCACCCACAAAAAATATAGTAACATCATGCCACACCCCCATGTCACCCAAGGTCACAATGCATTCGTTGGACGTCATATCGCTCTACCCCAATACTCCCATATTGGATGCGGCAATGCAACTAAAAGCAGAATGGCTTCGCGTGGCAAAACCATCTCGCCCGCACTACTTTGCCATGCACGATGCACTTGACCTTGCGATCACTTCCAACTATTTTGATATTGGAGGACGGACATGGCTCCAGATCGAGGGCATCCCGATGGGCTCCCCTCTGTCTGGACTCATGGCCGATGTCGTAATGCGACATATTGAAGAAACTGCCCTATCTAGGAGTAACTTAAAACCTGATCTTTACATACGATATGTAGATGATATATTTATATTATGGCCACACCCTATTGAAAAGTTAAATGAATTTGTTAAAATTTTTAATAGCATATTACCTACAATAAAGTTTACCATAGAATCTGAAACAAAAGCTGAATTAGCTTACTTAGATATAAAATTAACTAGAAATCCAAATCATTGTGAAAGTTCAGTATACCGAAAACCAACCAATATCCCCAGTTACATTTCAATAGATTCAGCGCACCCAATGAAATATAAGAAAACTAGCATAATCCCTCAATTTATTAGAGCATATAGATATTGCTCACAATATAAAACATTGCAGGAGGAATTAAAATATATTTATAAAACAGCACAAGATATAGGATATCCACAAAAATTGTTACAAAAATGGGATACCGAAGCTAAATATATTATAAAAAGAGATACTCAGCCATACCCGCAGCAAATCGAAAATAAAAAACAATATGTCAGAACCTTTCCACACATAAAAACAATAACAAAAACATTGGAAAACACTTTAAGAAAATATAACTACGTTACCCACTAATATTACACACTCCATTAAAAATTTAATCTTAAACGACAGAGACCAAAAACCGCCGATGGGGAGAGTTTACGAAATAGAAATTCCTGATCCAGAAAACAAACTAGATGGTAAAAACAAATATATAGGAAAAACATACAGGCAGTATGAGGTACGAATGAATGAACACCTTACAGATATAAATAATAAGAAATCTACAACAGCACTTTCAAAAGTAATACTTGAAAACAACATTAAAATTAATAAAATCAATTATAAAGCGGGAACAGCCCCAAAAACCAAATTCCAATTACAATATGCAGAAACAATAAATATACACAAGCACCGTGACGTGCTCTGCAACAGGAAGATCCCACCCCTCCCGTCAGCGTGGAGTCTCCTGTTGCAGAGCCCGTCACGGAATGCGCATGCAATATGCAAACCATAGGTGACAAGATTGGAGTGAGGCTGGCTATAAATCGTGCACACTTTTTACCAACACTCCCGCCTGATGAAGCCACGTAAATGAGATCGTTGGCGAAACGCATCGCAGGGAGTACCTGAACCGGGGAGGTTCGTGAGGTTTTTAAATGTTTGTCGTAAAAAACATTTTTAAAGTTTTTAAAATTTTGACATAGAAGTGGTAGTGGTTTGGAAGGAGCAGAGTTAATACCTACTCAAACTTTGGAGATGTGCTAATAGCAAAACGAACTGACTGCTTTACCCGATAAGCATAGTGAATCAACAGTTGAATATGTGCAAGCAATAGCTGTGGACTCTACCAACGGAAATAAGAAACCGGTGTAACACGAACTTGTGCAGAACACAACTTCAAGAACAGACAAACAAGAACAGACAGAAAAGAAGCCGGGACTGTCTCACAGCAAATATACCAGCATAACAAGAACTGTTTGAGTACTCCATTAAACCGGACTGGTAGCATACTTAACGATCTCTCTTGCAAATGTTTGCAAAGTGCAATTGTACCAGCAAAATTGGTAAATATGTCTTATTCTATATATTTTGCTCTAGCGGCTCTTAGGTGAAAAGAGCCACATAGATAAGCTGTATAGAAAAATGGGTAATCTTAAGGTAGAACCTATAACTGGGTTATAAGATGTAAAGCACTCTCTCACTTTTGAGATTTGCTCCCAAAAAACCGTACTTTAAATGTTTTAAACTAATTACCACAGCATAATCGTGAATAAATCTTATCATTAAACTGGAACTCGGTTCATAATAATATTCAATTTATTCCAAATAATTGGAACAGAACACTTTTTCGATAATTTTGTGTTTCTCAATCAGGAGTTCACTGAATAGTGAGTGTCGGTAGTTCTATAATTTTTGAAGTAAATATTTCTGTGATATAATACTGAGGACAATCAAAAACTTCTTGACACGTGCCTGTAGATTTGCACTTGCTCCTCTGAAGTTGATGAGCTACAACTCTTGAAAACTTGTGTTTTTGCTGGTGGTGTATAAAGATCGGTCTGTGAAATCTACACTGTTGCTATGGAACCTACTAAATATGGTGAATGATTTTACATATACTAACAAGGATGCAGTTTGTGAATGACAGGAAAAAATTATGCCAATTTATCACAAGTATATGGTGATTATACCTGTTCATCTGGCACTATTATGGGATGGATACACAAATTCAGAGGATGGCGGCAGAGCCTAGAAGACCTCTCTTGTGCAGGAAGATTGAAGGATGCCGTGAACGAGAGAACCATTGCTGCTGTTTGTGAAATCATTAGGAAAACCCACACATCACCATCACCGCTCAGGTAATAAGTTTAGATGTTGGTGTTATTATTTATAACATTGAACCGAGTGACAATTATTCATCAACATTTAAAGTTTTGAAAAATCTGTGCCAAATGAGTACCCCACAAACTGACAGAATAGCAAAAAAGGGCTAGAATCCACTCATGCAAAGAGATGGTGACAATGACTATCTAGTGACCCCAAATGGTTAACAGACATTGCCTCAGGTGATAAGACACAGTTTTACTACTATACAACTCCCAGAAAGATTGATAGCTAGGTTTGGGTTGGAAAAGATGAACCATGCCCCCAAATTGCCCAACAAGACTTTCGTTCAAGGAAGACGATGTTCACAATTTTTTTCAATTCTCAAGGAGTGGTAGCCATGGTTACCTTACCTGAAAAAATGACTATAAATGGCCAATACTACACTAACATTGTTTCTCTCAAAATGGTTAAGGAGATGGAGCAGTGTCCAACAACTGGTGTGTCAAGGATTCTCCTTCATGACAATGCTAGTGTTGACAAAACCCCACAAATTATGGCCTATCTAGAGCAAAAAAAATCAAAGCTGAAAAAAATCATACATTTCCAAAAATTAAATGCCAGAATGGATGCAAATAATTTTAAATACATTGTGTGCTCAAATATGAATGATACATGCAAGAACATTGAAATCTAAAATCATCATGTTTTATTGCAGAAAATAATACAACAGATATAAATTTCCTGAATAACCAAAAATTCAGAATTAATTATTGACCCTGGCCATGTACATTGTTCGCAATGTGGGCTGAGCTCTGTATATGTAAAGTGAAAGTATCACCGATACTTTCACTTTACATTCAAAAATTTGAATTCAAAATTCAGGTAAGGAATTCAAAATTTTGAATATTTGGTGGCTTAGAGCAAATGTAGATGCAATATATTTGGAAAATCAGTGTCAGAATATATATTTAGAAAACAGTGTCAAAATGTAATATTTAGTTGATGTGGTAAACAGGGTTTGTCAGGGGCTGCCATAACCATATAAAGATAAAAAACTCGTTGCTTTAGATCATGTGATTATATTTCCTGATTAAAAATGGAATAAGTAGTAGATTATGAAATTAGACTTATCCCCATCAAAAAATTGTAAATAATGATATTCATTAAATCTGTATATTAATGTGTATCCATTTTCAGAAACCATTCATAACTGTTGTCAATTGATACAAGAAATTTTTTGTATTAAAATTTTTGTATTTTACCTTAAATCATGAGTTTAAACTTGTGTTAAAAGGACACTCCCACTTTCAAAAAGAATTCAGAATGCAGATTTTTATTAATTTCCTCTACCTGTACTCTGAACGTATAACATCCATATTGCATGAACCCTATGTCTTCTTAGGCACATAAGCTTTATTTAATATTGCCACTGTTGCTGTGTGGGGCGGGGATGACTCAGACGGTAGCACACCAGGCTCATAATCTATATCAACTAATAAATCAGCACTTTAGCGTTGATTTAAATTTTACAGGAAAAATTGTCTTGAGCCGGGTGGGATATGAACCCACGACCTCCTGATAACATGTCAGGTGCTCTGGACCACTGAGCTCCCGGCTGCTAATCAAGATCTCTAATAGGGGCGGGGGTGGCTCAGTCGGTAGCGTGCCAGGCTCGTAATCTGTAGTTCCCAGGTTCGAGTCCCACCTGGGTCAGAGTTGAGATTTATCTCCGCAAAATTCCCCGCCCTGCCCATGGTCAGTAGGGGACACCGATGGGCTTGGAAAGGCCACCGTCCGTTGGATGGGACGTTAAGCCGTGGCCCCGTGTGCGGGAGAGCCATACCCTGTGCACGTTAAAGAACACGCTGGATGGCCTTGACGGGAGGCTACCATCTGTCTCCCAACAGCTGTTCCAGTGGGTCCCCTCCCCCAACCTTCTCTGAGCCTTCGGGGTCCATGTGACCTGGCCATTTAGCCCATGGTGTGCAAAAAAGTGCCGCTCAGAGGTAAAACAACCCAAGATCTCTAATTAGCGCTATGGGGTGGTAATATTCTCTAATATTCGTGGGTTCGTATCCCACCCGGCTCAAGACAATTTTTTGTCTAAAATTTGAATCGACGCTAAAGTGCTGATTTATTAGTTGGTATGGAATACGTTTAGTTTGTTTCATTTATTATCTGCATACTTGTAATCATATGCTTCCATCTCTTGGCAAGATGAAGGCCACTTGTGGCTAAACTGCCCAGAATAGCGCATATATGTGACATAAAAGAAATGTTCATAGCGTTAATTAGAGGAAATCTTGATCGGCAGCCGGTAGCTCAGTGGTCCAGAGCACCTGACATGTTATCAGGAGGTCGTGGGTTCCTATCCCACCTGGCTCAAGACAATTTTTCCTCTAAAATTCAAATCGACACTAAAGTGCTGATTTATTAGTTGATATGGAAGATGTCGAGTTTATTTCATTATTTATCATAATCTATAGTTCTTAGGTTCGAGTCCCAGCTGGGTCAGCGTTGAGATTTATCTCCACAAAATTCCCCGCCCTGCCCATGGTGAGTAGGGGACACCGATGGGCTTGGAAAGGCCATCGTCCGTCAGATGGGATGTTAAGCCATGGCGCAGTGTGCAGGAGAGCCATACCCTGTGCAAGTTAAAGAACATGCTGGTTGGCCTTGACAGGAGGCTACCATCTGTCTTACAACAGCTGTTCCAGTGTGTCCCCTCCCCAACCTTCTCTGAGCCTTCAGGGCCCATGTGACCTGGCCATTTAGCCCATGGTGTGCAAAAAAGTGCCACTCAGAGGTAAAGCAACCCAACCCTGTTGCTGTGAGAATGTGAATCTCCATAAGTTTAACATATAATGCAGCCTAATTATCACATCAGACTTTGCATGCCTTTGGCAGAATCTAATTCAAATATTGGTTCTCTAGAGAAAATTTTCAGCATGTTTTCTACGAGTGAGATATGTTTTTGTTGTCATTCAAAATGAAAAGCATGGAACTTGGAATTTGTGAATATTTAAAGCTTCACTTAAAGGTGACATGACTACTTAATAGCAAGCAAAAGTTTTTCTTTAATTGTTTGAATTTATTTTTTGTGGATTAATGGAAATAATACAGATATGAAAATAATTTGTGTAATTTCCCTTGTTTTTCCTCTTCAATTAAGCCATTGGTGTCCAACCTATGGCCTGCAAAAGATTTTTGTACAGCTCATGAGGTATCCAGAGAAATTTTATATACACCTATCCCTTGATTTACACGGTACTCATTTCACACAATTTTGGCTTTGCACGGTCAAAAAATGCAACCAGTTTCGATTTACACGGTACTGACTGAGATTTCCTTTCTATGTACGTCTCAGTCAGTACCGTGTTAATCGAAACTGGTTGCATTTTTTGACCGTGCAAAGCCAAAATTGTGTGAACTGAGTACCGTGTAAATCGAGGGATAGGTGTATTTTGTTTTCATTCAGATCACCGAATGCGATATCAAAAATAAAAAAAAGGATATAATTAAACCTTTTGCATTTAATCTTAAATTTGCCATTAAAGTATAAATCTATAAAAAAGTTGCAAAAATTATTTCTTTTTATGAAATATTTGGTTTTATATTTATTTGTTAATGCATATACCTGAATGGACAAATTATTATATTTACCTACTTAATAACCTGTTGCTCTACATTTCGCCCTCTCAACAGCAGCCAGATGTCTTTGGTAAGGACTCAATGAGGTGTTGAAAACATGGAGGTGGTATTGTCACCCTGAAGCGAGGATTACCTGTTGTAGAGCATCCACAATTGCTAGTGGAAATTGGTGGGCTCGAACAGATCTTTCCAGTTTATTCCATAAATTTTCAATGGGGTTGAGGTCTGGCAATCAAGGGAGCCATTCAAGTGTGGTAAACTCACTTGAATGTTCATGGAGCCAATTGGTTGCCACTCAGTAAGTATGCAGTGTGGCATTGTCCTGTTGAAAGATGGTGTCATGGTGCAGAAAGAGAATCATTATGAATGGGTGTAGATTGTCGGCAAGGATATTCACATACTTTTGTTGGTGACAAAGATCTCAACGGGTACGAAGGGCCCTAAGAAAGCCCATGTTAAATGCACTCCAAACTGTTGCCTCCACCTGCTTATATGACCCCAACTTGGCAAAATACATGATAGAGACATTGACAACATTGACATGATAGAGTTGAAACTGTGATTCGTCACACTAGATGACGTGTTTCCAGCCCTCCATATTCCAGTTGCAATAGGCCTTTGCAAACTGATTAGCAGCCGGTAGCTCAGTGGTCCAGATCTCAACGGGTACGAAGGGCCCTAAGAAAGCCCATGTTAAATGCACTCCAAACTGTTGCCTCCACCTGCTTATATGACCCCAACTTGGCAAAATACATGATAGAGACATTGACAACATTGACATGATAGAGTTGAAACTGTGATTCATCACACTAGATGACGTGTTTCCAGCCCTCTATATTCCAGTTGCAATAGGCCTTTGCAAACTGCAGCCTAATATTTCGGTGCCTTGCAGTTAACAAGGGGACATGATGTGGGTGTCAGCTGCCATAGCCTATTGTTTCCTGTGTATGGCAAATATCTTTGTGCATAAGTTTGTGAACACCCCTCATTCAATTCTGACATCTGCTCCACGATAGCCATGTGATTCCTTGTAATGATGCAGGATGTTTGTACTCACCTCAAGAGTCAATTGAATGTGTTTACTTCCACATTTCTCCCGCTGATTGGAAGTTTTGCTGTATTTCATGTAGTCTTGGTAAAACGCGACTGTCTGATGTGGAAATCACAACAGTTCAGTAGTTGCAGTGATTGAACAATTGGCCTTCCTCACTCCTACTATCTGGCCATGGTCAAACACTTATGTTGCTGCCTTTACCCATGATTACTTCTCCGTGACTGGTTTCCATTACATAGAGACCTGCTCTATTTATAGGCATTGCCAGTTTCAGCATCCCACATGATTGGATGCGATATTTTTGCTTTGCATATTGTTATCAGAGTGTATATACTAATTTGTTCATTCAGTGTATAAGTGTTACATACTGCACTAAAATTATTCATATATATCTACATCTCATGCTTTAATTCAATAGTTTATGTGGCCCTCATTCACAAAAATAGATCGTCCAACTCTGCTTTAAACTGTTAAATGTTTGAATATATAAATGCTCAGAAAAATGGATGTTGTACAAATAGACATTTCACTTAAACACCACTTCCAACTTGCATTAAGACATTTTCATGCTATGTTAAAGCCATATTAAAGAGTTCCTAAACTAAAATTGAGCAATAGAAATATCACTAAAATAAATTGATGAACTCAAATTTATCCAAATAACAATTTTTGATTAGTATTCCTTTAATATTTCAGGAGTTACAGTAGCTGAAATATGTAACAGCAGAATTTCCAGTCATAAGAATTTTCCTCAAAAATTAATTAAAGCACAAATAATAACTTTGTAAACAAATTGTTTGCTAAAAACTAATTTTAAAGTTTGTTGAATGATTCTTACAGTTTTTGTGAATTTGAAGAAAGGTTTATAGAATGAGTGAAAGAGCTGCATCAGTTTATCTTACACAGTTCCAGCTGTAATAACTTTGTTAAATGAATGTTGTTGAAAAGTGAGATTTATGAAAATTTGAGTGAGATTTCCAATTTTCTATTTTTATTCCAAAAAGCTGTTTTAAAGTTGGGGATTTTGAATGCTGCTTATCATTATATCATATTGGAGGGTAGTTACAGAGAGTTGTAATTGTAAATAATTATAATAATAACACAATTTAATATTTTATTTATTAAGAATGCTAACTATAATGAAAAGTTAATTTAAATTGTTTCACTTTGCAGTTTATGCAGTGGAAGAAGACATACTATAGATTGAAATCTGGAGACCCTGAGAGTCAAAATATGCTTCAGGCTCTTTGCTTGTCTGTGGATCTAAACTCTGTTAATGAGTGTTTCCTCAGTCTAATTAGGTTAGTATCATTGGGTTAATATTGTGAAGTGAAAATTTGCAAAACAACATTTTCAAAAATTCCACAAAATTTTACGAACATTAGAGATGGAATAGTTGAAACATTGCTACTTTCAATGTAGTAATAATTGGATACTTGATGGCAAAAAAAAAAATTCTGCTAATGCATGTTTAACTCTAAAATATGTATAAAAGTTTTATTTCTCTATAGTTTCCCTAAGAAGCTTATGTTTTAATTAGACTAGCACATTTTATGGTGGAACCTCTAATTTATATTGTGCTAAATGAGTTGTGTATCATTTACAAATAATTTCTTTGTATAGATATATGGATGCTGGTTATACTCCAAAGCCACCACATAACATGTTAGATACGCTGAAGAAACACCCAAAGTATGTAGATGTTCACAGTATGTTGGTTGAAAGGTTTCCAGATTGGGCTTCTAAGGTAAATTGCTGCCTTATTTTCCAGTAAATGCTACAGCATTTTTGCTTTTGATTCAAAAGAAAATTTTATTATGAAAGCTTTCCTTAACTCCTAAAAAAGTGTAGGACTGAAAATCCATTTTTGAAATTAGAATTATGACTTCCCTGAATTTTTCATTTTTATTCATAATTAAATTATCTTTTGTATGTGACATGTCTGTTAGTTACTTTAAGATAGAGTTATGTGTTATCTTTTCTTTTTTACTTGGTCATTGTGTTTTTGTTAGAAATTTGGCACTAAGGGTTAAACATCCAGAAATTTTGAATTGTAATCATTAGATCTTAAATATCAGATAAAAACTGTATGTTGGGGCTCATCTTGCAAACATTACACACCATTGGTTTTTACTCTTTTTGTTATGATAACATATAAGCTTTCCTCCGTGGCAAGAGTAAAGAGATTAGCTAGGCATTGTCTATTTCTAACAGACTCCTCTTAATATTCTATAGTACATTTCTTTCAGTTTAATGATTATTTTGATTGAGTAACTGACAGGTAATCAATTTAGATGAGATACAAAAAAAAGAACCTTTGTTCTGTTAAGTAGTAGCTTGTGTCTCCTACAGGCAATATTTTTATCCATATTATGCCATCTGGCTATCTTACTGTAACTTTATCTGCTCCCATCCTTCCTATAAACTACTGATTCATCAATCAGGTTCTTAATAAATCCACACAATCCTTTGCTCTATTTGCATTTTTCACACCATTCTGTATAAACCTTCAAGATATTTGCTCCATCCACATTAATGAATTGCATTTTATCATATTCTACAATCCAATATTAAAATTCCTTATCACATTTTATCCTCCTCCTCCTTCAGCAGCTATGGGCTACGGAGGTCCATCCAGCCCATGCAGTTTCATTCTCCAAGCATATCTGTCCTGAGTTACATCTGCTGTAACCAGCCACTGCACACCAATTTTAACAAGGTCCTGTATGACATTGACAAGCCTTTTAAAATGATCCCATTCTTCCTCAACTTCAGTAGTAAGCAAACCATGACTGTCATAATGACTAAGTAACCTATCATGGTAAGCTTTAGCTATAATTGGGTCTTTCAGAGCTTCATAATTAAAGGTAAATTTTTTAACCTTAGCACACTTCTTAAGCGAGTCAGTACTAACTTTGGCATTGAAGTCACCTAGAACAAGGATAATATCCCCTTTTTTGATACAATTCAAAATATCCTGAAGTTGTCTGTAAAACCTATCCTTGTCAACATCCTCAGTGGTGGTGGTGGTGGGGGGGGGGGGGTTAAAAGCAGCAGATAACATTCAAGTCTTTAATGCTTGTCTGAAGTTTTGCTGTTAGGTACCCTCTACACCTTGGAGATGCATTTTATCTTCCGTCCCTGAAAAGAGAAATTTAAGATTATTTTTAAGAACCTGACTTTTATCTGTCCATCTGGTCTCTTGCAAGCCGAGAATATCTAACTTATAGTGGTGGAATTCTTCTGTGAGGACATCAAGAGAATAATCCTGTGCAGAGTCCTCACATTCCAACTACCTATGGAGAGAAAATGGTAAGCAGGATGTTTAAAGAAACAATGTTTATTGAGAGAGGGAATGCCGACAATATCAAAAGCCCCCTAATCGCATGCATGGAGCAAAGACCCATTTCCCCACTACTAAAGGTCAAAGCCATCTACACCAGCAGACTTCTTCCAATATAGAATTTGACAATACCCATAGAAGCAAGAGTTGAGGTGCCTGAGATGACCTCTGCTCAGGATTATCCACCAGCTGATAAAACATATCCCGTGAATCTATTCACTTGGGGCTGTCAACCCACAAACAAATAGAAAATACAGGTGGAAGAGTTTCCCTCCACAGAAGCTGACCAGTGCAGCAAAATCAGGATCCATAATCAAGCTCAGAGCCTTTTTCTAGTCCAGTCCGGTAGGTTTATATGGTCAGCACCTGCACTCTGTGTGGTTGACTACTCCTCAGCAAGATAGAAAAAAAACAAAAGTAGCCATAGTTGTCCAGATCAGTAGGCCATACTAATCTTCCCCTTCCGTTCACTTCCACAAGAGTCCCATATTTTTGAAATGTTTTCCACAAAATATTTATTGAAACTTCAAGATGCTTTCCATTTTATTAATTCTTTTTAATAGATAATTTTATCCTAATCTTTTGTATATAAACTATATGCAACATATTTTATTAAAAATTTTAAATGCTGGTTGGGTCTTATAGTTCACCAGTCTTGACAAATTGTAGTATTAGTACTCATAGGTTCCTCTGTTCACAAAATATTTTAATTATTTTATATGTTTTCTATTATACCTAGAGTAATAATAAAATTATCTCTAGTTTTTATGGTAATGAGAATAGTAAAATGTAGTCAAAAAGTTATAAACCACTTCAGCAAATTTGCATCAGAGGAATTAGGCTGACATGATCAGAACGCGAAAGGACACACTTTATGTTTACACATGTTTGCCGGTAGAGCAATACTATCAATACATAAGAAATTCATATATAATTTGGAATGTGAAAACTGAACATGGGGCAATAAATGAGAAAGGAGGATTTTACCTTATTTTCCAAAAAAATAATTTAAATAATTACATTTACCTTTGATGAACTCCTGCTGATCACAGAGTTTGTGATTTTTTTTTATCACGCCATTGTCAATGATAGTGGCAATGACTCTAGCAACCTTTAGTGGTTAGTAAGAAGGATGTGAAATATGTGGTGCACTACAAAGCAATTGGCAAAGGGCTTCCAATGAGAAAAAATTCTGCTGATTGAATATGGAAAATGTAACTTCCGCTGTAAGATACGATGACCAATGCAGTAACAATGAAGCGAGGTTCTTCATACAATCCTAGTTTGACTAGCCTGGCAAACTGGCGCTTTTATTTATTATACAGTGTAGTATAAAAGGAAAATTCGAAGAATATTATATAAATGTAAACTTTGTTAAAATAAACATATTAAAGTTATGAAAATACTTTTGCTTTTATGTCAAAATGTTTATATATGTTTAATTTATATTTCTTATTTTTAATAAGAATTTTAAGGGAACAGTTGCTTTTATGTGGATGCTTTGCCACTGATTTAAAGTAACCATTATTTCAAATTAAAAACTTTGGTGAATTGTCCATGCTCTAATGAAGGGGTTCTCAACGTGGGGTATGTGGTAAAATTTTTGGGGTATGCTCTGAGAGCTTAAAAGTCACTAGATCTAGTAACAAAGTCGCGAAGTTGGCATTATTATACTATAACTATAGTTTTATCTATCTATATAAGGGAGTATGCCAATTACATTACACATTTCCAGGGGGTATGTAAAGTATAAAAGTTTGAGAACCATTGCTCTAATGTATAATACTATGATTTATAAAATATTGTAATTCTGGATCGGGGGTTGTTCAGTCAGTAGTGCTCCAGGCTTGTAATCTGTAGTTCCCTGGTTCAAGTCCCAACTATTCTTGTGTTGAGATTTATCTCTGCATAGCCCACCCTGCCTTCAGTCAGAAAAAAGAAAACTGTTTGGCTTCAAATGGCTGCCATCTGTTGAATAGCAAGTTAAATGGTCACCCCATGTGCAAGAGAGCCATAATCTGCTCACATTAAAGAACACACTGGATGGCCTTCACAGGTTACCATATGTCTCCTAACAGTTGTTCAGTGTTTGCCCTTCCCCCAAACTTCTCTGAGTCCTTGGGGTCTTTGTGACCTGACTATTTAACCCATTGTATGCAAGGAAGGGCCACTCAGAGGTAACCCAAAAGTCTAGTCACAATCGCTTGACACTTTTTTGGTGATACTAAAACTGACAAATAATGCAAACAGAGAAGTATTATATATTATTTTCTATGAGAAATGATTAGATGCTCTGGACTGATGTAACATTATATTCTAGTTTAATAATATAATTTCAGTGTTAATTGCTTAAAATATTTAATTACTTATGTATTACTGTTGATCATGATCAACAATGAATCTCTTTTGTTGTGATCTTATGCAACCACGGCAATTCCCGGTTCCGTCTCACGACACTACCTGGTTATGAAAAGCCGTGCTTATCTAGAGCCGGGGGCAAGGAATATGCCCTATAGGCGCACCTCAACCCCAGCCTCACATAGCAGCAGTCCTATAAAAGGAAAGCTGACCACCGGAAGAAACCTAACTTTAATCTATTCCCCGGTTAGCCATGAACAAGGATATATAGATCCAAGTTCGCTTGGCGTCCGGGGTGGAGACTCTTAGTAAGACCCAGACTTTTTTGAGGGCTCGTGCCTACTAGGTGGGCTCAGCAGAGCTCTCGAACAGCTCCCCAGAGCTCCTGATAGATGAGGCCTCGGACACCGTCACCATCCAACCGGTCTACCAACCGGTCAGCGGCACCGTCGGCCTCGGTTGGCCTCGGCAATGCTCCAGCCGGGGACCACCCCAAACGGCAAAGCCTTCGCTAATGCTCCAGCTGGGGACCAATCCAGCCGGCAAAGTCTTCGGCAATGCTCCAGCTGGGGATCACCCCGGTCGGCAAAGCCTCAGCTGGGTTGCTGGGCCCTAGGCCCCCCCACCACGACAAGGTGGTCCCCTATCGGGGGGGATCATGATCAACAGTGATATTGTCTGTTAATACATATATCAGAGTTCAGATGAAGAGAAAACATGCTAATGCACATTTCCATATCATTTAAAACAAGTGCCTCAATACTTTTAGTAATATTTCATACATTGGTTTTGATAGTACTAGATTTAAATTTACTGAAATTTTAAAGATTAAATTTCGTATCTAAATGGTGCTATTTTTCTGTTTTGTCTTTAAAAAAAAGTTAATATCATAAACTTTAAAAGTTTCAAGATTAAGCATATTTTTTAATGCCAAAAAAAAATATATTAATAAAAGCAAAATTGCTAACTTATTCATAGGGCTGTTCTAATAGCAGGAATGAAATGCCCACACTGTAGAGTTCACAGAATCATAGATACAACATGCCATTGACCTTTGTGGCTAGAGGTTTGTGCCCATTTTCAAAATATTGCATTTAATACAGTCACTGTCAGACTTAAGCTAGCCTGCTATATATTTTTAAAACTAAATAGACTTGCATGAAAACTTATATGGAGACTGTCATAGATTTGATTTCTTTCAGTTTGTAATATTTGGAATAATGCACTTCAAGGTGCACAAAAAGCTTGTCTCCTCAGCTCTGCCTAGCTTGCTTACAGTGCATTTTTTCATTAATGTCTTATTTTTATCGGATAGCAGGATGTGACAAATCTTTGCCTCTTCCTCTCAGCATCTATAGCGTAGTGGAACATTGATGGATCACCTTTTATACTTGATGTTGTGAATGATCCTGGAAACTTTTCAGAGTAGATTATATAATGTAGATGCAAATTGATTAGCAACTGTAGTGTTTAATTGCTCTGTAATGTATACAGTTAATTCAAAGAAATATTTTAATATATTAGAAAATTATTTATAAGAAACACTTTATTAGATAATCAGGTCAGTAATAGAGCGTTTTAACCGATAAAACAATGTAATAATTCATCAATTCAGATGAAAAAGAAATCTGAATCAACAGCTCTTGCTAAACAATCTGTTGATTAATTGGTCTAAAATTTTTATATATTACTTATCATTTCAAAAACATGAAAAATTAGCTTCATAGCTTTATTGCAACATTATTGTACCAGAATTATAGATCAATTTTGGTTATTTCAATAAAGCTAAAATATTTTCATTCTAGGCATTTTTTGATTATTTCACGAGCTTAGATACTGTTTACCCACTTTCAATATAATTGAAGGTTGTGAAGCAGAAAGTGATTTGGTGAAGATTATTTGAAATAATCAAGAAAATCTCTGCCGAGATGAAATAGTTATACATCAATAGATAATGGTAAAACAAGCAAGTGCAGTGAAATATACCAGAACTCAGAGTAGACTAAGTTTACATGCAGTAGAAACATGATAATTGAATCCTGCTAATTAAATGTTGCAGATATTTTGAACAGAAATATTTAAAAAATTAAGCTCCCATTTTTTTACTCTATATTTTCTTCCTTTTAGTACAAAAGAAATGTGAAATCCATTGAGCATTGACAAAATCAAATTAAATAAATGTTTAAAAAGTTACAAATTATATGCATAACAATGAAAACACAATGAGATTTCAATTAATATATCACTTCACATACAGTCAGCATTATGCACTTGCCTAATTGGGGGGAGGGGGGGTGTAAGCCCATGAGGAAGAGGAGTTGGTACTGGAAGTAAGAAACTGTCTTACCAGTGCTTTGCAAAAAATGATGGTGTGACTTACTGTGCTGCTCAAAGTATTGGATTAGATTACTCATTCTAATACAGCTGCACCCACTGTATATGTGCAATTCCTATCTTTCCTACATAAGTTTCATCAGTCCTGCATTTTCTGCTTTTTCTTATACATTGCTAGATACAATTTTGCTGTCATTCATTTGTTGCCTTAAATTAATATCAGATATAAGCCATTTGTAAATATATTTCAAAATTTCTCACAATTAGGCAGTTATTTCAATAGATTAAGCATTTAATCCCTCTCTCTACTTTATTATTGAGTCCAATTGCATTTAACTTGTTTAACTTCCAGCCATTTTCTTCCTTGACTGTTTTATCAGTTCACTTGTCATACATTCCTAAGATTCTTCTGCCCTATAATAACATACTTGATTGTAATTTTTTCAATCACTGTTCAGATTTTCTTTCATTTGTCTCCAAGAGGATCAGATTTTTTTGCTCTAATGCTATTTCAATTTCAAAGAACAACCTGGTACATCAGTGGTACAAGTGCCATCCTGCTTTGGGAGAAAACACTGTATTTTGTCATTGCTAGAACCAGTTCTTCCAGATGAAATGGAAGATTGTTGATCGAGTTATTTTTAACCACTAAATAATTCAAACCCACTCTTGTCCTGATTAGTTTGGATTATTGTGATTCTGCTATATGTCTGATATTTAAATTTGCCACTAAACACTTCATTATAGAAATATAATACAATATTTTAGCTGTTTTATCACATAGGTAAACACATGCCTTAAACCTTTCTGATCAGATTTATTAATCCTTGTAATGCCAGTAGCAAACAGTCTTGCAAATAACATTTCACTACATATTTTAGGAGATGTGAGGGTAATGCACTCACACTATGCAAAACAAGAACCGTTTGATAAAAATAAGCAAAACATTGCTTAGGAAATGCCATGTATGTGTTCAAAATTTAAAATTGCTGAAGCAGGGCTATCCTGACTTACAACTAGAAAATGTTAACCCTTTAACACCACAAAACAGCAAAGTTCTTGAAAATTGAAGTATTTCAGAATACACACCAATATATATTTGAAATATCATTTTCACTATCCTCAAGCAGCCATGGGCTATGGAGACCCAACCAGACCATGCAGTTTAGTTCTCCAAGCATATCTGTCCTGAGCTACATCTGGCACTGCACACCAATTCTAACAAGGTTCGGTTTGACATTGTCAGCCCACCACAACCTAGGTCTCCCCCTCTTTCTGGGGTCCTTAGGCACACTGTTCATAACCCTATTCACCAATATATAATTATCCCTACGGGCAACATGGCCAAACCAATGGAGTCTCTCTCTGCACAATATGCTATTCAAAGGAGGTTGCCGACTCATTTGCCTAACCTCATCATTACTTAGAAAGTTGAACCACCTAATGACCAAGATACTGCATAAGCATCAAAAATCAAAACATCAAGTTTCCTGTTATCTTATTTACAAAGTGTCCAAGTTTCACTACCATAAATAACCCTAGAATGAACTAAATTATTATACAGTCTAATTTTAGTCTTTAGGTGTATACACCTATTTCTCCACATTCTCCATATATTCTTAAAAGTCCCAGCAGCAATCGCTATTCATCTCTTAATCTCATGCCGCATATCACCAGTATCTGTTACATAGCTCCCAAGATAATTAAACTGTGACACCTGCTCAAGACTGCAATCATTCAGATTAACTGAATCACACCCTGCTTGACCAATTTTCATTACTTTAGTTTTCTTTCTGTTTATAACCAAACCTACTCTACTACCAGTCTCATCAACAGCTTGAATGAAAGAGTTCATACATCATGGCCAAAAGGGCTAAATCATCAGCATAATCTAAATCAGAAATTTTCGGATCACCAGACCATTTAAGGCCAAAATGTTTCCCTTGAAGTGAATTTCGCATAACGTAATCAATAACCAAACTAAAAAGAAAAGGAGACAAAATTCACTCCTGTCAAACACCAGAAGTAATGCTAAACCAATTGCTACAAGTCTTACCAACTCTCATACACAACTCAGTGTTATTACAGAGAGCTTTCATTATGTTAACAAACTTCTCTGGTATACCATATGATTTCACAATCAACCACAAATTATGACGATCAACAGAGTCGAAAGCCTTTTTGAAATCAACAAAAGCTAGCAACCAAAGGTTTCTGAAACTCTAAACATTTCTCAATAATCTGCCTAAGTGAAAATATCTGATCCACACATCCCCTACCACTTCTGAATGCACATTGCTCATCACGCAATTGACTGTCAACCAGATTCTTAATTCTATTAAGCACAATCATGGAAAGAACTTTTCCTGGAACAGAGAGTAGGCTGATACCCCTATAGTTATCACAAGAACTGCAATCACCTTTTTTGAAAATAGGGATAATAATAACTCTGGTAAAATCGTTAGGAACCATGCCTTTATCAAAAAAAAATTCAAAATTTCAGTCATCCATGTGGTAACCTAAACATACCCAGCTCTAAGCATTTCTGTAGTAATTTTATCTACCTCTGTGGATTTATGAAGTTTAAGTTTGGAAATAGCCAAAATAACTTCAGATTGTGTTATAGGGCCAATATTAATGCCAGTAATGCATCTATCATCATTACAAACAATGGGAGTAGAACTAACCACATTGTTTAGAACATCACTGAAATGCTCAGCCCACCTAGCCATTACAGAATCCTCACCTTCTATAACCATACTTTTTTTTATCCTTCAATCCCTTTATACCTGTCCATTTTCTACCACACAAAACATTAACTATTTGGTACAGTTCTCTGCTATTGTGCTGTCTAGCTGCTACCTCAGCTTTGTAAGCCAAGCCATCAAGCCAAAAATTCTTATCAGCAAGCTAACTGATCCTTTACACATTTATTAAGCTCTTTCTAATGCTTTCTGTTAGGGAAGTCAGTAGTAAGCAAACCATGACTCTCATAATGACTAAGTAACCTATTATGGTAAGCTTTAGCTATAACTGGGTCTTTCAGAGCTTCAGAATCAAAGGTAATTTTTTTTAACCTTAGCACACTTCTTAAGTTTAAGTTGCAAGACACTTTTAACAAGGTAATGGTCAGATCCAATTTCAGCTCCCCTATATGCCCTGGTATTCCTAACTGAACTAGCCCATTTGCTGTTAATTAATATATAATCAATCATATTCTTATGCAGCCCATCAGGTGAAACCCATGTGTACTTATGTATGTTGCAGTGTTTGTAATAAGTGTTAGTTATTCTGAAGCCATTCAGTTTACTTACCTTAGGAGACGTTGCCCATTGCAGCTACCAATACCAAAAGGGCCTATTACTCCTCCCCAAAGGTCAGAGTCAGTACCAACTTTGGCATTGAAGTCACCAAGAACAAGGGTAATATCTCCTTTCTTGACAGAATTCAAAATATCCTGAAGTTGTTCATAAAACCTATCCTTCTCATCCTCATCGGCATCCTCAGTGGGGGCATAACAGCAGATAACATTCTTTAACGCTTGTCTTTAACGCTTTAACGCAAGTCTTTAACGCTTGTCTGAAATTTTGCTGTAAGAAACCTTTCATTAATGCACTCATATCCTAGAAGAGCATCCTAGCATGTCTGCTGAGAAGCGGACCCACACCTTGGTGATGCTTATTATCTTTCCTCCCTGAAAAGAGAAATTTAAGATTATTTTTAAGAATCTGACCTTTATCAGTCCATCTGTCTCTTGCAAGCTGAGATATCTAAATTTTAACTGTGGAATTCTTGTGTGAAGACATCAAGAGAATAAGCTCTGCTTAGAGCTCACATTTCAACTAGCTATGGAGAGAAAATGGTTAGTGGAATGTTTAAAGAAACTATGTTTATTGAGAGAGGGAATGCCAACAATATCAAACAGCTCCCTAATCACAGACATGGGGAAAAGACCTGTTCCCTCACCACTTATGGCTGAAACCATCTACACTGAAAGACTTCTTCCAATGTAGAATTTGATGATGCCAGTAGAAGCGAAGAGTTCAGGTTCCTGCGATGACCTCTGTCAGGATTATCCACCAGCTGATAAACATATCCTGTGAATCTATTCACTTGGGGCTGTCAACCCACAAACAAACAGAAAACACAGCAGAAGATCTTCCGCTGTGTTATACTTGAAATAAACTTGCCCAAAATATACTATTTTAGTGCTGTTTTAACTGTTATGGTTGCCAACTGATTTGTGCTCTTTCAGCAGGAGAATTAAAAAAAGCTGATTGTTAATATGAGTTGATCAGTTACAGCTATCCTCAAAATTGCCCAGATACAGTTAGCAGGTTTTTTTTTTTAATTTACCAGTATTTTTACTTCCAGTTTTATATTTGTTCTTATTTTTGATAATGCTCTATTGGAACCAAAGTCAACTAAATTTCTTCAATAACATGATCTGATATCAATTATTTTATCTGGGTTCATGTTAAGGAAAATGTGCTTTTAACTGCTACATTTAAATAGAATATAATTTATTTCTGAAAGATCTATTATTGATGAAAATAATGTTGGTGTTTCCATTCATTGTTGATTTCTTATAACATAAATGACACCTTGGCAATATCTCTTTTTGCCACCAATTTTTTTTTTAATTATGCAGCTCCTAGAATGCAAAGAAAAAAAGGAAAAACTGTTCTTATTGTTACTCTCTATGCAGTTGTTTATTTAGTGTTTTGTTTGATATGTGCAAATCATTGTTCCAAATGTTTTGTTTAATAGCATGATTTTTGTATTGATAGGAACTAAATCCTTGGTGCATCATTGCTGGTATAGTCATCCTGTCAGAGACAGTATGGAATGTATATAGCATATTTCAGTACCTCTTAAATTCTGCATCTCAGTGCTCTGTATGCAATATTTTGGAGTGTATGTATTGCATTGCAACTTTCATGTTGTATTTTAAAAATGTGTTGAAAATAAACCATGGGTAAGTTTTTCATATGTATATCATATACAGTAAACATATAGTAACACACAAAAAAATATTAATAATGAAAATAATATTAATAATAAAAATACTAATGATGAAAATCATAATGTTTGATAGTAAATACAAAGACTACCTATTAATATAGAATTCAATGAATAATTTTGGTGACAAAGTGAAATTCACCATGAGTGAGACTCAAATCCATGTTGCTATTGCCATGAGTAGGTCTCAAACTCACATCATGGAAGACAATTCCAGTCCCACTCACTGCAAAACTCATTTTTTCAGCAAAGGTATAATATTTAATGCAAAATTTATGGTTATACAGTTAAAGATGACAAAAAGTATGTATATTTAAGTTAATAATAGAAAGTCATTACTTTTTAATAAAAATTGTAGGCATTACAGCCCGCCATAATCAACATTTATTAAAACTCCCACTATTTGTGTTTCAAAGCCCTCCTGAGTTCCATGCTTTACCAAGGAAAGGATATATGTGGAAATGTAATTTTAACTTGCAACATTTTTTTCCCAAAACTTTATCAATAATATGAATGATAAAACAATAATGGAAAGGCCTAAACTTTAATGGTTACATGGCTTTTTAAAGCAACTGACCCAAGGTTTCACAATGAGTAACTTTTATTATATTTTCTCCATATCCAGAATTTGCATGCTAACCCTTTAATATTATGCTTGCCAGAAACATGATTTGTAGAATATACATTTTGGTTCATTTGCAAGCGTTATTGTACTTTACCCTTCTGATGTATTATTATTGCAAAGTCAGTATTGGCCACATACTGCTGATATTGAAGGTCTTAATTATTGAAATGAGACCAGTTTCTTCTAAGTACTCCATTACAGTGCTCAGTTAGTTTTTGAATAATTTTCTTGAGACATACACAGTTGTATCAGAATATGACCACCTACCTAATAATGGGAATAACCACCCTTGGCCCGGATTATAGTGGTGAGGCAGTATGGCATGGACGCAATTAGGCCCTGGAAGGTTGCCAGAGGCACACATGCCCATTCAGACTCCAGCAGAGCATGGAGGTTCCGGAGATGACGTGGTTGTGGGTTCGCAGGCCGAACCTGTCATTCCAAATGGTCCCACAAGTGCTCTATGGGATTGAGGTCAGGTGATTTTGCCGGCCCAAGGAGAACGGAGACATTGCTGTCGTGTTCCTGGAACCAGTCGCACCACCTTAGCGACATTGGCAGGGCTCATTGTCATGTTGGTAGACACCATCAACACCAGGGTAAACGTTCAACATGAAGGGATGCATGTGGTCAGTGAGGATGGACAGGAAGCCATTGGCATTCAGGGACCCATCCAGTGGTACCAGTGGTCCCAGGTCATACTAGGAAAACATCCCCAGATATGCACACTGCCACCGCCGGCATGTACTTGATTGTCTGGGTGTTGGTTCTCATGTGTGTGATGCCTTATTCGCCACCGCCCATTACTTCTGTGGAGTAGAAATCTCGATTCATTGGAGAAGCAACCTTTTTCCACTCTCCAATGACGGTAGTCCTGTGTGAACTGCAGGTGTCGTTGCCAATGGACCTTGGTTAACATGGGCACATTTACGCAGCATCGACTCCGAAGACCCCATGCATAACAGGGTTTGTTCTACTGTTATCAGGGACGTACCTGGGTGCCCCAGCGTTAATTTGAGTGGTCAATTGCTGCACTGTTATGCGTCAATTGCCCTTTAGCAGTCAGCAGAGGTGACATTCTCCTCTGGGGTCGATGGCCTTTGGGGCTCCCAGATGATTTCTGGAGGTATGGTGTGCCAGTGGTCCATTCTTGGTACACCCTTACTACAGCACCTCACGAACAGCCCATGAAGTCTGCTTTTTCTGAGATGCTTCCACCCTTGGCACAGTAGCCGATGATAATTCCTTTTTGAACGTTCATCAAATCAATACCTCTGCCCATTGTATTCACGTTATGCACTATGGCTCTTCTGTCCTGGCTGGCCACTTATATCTCCGTGTGGTTGACCTAGTCATGTGCACTCTGTGACGTGCCTGGGTGGGTACACTGTGATTCTGTGGGTGGTCATATTATTCTGATACAACTGTGTATACAGGGTGTCCCTGAATTCATGGCCCAAACGTGAGGGGATGGTAGTACACACTGAACCCACCAATATTCGTCATAGAATATGTGGCTGCAAACACAGTAAGGAGTCAGAAATGAAGGACAGACACAGAGGTTTCCAGAGTGACATTTATTGGAGATCATTACAACAAATGCTCAAACGTCTGCCCATCAATGTTGATACAAGCAGCACAACGGCAGAGTAGTGATCGGCGTACCTGCTTGTAAACACTGGGCTTGTCGTGCACATCGGCGGCTGTGATGAACAGTCGGGCTACCATATCCTCCACAGACTGCATGGGCATCTTGTACACTCTTCAAATGTCCCCACAGAAAGAAATTGATACAAGAAAGATTGGGCGATCGGGGGGGGGGGGGGGGGGTCACGGTATGGGACCACCACGCCCAATCCATCAGTTCCCAAATGTATTAAGATGCTGACGCACATCCATGGCGAAATGGGCAGGTGCCCCATTGTGCTGGAACCACATACGGGCGCAGATTGCACCTGGAGCATCCTGAAGCAATTCCGGCAAAACCTGTTGCAGAAAAATACGGTACATTTGCCCATTGAGGCGGTCTGGTAGTAGGTAGAGTCCAATTAAGTAGTCATGCATGATCCCCACCCAGACATTGATGGTGAACTGTTGCTGGTTCGAATTTGGACGTGTACTATGGGGATTCTGGGCCACCCACAAATGTGCATTATGGACATTAACTATGCCTTCACGTGAGAATGTTGATTCATCCGTAAAGAGCACATGCGCTGGAAAATCGGGATGTGCGGCACTTTGCTGCAGGAACCACTAGGCAAAATCCATGTGCAGGGGATAATCAACAGCTGTCAGTGCCTGCACTCGCTGCAAGTGATAGGGGTGTAGTTCTTCTTCATGCAGTACTCGTCAGATACTGTTCCGATACACACCCAGGCTCCGGGTGGCGGATTGCATGCTTGTACCTGGGTTATCTGTCACCATACGCAAGATGTCCTTGCTCATAGCTGACATTCTGACTGTCCGTGCTCATCCGGCATCATGTTGACTGACATGGAAGGTACCTGCCTCAGACAGCTGACGGTGCAGTTGCGCAAACATTTTATGATCGGGCACACAGCGCATAGGATATCGTTCATGATAGTCTTTGCGCCTCTCTACCATTGCCCTCAGCTACACTGTACATCAGGTGCATATTGGCTTTCTCTGTGTTCGTAAACTGCTCCATCTCATGTCCAGTTGACGCTGAGAATGCTGGGGTTTGGCTGATCCAATGCTTTTAAGCCATGCCGCCTTGTCTGCGTCCCCTACCGGCACCGGGCTGCGTTTGTGGCCGCATATTCTATGACAAATATTGGTGGGTTTGGTGTGTACTACCATCCCCTTACGTTTGGGCCATGAATTCAGGGACACCCTGTTTAGGTATAAATTACACTCTGTTTTAGTCACAATTTTTTTCTCTAATTTTTTTGCATACTTTTTAATATTTCAAAATTTGTAAGAAGCTATGATGCTCTTTTTTAGTGTTGTAAGGATTAATATCGTCATCAGTTTAAAATTATGTTCAGCTAAAAGCAAGAAATAATTGTTAAAAACTTTGTGCATACTTTCTAATTTCTTTTCTTAATTTATATTGATAAATTTTTTTGATAATTTTAGTTTGTCTTGCTAGACAATTATAAATGTCTCAAAAGAAGTAAATTTGAAGTTACTGGCAAATGTTAAATATATTAAAGAGATAGGGATAAATGCAGAAATTTACTAAAAAAAGTGTTTTGAATTAGTGGAATACAATCCCATGAACTCCTGATTGCATAAGTGCTCTTGCCGTTAATTGTTCATTACTCATTTCTGCACAAATTTAGGCTATGACTAGTTTTTTCTTCTAATTATATGCTTGCTTTACCTAAAATTTTTACTTGTGAATTATAATTAAATTTAAGCAATAGTAATTTTAATGTTTTTGATAATCCTGTTTAGGAATCTTCACACAGCAGAAACAAGGTTGTAAATGAATATACTACTATAGATGTCTTTTATGCACTAAAAGTAAATAGGTTTATAATGGGAGTTTCATAGCTAAATTGCCTTGTTTCTCTCGAATTGGCTGTTACTCTCGAATTATTAGAGATTGAAATGTTAGACGAAAACCATTCTGCATTGTATTGAAAGAAACAAACATTTCACATCCCTGATCTCCTCCACTGTCCCTATCTTCCTTCCCAGACATCCGAATTATGAAACTTTTACTGGGAGCATAGGCCAAGTTGGTACTTTATTTGAAAGGTCTACCAAAGATTAGTTGAAAAAGTCATATATGGTCTCTTTTGCATCCAAAATATTGATAACTGCAATTTGTGCTTTGTGATGTCTCCAGCTGTATGTAATCAGTGAAGGAATGAGTGGACTGCAATCAGGGGATGAGAAAAGAGTCATAAAGTTTGCAAGCCCTCATACAGCCCCTCAAAATTTTAATAGGTTTAGAGCAGACCTACACTCCTCCTAAGATTGACTTCACCCTTTTTTACACTAGATCAATATCAAATAATGAAAACAGAAGATGTTGAAGTCTTATCTAAGTAATCAGATGTTCAAAATTATCACCCCCAATCTCCACACAGTGATATATACATTTAGTGGTGATTAAGTTATGACCTCTCCACCCCATGTTTTGTCAATGAGAAATTAATTTTGAAGATCTGTATTTTCTAAAATACGCATTTTATGAGAAAATTTAACTGAGGATAATTTGAAGATCTTGATTTTCAACAATATTCTTTCAGTATTTAAATAAGTATGAAGATTTAAAAATCTAAGAGCAGCATTGTGCTCTAAGAAATTTATCAAAAGATTAAATGTTAAAGGAATTGTTTTCACACACATTTAAAATATGTAGTTATTTGTGAAATAGTTTGTTATAATACTTCTTATTTCAGCTTCAATTCACTTCCAAGGTAAATTGTTTACCATTGCTGCTGTTAAATGTTCAAACTTCAATAACTCTTTAAATAGTGAAGAAATATTGTTAAAATCAATATCTTGAAAGAATTGATTGTGATCTTTACCTTTATTTTTCCATTCCCCCCCCCATAAAATAATTAGTTTAAAAGTTAAAGAACCTATAGCTAGCATCCCATTGACATAACATGGGGTTGGGGTGGTCATAATTCAATGACCACTGAGTGTAGGGGTTTTACAAATGCTTGACATAAACAGGAAAATGTTTTGCTACTGATTTGTCAATAAGTAATCTTTCTTTAAGATCTTACATGCATTGAATATAATACCTTTTAACACAGTGGTATTTTTTCAGAAGTCAGTAATAACTGAGCAAGTATGTGAAGGATGGTAACAGTCCATTTCACTTGTCTGTCAATAGGCAACAATATTTTCAGCTGAAGAATCCTAATGGAGTAGTCTCTTGCATAGCAGGAGTCTCATTTAATTTCAAATGATAAGTTTTATACCAAATGATTCAGCTGCCAGATGCTGCTTCAATAGTAATGTTAGCACAGCAAAGTTTATACCAAATGATTCAGCTGCCAGCTGCTGCTTCAAGAGTAATGTTAGCACAGCAGAGGATTCATCCAAGCTGACTGCTTTATTACTGAACATTGGGAAATTTAGTCAAAAAGATCAAACTTCCTAGTCACCAATAATGCTTGGTGTGGAGAAACTCTGTCTTGTCAAAACATTATTTTATCCTTTTATGTTATTTATATTTTATGTTATTTATATTTTTATTTTATATTATCCATTATTTTATCCCATTTATGTTGAAAGTAAGTGTTTCCATCATCAGCTTGCTCACTTAGGAAGACTGAACTGAGGAAGCTGAATGGTCTCTATCTGAAACTTTTTAGTTTTGAAAAGAGGACTAAAGAACAATTACCCTAACCTGCTAAACATACAGCTAAGCTAATACTGTTAAAAACATGAGGCAAATGTTATTGCAAATGTTAATAATGTGACTAGGAATGGTTCTGATGTGTAGGTAATGTGACTAGTATTGGTTCTGATGCTGACAAGTTTGTATCCAAATGTTAGCCGAATTGGGCTTTTTATATTCCTGGATAAATTCTATCTGAAACTTTTTAGTTTTGAAAAGAGGACTAAAGAGCAATTACCCTAACCTGCTAAACATACAGCTAAGCTAATACTGTTAAAAACATGAGGCAAATATTATTGCAAATGTTAATAATGTGACTAGAATGGTTCTGATTTGTAGGTAATGTGACTAGTATTGGTTCTGATGCTAACAAGTTTGTATCCAACTGTTAGCCGAATTGGGTTTTTTATATTCCTGGATAGGGGGATAGGGTTGATACTTCTATTGTTATTCATTCATCCTGATCATATGCAGAATAATCTACTACACACCTGCATATAAACAGAGAATGTTGAAATTCATAATAGGGAGTAGTTAATACACATTCTAATTCTAGGATGGTCTTATATCAGTGTCTGATTTGCATTGCTGCCATATATGATACAGATCCTATAATTTCTTGGATTACTCCCTTATTATTATTGGTAATAATTTGTCTTTTATGTGTGACTTTGAATTGTTTATCCATAGTTTTGAAAACATTTAAAGCTTTAAGAATGATAAATAGTAGATAGCTTATAGGAAAACATCATTATGTTTGCAGTTTAAAAAATTACATTGTAAAATGAGCTTAATTTTTGAAATTGCTTTGAACTTTTTTTATGTTTTATAGGCTTCATTATAGGATATATTATGCTTTGTATCTTTTTGAAAATAATTACTCAGGAACATCAGATTCTCTACAAGCTATTCAAAGAAATAGTTCTGGGCAGCAAAGCATTCACAAATACAGGTAAGATGGCAATATATGTGGTTTAATAGTTTACCTTTTTTTTTAAATACTGTCACTTACAGGAGAGAGATGAAATCATAGTAGTGCAAGAATACTTACTGTAAGTAAAAATAAGACCAATAATAGTAAAATTCAAAGATAGCTGTATCAGAAATAAATGGGTTCGAAAGGCAAAGAAAATTTTTAAAGCGAATATAATAAATGGCAAATTTGGCTCTAATAGAGTTTTTATAGATGAACACCTCTAAGGCTTTTCAAAGCAACTATTTTTCAAGGTAAAAATATTTAAATTAGAAAATGACATTACATTTGTTTGGTTCAAAGATGGGAAAATATTTTTAACCCTTCTAGGGTCCTGGCTGAAAAACTGATTTACATCCAGAGGCCCAGCTATTTTTACACTTATGATCAGCCAAAAAAAAGTTTAGAAATTTTTTGCCAAATAACTAATGAAAGGAATTATGGCATGGTATATTCCAAATTAATAAGCATTTAATTTTCGGATTTTATGAAAACAAAAAAAATTAGCAAAAGACTGCTAGTTTTATTTTAATAGGGCTTTTATAGAAGCTAGAGTAAAAAAATGTATCTGGCAATGCAAATAAAAATTTATTTAAGACAGAAGTCATTATAATGCACTTGAATAGAAAGGCTATTTATTTCTAAATAACAAAAACATAAATATTTACTTGGAGCAAGAAAATTACTCCCGTTTTGTAATTTTTTTCTCAGCACCATACTTTGAGAAAAGTCGGGGCTTTTTGCCAACTGTACTAAGTCGTATCAACAAGTCAACTTTGATTATTTTAAAAAAATTACAATCAATTTAAACAGACCATGTTATTTACCAAATTGAACAGAATTAGGAATTTTATGAAAATAAAAAATTTAACAATTTAAAATCGTATTCAGTTTAATAAGACGTTTTCACATTGATATAGTGGAAAGATAGATCAGACTATGCAATTAAGGCTTAATGTTGGTAAAAGTGATGAATAAAAACAGTTAAATTACATGTTAATTAAAAGTAAATTTCTTCCCAAATAGTATAATATTTACTTGAACATAATATTTATTTCCTTTAATAATTTTTTGCAGTGTGGTATGTTCAAGATGTGAACCAGCATTATACAAGATGATTTGGATTGTTCATATTAATGGGATTTTCTGCCCTGTTTATGAATGAAAAAACACTTGCTTGGCAGCCTTTTATTACTAAACATTATGATTTTTTTTGGGGGGAGGGGATGATGAAGTTTTGCAATCTTGGCTTTGTGCATCAAGGATAAAAAACAACAAACGTATATATCATCAGAGTGGCACAGCCAATATGTTTGAAACTGTGTGTGTGTGGAGGGGGGGGGGGGGGTCATTTAAAACCATTTAATATATGCTTAAAAAACTTATAATTAAAAAAAAATCTGCTAGGTTGGGGGGGGGGGGGTAAAATAAAAACTCTTGCCAAAATTGCCTTCCCACATGAGGATTGATTTCCATGCCAAGGAAGTTCTTTTTGCTTTCATATCCAAGACTTCATTTTCAGGAAATGATACAAGATCAGATTTTTGTACTGGAAAACAAAGAGAAAAATTAATATATAACCTAATATGATGTTAAATTAAATCAAATATACACAGCAACAAGTTGTAAGCTGGCCATCCTGTAGTTGTAAGAAAAAAAATCGATAATAGTCGATCAATAAAAAGATCGGTAATTTATGGAAATGTACAGAAATGAAAACAAAGGTTTAAATATAAAAAGTATAAATACTAACTAATGCATGGCAAATTTATCCAAAGTTTGCTGTAAACAATCCACTTTATAGACACTTGACTGCCACATGTGCAATCATTTAACTAGGCCACGGCACCTGGCTCTCCCATATCCTGACAGTTTCATAATAACTAAGGCTCTAACAATAGCAGCTCTGGCCTTCATCTGGGTTATGTATTTCCTTTATTTTGACTTATAAGTTCTGATTTAAAGAGCAGAAAAAATCAAACAAACAAATAGAATGCTGGTATAAATGATAAAAATAATTATAGGAATACTGAAATAGGTTTAAGGCAGAAAATGGTGTAAAATAGGGGGGAGCAGAGGTACGTACTTGCAATTACTTCCAAAATCTTCCATTTTTAAAAATAGCAGTGTTTTGTTAATTTTAAGGTGATTTTCAAAATTTTAAGGAAAAATTGGTTGATAATAGTTCAAATCAAACTTAGCTTAAATCAGGTGGTTGCTTCAATAGAGAGTAATGTTAACCAACAAATTGGCAATACCATATAGCATTTCTAAAATATGGCAATCAGATGACTTTATCAAAATTATTTATATTGTAGTTTAATAAAATATGCATCAAATGAAAAAAAAGAAAATTTTATTTTTCAGACTTGAATTACGATGGTAAAAAGATATATGTAAGAAAATTTTCAAACGGCAATTTCTATTTTTGAAAAAATCAAATTTTTTTGTTGTATTAAAAATGAACAAAGACATCTTGGACCTCTCATTTTGGATTTTGTTAACATCTATGTTTGTCAGAGACCTTGGAAGGGTTAAGGAAACACCCTAACAATAAGATATAAGGAATCAGACATAAAGGAGATTTGAAAAAAATAAAACGTCAGATGGAAGATGATTTTTCTGATAATGATCTGATGTTGTGTAGGGATTTAACTGAAGTGGCATCTGATGATTGGGGGTTATAATTTAAAACTGATACATTATAACTTAAGAAACATTCATGAAAATTTTGATGAGTTGCTTGTGATATTGAACTTCTTAGTTTGTAAAGTTGATTTAATATTGCTAACTGAGATTTGGATAAAAGAAGTAGATTTATTTAATATAGCTGGATGCACCAAATTTCACAACTGTAGAGTATATATCTGGTGGTGTGATGGTTTTTGTTAAGACTAATGTTTTGAACTTTATATAAATTGATATGACCCCAAGACTAACTGCTAAATGCATCCATTTGTACAATGGTAAAAGTAAAATTTTTATTATTGTGCTTTGCAGATCTCTCCTATACATTGTAAAGGATTTTAATGCAGAACTAAATAAGATATTGAATGCAATTAAAACTGGCAATGTTTATTTAATTGGTGATCTAAATATAATCTGTTATATTATAACTATCTGAAAAATAATAGATATATAAATGGATCCGATTATGGATATTGGAAGTTTATAAATATTCCTATTAGAAATGCAAATGATCGTGAAAGTTATATTGATAATGCTTTTATTAGGAATAGGAATGATTCATTCAAGAATGATATTGTATTTTGTAAATTTTCAGTAACTGGCCACTACCTAGTTTTAATCCAAATAAAGATGCCTAATATTATAGATTCTAGTAAACATGTTAAAAAAAACATTTCTTTGATTTTTCAAAATTTGAAAATTATATTAAAAATGTCAAAATTGATTAAACTATGTACAGTAATAACAATGTCAATGATTTATATAACACTTTTATTAGCACCTTTCAAAAGAGATACTCTCTTGTGGAAGTGAATGGAAAGGTAGGACTAACAGATTAGTGTGGCCTACTGATCTGGACAACTATGGCTACTTTTTTTTCTACCCTGCTGAGGAGTGGTTAACTACACAGGATCCTGGTGCTGACCATATAAACCTACTGGACTGGAATCAGGCTCTGAACTTGATTATGGATCCTGAAATTGCTGTACTGGTGGGCTTCTGTGGAGGGAAAATCTTCTGTATTTTCTGTTTGTTTGTGGGTTGACAGCCCTAAGTGAATAGATTCACAGGATATGATTTATCAGCTGGTGGATAATCATGAGCAGAGGCCATTGCAGGCACCAGAACTCTTGCTTCATTGGGCATCGTCAAATTTTACATTGGAGGAAATCTTTCAGTATAGATGGCTTCAGCCTTTAGTGTGTGGGGAAACAGGTCTTTGCCCCATGCCTGCAATTAGGGAACTGTTTGATATTGTCAGCATTCCCTCTCTCAATAAACATAGTTTCTTTAAACATCCCACTAGCCATTTTCTCTCATAGCTAGTTGGAATGTGAGGACCCTTCACAGAGCTTATTCTCTTGATGTCGTCACACAAGAATTACACCATTATAAATTAGATATTCTTGACTTGCAAGAGACCAGATGGACAGATAATGGTCAGATTCTTAAAAATAATCTTAAATTTCTGTTTTCAGAGAGGGAAAATAATAAGCTCCCCAAGTCATAGGTCTGCTTCTTAGCAGACACACTAGTGATGCTCTTCTAAGATATGAGTGCATTAATTAAAGGTTTCTTACTGCATTAAGGACTTGGATATTTTCTGCTTTTATGCCCTCACTGAGGATGACAATGAGGATGAGAAGGATAGGTTTTTACGGATAACTTCAGGATATTTTGAATTCTGTCAAGAAAGGAGATATTACCCTTGTTCTAGGTGACTTCAATGCCAAAGTTGGTACTGACTCTGACCTTTGGGGAGGGGTGATAGGCCCTTTTTGTTATTGGTAGCTGCAATGGCAATGAGCAGCATCTCCTACAGTTAAATGTTAATCCTACAGTTAAATTAAACTTAATGGTTACAGAATAACTAACACTTATTACAAACACCTCGACATACATAAGTACACAAGAGTTTCACCTGATGGGCTACATAAGAATATGATTGATTATATATTAACAGGAAATGGGCAAGTTCTGTTAGGAATACAGGTCACATGGGGGAACTGAAATTGGATCTGACAATTACCTTGTTAAAAGTGTTTGGCAACTTAAACTTAAGAAGTGTTGTGCTAAGGTTAAAAAAAATTACCTTTGATTCTGAAGCTCTGAAAGACCCATTTATAGCTAAAGCTTACCATAATAGGTTACTTAGTCATTATGACAGTCATGGTTTGTTTACTACTGAAGTTGAGGAAGAATGGGATCATTTTAAACAGGCTTTTTTTGGAAACTAACAGTACTCTTTTAGGAAAAAAAGGGCAGATGAGGCAGAATTATTTAAGTGATAAGGCACTTTAGCTTATTTCAGAAAGAAAGAACTGCAGGAATGTCCTTAATCGATACCCTACTAGTCCTAACAGAAATCATAAGAGAGAGCTTAATAAATGTGTGAAGGATCAGTTAGCTTGCTGATAAGAATTTTTGGCTTGATGGCTTGGCTTACAAAGCTGAGGTAGCAGTTAGACAGCACAATAGCAGAGAACTGTACCAAATAGTTAATGTTTTGTGTGGTAGAAAATGTACAGGTATAAAGGGATTGAAGGATAAAAAAGGGAAGGTTATAGAAGGTGAGGATTCTGTAATGGCTAGGTGGGCTGAGCATTTCAGTGATGTTCTAAACAATGTGGTTAGTTCTACTCCCATTGTTTGTAATGATGATAGATATAAAAGAACTTTCAACATCAAATAGTTTGAAGGATAAACTCTAGAATTTTATTGCTCAATGACAGAGAATTTTAAATTATTTTTAAAAAGCTGATAGATGCATTACTGGTGTTAATATTGGCCCTATAACACAATTTGAAGTTATTTTAGCTATTAACAAACTTAAACTTCATAAATCCACAGAGGTAGATAAAATTACTACAGATATGCTTAGAGCTGGGTATGTTTAGGTTACCACATGGATGACTGAAATTTTGAATATCTTTTATGATAAAGGCATGGTTCCTAACGATTTTACCAGGGCTATTATTATCCCTATTTTCAAAAAAGGTGATTGCAGTTCTTGTGATAACTATAGGGGTATCAGCCTACTCTCTGTTCCAGGTAAAGTTCTTTCCATGATTGTGCTTAATAGAATTAAGAATCTGGTTGACAGTCAATTGCGTGATGAGCAATGTGGATTCAGAAGTGGTAGGGGATGTGTAGATCAGATATTTTCACTTAGGCAGATTTTTGAGAAATGTTTAGAGTTTCAGAAACCTTTGGTTGCTAGCTTTTGTTGATTTCAAAAAGGAATATTTTGATCGTCATAATTTGTGGTTGATTGTGAGATCATATGGTATACCAGACAAGTTAGTTAACATAATGAAAGCTCTCTATAATAACACTGAGTCGTGTATGAGAGTTGGTAAGACTTGTAGCAATTGGTTTAGCATTACTTCTGGTGTTCGACAGGAGTGAATTTTGTCTCCTTTTCTTTTTAGTTTGGTTATTGATTATGTTATGTGAAATTCACTTCAAGGGAAAGATTTTGGCCTTAAATGGCCAAATTAAAAAAAATTCCTTCCAGTTTCATTTTCAAATTCTGAATCACTGACTGCATGTAACCATTGGTAATCTATGGATACTCATGAGTTTGATGACATTTTTCAATCTCTTATTTCTTAATTTCTTAATGTTATTATTTATCAGTTCACATAAATGTATCAGGATAATTTTTAAACAGAATTTTCACCATAATTTTGAAATAAAACTTTCATAGTGGTAATACTGAAGCTCTGAAAGACCCAGTTATAGCCAAAGCTTACCATGATAGGTTACTTAATCATTATGACAGTCATGGTATGCTTACTACTGAAGTTGAGGAAGAATGGGATCATTTTAAACAGACTTTTTTTGGACACTAACAGTACCCTTTTAGGAAAAAAGGAGCAGAGGAAGCAGAATTATCTGAGTGATAAGGCACTTGAGCTTATTTCGGAAAGAAAGAACTGCAGGAATGTCCTTAATCAATACCCTACTAGTCCTAATAGAAAGCATTACAGTGAACATAATAACGTGTAAAAGATCAATTAGCTGCTGATAACAATCCTTGGCTTGATGGCTTGGCTGACAAAGCCAAAGGAAGCAGTTAGACAGCACAACAGCAGAGAGCTGTACCAGATAGTTAATGTTTTGTGTGGTAGAAAACAAACAGGTATACAGGGATTGAAGGATAAACAATGTAAGGTTAAAGAAGGTGAGGATTCTGTCATGGCTAGGTGGGCTGAGCATTTCAGTGATGTTCTAAACAATGTGGTTAGTTTTATTCCCATTGTTTGCAATGATGATAGATGCATTGGTGGCTTTAATGTTGGCCCTATAATACAATCTGAAGTTATTTTGGCTATTTCTGAACTTAAACTTCATAAATCCCCAGGGGTAGATGAAATTACTACAGAAGTGCTTAGAGTTGGGAATGTTTTGGTTACCACTTGGATGACTGAAATTCTGAATATCTTTTATGATAAAGGCATGGTTCCTAAGGATTTTACCAGAGCTATTGTTATCCCTATTTTCAAAAAAGGTGATTGCAGTTCTTGTGATAACTATAAGGGTATCAGACTACTCTCTGTTCCAGGTAAAGTTCTTTCCATGATTGTGCTTAATAGAATTAAGAATCTGGTTGACAGTCAATTGTGTAATGAGCAATGTGGATTCAGAAGTGATAGGGGATGTGTGGATCAGATATTTTCACTTAGCAGATTCTTGAGAAATGTTTAGAGTTTCAGAAACCTTTGGTTGCTAGCTTTGTTGATTTCAAAAAGGCTATCGACTCTGTTGATCGTCATAATTGATTGTGAAATCATATGATATATCAGACAAGTTAGTTAACATAATAAAACCGTTGGTAAGGCTTGTAGCAATTGGTTTAGCATTGCTTGTGGTGTTCGACAAGGATGCATTTTGTCTCCTTTTCTCATTAGTTTGGTTATTGATTATGTTATGTGAAATTCACTTCAAGGGAAAGATTTTGGCCTTAAATGGTCTGGAGATCCAAAAATTTCTGATTTAGATTATGCTGATGATTTAGCTCTTTTGACAAATTATGTTGATGAGATGAACTCTTTCATTCGAGCTGTTGATGAGACTGGTGGTAGAGTAGGTTTGGCTATAAACAGAGAGAAAACTAAAGTGTTGAAAATTGGTCATGCAGGTTTTGATTCTCTTAATCTGAATGGTTGCAGTCTTCAGGTGGTATCACAATTTAATTATCTTGGGAGCTATGTAGCAGATGCTGGTGATGTGCAGCATGAGATTAACAGATGGATAGGGATAGCTGCCAGGATTTTTAAGAATCTATGGAGAGTGCATATGCCTAAAGACAGAGAGAAATAGACATAGCCTAAAGACTAAAATTAGACTTATAATAGTTTGGTTCTTTCTATGGTTAGTTATGGTAGTGAAATTTGGATGCTTTATAAACAAGATAACAGGAAACGATGCTGTTTATTATGGTTGCTTATGCAGTATTTTGGGCATTAGGTGGTTCAGCTTTGTAACTAATGATGAGGTTAGGCAAAGGAGTCGGCAACCTCCTTTAAACAACATATTGTGCAGAGAGAGACTGTTAGTTTGTCCATGTTCCCCATATGGATAATTATATATTAGTGAATAGGGTTATGAACATTGTACCAGATTGCCTCAGAAAGAAGGGGAGACCTAGGATGCTGTGGGCAGACAAGGTCAAACGTGACCTTGTTAGAATTCATGTGCAGTGGCCAGATGTAGCGTAGGACAAATATGCTTGGAGAACTAAATTGCATGATCTGGTTGGACCTCAGTAGCCCATGGCTGCTTGAGGATGATGATGAAGATTAATTAGCTTAGTTTTCCCTATAGTTAAAATGTTACAAAGCGTAAAAAAATCTTGATAGGGAAGAAAAATGGTTCTCTAAGGATCTGATAAAATTAACTGAAAAGAAAGATTGTACAAATGGAAAACTTGTACCATAAATATAAGAAATATCAAGGAAATAATCAAATTAAAAAGAAATATAAAACTTTTAATAAATTTGTTAAATTAAAAATTTTTAAAGCTAAGGAATAATATTATCAGACTGAGTTTAATGAATGTAATAATTCCAGTAAATTGTGGAATTTTATAAATATTGCTTTGGGAAATAAAACTTAATATATGACCAATAACTGTAATATAGATAGTTCGGTAAATGCTATGAATCTATACAGTGGTATCAGACTAATATGACCACCTACCATAGTATATGTATGGTAGGTTGTCATATTATTCTGCTACGACTGTGTATGTTTCATGGAAAATGGTAGTTATACTGTAGACAATGTTAATTTAAAGGTTAAGGTTAAACAAAATTTTGCATTATTACCTAATGCAAATTCTATTGTTCTCTATAATGTTTATGAAAAGGAGGTTAACTCCACTAATCCAAATGTAAATTCTAATAAAGCTGTAGGTTACAATAACCTAAGTGCTCAAATACATCAGAATATTAGATCTACCTGAAGTTCGTTACTCGTATTATTAATGTCTCTTTTGAAACTGGATGTTTTATAGATGCTATTAAAAATTCGATTGTTACACCTATTTATAAATCGAAATGCAAACTGTGTCTTGAATTATCGCCCAATATCAGTTCTTTCAGTGTTCTCAAAAGTTCTTTAAACACGTGAAAAAATTGCCTTATGAATTACTTAGAAAAATAATGAAATAATATTAAAAAAAAGTATTGTTTTTGAGAAAAAAGAATGCAGAACAAGCAATACTTCAATTTACTGGTGATATTTAGAGTAATATTGATAAACATAAAAAAAGCTTTGTTTATTGATATATGATTCCACAAAGCAATTGACTATGTATATAAAAAGGATTTTATTAAAAAATCTTTCTGATATTGGTATAGAGGTAGAATTTCGTATTGGTTTAAGAGTTATTTTGAAAACAAAATGCAGTTAAAATTGATAATGTAAAAAAGTGATTTTTTTTTAGTTTGTTCAAGAGGTGTTTCTCAAAGATCTGTCCTTGGACTTGTTCTGTTTATTATTTATACAAATGATTTGTGTTCCTACAATCTAAAACGGAAAATGATTAGTTATGCTGATGATGCTGCATTGACTTATTCTTCTTAAAATGTGGTGTTCCTAAGACTTAAATTCCTTGGTGTCTGATATTGAATCCTATTTAGCAATTATAAATAAATGGTTAATGTATAAATAAATAAAATTAAACTTTGAAAAGTCTAAATATATTTTTATTGAATTGACTAATAGTAATGCAGTTTTAAATGTTAAATGCCATTTTTCCAATTCCCTCATGAATGATTGTCAGTGTTCTTCAATTGGTAGAGTTTATAGCTAGAAATACTTGGGAGTTGAAATTGATCAGAGTTGAAATTGATTGATTGAAAATGCAAAAGTCACATTAAATTATTACAGAAAATATATTGATATTTCTTGTAAATAATGAAATAAACTCGATGATTCAATATCTACTAATAAATCAGCACTTTGACATCGATTCAAATTTTAGAGGAAAAATTGTCTTGAGCCGGGTGAGATACAAACCCACGATCTCCTGATAACATGTCAGGTGCTCTGGACCGCTGAGCTACCGGCCGCCGATCAAGATCTCCTCTAACGCTATGAACATTCCTATTATGTCACATATAGGCGCTATTCAGTCAATTTTAGCCACAAGTGGCTTTCTATTTGCCATATAGATGGAAAGCATATCTTACAAGCATGCTAATGATAAATAATGAAATAAACTCGACGATTCAATATCTACTAATAAATCAGCACTTTGACGTCGATTCAAATTTTAGAGGCCCATTCTCTGCCCCATAAGCTAAGTGCATATCTGCCATCTCAGTATTTCTGTAATCATGCATCCAAGACAATTTTTCCTCTAAAATTTGAATCGACATCAAAGTGCTGATTTAGTAGTAGATATGGAATTGGCGAGTTTTTTTTTATATTGTACTACAACCAAGTCATTCACTGCCATGCCATTTTCACAGAATTCATTGGTGAATTTTGTTATGAGTAATGCAGAAAGGGTTAATATCTGTTTTATCTAACTTTCTTTTAAACGTTTTGAGGCTTTGTAATTGGATGTTTGTTTATCCCAGTGTTTCTTAGGTTCAAGTTCTAAAAGGTTCAAGCTGATGACTAAAAAATAGCATTCTGATAATTTCCTCATCAATAGGTTCCTAAATTCAACATGCCTCTCTTATAGGATTTAAAGGAATTTTTTCAACCCTACCTTTTACCCTTCCAGTGTCCAGCCTGAAAAACTGGTTTCCATCCAGAGGCTAAGCTATTTTCTTCCTATGCTCAGCCAAAAAAGTTTTCAATTTAGAACTTCTTTGCCAAATAACTAATGAAAGGAATTATGACATGTTAATGCCAAATTAATCAGCATTTAATTCTGGATTTTTCTGAAAATAAAATACTTAGCAAAAAAATGAAAGATTTTATTTAATAGAAATTTTTTTTTAGTCATGTAGTAAAAAAATGCATCTGAACACAAATAAAAATTTATTTAGAAAACACTAATACATAGAAATGATTATAATGCACATGAATAGAAGGGCTATTTATTTCTGAATAACTAAAAAATTCTTCCATTTTGCAATTTTTTTCTCAATACCATACTTAAAGAAAAGTCCAGGCTTGTTGCAGAGTCCAATAAACAAGTCAACTTTAAAATAATTTTAATAAATAACTAATCAATTGAAATAAGTCATGTTATATACGAAATTAAATAAAATTTAATTCTGAATTTTATTAAAGTAAAAAAAAAATGAACACTGTAGAAACAGATTAATTTTAATAAGACTTTTTACAGTGGTATACTGAAAAAATAGGTACATATTTCACAATTACTTCCAAAATCTTCCATTTTTAAAAGTAGCAGTATTATGTTAATTATCATGAGATTTTAGAAACTTTAAGGAAAAATTTGTTGATAATAGTTCAAATAAAATTTCTGAGCTTAAATTAGGGGATTGCTAGCATAGAGTAAGGTTAAGAAACAAATTTGCAATACCTTATATTGCTTCATGCTGTCCCGTGGTTAGCATGCTTAGCTTGTGATCTACGGGACCTGGGTTCGAGCCCCGGGTAAGGCATGGATGTATGTGTGGTTTTTCTGCTGAGGTCCTGCCATCCTCTCAGACCTTCTATTATGGCATATAAACTGACAGGCTCCTGTCAGACCTCTGTGGCAAGCAGCTGCTTGAGGGGGTATTTATTATTTTTTATTATATTGCTTTTAATAAATGGTAATCAGATGGTTTTAACAAATTATTTATGTCACAGTTTAATAAAATATGAATCAAATGAAAAAAAAAATTATTTATCAAATGTGAATTATATATTTTTATATGATATGTATAAAAATTTTTAAAAAAAAATCGTTTTTTGTTGTTGTTGTTGTACTAAAAACGGATATATACGTCCTTGGCCTCTCATTTCGAATTCTGCAAATGTTAAACCATCCCATAGCTGAGTGGTTAACGCGCTTGACTACTGATCTAAGTGACCTGGGTTTGAGTCCCAGGTAAGGCATGGTTGTGTGTTGTTTTTCTGCTGAGGTCCTACCATCCTCTCAGATCATCTACTGTGGCATATAAACTGACAGGCTCCTGTCAGACCTCTGTGGCAAGCAGCTGCTTGAGGGGGTATTTATTTTATTTTTATTTTATACAGATGTCCTGGATACTGGAAAGGGTAATATGTTAAGGTTAGAAAGCATGCAAGCCAGTAAGTGTGTTGCATTTCCTTTGTACAAAGGAGGACTTCTGAGCCAGTCATAATGGCCTCCACTGTTATATCCACTATTATTATTATTTTTAATACAGCATTGCTTTGATTGGACACATTGCTGCATTTATATTAAAAATTAAATGTTACAGATATAAAGAAAGTGATTAAAAAAAGTAGTTTTGAAATTAGAAGGTTGCTTTATATCTGAGGTTATCCTATAATCCAAGAAATACAATTTTATAGATTAAATATTTTATTCAATAGTTTATTAGAGCTGTAAGTACTATTCTTAATCTTATTTTCTAGATTATCCACTGCAGTAAAATTTACACATGAGCAGATGAGAATTGTCAACCATGATCTAAGAAAAGGACAAGTGGTGAAAATAGTGGCCTTTGCAGGTATTTGAATACAGAATTGGTTAAACAAAGTACAAAATTCTGAATAAATATCATTGATCAACATTATTTTTGTTTCCTTATAAAAAATTTGATAATTTTTATAAAAAATTTGATAATTTTTATAAAAAATCTTTTATATGCTGATTCTAAAACTGTCCTTGGATTTTTTTTTTTGTCATGTAAAATTCCTGAAGAAATAAGTTTGTATTTTTGTAAAAATCTTGTGAGTAGCCTAATTAATAAGCTGTGATAAATAACAATAAATTGCATAAATAAAACTAGAATAATTGACAAATTAGTGAAATACTGGCATCCCTTGATTTACGAATGTAATTCATTCCTCTAAAACTGTTCATAATGGGACAACTATTTCCCATTAATTTCAATATAAAATATTAATGACTGGTTTTTGGGTTACAGAAATGCAATAATTTTTTTTCTCATGTATGCTAATGTATTAAAGAACATTTCAAATAAAATCAGTACTACAGTAGTTTATGCTAGTTGTCATAAACTACAGCAGCATCTAATTAGACTATCTACTAGTTTACAACATAGTATTGTTGTTTACATAATTATAATTAAATTTTTCATTGAAAAAAAAATTAGGAATGCACGAGTGCATAAATAATGAAATAACAGTTATTGTTTTGATTATCCATTAAATACTGTATGCCTAGAGAAAAGCAAGCAACATTCACCGAAAGAAGCCAATAGCAAGCTGGTGGTAGAGCCACAACATTGTCAATGGACAACAGAGTAGGTCGGTACAGTGTTGACTCTCACAAGCTGCTATATTAACTGGTAATTGCTGAAGATTCTCATACAGCGGTGCTGGAGTGGTTCAATTTATAAACTCTTTGTCACAATGTTTCAAAAATAATATAGGAGTGGATATAGTTTGTTTTGCAAACTCCAGAATCTGTTATAGTTTAGTTTTGCAAATTCCAGTGGAATGTATAAATGGCATTTTAATTTCTGAAACATTATATGAATTTAATGCTGACATTAATATTTTTCTTAAACCGAAAAAATCTTGCATGCTCAAAAATGATGAATCACCATTCTGTATCTCCTACTGTGTTATGCATATTTTCTTCGTTATTACAATTTTTTTTGTAAACTGAAAAAAAAAATTTTTTTTTTGGAGTCTGCAAATGATAGCTAGGCATACACTGGAAGGAGAGCTGTGTACCAGTCTCTAGTGATGATTTACAGAACTAGCCAGGCCTAGCACCTAATGTTCGACCCTGCTTTCTTGTGCAGAAGAGGAGGTCTTGCCAGATCAGTGTGGCCTACTGATATAGTGGTCATCTATGTCCACTTTTTCTCTGCCCTGTTGAGGAGTGATCAACTTCACAGGGTCCTGGTGCTGACCATTTATACCCACTGGTCTGGTTTTTGGCTTTGAGCTTGATTATAGATCCTGGACTTGCTGCACTGGTGGGCTCCTGTTGAAGGAAATCTGCCTCTGTGTTTTCTGTTTGCTTACAGGTTGCCACACCCTAAGTAAACAGAGGCACATGATACCCTATATTAGCTGGTGTATAATACTGATCAGAGGCCATCACAGGTACCTGAACCCTTCTTTAGCTAGTTAGGCATTGCCAATCCTATCCTGGAGTAATGTGTCTCGGACAGATCAGTTTTCATCTAGATTCTGGTTCTTGCCTGAAGTTAATGCCTGAAATTCCTACCTGCATGGGTGACTTCAGTCTTTACCAGTAGGGGTTCAGGTGTTTCCCCATGCTTGCAATTAGGGGGCTGTTTGATATTGTTGGACCCATATCTCTCAATAAACCTAATTTCTTTAAAAAACCTACAAATTATTTCCTCTCCACGGGTGTGGAAAATGTGAGGATGTTGCATAGATAGTATTCTCTTGATGTCCTCGCATGGGAATTCCAGCATTTATAATCTAGATATTCTGGGCTTGCAGGAGACCATATGGATAGGTAAAGGTCAGGTATTTAAAAATAATCTTAAATTTCTGTTTTCAGAGAGGGAAGATGGAAAGCATCTTCAAGGTGCAGGTTTTGCTTCCCAGAAGATACACTAGTGATGCTTTTCTAGGCTATAAGTGCATTAATGAAAGGTTTCTTACAGCTAAATTTAAAACTGAGATTAAAGACTCAAATGTTACCTGTTATGCCCCAAAGAGAACTCTGATCAGGATGTGAAAGAAGTTTTACAGGCAATGTCGGGTGGTTTTGGCTTCTGTCAAGAAAGGAGATATTTCTCTTGTGCTAGGGGGCTTCAGTGTTAAAGTTGGTACTGACTCTGACCCTTGAACAGAGGTTTTAGGTCCCTTTGGCATAGGTAGTTCCAATTCATTGGTAATGGGGAATGTCTCCTACAGGTAAGTAAACTTAACAGTTAAGAATAAGTAATGTACTATAAACACCAGGATATTTATAAATACACATGGGTTTCACCTGATGGGTTGCATAGGAATATGTTTTGTATATTGACAGCAAATCGATTAGTTCTGTTAGGAATACTTGATCATATAGGGGAGCTGAAATTAGGTCTGACCATTAATGGTCAAAAACCATGGCACTGGTCAAAAATGTCTTAACGAATGAAGCTTAAAAATATTGTACTAAGGTTAAAAGTTTTAATTTTAATCTGAAGCTCTGAAAGATCCAGATATAGTCAAAGTATACCATGTTAGGCTACTTAGTCAGTATGATAATTGTATAGTTTGCTTACTGCTGAAGTTGAGCAAGAATGGAATCAGTTTTCCTTAAACTAACAGTACTCTTTTGGGTAAAAAGGAACAGAGGAGATAGTTATTTGAGTGGTAAGGCTATAGAATTATTTCTGAAAGAAGGAAATGCAAGAATAATTTGAATCAACATCCTACTGGTCATAACGGATGTCGTTACAAAGAGCTTAATAAACATGTAAAGGATCAATTAACAGCTGATAAGAATCTTTGGCTTGATAGCCTGGGTGACAAAGTAGAGGAAATAACTAGACAGTACAAGAGCAGAAAGTTGTACCAGATAGTTAATGTTTTGTGTGGGGAGAAACAGATTGGCATACAGGGATTGAGGGATAAACATGGTAAGGTTGTTGAAGGTGAGGATTCTGTCATGGGTAGATGGGCTGAGCATTTCAGAGATGTTCTAAACAATGTGGTTATTTCTACTCCCATTGTTTGTAATGTGGATAGATGCATTTCTGGCTTTAATTTTGGCCCTATATCACATTCTGAAGTCTCTTTGGCTATCTCTAAGTTAAAACTGCATAAATCCCATGGGTGGATAAAATTACCACTGGAATGCTTAGAGTTGGGAGTGTTTGTGTTGTCCCATGGCTGACTGAAATTTTGAATTTTTTTTTATGATAAATGTGTTGTTCCTAGGGATTTTATTAGAGCTATTATTATCCCTGTTTTTTATATTAAAAAAAAAAAGATGATCTTAGTTCTCATGATAATTATAGGAGAATTAGTCTACTTTCTGTTCCAGGTAAAGTTCTTTACATGATTATGCTTAACAGAGTTAAGAATTTGGTTGATGGACAGTGTGGATTCAAAAGTGGTAAGGAATGTATTTGATCAAATTTTTTTTATCTAGGCAGATTCTTGAAAAATGTTTAGAGTTTCAGAAACTTGTGGTTGATAACTTTATAGATTTCAAAAAGGCTTTTGCCTCTGTTGATTGACATAATTTATGGTTGATTGTTAGATCATATGGAATACCTGACAAGTTGGTTGGCATAATGAAAGATCTCTATAATAACACTGAGTTGTATATTAGAGTTAAGTAAGGCTTTAGCAATTGATTTCTCATTACTAGTGGAGTTCGACAAGCATGCATTTTGCTTCCTTTTCTCTTTAGTTTGGTTATTGATTATGTTATGCAGAATTCTTTGCAAGTGGAATATTTTGGCTTCAAATGGTCTAGAGACTTCAAAAATTCTAATATTGATTATGTAGATGATTTGGCCCTGTTGGCTAATGATGTTTTCAGATGAATTCTTTCATTGGAGCTTTTAGAACACAGTCTGGTAGGACCACTGTAGCCCATGACTGCATGAGGATTTTTGAATGGATGCACAAAATAGATATAAATTTGTACTGTTTGTTATTGAAAAAATTCATAAATAAATATTCAATAATGAAGTGATAAGTGTATAATGTGCATTATTTAATAATTAAATATAATTTAAGCTGAATATAAATTAAATGTATATGTTTAAGTAATATAAATAAATAGCAAAACAGCAGAAATATCATTTATATTTAAAATGATATGAATATTCAGCATATATTCCATCATCTTTGTAGAAAGCAAATGTTTTCATGGCTGTTTTAAGTGTTTTTGATACTACACTATATTGCAAAAAGTGTCCGGACACTTTCCTGTTAAGTGAACGACTTACATTAGCCCACTGTGTGCAAAAAAAGTGCTACTGAGAGCTGAAACAACCCAACTTGTTAGCTGTTTTAATTTTTACAAGAGAACCAGGAGATCACATCATTGATTATTACTCCTTTATGATCACTGTTTCCAGATCCCCATTAAAGAGTAATAAATTAACCGATGGAACAGCCATTTCTCTGTATATGTTGTTCATTGATCATGTCTGGGATGCCATTTGCATGCCCATCTACAACCTGAAATGTTGATGCACAATGTGACCAATATTGATAAAGATTTGAACCTGAATAGCTGGCATAGCATCTAACCACTCAAAAGATTGAATTGTGAATTGAAGCTAGAAATTGGATCTCTCAAAAGTTCAGACAGAATTTTTAAACTTCCATCTCAAAGGATAAAATCTGTGTGAAAAGGGAACAAAAATATATGTTTTTCACATATACCAAAAAAAAATATTACAGTAAATTCTTCTCTGTGAATGGTGACTTAAGTTTCTGCAGTGATATAAATGGATTAAATGAATGTTCTTGCACAAAAACATAAACCAGAAGAATAATGTTTTTTATAGATTCATCAAAAATATATGTTTAAAATGGAGTTATTTGTGATATAAACAAATACTCTCTTACATTAAGACATGTAATTAATGTGAAAGAGTTAATGCGATTAATGTTTTCAGCACACACATAACTATATAACAAACTCATAATTAAACAAAGCTGAACTCAAAGATGGAGTTTTCATAGATGCTTAAGTAAAAGAAGTCATGAATGACCCCTCGTTTGATAGAATTCTAAACCACAAAGAAAATGTTGATTTGACCTCATTTAAATTAGTACTCGAAAGCTTTTTGAGAAATGCCAAGCTCTTAACTATCCAGAAGCAATGACATCAATGCTACAGATGTAGGAAATTTTAGGATGTACCATGTCCCTGGAAATATATTTTTAGACTCCCATATAGATAGTTTTTATATTAAACTTCGGGAAAGTGAATGACAAACATGGCAAATGCTTCATCAAAATATAAAAACTTTGAAGCAGAGGTATAAAGTAAATGGAATCAATTTATGTTAACTGATTACTGGTTGATTGCTCATCTAAGAAACTCCAGAATATGTATAGAAATCATTCACATACATACAAAAAAAAAACCTAGAGAAACAAAATGTATTAAAAATTTATTGTTTTACACAATTTGATAAATGTAATTTTTATTTATTTTTTCTCAGAAACTGTACATCCTGAAAAAGAAAAGAAAAAGAAATCCTAGATAATTTTTGTAATCAGTATTAAAAATTCTCTAAAAAACACCACATTACTTAAAAAAGCTTTTTTTTTCCCCCATATAGGAACTGGAAAAACCTCAACCCTAATAGAATTTACTAGGCTTCATCCAAATTTGAAATTTTTAAATGTAATGTTCAATAAGTAAGTATTACCTCTTTCACTTGTAGTGATGTTAGTGAAATTAGTTAATCCTTCCAAGGTCCCCAATGAGCATAGAGATTGAAGACAAATCTAGATGTCTTATGTACAAAAAAAATCGATTAAAAAAAAGAAATTGCGTTTGAAAATTTTATTACATGTATTTAAAAAAAAAAATACATAATTCAAGTTTAAAAAAAATTTTTTTTCATCTCATGCATATTTTATTAAAACAAAATAAAACCACCATTAAACTACAATATAAATAATCTGCAAGCCATCTGATTACCATTTCTTAGAAGTGTTAATATACACTTCTGCGTATATTCTTCTTCTGTATTGCCTATTTGTTTGTTATGTTACTCTATGCTGAAGTAACCTTCTGATTTAAGCTCACAAGTTTGATTTGAACTATTATCAACCAATTGTTTTCATTAAAGTTTCGAAAATCTCTTGAAAATTAGGAAAAAAGACTGCTATTTCTGAAAACGGAAAATTTTGGAAATAATTACAAACCTCTGTTGTTTTTTTTCGTTTTTCACTCTTTTTTCAGCTTTAAACTTTTTTTTCACTATTACCACAATTATTTTTATGATTTATAGCAGCATTCTATGTGTCTTTCTTGCTCTTTCTTAAATTCGAAACTATAACTAAAAAACAAGTTTTTATAGAAAGTGTAAAAATAAGGAGGAAGTAACAGGTGTTCTAATTGCTTGCTCTGCTCACACATCCAAGTGTGGGGAGAGCCGTCTGCTAAGTGGCTGCTTATCAAGTTGTTTGTTGAATATTTTAAATCAAGTAAGATATATACTGCCTTCCTAGAGTTAATATTTTTTTCCTTTTATAACACTGCATCACACGACTTTGAAATGAAAATAGCCAATCTTTTCTAATTTCGAGGTACTGAACACGAAAATGACAAATTTGTCGATTGGCTCTTGTTTAGGAGAGACGGAGATGATTTGCTGTTGATGCTATAGTTGCTATGGTTTGGAGAGAGCCAAGGAATCATGCAAATTACTGCTACTTCTGCATGGTTTCACCTGTTTCTGGAGACATCACAAGGAAAAAGAAGTGGACAATAGCGTACCAAATATACAATCTGCTCTCTGGCCAATTCCACATGGTGAAGGCCTTCCCATTCTCAAACCTCCAAAAGAATTTTCCATCGATTCAAACGATGAGGAGGCAAACTGACATCAGGTTCTCCACAGCCTTTGGTGTCTAATGATGATCCATATGTCTACCATGGTGCATCTCTGTGCCACACATTCTCACTGAAGGAAATGAATGATCTTGTTTTCAATCTGGAGCTGTCCAAGGCCAAAGCTGAGTTACTTGGATCAAGACTTAAACAATGGAATCTTCTCAAGGAAAATGTTCAAGTGACTTCATTTCGAACTCATCATGAGCAGTTTTCACCTTACTCAGAAAGGAAGATGACCTTGTGTTCTGCTCTGATGTAGATGGCCTGATGATTGCCCTTGGAATCAAACATGACCCACAATAATGGTGACTATTCATAGACTCCTAGAAATTGAGTCTCAAGACGGTGTTCTGCATAATGGAAATTGACTTCCATCCATTCTGGTTGAACACACTGTCTACATGAAAGAAACCTACAACAACCTAAAACAGTTGTTGAACTGTCCTCAATACGTCAAGTATGGCTGGCATCTCTGTTTTGACTTGAAGGTAGTGGCTCTGTTGATGGGTCTGCAGCTGGGATATATGAAGTACTGCTGTTTCTTATGTGAATGGGACAGCCAAGCAAAGACTTTGCACTACATGAAGAGAAACTGGCCTCAGATGAAATCTCTGAAGGTTGGAGAGAATAATGTGGAACACCCAGTACTGGCAGAAATGCACAAAATCCTGCTACTGTCCCTACACACCAAACTCGGTGTGATGAAAAACTTTGTAAAAGCCATGGACCAGACTGCATCAGCTTTCAAGTACTTGGCTGACAAATTCCCTCGACTCAGCAAAGCAAAAATTAAAGAGAGAATTTTTGTGGGTCCTCAGATTCACGAGCTGTTCAGAGAACAGATGTATGACAACCTGCTTCATGGTGACTAGAAAAAGGCTTGGGACTCATTTCGTCTGGTGTCAACTAAATTCCTCAGGAATGTCAGGACAGACAACTACAAGAAACTGATTAAGGACATGTCTCTGTATCACAAACTTGTCTGCAATATGTCCTTAAAGATCCACTTTCTCCATTCCCACTTAGATTTCTTCCTCGACAACTGCGGCATGGTTAGTGATGATCACGGTGAACGTTTTCACCAGGACATTGCAATGATGGAGAAATGATACGAGGGGAAACTGGTTCACTTCAATGTTGACTGACTACTGTTGGAAGCTCGCCAGAGATGATCCAGAGCAGCTGTACAAGCAACGGGCAAAGCGACATCGGAAGTAGAAGCGGAGTTTTACTGATACGTGTCATATGTAAGTATTATTCAATTATATAAGAAACTATTGCGGATTTCTCAGAAATCGTAGCCAATTTTCATTGTCATATTCGTGTTCAGCACCTTGAAATCTTTAAGAAATGGATACTTCTTATCTCAGAGGCATGACTTTTATGAAAATTTGTTGCCCAGTGTAATTAATCTTAGTTTTCATTTCTGTAAATTTACTTTATTTTCATAAATTATCAATCTTTCAGTTTATCAACAATATTAATTTTTCAGAATTATGCTACATCAGATGGCAGCATACTTGTTGCTGTAGATATTTTAACATAACATTAGGTTATATGTTAATTTTTTTTATTATTTCTTTGTTTCCAGTAAGAAAAACGTTTATATTGTTTCCTTAAAATGGATGAGGTGTTTGATAATGGAAGCTAAAAGTACTTTCTTAACACTGCAAGTTGTTTACATGGATGATTTAGGTCAAATACTTCCAACAAATTAAATAATAACCACTCTTCGTAAAGTTAGTATTTTATTTCCTTTTTATATAATTGAACCTTAGTTTTCATTTCTGTAGATTTACCTTTTTTCCGTAAAGTATTAATTTTTTCATTGATCGATTATTATTAATTATTGCAGAGTTATGGGGTATATTGTTGCAACAACTTGTTGCTATGGATATTTAATTTAACATCGCATTAGGTTATATGTTACATTTTCCTTTATTATTTCTTCCTTTTCCCAAAAAAATTTTTTGATATTGTATCGATTGCTGAAAATTAATGAGGTGTTGGATATGAAAGCAAAAAAGACATCCTTGGCATGGAAATCAGTCGTCGTGGGGGAGGGCAATTCCAGGAAGGAATCCCCCCCCCCCAAACAATACGTTGGCTGTGCCACTCTGACTATATAACATTTTTTTTGCTTTGGTGCACTTACTTTTCAGCACTTAAGTAAAATTCTTAAAATTCAAACCCGAAGAAAAAAATTCATAATACACTCAGAGGCCAAAAGTCATGGGAATAGCAGTTAAAGTAGAACTAGTGCACTGTACTTGTAACTGATGCTTTGGATGTCAACTGCAGAATGGCGCTGCAGTAGCCTACAAACCCAACATTCATTTCGGAGTAGTTGTTAATTCAGCATAGCTGCACATTGTGAGTTGTCTGATTTTAAACATGCTTGATCATCAGTGCCAGAATGATGGGTCATCTTTTTTGTAAAATATTTTAAATTCTAAAGTAATTTTTTTGGCTGATCAGAGTGAAAAAATTGCTGTGCCTCTGGATGTAAACCAGTTTTTCAGGTGGGACCCTGGAAGGGTTAGAAGAAATAAGAATCTTAAGAAAATTACTGGAAACAGTAAAAATAGTTAATATGTAAGTAAATTTAGTTAGATCTTTGAAATAGTATGTGCTGTGGCAAATAATATATTAAAAGCAGAATGTGCTATATGGTGTTGAAGGAAAATAGAGTTTGTATTAATAAATTCATTTATCCTCTTTAGAGCTGTTTGTGAATATGCTTCAAAATGTTTTCCTTCTAATGTTGAGTGTAGAACTGCTCATTCACTAGCTAATGAGAAAATTGGAAGAAAGTAAGTATTGTTAAATAAATGCATTTTAAGTGACAGTATTATTAGTTTTTCTTATTAAAATATAATTTTATGAGCATATAGTTCCACATATACCATATGTGATTTTTTTTTCTAAAATTGTAATAGCAAGGGCATTTATTTATTTCAATCTGTGCATAAGTTTAATGTAGTATAGTGTTATTTATACTAATTTCAATTAAAATAGATATTGGAAATCTTACATCAAATGCCATTTTCTGAATGATAATGTGCACAGAATAGTAATGGATGCATTGGTTATTAGCTCTTAAAGTATCAAAAGAGAACCATTTTTTAAAATTAGGTATAAATAGTCCTATTTGAATTTTTATTTTGTTATTCAGAATGAAATGCTTTTTTTATTTAGTATGTACTTAGTAAGGTCCAAAAGTTTCCGTCCCGAACATGTTAGAACAAGAATTGACAAGTCTAACTCCATCACCCCCCCCCCCCCCACCACCACCACCACCCTATGTTTTATTGCACTGCAGTTAAAATTTTGCAGCTCTAGCATCAGTAGCACTCCAGCTAGCATCACAAATAGAAGTGCTGTTGCCCGGTATTTTAAAATGTTTAAACTTGAGTATCGCTCGATCATTAAATTTTTGACAAAGGAAGGTGAAAGCCCTGCAGAAATTAAACGACGTGATTAACAACAGAAATTAAACGACGTAAATGGCAAATTTTCTCCATCATATTTGATGGTTAAAGAATGGGCTAAGCAGTTTCGCTTATGGAGAGATTCGATTGAAGATGAACCTCATCAAGGCAGACCTGCAGAAACACTCACTCCGGAAACAGTTGCGCTGGTGCAAGAAGAGGTGCTAAAGTGTAGGCGACTGAAAACTAAAGAATTATCAGCAAGGTGTGGACTTTCAAAAACCACGGTGCTTTGAATTTTACACGACCATCTTGGTATGAACAAAGTGAAGTCAAGATGAGTTCCAAAACTTTTGAGTGTTGTCCAAAAACAACGACATGTGGAATGCTGTGATTTTTAGAGAGACTAAAATTTGAATCAACTTAGTGCTGATTTATTATTAGATATTGAATAAGTCGAGTTTATTTCATTATTTATCACTAGCATACTTGTAAGACATGCTTTCCATCTATATGGCAAATAGAAAGCTGCTTGTGGCACGATTGCCTGAATAGCGCCTATATGAGACAATAGAAATGTTCATAGCGTTAATTAGAGGAGATCTTGATCGACGACCGGTAGCTCAGTGATCCAGAGCACCTGACATGTTATCAGGAGATTGTGGGTTCGTATCCCACCCAGCTCCAGACAATTTTCCCTCTAAAATTTGAATCGATTTCAAAGTGCTGATTTATTAGTAAACTATGTGTCATTAATGTACAAATTGAAGGATACCATCAAAGAGAAATGCTGAAGAAAGCTGTCCTGGGGAGTGAGGTTATTGCACGACAATGCGCCAGTGCATACTTCAGTTGCTGTGAAGGCTGCTATTCAGCAATGTGGTTTACAGAAATTAAATCACCAACCATATAGCCCCGACCTAGCCCCTAGCAACTATTTTTCATTTTCAAAATTGAAGCCGATCTGCATGGGAAACACTTGACAAGTGATGAAGAAGTCGTTTCTGCAGTTTTAGATCATTTTAAGGGCAAAAATTCAGATTATTTTTTCAGTGGTATAGAAAAGTTAATTAGCTGTTCTAAAAAATGTATTGAAATAAAGGGTGATTATATTGAAAAATAAAAATTATTGTTTGATTTTATTACCTCTTTAATACCCTTAGGCTGGAAACTTTTGGACCTTACTACGTAACATTATCTGCAGAATAAAGTTGTTTTTCTGCTGAAAACAGTTAAAAAACTATCTTGGCTACAATTGCATGCACTGTGAGAAACCTGGCACTTTATGGGTTAAGTTGGCATAGATATTGTAGAATGCTAAAAGTTAATTAAATATTATATAATTAAAAGTAAGAAAAACTAAGTTTCATTTGTAATGCTATTGCCAGTATAGTTGCATTAAATGGCTGATCTACATTAATCATACAACAAAATAGGCTAGTCTGTAATGTTTTGCAGCAGTAGGGAAAGGTACTGGTAGATGAATGCTGAATTTATATATAAAAAAAAGTGTATGTGTATGTATTCCTTAAAAAAAAACTTAAATTTTTCAAATATTAGCTTTTTATGAAATTTAAGAGTTCCTTAGTCTTCTGGTTTCTTGTTCTGTTGCTTCACTTTCTGGGTATGTAACCACAGGGAACCAACTTGTTAGTAAACTTAATATTTTGTCCTTACTAATGACTAATATGAGTATATTGATATCTTTTAGTTTTAGAATCTTTGATTTTAACACTACTTCTATTGTTGTTAATTGTTTTAGTTGCTTGGGGATTTGTGATAAAATTTCAAGGTAGCCTTTATATTCTAGTCACAACCATCAGCAAAACTTTGCAGTGGAATAGGTATCAAGGATAGTTAATGGAAAGATGGTATGCAATGGAGTAAAGAAACTGTTGTTTCCTTTGTAATTTCTCACAGGGCCATCTTGTTTGCTACACCATCAATATGTAATCTTAAAAACTAGCCTTGGCTTTTATGTGGAATTTCTGGAACCATTATATCTTTGATATATCTGATTGAAGTTTCAAGAACCAAGGTATTTCTGATAGCTAAGGGGGTTAAATATATGATTGATTTAATGAGTCCATCAAGTGATCAATGGACAATGCAGCATGAGTGACTTACATACATCCTTTATTATATGAATGAATGAGGCTCATATAGTCAATGAAAACTGTGCTTTGTTTTGCATAAAAGTCTCCTAAGAGAACAATCTTTTTCAGAAATTTCAGTTGCTTCTCAAAATTGAAATTGTTTTGTTGATATGCTTGGTAACAAGTAACATTAAACAGCAGATACCTATATCACTCTTTGGTAATATCTGATTACATTATGAGAGGTACTGAAGCAAGGAGCTCATTTACTGCAGCAGCTGTGGCACATGCTTTATGATTGTTCAATTTATGAATATTTTATTCTTTGGGAATTTGAAAAAAATTGTAGCAAGTTAGATATGCAGAAATTTTCAGATCTCAGATAGAATTCTGACGGTTTGTTTTACTTACAAGTTGCTCTTTTACACACATATGCCTAAATCATCAGGTCACAAGAACCCCCAGGACTTGGAGTGGTTTGGTGAAGGGGTCCACTGGATAGTTATTAGAGACAGATCAAGGCGATCCAACACATGGAGAGATAGATAACACAGCAGGATAGAGGGAATTTTAGGCCTGCTGAGCCTTCTATTCCCAACACATCCAACATATTAATATACACTATATATAGTTTTCCTGCACATGTAACCATGACCTATATATCCATGTGATCTTTCCAAACCCATTAATGCTCCCCTTTTTCTTTGAGTGCACAATGGGGGCTATTAGAGAAAATTCACTGTAGGGCATAGTGGGACTCATACTGGTCAAGCAACCCCAAATTCAAATCCTGCTTGGAATCTATATAGACCTATATAAAATTTGCAAGTTCACTCTACTCTACACCAAGTATACATCTATATTTCTTTTTGTTGTGCAACCAGAAGCATATTTCATTCATGCAAATTTCATCAACAAAATTCTTAAAAGTTTTTTCAGAAAAATAAGGAATAAATTGTGTGTTGGGTCCTACTTTTAGGTTGTTTATAATGACTTCCAGTCTTTCTCCCTTTCATCATTTTGAATATGAAGCAGTGCCTTATAGTGATGTAGTTTGAGGCGGTGCCTTATGATGATGTTTTCTTGATGTAGTTTGACTTTTCAAATTTACATCAATTTATTGATGTGATTCTTAGTTTTTTGGTGTAACACATAGGTTACATTGTAAGACTTAGTTGCCCACTCCTCCTCTCAATAATAATAATGGTCTTATTGAATGTGGGGCAAGGGTTTGCTCAATTGGCAGTATGCCAAGCTTGTAATCCATGTTTGAGTCCCACCTGTGCCAGCATTGAGATTTATCTCCTCTAAACCCCCACCCTGCCATCAGTAAGAAAGGGGATACCAGTGGGCTTGGAAAGGCCACTGTCTGTTGGATGGGACCTAAAACAGTGACCCCATGTGCAGGAGAGCCATACCCAGTGCACATTTAAAGGACACACTGGATGGCCTTGATGAGAGGCTACCATCTGTCTCATTGGGGGAGGGAACCCCTGGATAGCTGTTAGGAGACAGATGGTAGCCTCTCATCAAGGCCATCCAGTGTGTCTTTTAATGTGCACTGAGTATGGCTGTCTTGCACATGGGACCTGTACATGGTCTCCTGCACATGGGACACAATAGGCTAAATGGCCAGGTCACAAGGTTGTGACTTGGCCATTTAGCCTATTATGTACAAAAAAGTGCTGCTCAGAGGTAAAATAACCCATCTCTTATTGAATATCTGGTTGTTTGCAATGCTTAGAGTTGTTTATATAATTAAAGTTATTTTATGTAAATGAAGTTTTTATTTTAAATTTTTAACTAAATCTTCTATTAATGTCAGTGATTCTTGAAAAAATATGAAATACTTAACTGTCTATTGTTAGCAGAACTTAAAAATATTATATTTAAGAACAAAAGATAATTTTATTGCTTTTCTACATTGAAACCTATGAAATTGACTACCTCAGTAAGTGATCCTTCCATCTAACTTGCATTTCTTTAAGGAATTTTTAAAAGGATATTGACATTTTTATGTGTGTTCAGTCCTCTGTAATGTAGCCACATTTTGCAAAACCATATATGGCATTCTTAGATAAGATATACTCTTTTGGGCAGTTGTAGCGCAACTAAGATGAAAGTGTTTAAAGAGTAGCTATTTAATGTAATAAAGATGCAGTAAAGTTGCAGGGCATAATTGATTTGTTTGTTTTCTCTATCCTTCATGTAGGTATTACCATAAGATGTGCTCCAAAGTAAGGGCACATGATTTAATTCCTTACATGCAAATGCCTCGGTATGCAAGAACAAATATATATTCATATGCTCGCTGTGTACTGAAAACATTGGAAACTTATATTGCTTCTGCTGATGAAATTATTACAACTGCTCATATACCTTTATATAAGTGTATCAGTGAAGATTTTATTATAGGAACACAATTAGATATTGATGCTAAGTTGGTATGTATCATTGTTCATTTAAGTACATTCAGTTGCTTTGCTAAAAATATTTGTTATATTGAGGGAATTTCCCTTGAGATTCAGTTTATCTTTGATATTAGTACCAATCCCTTAAACCACATTTAATCCCCCTCTCCATCCCTGATAAAGTTGGAAGTAAAAGTGGTTTTAAATTGGATTATGCTTCTGTCTTAAGTAGTTTGATTTTTTGAATTCAGAGAAGGTGACATAGAGGAGAAACTTTGTAAGAAATTTGGGATTGGTTAGTCAGGTATTTGCCATCCCATGGCCAAAGTGGTTAGCATACTTGGCTACTAAACTAAGGGCCCTGGGTAAGGCATGGATGTTCGTGTTGTTTCTCTGCCAAGGTCTTGCCATTCTCATAGACTTTCTACTATGCCATATAAACTGACAGGCTGCTGTTAGATCTCTGTGGCAAGCAGCTGCTTGAGGGGGTATTTTTTTTAGTCAGATATTTGGAAAATTTTGGGGGAAGTCAAAAATGTTCAATTAAGATTTCAAATGGGAAAACTATAAAAATCAGGGGGAAAACTGAAATAATGATTGAAATCAGATTCATGATAAGTAGGAACTTGAATTCTTAATGCAATAAGGGTGAACATGGGGAGCCATGATAAAAAATTGAGATTGGTCAGTCAAGTAGTTGGGAAATTATGAGGGGCCCAATCTATTAAAAAAGATAAATTTTTAAACATAAGTTAGTCATTCAAACATTGTGCACCTCTATTGGACATGTCCCATGCAAAAAATCTCTACATCGACATGCATTGTTGTGTCAAAAGGTATCCTGAAACTTTCACAGTAGGAAATACAGCTGCTTTATTATTATTAGATTTTTATTTGTATCTAAGTGGGAGAAATGAAGGATTTAAACAGTGAAAACAAGACATAATTGAATGTCGTAAGAAGTTAAGAATATAGTTTCTTTTGTGTAATTGATATTGAGAAGTTGTGTATGCAGTATGCTAGTACATAAAGAGAATATTCAAAAAAGTTTGTTTTTGTATGATACTTTTATTGATATGCTTGTTTTTTTTTATGTTTCCTTACCATATGTATCAAAATTGCAATTCCTGCCACGCCATTCCACTTGGGGCTGTGTTTTCAATCCTAAATGGGAAATGCTTTATACAAGTCATTCAACTGCCATTTGTCCTTTCGGTTTGTGTATCCATGGCTACTTGGGGTGGGGGTGGCTCAGTTGGTAGCGCGCCAGGCTCGTAATCTGTAGTTCCCAGGTTCGAGTCCCAGCTTGGTGAGCGTTGAGATTTATCTCCGCAAAATTCCCCGCCCTGCCTATGGTCAGTAGGGGACACCGATGGGCTTGGAAAGGCCGCCGTCCATCGGATGGGATGTTAAGCCGTGGTCCCGTGTACGGGAGAGCCATACCCTGTGCACGTTAAAGAACACGCTGGATGGCCTTGACAGGAGGCTACCATCTGTCTCCCAACAGCTGTTCCAGTGGGTTCCCTCCCCAACCTTCTCTGAGCCTTCGGGGTCCATGTGGCCTGGCCATTAGCCATTAGACCTGGCCATTTAGCCATTAGACCTGGCCATTTAGCCATGTGCAAAAAAGTGCCGCTCAGAGGTAAAACAACCCAACCCAATCCATGGCTACCTTAGAGACATCAACATCAGTCTCCATAGCATTGCCCAGTTGACAGCCAAGCCACTTCCATCATGTCTTGCTGTTTCCCCTTCATGCTTCCCTCTTTGCAGGATGGGGAAGGCCATTACACCTAACTGCGTTCCAGCGATTCTTTGTCAGCCACCATTCCAAGCATCTGGATATCTTACCCATCTTCACATATGGCTCCGAGGTCTGGCACATCAGTGGGATTGGCCATAGTCTGCTATTATTGTAGACCAGATCCCACAGTAGTGTTCCATCTTCACTGCAGAGTTGCACACTATCAGCATTGCCTTGGATCACATGACAACTAAGCATCATCTTTGGTGTGTGTTTTACACTGATTTCTCATTACAGGCTTTGCTCTCAGTGAGGCATTGGCCTAAGAAAACAGAACAGGTGAGGCATTGGAGATCTTGATTGGTGGCCAGTGGTCCAGAGCATCTGACATGTTATCAGGAGGTCGTGGGTTCGTATCCCACCCAGCTCAAGATAATTTTTCCTCTAAAAATTTGAAACGACGTCAAAGTGTTGATTTATTAGTAGATCTCGAATAGTTGAGTTTATTTCATTATTTATCATTAGCATACTTTAAGACGTGCTTTCCATCTATATATGGCAAATGGAAAGCTGCTTGTGGCTAGATTGCCTGAATGACACCTATATGTGACATAATAGAAATGTTCATAGTGTTAGTTAGAGGAGATCTTGATCGGCAGCTGGTAGCTCAGTGGTCCAGAGCACCTGACATGTTATCAGGACAGAGCACCTGACATGTTATCAGGTCGTGGGTTCATATCCCACCGACTCAAGACAATTTTTCCTCTAAAAATTTGAATTGACGTCAAAGTGCTGATTTATTAGTATGTCTTGAATAGTCGAGTTTATTTCATTATTTATCATTAGCATACTTGTAAGACATGCTTTCCATCTATATGGCAAATGGAAAGCTCCTTGTGGCTAGATTACCTGAATAACGCCTATGTGTGACATAATAGAAATGTTCATAGCGTTAGAGGAGATCTTGATCGGCGGCTGGTAGCTCAGTGGTCCAGAGCACCTGACATGTTATCAGGAGGTCGTGGGTTCGTATCCCATCGACTCAATACAATTTTTCCTCTAAAAATTTGAATCGATGTCAAAGTGCTGATTTATTAGTATATCTTGAATAGTCGAGTTTATTTCATTATTTATCCCTGTTTTGTCCAAGATCTGCCAGCAGCTCCATCGTTTGGCAGCCACAACTACCATTCTTTTCTTTGGATCTCCTGTCATGACAAGATCAGGGGCAATGACTTGGCAGACACAACTGCCAAATTGTCCATGCCCTTGGGTGACTCTCTACTGCCGATTCCATATATGGCCTTCAGGCAGAGTTTTTCCACCGAACTCTGGGCAGTGATCGTGGTCAGAACAGTTATGGCAGTCATATTTTCACAGGAATTGCAAGTAGGAAGTTGTACTTGCTCAGCTCTGCTTAGCTCGTTCATTTATCACATATTCATTTTTTCTTTGAATGGATGATGAACCTAAATGCAAGTTTTGTGACACTATTTTAACTGTTAAACATATTTTAATTGCTTGTCCTGCATTTAACCTTGAACAGCAACATATTTATTTTAACTTCCATGATTTTATGGCCAAACCCCTTATACTTGGCCACCTTTTATATAATGACTTTTTTTAACATCTGTTTTCAAATTTTTATGTTTTATTAGATATTTTACATGTATTTAAAGTTTTACCTTTTTTTTTTATCTTTAGACTTGTTGCTGTTTACTATGGGTCTTGTATACACATTGTTGTTTTTACATGGGTCTTTCATGCCCTTTGTTGTTTTACTGTTTACACTTTGTATCTCTTCTAGTTTTATCATTTATATTAACTTTGGTTGTGGGTTTATATGACTTTTATCTCTTTATTGTGTCCTTTCTATCTTGTTTGATGCAACATGACCTGTTGCCCTTGCATCATAAAACCCCAACCAACCAATTTGTGCTTTTATATAAATTTTTTATAGCATCAGATAGAGCTAGTTTCATACTTGAGATATACACCGAAGAGCCAAAACATTATGACCAGTGCATCTTTATGCAAATTGAAGCAACTGTAGGTAAACAACGGCAGATGTGAAGGTCATAAAACAGTATCAATAACATCTGATACTGAGCTCTGTTAATCAGTATTATTCTTGTTCTTCGGATGGGAAAGGCAAGGCAGCAGACCTAAGTGACTTTGATAAAGGCCAAATTTTAATGGCCAGATGAGTGGATCGGAGCATTTCAGAGATGGCAAGGATTATGGGGTGCTCACGGTCAGCCTTGGTTGGTACCTTTAAAAAGTGATCCAAGGAGGGGAAAAATCACAAACCGCTGGCAAGGTGTAGGCCGACCACGGCTCATTGATGCTAGAGGTGAGCGAAGGCTATCCTGTATGATGCAAGTCAACAGAAGGGATACTGTGGCACAACTTGTTTGTAATTTGAATGCTGGTGACAGAAGTAATGTGTCATAACACACAGTACATCGAACCCTGCTGAAAATGGGGCTGCAGGCTGCTCCGAGTGCCCATGCTAACCTCGGTTCAGTGTCAAAAGCTCTTATAATGGGCACGTGAGCATCAAAACTGGACCTTAAATGATTGAAAGAAGGCCATCTATCTGATGAATCTTGTTTCCTGTTGTAGCATGTAGATGGCTGGATATGTGCACGTCATTTACCTGGGGGAATTGTTGGCACCAGGGATGCACCATGGGACGAAAACAAGCCAGTGGAGGAAGTGTAGTGCTTTGGGCAATGTTCTGCGGAAACCCTGGGTCCAGTCATTCATGTGCAGGAAACTGACATCTACCACCTACCTAAACATCATTACAGATCAGATTACATCCTTTCATGGCAATGGCATTTCCCTCTAGTTTTGCCCTGGCCTCCAAATTCCCCAGATATCAATCCAATTGAACATCTGTGGTTTGTAATTGGAACAGCATATACGATCTGTGGCAGCTCAACCATGTAACTTACAAGAGTTAAAAGATCTGCTGGTAACTTGTTGGATCACAGATACCATAAGACACCTTTAGAAATCTTGTAACATCCATGCCTTGCCAGGTAAGAGCTGTTTTGGCAACACTTGGAGGACCAAAATCATATTAGGCTCATAATGTTTTGGCTCTTCGGAGTATATATGGGTGTATTTTAATTAATTAAAATATTGTTCTTAATCTGCATTCCCAGGTTCGAGTCTCAGCTGAGTCAGCATTGAGATTTATCTCCGCAAAACTCACTGCCCTGTCCACGGTCAGTAGGGGACACCGATGGGCTTCGAAAGGCTGCCGTCCGTTGGATGGGACGTTAAGTCGTGGCCCCATGTATGGGAGAGCCATACCCTGTGCACATTAAAGAACACGCTGGATGGCCTTGACGGGAGGCTAACATCTGTCTCCCAACAGCTGTTCCAGTGGGACCCCTCCCCCAACCTTCTCTGAGCCTTCAGGGTCCTTGTGACCTGGCCATTTAGCCCATCATGTGCAACAAAAGGGCCACTCAGAGGTAAAACAACCCAACCTAAAATATTGTTCAAGAGTTTTTGTTTGTCTTTTTGAGCACCAGTGTAGTTCAAAAATTGCAATGAGGCAGAAATTCAAATAGGAAAAACTTTTGTGTTAATCAAAACTTCTGCATTTTAAATTAAAAAAATTGTGATTATAAACAAAATTATGTGAGAAAAATTCACCAATATCACATGTAAAAACATGCTAAAATGATTTTTTATTTCATCACCTTCTGAATTCATCTTAAAGTTTAGAAAAGTTCTATTTGATTAGTAAAACCATTAAGTGATGAAATACCATTGGGGTGGTGGTTTTTGTATGATAGATGGCCAAATTTCTTAAAGTTAACTCTTCTATGATTGTTCATCAAATTAGACTGTTCCAAAATTGCTGAATTGGGCCAAGGTAACATAAAAATTAACAGATAGGTGATTAAAGATGCATTATATGCCAAAGCAGCAATATGAACTGTAAATTTCTTTGGGTGATTTTTCCATAATGGTTGACAATACCTTAAGATGCAGAGAATATAGAATATCTGATCAGAGTGTAACAGGTTTATTAGTATAGTTATGTGTTGTAATATAAACATATACAATATATTTTAATGTATTAATAATTATGAGTAAGTATAACTAAGTTTAACAATATCCAACTGTTGGAAATTTGTTGTGATTTGTTGATTGAGGTTTTATGGCATAAGAACAACTGAGGTTATATTGTGGCAACCATGACATCTGTATAAGTCTAGCTTTCATGAAGTTGATTAGTTCTTCCCATCACGGGGTTCACTAGGCATTGCATGAGGGTTGCAGCCTGACGTTTGCTGGTGTAAGTTCCCACTGTGTGCTGAGACTGTCACTAACTCCTGCTTTTGCCATTAGGAAGAAAGAAAACGATGATGGTGTAAAAAGGATGTTTCTGCTAGATGGGATATTAAGCCATAGCCCCATGTGTGGAAGAGCCTTACATGTGCACAATTTAAAGAACATATTGGTTGAGCTACTATCAGTCTTCTAAAAGCTGTTCACTTGACTCCCTTTTCTTACCTGTTCAGAGCTTTTGGGATCTTCTGTTTTGGTCATTTAATCCATTGTGTGCTGCTCAGAAGTTGAACAACCTGTTCTACACAGAGATCAACCCAAAGAAACATACTTCCCATCATACTTATGTTCATTTTGAATGGTATGAAAAATGTTGATCTCCCAGAAAAAAGTTTAATAAGAAATACATAATGTATTAAATGGAACAGAACTATTCAAACTGGTAAACATTTAGTAGTTTTTAGCTCATTTAAAAAAACAGCTTTTGTTTCCACTTTGTCATCTGTCTGTCCATCCATCTATTGACACTCCATTCTTCGATTTTTATGAGGTAAATGAAAAATTTCTTCTTTTGGTTGGATGGGCACTGATAAAATATTAGGATTTTACTTTTAATAATCTCTTCTAGTGGTGGAAAAAGTTTCAAAATGGCCAAACTTTAAATGAATATTGCAAAAGATCTATTTATGCTAGAAATTTGAAAATTTTGGTTGTGGTGTGTGTGAGGGTCAAGAGGTCAATACTGATAGCAACAATATGTCACCTTAACCCCAGTTGGAGTGGGGGAAATAGAATTTCATTGTTTTAAGAGTTTAATGAAAAATTCTTTTTGTTTTATAGGTGCTAATAAATTATTACTATTTGAATTTTCACAATCAACCTTTAATTTGGATTTCCACTAACAAATGGTGCAAAAGTCAGAAAATGAAACACTTCATTCTTTTTGAAATAGATCATCTTATATTTGCCAGAGGCAATATATATATTCTTCTGGTTTAATTAAGTGCAAATTTCATATCACTATAAATATGCTCTTCTTTCATCTTCAGTATACCTCTAATCAAAATATGTAACAGCAATTGATTGGGAATTTTTTCTCTCCACTAGAAAAGAAATGATCATTTTAATGTATGATAATTCCCATTTACATCAGCCTGTATAATTCAAAAATATCTTAAGAATATACACACAGAGCATAATATTCTCTTGAAACCTTTGAATTGGTGATAATCTGTCAGTGGCCCTCATGTTGCATTAAGCTTGAAGTTGTTTCTTGTTGCACCTTTTATGACTAAGCAAATTATTACAGAAAGGAGGTACGTGAAGAAACAACAAATAATGGTGTATAAAGACATTGCTTTTATCTTGACTTTATAGCAATGAATTGTACTAGGCCATTTTTAAGGTGTTTCAACCCCTCAACCCCCCAAAAAAACTATGGAATCTTATGAGGTGAAAAAATAAGTCTCATAAAAATGACTTATTTCTGTTACCTAAGGATAAAATTGTAAATTTTTTTAACATCTCAATAAAACAAAAAACATTAACCCTGAATAATAAATAGTATTAAATTCTAATTTAATAAAAGATATGCAAAAGATTTTATATTTTTAGGCAAAAATTTATTTATTTTTAGCCTTTAAACTATAGGAGAAATTTTTCTGAAAATAAATTCATTGTATATTTAATGTTAATTGTGAGTGGTTAGCACACTTGGCTACTGATCTAAGGGACTTGGGTTTGAGCTTCGGGATGTATATAAAAAATGGATGTGTGTGTTGTTTTTCTGCTGAGGTCCTGCCATCCTCACAGACCTACTATGGCATATTAAACTGACAGCCCCTGTCAGACCTTTGTGGCAAGCAGCTGCTTGAGGGGGTATTTATTTATTTTATAAATTTCAAAACATTAATAAAAAAAAATTATTTGTTGCATTGAAATTTTTAGGTACAATGTATATAAGGGGGCATAATAGGCTTAAAAAGTTAATAATGTGGAAATTTTGATTTTATAACAAGATTTTTAAAAATGTCTGAAAAAGATTTAAATCATATATAAGTATAATAATTTAAAAAATTCTGTAAAACATACAAAATTACAAAACTCTAATCTTGAGATGCAGCAACTATGGCTGTTCTGATGTGAAAAAACACTGTTACACATACTGAATGCTGTTAAATTTTGGTGTGGTTAAATAGTCCAAGTTGAGGTATTTACACTAACATTTAAATGCAACTGAAGTAAAAACTGCCTAAATGTTGCACTTTCACTTTAGCTTATAAAAAAATGCATGTGTTCTGCACCATATAGGAATCCACTGGAAAAAAAACTGCTTCCAGTTCATTTGCATTCATCATCAACATCATTCTCAAGCAGCCATGGGCTAAGAAGGTCCAACCAGACCGTGCAATTGAGTTCTCCAAGCAAGTCTGTCCTGAGCTACATCTACTGCATCTGACCACTGCACGCCAATTCTAACAAGGTCCTGTTTGACATTGTCTGCCCACCGCATCCTAGGTCTCCCCCTCTTTCTGAGGTCTTTAGGCACTGTTCATAACCCTATTTGCCAATCTATAATTATTCATACGGGCAACATGGCCAAACCAACGGAGTCTCTCTCTGCACAATATGCTGCTTAAAGGAGGTTGCAAACTCCTTTGCCTAGCCTGATCATTAGTTACAAAGTTGAACCACCTGATTCCCAAGATACTGTGTAAGCATCTGGAATCAAAAGCATCTAGTTTCCTGTTATCTTGTTTACAAAGTGTTCAAGTTTCATTACCATAACTAACCCTAGAAAGAACCAAACTATTATACAGTCTAATTTTAGTCTTTAGGTGTATACGCCTATTTCTCCACACTCTCCATAGATTCTTAAAAGTCCTGGCAGCAATCCCTGTTCGTCTGTTAATCTCATGCCGCACATCACCATTATCTGTTACATAGCTCCCAAGATAATTAAACTGTGACACCTGCTCAAGACTGCAACCATTCAGATTAACTGAATCACAGCCTGCCTAACCAATTTTCATCACTTTAGTTTTCTCTCTGTTTATAACCAAACCTACTCTACTACCAGTCTCATCAACAGCTCGAATGAAAGAGTTCATCTCATCAACATCATTTGCCAAAAGGGCTAAATCATCAGCATAATCTAAATCAGAAATTTCATATCTCCAGTCCATTTAAGGCCAAAATCTTTCCCTTGAAGTGAATTTCGCGTAACGTAATCAATAACCAAACTAAAGAGAAAAGGAGACAAAATGCACCCTTGTCGAACACCAGAAGTAATGCTAAACCAATTGCTACAAGCCTTACCAACTCTTACACACAACTCAGTGTTATTATAGAGAGCTTTCATTATGTTAACTAGCTTGTCTAGTATACCATATGATTTCATAATCAACCACAAATTATGACGATGAACAGAGTCGAAAGTCTTTTAGAAATCAACAAAGCTAGCAACCAAAGGTTTCTGAAACTCTAAACATTTCTCAAGAATCTGCCTAAGTGAAAATATCTGATCCACACATCCCTTATCACTTCTGAATCCACATTGCTCAACACGCAATTGACTGTCAACCAGATTCTTAATTCTATTAAGCACAATCATGGAAAGAACTTTACCTGGAACAGAGAGTAGTCTGATACCCCTATAGTTATCACAAGAACTGCAATCACCTTTTTTGAAAATAGGGATAACAGTAGCTCTGGTAAAATCCTTAGGAACCATGCCTTTATCATAAAAGATATTCAGAATTTCAGTCATCAAAGTGGTAACCGAAACATTCCCAGCTCTAAACATTTCTGTAGTAATTTCCTCTACACCTGGGGATTTATGAAGTTTAAGTTCAGAAATAGTCAAAATAACTTCAGATTGTGTTATAGAGCCAACATTAAAGCCCCCAATATATTTATCATCATTGCAAACAATGAGAGTAGAACTAACTACATTGTTTAGAACATCACTGAAATGCTCAGCCCACCTAGCCATGACATAATCCTCACCTTCTTTAACCTTACATTGTTTATCCTTCAATCCCTGTATACCTGTTCGTTTTCTACTACACAAAACATTAACTATCTGGTACAGCTCTCTGCTGTTGTGCTGTCTAACAGCTTCCTTTGGCTTTGTCAGCCAAGCCATCAAGCCAAAGATTCTTATCAGCAGCTAACTGTTCTTTTACACGTTATGTTCACTGTAATGATTTCTGTTAGGACTAGTAGGGTATCGATTAAGGACATTCCTGCAGTTTTCTTTCTTTCCGAAATAAGCTCAAGTGCCTTATCACTCAGATAATTCTGCCTCCTCTGCTCCTTTTTTCCTAAAAGAGTACTGTTAGTGTCCAATAAAGCCTGTTTAAAATGATCCCATTCTTCCTCAACTTCAGTAGTAAGCATACCATGACTGTCATAATGATTAAGTAACCTATCATGGTAAGCTTTGGCTATAACTGGGTCTTTCAGAGCTTCAGTATTACCACTATGAAAGTTTTATTTCAAAATTATGGTGAAAATTCTGTTTAAAAATTATCCTGATACATTTATGTGAACTGATAAATAATAACATTAAGATAATAAGAAATTAAGAAATAAGAGATTGAAAAATGTCATCAAAATCATGAGTATCCATAGATTACCAATGGTTACATGCAGTCAGTGATTCAGAATTTGAAAATGAAACTGGAAGGAATTTTTTTTTATTTGCTTTGGCATCTTGAAATTATGAAAGGATTACTTTTCTTTAAAATCAGATTGAGTGGGGGTTGGCCCAGTTGGTAGCTGCTAGGCTTATAATCTAAAGTTCATAGGCTCAAGTCCCACCTGTGCCTTGAGATTTCATCTCTTCTAAATTCCCACCCTGCCTTCAGTCAGAAAGGGGACACTGATGGGCTTGGAAAGGTTGCTGTCTGTTGAGTGGGATGTTAAGCTGTAGCTCCCATGTGTGGAAGAATCATACCCTGTGGACATTGAAGAACATGCTGGATGGTCTTGACAGGAGTCTTCTATCTCCTAACAGTATCCAGTGGACCTCTTTCACCTATCCTTCTCTGAGCCCCCCTCCCTGAAACCATGTCATTGCTGTTTCCAGATGTTTGAAGGTAATGGTATGGCTTTTTATAACCTTTAACATGTTTTTCTTTTTGTACAGTTTGAATTACTACCTCTTCTGTTTAAAGTTGATACCTTTAACATCACAATTTAGCTATTCTCTAACATCCAAATCGCATTCTAAGCATTCAGGAATTTCTTTTAGTGCCACTAATCACTAATTCTTCTTTGTCTCTTTCACCCTCAGGTACAATTTTAAAAAATCCCTTGCTTTCTGGAAAGAAAAATCTAAAAATCAGCTGCTATTTAAAGCAGTTTTCGAAGATCAAGATTTAAAACCATTCTTAAGTGTTGATAATTTTTAAATGTTTTTTTGCTTTGTATCTTTAAATCCACATATTCAGTGCATTACAATTTCAGTCATGTTTTTTTTTTAATCTAAATAATTCGTAGCTGTGATTTATAACCTATTAGGTATTTACTAACTAGCAGTTTTTTGCCAACTCTTTATCCCTCATGAAATAGACTTACAGCATACCTCCTGATGAGTTCTCCAATGGTTGCTTCTTCTTGGGTTCAGAAGAATCATACCCTGGTATATTTTAACACAAGATCAGGATATAATCATATCCTGATCTTGTGTTAAATTTCATAGGAGACATATGCATGATAATATCAAGATATGGTAATTTGTTTTTCATCTCATGCTCTACTATCCAAACACTAATAGCAGAAACATTAAAAATCACTGAAAATTGACTGGAACAAGGAGGTCCCAATAGCAACCCAGGCTATATGCATATATTGGGATTCATAATAGATAAGTTATTTCAAAATCAGTGGACAAATTTATAAACAAACCTATGGTGTACTATTGGGGTCACCTTTGTAGGGACATTTTGCAAATATAGCACTGTGGCATATAGAAGAGAGAATATTATCTAAATACAGTGAACACGATATATTAGATGATATATGATATATGTAGATGACTGTATTGTTTTATACAATAAAGAAACAAGGAATATGTAACAGCTTAGAGAGCATATGAGTAACCTCTACCCTTCAATAAAATTGACAATAGAGTACAAGATAAAAAAACAAATTACCATATTTTGATATTCTTATACATAGGTCTCCCATGAAATTTAATATGAATGTATATCAGAAACCAAATGCACCCACAATCTTAATTCCGTTTAACTCAGCTCATCCAAAAAAAAATGGCCACCCTGAAAACATCATTCATCAGGGCTAGAGATAGTTGGCAAATTCAAGATTTAAAAGAAACACCTCAGCTAAATAGCAATCATAGAGGTTATCCTAAACAAGAAATTAACAAAGAAGCTTAATGGGAGACTACCACTGTCTCCCAACAGTTGTTCCAGTGGATCCCCTCCTCCAACCTTCTCTGGGCCTTTGGGGTCCTTATGACCTGGCCAATTTAGCCCATGATGGTCAAAAACGTGCCACTCAGAGGTAAAACAACCCAACTATAAATATACAGCCTCCATCCCAAATATTCCTTGGCTGGGAGCAAATGTACAATGGCCTGAGGCCCTGTAAAAACAAGTCCCAATATAAGAAGAACAAAAACTGTATTTCAAACGTTGAAATGCAATCGCAACAAGAAATTACCTATAGACGATGTATATGAAATCCCTTTGATAAAGAACACTGGGAATAATATGAAACCATATGTAGGAATGACAGAACAAAGGAGGTGTGAATTAGGGAGCACAAATATGACATAAAGCAAAAAAGAGACCTATAGCCCTTGCAAAAATGGTAAACACTGGAGAAGATCAATCTGATTTTGATAATGCAAAAATTATAGTCATAGCCCCTACAGAATTCCAATTAAAAGTTTCAGAGCAGATAGATAGCTGTAAGAGAAAACAAGAATGTGTCAATGAGGAATGTGGGGATATATTCTCCTGGAGATTCCTACTCAATAAGTATCGCGCATCTCTCCAGAAACATGCCAGAGTATTCTTCCATTTAACAAATGCCAGCTCCGTCTTTTTTCCACTAAGTATGACTTTTCACTCTTCCCATGATATTCGGCACCTACACTTGGCACCATCTATGATCTGGGGTGGCAACTATTTCTTTTTATTGCACTGAGTAAGATGGAAATAAATAATGAAGCCATATCATGCTATTTAGCATTATTAATGATTTAAACAATAATTGACAATCTCAGAGTTACCGAATATCACATGAAGAATGAAAAGTTGTACTTAGTGGAAGAAAGGCAGAGTTCAATGGTAGATTACTTTGTATGTTTCTAGAGAGATGCAGGTTCGAGTCCCATATGTCGACAAAATTTTTTCCACGAAAACGTTTATTGATTTCTAGATGTTAAAAAGTCTAGGTAATCTGAGATTGTAAATTATTGTTTAAATCATTAATAATGTTAAATAGCATGATGTGACTTCATTATTTATTTCCGTCTTACTCAGTTCAATGAAAGGAAATAGTTGCCACCCAAGATAATAGATGGTGCCAAGTGTAGGTGTCGAATATCATGGGAAGAGTGAAAAGTAAAAGTCATACTTAGTGGAAAAAAGACAGAGCTGGCATTAGTTCAATGGTAGAACATTCTGGCATGTTTCTGCAGAGATGTGGGTTTGAGTCTTGTAAAAAAAAATAAAAATAAATACCCCCTCAAGCAGCTGCTTGTCACAGAGGTCTGACAGGAGCCTGTCAGTTCATATGCCACAGTAGAAGGTCTGAGAGGATGGCAGGACCTCAGCAGAAAAACGACACACATATCCATGCCTAATTCGGGGCTCGAACCCAGGTCCCGTAGATCAGTAGCTAAGCGCACTAACCACTCGGCCACGGGACGGCACGAGTCTTGTATGTTGCCGAAATTTTTTCCACAAAAACATTTATTGATTTCTAGACATTTAAAAGTCAACAGGTAACTCTGAGATTTTCAATTATTGATAAGTATCCCACATGGTAACAGTGGAAATTTTACATAGGTGAAAGAAACCAAAGATAATGTAGGATATGTGAAGAGCATATGATGTAGAACATGTGAGGAGCTAGATGATGTAGGACATGCAAAGCAGAAATCAGAAGCCTGATCAGAGACTGGCAACAGGCAAGGCAGTAGAAATGAACTGTAATGTTGATGCCATGTAGATATATGTAGCAATAACAACTCCATAAGGCAAAAACCACTGAGAATGTCATTAAGTAACAGTAAAACTGGTATGGTGTGAAGTTTTTCAGGAGTTTTAATTCGTATTTTTTACATGTATATTTTCAACACTAATAAAATCTTAGTTATCCTGTAAAATCATAGTCTTAGTGCCCTAACTGAGTGTTCTGTTGAAGAGATAGGACTGTGAGGTTAAAATTCCCACACAGGTTACAAGGACACCAAAAAGACAAGGAGATCTAACAAGACCACCCAACTACCCTGAACCCAAGAGGAAACAACCATTGAGAACTCATCAGACTATTACATGGTGAAAAATATTTGGCATAAAACAGCTAGATAGTGAATACCTAATAGGACATGTGTTTTTTGCTTGTTCTAATTGCATTTGTGAATTCTTTATTTTTAAACTGGAATTTGCATATCTGGAAATGAAAAAAAAAAGAATATTTTATAATTTTCATCATGTCTTTATCGATCAGTTTTATCCAGGTAATTGCCATTCTGCTTTATATTTAATCTTTACCATGTGAATGACCTATAGAATGAGGTTCACAAAGCCTGTGCATATGGCTATGAACCATAAAATCAGAGAGCCTCTTTCTCTCTCTGATTTTATATACTCTTAGAGCTCCTAAAAAGGGCTAAGTTTTTCAAGTTATTCCTCAGCTTAATGTTTCAGAAAATAAAGCCCATTTTCTTTCTCAAACTGTTATTAGCACAGCCCAAACGACTCCTTTGCTGTAGATGCTGTTCTGTCTTCAGAACAGTCCACTAGCTGGCTGAGAGCTCCAGTGAGTTAATTGAGTTATTTTCCAAACATCCTACCATCTGTTTCTCAATAAAATGAAGTCAGATGCTAAAGAAACATTTTTTTCATTGGAGGTTTTCAGTGAATTGCACAAAAATACAGCCATATATGTTTTTGCATTATTTTAGTACATTTTGCAATTAAAAACTATTTTAGCATTACTTGTCGTTTTTTTTTTTTTTGGGGGGGGGGTCATTTTCTTAATCCCAATTTAATATTCTTTCTATATATACATGACCTATTTTTGTTCATTTATTATTTTTTTTAAAAAATTCTTAAGCTGACTTGTTTGTTTGATGGTCACAGCTGGTGAACATGTCATAAATACTTTCAGTAATTATTTGGCCAAAAAAGTTATAAAGTTAATTTTTTTTGCCTGAACATAGTTTAAAAAAACCTAGCCAAAGGCTTCATCAGTTTTTCATGCTTAGCATGGTAAGAGTTAATGCTGTAAAACTGTTGCCTGCAATATGAAGGAGAAATTAAGTTTCTAATCATCCATGAAAATGAGTTTAGTAGACATGCTTCATCGTCCATTTTGGAAAATAAGTGAAAGATTGTATAGAAGTTCTTTTGTTGAAATTTCAGATTTAAAGAAGAATGAATAATAATAGTCTAAGATCATTTTAGAGTTTCATTTATTGCACAGATTGAAGTTGTGAAAAATAACCAGTTTTTCGGCAGTTTACATAGCGGAATGGTTAGTGTGCTTAGCTACTGGTGGAAGGGGCCTAGGTACGAGCCCTGGATTAGGCATCAATGTTTGTGTTCTCTTTCTACTGAGGTCTTGCCTTCCTCACAAATCTACTACTACAATGGCATATAGACTGACCAGCAGCTGTCAGATCTCTCTGGCTAGCAGTTTCTTGAAGGGGTATTTATTTATATATTTAAGAGCTTAATATGTATCAGTACTGTTTCAAATTCGAATATAAAATTTTAAAAAATGAAACTAATAAATAGGGGTAACTGGAGGAAGTAAAAAGATTTGCATTCCATGCTCACTATTCATCTGCTGAAACCCAACTATTACAGGACACCTCAATATAAAACCTTTGGCCTGTTTTTTTTTTCTCCTAAGACGGCTAATGATGTAGCTAGAGTATCAAAAACATTTCCATGAATTGGGATTCTTGCACATCAGTTTGTTGCAATCATAGCCAAAAATTGTTTCCTAGTAACCTTTTAACAGTAAGCTTTAGATAACTTATTCTTTTAAATAAAGGATGAATTCAGAGGTTAATTATAATTAGATCCAATCTTGAACTAAAGTTAAATCCTATTTTATGCTTTTTAACATAATCGCAATTTCTTTAAACTCATGGAAATTACAAATCTATTTTATATGTGTAACTGATATATATATATAGGATGGTATCTTTTGCATGTTTTTTAAGATGTAGATATCTTGCTGCTGATGATTTTGAACTTCAGAGTTATCAGATATGAATATGTTGCATTAATATTATCTTAATATCAAATGAAATTGCAGATGCTTAATCATTTAAATCTTATTTTAGGCTGTTGTAAAAAGTGCAGAAGAAATATGGTATAAGATGATTGACAAAGAACAGCCTGCACCTCGTATTACTCATGATGTTTACTTAAAACTTTATCAATTGAGTCACCCAAAGTTCAAAAACTATGATTGTATTTTGGTTGATGAAGCTCAAGATTGCAATGGAGGTAAAAGCATTGACTTTATTTAAAGGTATTTCAAAATATGTCTGATCCTGCAGACATATTAATAATAAATGTTATATAATTTTATAACTAAACAAAGTACTTTAAATTCTGCAAACAGTTTCTTTGTGATTTAAATATTGCATACTTTTTAAAATTTTAAATATTACATATAATGATGCCTTGATTTTTTTTATGTAATTCTGAATATATAAAAATTATATTATAGATTTATTATATGCATGTTTTGAAAAGAAAGTAATGGAACTGAAAAGAATTATTTAGACTTTGGTCTCTAAGCTACAATAGAAAAAGGATTTTTATTGAAATGCATCTGTAGCATTGGAATGTTTTACCAGTATATGTTGCAAGTATAATTCTTATACACAGGAACACAGTTCATTTCTTTCTTGACATTGTCTATGCCCAAGTTTATTTGCATCATTATATTTCCTGCAAGAAATCTCTCAAGACACAAACTTATGTTTTGAATTAATAGTATTATATTTACATCTCAAAGATAGATGACATCTGTTCCCGGGGGTAGGGGTGGCTCAGTCGGTAGCACGCCAGGCTCGTAATCTGTAGTTCCCAGGTTCGAGTCCCAGCTGGGTCAGCGTTGAGATTTATCTCCGAAAAATTCCCCACCCTGCCCAGAGTCAGTAGGGGACACCGATGGGCTTGGAAAGGCCGCCGTCCATCGGATGGGACGTTAAGCCGTGGTCCCGTGTGCGGGAGAGCCATACCCTGTGCACTTTAAAGAACAGGCTGGATGGCCTTGACGGGAGGCTACCATCCGTTTCCCAACAGCTGTTCCAGTGGGTCCCCTTCCCCAACCTTCTCTGAGCCTTCCATTTAGCCCATGGTGTGCAAAAAAGTGCCGCTCAGAGGTAAAACAACCCAACCCATCTGTTCCCAACCAATTTTTCTGTCAACAGATTCGAAAATTAGATATCCTGACAACTTCTTTCATATTCAAAGCTTGAATTTGGTATTTCACAAGGTTGCAGAAAGAAGATTGAGTAAATTACAATTTTTTTCCAGAAATACAAAAGCATTGTTCAAAATACACCAGTATGCTTTATAAGTAAATAGTGTATTATCAAAAGGGTTGAATATTAGCAGAACAGTAACCTAACTCCTGATAAGGGAATGGCTCAGTAGGTAGCATGCGAGACTCATAATCTGTAGTTCCCAGGTTCGATCCCAGCTGGGCAAGCATTGAGATATCTCCACAAAACTCCCTGCCCTGCCCACGGTCAATAGGGGACACCATTGGGTTTGGAAAGGCTGCCATGTGTCAGATGGGATGTTAAGCTGTGACCCTGTGTATGGGAGAGCCATACCCTGTAAAAGAACATGTTGGATGACCTTGACAGGAAGCTACCAGCTGTCCAGCAACAGGGTCCCCTCCCTGCAACCTTCTCTGAACCCTTGGGATTCTCGTATGCAAAATAGTGCTGCTCAGTGGCAAAACAACCCATCCCAGATAAGTATTTTGTAAGACACTGAAAGCTCTTCTTGAATCAATAGATTCAGCAGAAGTGTCACAATGATGTATGGTATCTATAATTTCATTAATCATTGATCATATATCAGTGACTACACTGAACAACCACAATGAATACGGAAGACCAAAATTACTGACAACTTTTTGTTGCTGCTTTTTGCTTATATTTCCTGCAAGAAATCTTTACCTACTATTCCTATCTTTACTATTATTTCAACTTTTCTATTCCTATCTTTACCTATTATCTTCCCTGACTGTCCAAATGTAAACATTGTTTTTCTCATTGACTTCTTTCAACTGTTATGCTCCTCTGAATGATTCCCAATTACTTTTGTCCTCATGATTTTTATATTAATTCACATGCTTCCAAAGCATGGTAATTCAGTACACATATCTCTTTCATGAAAAATATTTGGTGTGAAATATTAAAAGCATATCTGTTGAAAACATGGATGTAAAAGCTTTTAGGTAATATTCTCTTCCCGTTTCAAGCCAGTTGTTAGGTTTGCCATTGATAATTGACTTGTTTTCAGATAAATGAATGAGAATGTGTTTATTATTGTGTTTTTACTTATATTTTACCACATCAGAACCACATCAGAAGAAGAATTAATGTAGAAATATATTTTGTAGAATAGAATTTTGTAGAAATATATCTTCACCACTGATGGTAATTTTTTTTTAAACACAATGAAGCATATCAGGTGTTTAAGATATACAATAAGAATTTGCATTGAAATTACACCAGTTAAATATTTTTTACCTGGAGTTCAACTCTGCCAGTCGCTGAAAAACAAGAATGAATTATGTGTATCAGTGTGTGTTTTTTTTCTCTATTAACCCTTCTATGTCCAGCCTGAAAAACTGGTTTCCATCCAGAGGCCAAGCTATTTTCTCCCTATGCTCAGCCAAAAAGAACTTTAACTTTAGAACTTTTTGGCCAAATAACTAATGAAAGGAATTATAGCATGTTGTATGCCAAATTAATCAGCATTTAATTCTGGATTTTCTGAAAATAAAGTATTTAACAAAAAGGACGCTATGTTTTATTTTAATAGGACTATTTTAGAGTCATGTAGTAAAAAACATGCATCTGGCAATGAAAATAAAAATTAATTAAAAAAATCTAATAGAAAGATTACAATGCACATGAATAGAATGGCTATATTTCTGAAAAGCAAAAAAAAAATTTTTTGGTTTTAAGTAAATATTTCTCTCATTTTGTAATTTTTTTCTCAGTATCATACTTTGAGAAAATTCCAGGCTTTTAGCCAATTGTGCTGAGTCAAATAAACAAGTCAACTTCAGAATTTAAAAAAAAATAACCTATCAACGAAAATAGGTCATGTTATATATCAAATTAAATAGAATTTAATTATGAATTTTATGAAAATAATATAAACAAATTTGCAAGCATATTGATTTTAATAAGCATTTTTCAATGTGATATGGTGAAAAAAAGGATCTCACTATGCAATTAAGGCTTCATTTTGGAAAACCTGATGAATAAAAATAGTTAAATTATATATTAATCAAAAGGAAATTTCCTCCCGAATAATATAATATTCAACCTGAAATATGATTTTTATATCTTTTAATGATTCTTTTCAGTATTGTATATTTTAAATATGGCCAGTGTGATACAAAGTGACTTGGACTTCTCACATTCACAGGATTTTCTGAACTGGTTATGAAACAGAAAAAAAAAACTTTCTTGGATGCTTTTTTTACTAAACATTATGAATTTTTTCTTTGGATGTTGAAGTTTGGTGATTTTGGCTAAATATAAAAAGGTTTTTGCACCAGAGCAAAAAAAAACATTACATTGTGTGTGGCACAGCCAAGGTACTGAGGGGGGTGGGGAGGTTGCCTTTAAAATCATTCAATATAAACTTGTAAACTCATAATTAAAAAAAAATGAATATTTTTCTAGTGTATGTGTGTGTAGGGGGAGGGGAAGCCTTCCCAAAATTGCCCTCCCACATGACGGCTGATTTCAGTAACAAGGAAGTCTATTTTGCTTCTGTATCCAAGACATTCATTTTCAGAAAACAGTACAAGCTCAATTTTTTTTACTACAAAAACAAGAAATAACAAAAGAAAAATTACATATAACCTAATGGGATGTTAAATAAGATATCCACAACAACTTTTAAGTGGCCTCCGATGTAGCATAACTCAGAAAGATCAATAAATTAGCTGACTGAAAGATCGCTAACTTACAGAAATAAATCTACAGAAATGAATTTGCTTCCGTATCCAAGATCTTGTTTATTTTCAAACAATGATACCAGATCAAAGTTTTACTGGAAAAATAATAAATAATAAAATAAAAACTAACATATAACCTAATGTGATGTGAACACTAAACCTACCATGTTTTAAAAGTTTGAAAAGGTCAAATTGACCTTTTCAAACTTTTGCGTAAAATATCCCACATACAACGTTATCACATCGCTATTTAACTTAACGACTTTTCTTATAATATATATACAATAATTTTTTAAGTATTTACATCCTCTTATTGTCGTTTTTCTGAGAAATATATGTAGCCTGTCCTACCTACCGCAACCAATCAATTTGACCGGTTGAAAGATTTCTGTTATTTAGCCTGGAAACTCAATTCTAAAACTATACAGTTAGTATAAACGAAAGGCTACCAAAGTGTGGCATGACTTCAACTGAAAGTGGAATGAGCCTTTGATACTGATCTGATGTTCCATCCAAGGCTAGGTGTAGATTTACAAAATATATGCCGAACAAACCAGATAAGTTTGGAATCAAATTCTGGTTAGAATCTGTTGTCAATAGCAAGTATGTAATAAATGGATTTCCATATTTGGGAAAGAATGAGAAAAGAGAATATTCAGTTCCACTTGGGGAGTTCATTGTCCACAAGCTAAAGAACCATTCACAGGGTGTGGAAGGAATGTAACCACAAATAATTTTTTTACGAGCATATCATTAGCCACAAAACTGCTAGCAAAAGGAACCACTACTGTTGGAACCATCCGTGGAAACAAGCAAGAATTGCCAAAACTTGCCAAACATGTGAAAGATAATATGGCACGCTTTACAACAAAACTATTAAATCAGGTTATATTACTCTAGCAATTTATAAAAATAAACTAAATAAAAAAGTGGTTCTACTAAGATCAATGCATAATTCAATAGAAACTGAAAAAAGTGATAAGCGTATACTGGAAACGATTAGATTTTATAATAGTACAAAATTCGGTGTAGATGTGATGGATCAAATGCTAAGAAAATACAGTGTAAAATCGAAATCTTGGAGATGGCCCCTCCAAGTATTTTTCAATATTCTTGACCTATCTGGTCTGAAGAAGCTGGTCAGAATAAATGCATGGGTTTTATATAAAGAAACAACGGAGAAAAATTTCAAGGCAGGAATATTTATTCCAGTTAACTGAAGAACTTGCCACTGAATATCAAGAAGGAAAAAGGAAATATACCAAAAACATCAACAAATATAAGTTCAGTTTCACATGTACAAAAAACTTACCAAGCAAGATATTGCAAAGACAACAAAACTACGAAAATCTGTTTTAAATGCAAAAAATATGTGTGCGGCAAATGTACATTTGAGAACTCAATAATTTGTAAAAAATGCATTGAAGATGAATAAGATATGCATTATTTATTTATAAATGCAAGAAACTATAGAACTACTGTTCATTTTTCATTTTGTGAAAGTTGTTTCATTTATTATTTAATTCAGTACCAAATTGATTCCGAGTGGTTAGCACGCTTGGCTACTGATCTAAGGGACCTGGGTTCGAGCCCCGGAATTAGGCATGGATGTGTGTGTCGTTTTTCTGCTGAGGTCTTGCCATCCTCTCAGATCTCCTACTACGGCATATAAACTGACAGGCTCCTGTCAGACCTCTGTGGCAAGCAGCTGCTTGAGGGGGTATTTATTTTTTATTTATTTATCTGCGTTCATTCCTAAAAAAATAACTTTTTTTAAGGACCAGTCACGGTAGGAATAGGTGGTATACATGAAGTGTCAGTAGGTTTAGTGTTAAAATATCCACAGCACAAGTTGTAGGCCAGCCATCTAATGTAGCATAATTATGAGAAGCCAATACTTATCAATTGGCCAAAAGATCACTAATTTATGAAAGTAAATCTACTGAAATGAAAACTAAGGTTTAAATATAAAAAAGTAAATGCTGACTTTAGAAAGAATATCTAGTATGCTGGACCAAAACTAAACAACATGGGAGCCACTTATAGCACATGGAATGGGGTCAGCCATCTGCTCCTTGTTTGCCTCAGTGAACCATATGTAATTAAACGCAGCTGCACCTAGAATTTCTAAGAAGGATGTGTTTACTTCCAGTTTCAATTTAAAGAGTGGGAAAGATGCATAGAATGCTGGGAAAAATAAAAAATTATTTTTTGAATGCTGAAATGGGTTTATGACAGAAAAGAGTGTTAAACAGAAAAAAAAATGGCAGTATGTACTTTGTAATTACTTCCAAAATCTACCATTTTTAAAACTAGCATTTTTTTAGGAGATTTTCGAAAATTTAAGGAAAATTTGTTGATAATAATAGTTCAAATCAAACTTATGAGCTTAAATCAGAAGGTTGCTTCAGCAAATAGGAACGTTAACAAGCAAATTGGCAATACCGTTTAGTGTTTCTAAGAAATTGCAATCAGATGGCTTTATCAAATTATTCATATTGTAATTTAATAAAATATGCATGAAATTAAGAAATAAAATATTATTTTTCAAGCCTGAATTATATATTTTTATTAGATATATATATATAAATTTTAATGGCAATTTTATGTTTAAAAATCGATTTTTTTTTTATTTTTTGTTGTTGTACTAAAAATTTATACAAATGTCCTTGGTCTCTCATTTCAGATTCTGCAAACATATACAGATGGCATGGACACTGGTAGGGTTAAAGATATTAATCCATAATTGAGGATGCTCTACACTGAATCAAACCCTACAAGTTTGAATCAGTGTACATAATCTTCAGTCAATTCTCATTTATTCTTTATTTAGAAATATTACTCTTATATTTATCAGTTTAATGTACTATCTTTCGATAGTAATTAACATAAAATTAGTGTTTAAGTGAAAATTTCATGAGTGTTTTTACTATAATCAGATTAAGAATATTTGTTATCAAAAATAGGCACTATCTTTATTGATTGTAAATGTATTTTTTCAGCTATGCTAGATATTATTTTGTCCCAGGAAGTTCCTATTATTGTAGTTGGAGATCCTAATCAACAGATTTATGGTTTTCGTGGTGCCATAAATGCATTGGAAAATGTGAAGAGTACACATACTTATTATTTAACTCAGGTATGCTCATTCTTCTAACAAAATGAAATTTTGTATAGTGCATATAAAAATATGTATAGATTTACCAATAATCAAAAATATTACAATTTACTGAGTTCAGTAAAATGTCAGTATAAATTCAAAATTAGAAATAGTTACACTTATCAGTGGAAAATAATACTCTTCTTGATTATCAGTATATTGTGAAAGAGATGCACTCAAGCATTGGTGCCAAGTACCCCCCCCCCCCCCCCCCTGAAAAATTTCTATTATATATCTAACAGACAAAATAAATAAGTCTGGGGTATCCTGTTATTGTATGTGAGCTTTCCCCCCCCCCCTGATAATTTAAAAACTTGTGCACTCAAGGTAATAAAAAAGACTTATTTTGTGAATAGGCAAAATTCATATGAATTTTGCATATTTACAGTTCCAAATCCATTTAAAAGAATTTTGCTTTTTATTTGCAACAATATTTCATACCAACAGAAAATGTTTAAAATACTGTGTTTATCTCCAAAATTTTATTTCAAACAATGTGATCAATAAAGCAAGCAAAAACCTTATTATTATTATTAATTTTAAATTGAGATATTTGTTATACAGGATGAACATTGTTGCCATATGATGTAAAATGCCTATTTACTTTCTTCTTAGTCTTTTAGGTTTGGTCCAGAAATAGCATATATTGCATCATGTTGCATTGAAGTCTTGAAAAATTGTAACAAAGAAACACTTGTAGGGAGTTCTAAGGAAGGTAGGTGTATGCATTGTGTGATATTGTGATAGTATTCTTATTAGTCTAGAATTCTGTAATAAATCATTCAAGAATACATTTGGTACAATGGCTAAGAATCACTTTTTAAGAAAAATGTCTGCTCATTCATAGCACTGAAAGCACTTTTTAAGAACTACAAAACCTAAATAAGCCTTCTGTTATAAACTGAGGATTAATGCCTAAATGTGTTTTTAAATTTAATGTAGATCATCCATACATACAATAGTTTTAAAGAATTTGACCCTTTTGTATTCATAAATCCTGTCATCATCTACACTGTTCATGAATTAGGATTTGAGGCATTAATGATCTTTTAATTCATTTTGACTTTATCAGTTGATTATAAAATAGTGTACTGTGTAAGCAATTATGTAAACTGTTCCTATAGATGTGTGTATATTTGTGTGCAGTTTAGAATTATCAGTTTCAAAGAATTAGACCTACACGAAGGTCTATTTTTTTTAATTTCATTAATTTTTTGTACATCATCACTATCTCAGGGCACACAAATTATTTTTTTCTTATCATTCAGGGCAATTTTAATATTACTAATTTTTCATGAAGTTCAATATTATTAGATTTCTTTCAACATTATTGTAATGAAAGAAACCTGAATTACAATGACATATATATATATACCCTTATGGCCAATATTATTAGGTTAAAATTAATGGTAGAAAAGTAATAAGTAAAAAATTATAGGTATAATTATAGGTATATAGTAATAAGTAAAAAATTATAGGTACAAATTAATGGTTCAGTATTATTAGATTTCTTTCAACATTATCGTAATGAAAGAAACCTGAATTACAATGACATATATATATATACCCTTATAGTGGTTAGCGCGCTTGGCTACTGATCTAAGGGACCTGGGTTTGAGCCCCGGGTAAGGCATGGATGTTTGTGTTGTTTTTCTGCTGAGGTCCTGCCAGCCTCACAGACCTTCTACTATGGCATATAAACTGATGGGCTCCTGTCAGACCTCTGTGGCAAGCATCTGCTTGAGGGGGTATTTATTTATTTTTTATTTAATCTAATGAGATTTAATCCAAAATTGCGTAGTTTGCTAGACCAACATGCTATCCAGTAGAGCAGTGGTTCTCAATCTCTAACTAAATAGTAAATCCACAGAGTCACCTTGTTGACTTTGAAGCCAATAAATCAATAGATTGTTTTGTGGAAAAATGAGTTTTGCTAACGTGCAGGATTTGAACCCACATCTCTTCCACTAAACTAATGCTGGTTCTATCACTCATCTACTAATATGACATCACTCTACCCATTTTTGGCACTCCTGGCATCATCTATGATTGGGGAAAGCAACTTCACTTTTAATGTTACACTGAGTAAGATTAAAATATAGAAGTAACTCAGTTTTTCCACAAAGCTATTTATTGACTTCAAAGTCAACAGGTAACTATGTGGATTTATTATTTTGTTGATTAATTTATTAATATTGCTTTACATGAGTGACATTCTTATATGTTTACGTCTTACTCAGTGCAACATACATTCTGACATGAATCTGGATAGACATGGGTTTGAATCCCACACATCTGCAAAACTAATTTTTTCCACAAAATTATCTCCATCTCTTTTATTCTTTGGCTCTCTAAGTGCAACAATCCATTGCGTGAGACATAAAGCCATGATCCCATATGTTGGAGAGACATACCCTGTGCATGTTAAAGAACGCACTGGATGGTCTTGAAGGAGGTTACCATCTGTTCTCTGACGGCCTTTCAAGAATTTTTTGATACTTGGGGTCTTGCACTTTCTACAGACAAAACAACAATTGCCCTTTTGCCAAAAGAACACTGCCACAACTAGACTAATCTCGGCTGACTTGGAAACCTCAGATTGACAAGCTAATCAACTATGGAAAGAAAGCTATCAATCTCCTCAAATGCCTGATTGGACACAGCTGGGGCTCCTCACCTAAACAAATGCTTTATCTATATCATGCATTAATCAGATCCAGATTTGACTATGGAAGCATTGGAATTGACTCAGCCTCCAAAACTAAAAAGAAAGACTAGACACACTGCAACGCAAAGCCATACACATCTACCTGGGCCTACTTCCCACTACTCCTACTCTTTCACTTTTAATGGAAGCTAATCTAACTCTTTTGGATATAAGAAAGACCCATATTCTCTTAAACCACTTCATCAGAATCACCTCCTGTCATTACAAACACCCTCTAACTAAAAAAATCCATCCACAACTCTGGCAAATCATTTATAATATGAACGATTAAAAGCTGTAATTTCTTTGAAGAAGCAATAAACTATGCCAATGACATAAACAAATTTCCCGCACTCCCTGCAAACTGGACATGGTCCTGGCCAGTAATTACCCCTCGTACCCTACAACATACAAAAAGAATGCAACAGGTAACCACCTAAATATCCTATCATGATCTACTTCATAAATAAAACTCTCCCACATCACATAATCATCTACACAGATGGTTCTTTAGACATGCATAACAACACAGCCACAGGAGGCATCTTCATCTCCTCTCACAACATCAGGCAAGCACTCAAATTTCAACCACAACTAATATAATGGAGAAGTATTTAGCCACCATCAGAGAAGCTGTAAAACTCTCAAATTCAGTCATTAACAATACCTACACTGATATAACCATATTCTCAGATAGTAAATCAACTATATTAAACCTAATAAAAATAGTTTCAAAATTTAATAACAAAGGTCCTCATTTACAATACCTTACTGCAGATACATAATCTATACAAAACATACCATGCTAGAATACACATAAATTGGATTCCAGGCCACAATGGGCTGCCAGGCAATGAAATGGCTGATATTATAGAGTAAAATGTCTCTTGACACTGTTACCCCCATCCCCAGTAATAAACATCTACTACACAACAAACTGATGGCACACACAGAAAGCTCCTTCCATAACTACATATCTAACACTGACCTCACCAATTCGAACTTTACAAAAAACATTAACAACCTCCCACAGACTTTAACAATATGTCAATATGTTGGCCCAGAACGTTACAGGTCAAATTACATTGAATTTGCCTTGGGTGCCCTATATTAAACAAATTTCTCCACACATAAAAAAAAACCCTATTGTAAACACTGCACTTAAATTGAAACAGTTGATCATATCCTCATGTCATGCCCACATTACAGCCAAGCAAGAGAAAAACTATTCCACTCAGTATTATCGTTGAGATTTATCTCTGCAAAATTCCCCGCCCTGCCCACGGTCAGTAGGGGACACCGATGGGCTTGGAAAGGCTGCCGTCCATCAGATGGGACGTTAAGCCGTGGCCCCGTGTGCGGGAGAGCCATACCCTGTGCACGTTAAAGAACACGCTGGATGGCCAAGTGGCTGACCTTTGACGGCTGGGAGGCTACCATCTGTCTCCCAACAGCTGTTCCAGTGGGTCCCCTCCCCCAACCTTCTCTGAGCCTTCGGGGTCCATGTGACCTGGCCATTTAGCCCATGGTGTGCAAAAAAGTGCCGCTCAGAGGTAAAACAACCCAACCCCTCCCCCAACCTTCTCTGAGCCTACGGGGTCTATGTGACCTGGCCATTTAGCCCATGGTGTAAAAAAAGTGCTGCTCAGAGGTAAAACAACCCAACTCAGTATCAGCTATAAACCCCAGCCCTCCTACACTGTCGACTCTTCTCCACCCTCCTGTGTCACACTAGATTTTTTATATGGACCCAACTCTTTTTCTGAAAGTGATAGGTGTTTTCCATCGTATCTAATCTACTGCCCTGCTCCTTTGAAACTTTTTCCTTGTTACATAAGATCTGTTGTTTCAAGCTCTACCCCCCTTATCCTGCCTTAATTTCTTGACAGTTGACAGCTAGCTTTTCTCTCAGATGTCTTTTCTTTCCCTATTGCTTACATCTTCCCCTCTCTTCCCTTGCCCCAGCCCATTCCTACATTGACCTTTAACTTCACTTCTACCCACTTCCTGATTGCTGTGCACCTTTACCCCCTCCCGCCCAGCCCATTCCTACATTGACCTTTAACTTCACTTCTACCCACTTCCTGATTGCTGTGCACCTTTACCCCCTCCCGCCCAGCTTGGTTTGAATTAAGCTTTGTGGTCCTCCACCTCCTTTGTACTCTCCTTGATCTTATAACCCTTCCCTTCCTTTGATTCACTCCTTCCCCCTTCTTACCTGCAATCAGAAGCACTAGCGGCACCTTTCTCCCTTTATCCCATTTCCTTTATCCCATTTCCTTTACTCCTTCCCTTGCAGCTACTCACCACACAAAAGGATTAACTTCAACTGCTCTTACACATTGTTTACACCCTGCATGTAGAGATAACAACCATACTATGATCACTACTATGGACAGAAAATCTGACATCCTGCATACCACATGAATAACTCCCACTGAACACAGGAACTAACCCTATCCACAAAGATTCTAAAACTATGTAGACCAGTCATCTGTCATATATCCAGATATAATGATTTAGAATTTACCCTACATTTGCTTGTGAGGAAATAACTAAAAAAACAAATTTCATAAAAAATATAATAGCTTTATTTGAAATCTATTCCACCTTATTCTTTGACTAACTTCCAGCATTTTAGCATCTCTTGCAGCAAACAACATAGCTAAATAATGTTTCATCCCCCCTCCAAAACTATAAAAATAAATAAAAAAATGCACTAAGAATTATACTTATGAACTTTAAAAAATCCACCTATAACAATCAAATACAAATCCCCCTCCCCCCCAAAAAAAACTTCACAAGGCAACTCAAGCAATAGCTTTCAGATACTTTCTTACTTGAAAGACATCGAGTTTCCATTTTTCATTCAACATATTAAATTCAAAGACCTCAAACTCACACCTAACATCCTCTGTGTTGGCAGTTTATTCCCTACATTATAAAGTTATTTGCTTCCATGCAAATAATTGAATTTGCAACAAAAAAAAATAAAAAGCTTCTAGAATATCATTTTTTCAACACACATACCACAACACAGAAACAAGCAACAACAACAATGTCCTCTTAGGACTTGCACCTAAAAGTCCTTCTCAGGACTAAACCATACACATGAAAACCTTCTTAACAACATTCCTTCCACACGACACCAAAAAAAAAAACTCCTCAGGACTGAAACAATCAGACCACATCAGACTTTACATCTTGAACACCAACACTCTTTCACTCTTTTTCTGTTGATATTTCTTCATGCTTTCTGGGCCTTGTATTTGGAAATTTCACTAGCACATGGAGCAATGGCATTATCAAAGTGAAGCAAGGTTATCCAACATCACACCAGCATTACAGACGAAAAATCACCATCAAATCTAGAAACATCCCTCCTTCATAGGAAAATCAAGGCAGATAGCCCTGAAAAAGCCTAACAGCTGAAATTATTTTGTAGATGAAAATAAAATCCTAACAGCTGTCCAGTGGATCCCCCCTCCCAACTTTCTCTGAATTCTTGAGGTCCTTGTGACCTGCCCATTTAGCTTGTATGCAAAAACATGTTGCTCAGAGATAAAACAACTCAACCCTAATACAAATAAAAAATTTTGAGGCTATTCAACCCATCATAATTTCTTCAAATTTTTTGCAGTATTTTTAAGCACAATAGATGAATTTTCTTGCATAAGTTTCTTCTTAGATGTAATGATAAATTAAATAAAAGCAAAAAAAATTGCAGTGGATCCCTTGGCAAAAGCTTCATAATCCCTTGATGTTAAATGTAATCCTTGAGGTTTATATATGATGATTGGGTTCCAGTTTAAGAACCTTAGCTCTAGACCAAAAATTAGCTGTCTTATTTTCCTTTTCAGTAGGATGTTAGGCATTACACTGTGACCATTAAAGAACTGTTGTTCATTAACATTAATAAGAAGGTAATACATAAGGTTCAATTTTTAGTCCTATAATTTGGTTTCATTAAGCAAAATAGATAAATGCAAATCTTAAAATACAATCTAAAAAGAAATGTTTTGAACTACCATTTAGGCTAGTTGTTCTCAACCTATGATTCATGAAGAATGTTCTGCTTTTTTATTGTTTTTTGCAAGGTTACAGAGCCTTTATATGTTTGAAAAAAAAAAGAAGAAATATATTTTAACATGTATAAGGAAACCCTTTTTGCCAAGAATTGGGTCCCAAAAATAGTGTGTGTGTGGGGGGGGGGTTTCTTATACATGGATAGTATTCTTAAATAAAAGATTATATCTTAAAATAAAAATATCTTTGATAAAAAATCAGAGGGTTCCTTATACACGAGGGTTCCTTAAACACATTAAAATACAGTATATCAAGCAAAACTGGTCTATTATAAATATATCCGCTTATGCCATTGACAGAATTTTTTTAAAAGTGTTTCCTGATCCACGGTATCAAGATTTTTGTAGGTCCAGAAACAGTGTCAGTGTTTTTTATTAGCATCAGTACTTTCGTAAACACCCGCTGTTAGTCTTAGAATACATTGTTCAGTATTTTTTCCTTCTTTAAAACTAAATTGGTTTTTAGAAAAAAGTAATCTGCAGTTCTCAGGTTTGAGTTCCAGCTGGGTCAGCATTGATTTATCTCCACAAAACTCCCAGCTCTGCTCACAGTCAGTAAAAGACATCGATGGGTTTGGAAAGGCTGCCATCTGTCAGATGGAACATTAAGCCATGCACCTGTGTGTGAAAGAGCCATACTTTGTGCATGTAAGGTACACACTGGATGGCCTTGACGGGAGGATACCATCTGTCTCCCAACAGCTGTTCCAGTGGGTCCCCTCTCCCCAACCTTCTCTGAGCCTTTGGGGTCCTTGTGACCTGGCCAATTAGAATATTGTGTGCAAAAAAAGTGCCACTCAAAGGTAAAACAACCCAATCCTGTCCTCAGTCGTTAGGGAACACCAAGGGGCTTGGAAAGGCCATCGTCCTGCAGATGGGTCGTTAAGCTGTGACTGTGATCCTGCAGATGGGTCGTTAAGTGTGACATGTTAAAGAACACGCTGGATGACCTTGACAGGAGGCTACCATCTTTCTACCAACAGCTGTCCAGTAGGTCCACTTCCTCAAATTTTCTCTGAGCCTTCTGAGGTCCTTGTGACTTGGCCATTTAACCCATTGTGTGCAAAAAGGTGCAGCTCAGAGGTAAAAACAACCCAACTTTTAGAAAAAAGTTATTTTGATTTAAAAAATTTACACATCTTTTAACAATTTTTTTAATTAATTTAGAAAACACCAATAACAGTAAGATTGGTCTATAATTAATCAAGGATCTTTATCAAAGTAAATCAAAATCTTGTTATGTCAATAGTAACTCGATATCTTCTTTAAGCTTTTCATGTAAACTATGACTAAGTCAAATCTATTTAAATATCTGTTTCTAACAATATGCATTATATATTTAAAGAGTTATAGAAGCTGAAACATTTAGCAAGTTACCTCATTTTGCAAAACAAAAATTAAAGATTGAATAAAAATTATGCTAATGTTTGTTTATCTTAATTTTGCTTTTCACACAGTTAAGCTATATGTCCTTAATTTAAAACTCTGTTCTGAACTCTGTATCCCTATGGTAGTATCAGTCTACAAGTTTGAAATCTATAAAGGAAAACAAACTTACAGCTTATTATTCCACTTGCCTTTTGTTGTAAGGCTTCTTAATCTATGGCTTTTCTTCCTATGACTCCCTTTGCTGCTTTGTATTTCCACTTTGCTTGGTAGTCAGTTTGATGTTATTGTTTTGGTTACCCTTTCTCTTCCCTCTACTAGTGGTGGCACTATTCTTAACAATAATAGGTTATATGTTTTTTCTTCCTTTTTGGAGTAAACAAAAGACTGACACTACTGTAAAGATACACAGTTTAAAATAATGTTTTAAATTAAGGACATATTATTCAAAGTGTTAAAAATGGTAGTAAAGTTTAGCATAATGGTTATTGTTTTCATTTTAAGTTATTTTTATTAGTTTTCTGGAATAGTTATTTAAATTGGCATTGTTGTTAAGTTTCCAATTTTCATTACTATAAATACTAAACATTGTTGAAAATTGAGATTGAAATAGATTTGATTGAGATCTTTAAACTGTCTTCAGCCATATTTTTTTCAGAAAAAAGTTTAAGAATTCAGGGTCCTGTATCTGAGTTACTAATGATATAACGTGGTGCCTAATAAAGTGGTCACTGAGTGTATATAGAGGGTTATTATTAAAGAATATCCATGTAGGAACTCGGCAACTGGGACAGAAGAAGTGAAGAACGGAATCGCCATTTTGACGACAGGGTCAGTTTTGAGAGCACGATGAAGAAAGGCAACACGAGTCATCCTGGCACGGCGATTGTGTTCGTACCCTATTGGCTGAGACACCCTAATGTCCCCTGAAGGACATGTGATATCATCCGGCGGATGGTTCAAACTGGACTTGCGAGTGGACCATGAGACTGTCCAGATCTGTGAGCTTTGTTCTGTATCTAGCAGTGGGACCACTGAAGATTAGCCTGTGTTATATTTGGCCTGTGTTATTTTTGGCCAGTTTTTTAATTATAGCCTGTGTTATATTTGGCCAGTGACTGTTCCGGGTGGGCAGTCACTGTATGTATATAGTTATAGTGTTTGTAAATAAATAGTGTACATAGTTGAAATACATGAGTTTGTGTATTCCTGACAAGATAGGGGCAGGTACCCTTCTACAAAAGCTCTCACACACGCACACAGATAAAAAAGAATCCAGCCCAGACAGGCAGAGAAGTGTGCCATCTATAATCCATATTTTAAATGGCTACATTTTATTAAATAATTAAGTAACCAAAGTAATTGTGTGTCCAAAATCTCAAGATTTTATCTAGTTATGATGGTGTGAGATTATTACATGCAATGCCATATCAAGATGTTGTGGTGGAACATGTGCACCAATAGTCCAAAGGTGAATGTTTCATGTTCACAAATTCATAATTGTTTATTGCATCTTTTGGTTTTTGTGGAAAAAACAAATAATGGCCAAATTTAAAGAAAAGAATCAGTTTACCTGCTGCAAATGTCACACCAGACATGATGAGCAGAGTATGGATGGAAGATGAATATTGCATAGGTATTTTTTGACACAAAATGAAGCTTTGAGAGTTTCTTGACATGTGTACAAGTCATTTTTGTTACTTAATTATTTATTAATTGTATAATATACTATGTAAATATAGTATTAAAATGATCCTGTATATGTATGTGTGTGTGTGTATATATATATATAAATATTCTGATTCACAAATTGTTAGTGGTCTTCAACTCAGTTGATCACCTTTCCAATATCTTTTTAAATATGGATGTACTAAATTTGTTAAAAATTAGATTTGAATTTATGAGGTTTATGATGATTTATGAAAAGCGAAATTATGAGGCAGGATCACCAGCTGTATAATGTTATTTACAAACTGATTACTTTCTTTTATAGCTTCCGTCTTTGGAAAGACTTCAGGTCAATATGCAATCATTGCAAGAACCAACAGTTCTCTTTTTAATGAAGCAGTTCGATTATGCTGTCTGAAGTCAATAAGAGAAAATGAGCCACCAACAATAAGAGGTGCCTTTGCTGGTGTGAGTTTTTGTATTTTTCTTTACTGTATAATTATTGATTATATGAATTGCATTCAAATTCCTTAGATTTATTAAAAATGTTTTGTGAAAGGAAAAAGGGAATTACAATTCTAAAAAGACATTACATGTTAATAAGCTTCTAGTATATTTTTGTAAGTCTGGAATTTAATTTTAATTTTAAAGTTTTTTATATTCCAAATGAACAGTAAAATTTTTATTACAGTATGCATAATCTGTTTATTTATGTAATTTTACTCCTAATGTTACTCCTACTAAATCAAGACATCAGAAGAACTACCAAAAATACTTCGTAAAAATATATGAATTTTTTTAAAATAAACCAATATTTTAGTTTAAAGGAATTGGTATATCACAATGTTAGTTGTTTAAATTGTTTAATTTCTACAATTTCACTCATACTTTCACTGTTAATTGTGAAATGTAGAAATTAAACAATTTAATATTTTAGAAAATAAGCATTTACAAATCCAATCCATTTGTGTTATTTTATATATTTGAATCTTGCTCTTTATTTCTCTTAATATTTGCAGAGAAAAACCCCTTAGTGTCACTTACGAAAAAACACGTAATTCACATTACTTTAGAAATCATTTTTGAATTGGCACTCATTAGCTGAAATGTAATCTTTGGCATTACTTAAAAATTTACATTGATTATTATTTTTTTTTTTAAATTTCCTCTCAGCCATTGCAAGAGTACCATTCAGCTGCCTGCTCCAAAGGTCTGACAAACCATATAGGGCAAATATGACAGTACCATATTGAAGATCTGTGAGGAAGGTTGAGACATCAACAGAAAGGCTACAAAGAAAAGAAATAACCCTACCTTATCAGAGGTTGTCCCACTGATTAGTAGTTAATCTCACTAACCACTCAGCCATCTCATATAAGTTTATTTACCAAATCATTTTACTTTTCACTCTCTTTTTAGAAAATATTCAAAAATTTAAAAGTTTATAGCATTTATCTCCAGGTAAAGGTTATGACCTCTTGTATTCTATTAATAGAAAATAATTTTAGTTACATTAGAAATGAAATAACTGTGGAAAATTATTTTTCAGCTATTTGAATAGTTTATAAAGTGCTATTATAATCTATAGGAGTGCAATGAATATCATAATTTTGTTTTTCATGGGCTATTCATTTCACTATGCACATGTTAAAAAAGCACTTTAAGAGGAGAAATGCTATCTTATATAAGGATTTTAATTTAAGAGGCATTTGCAAAACTTTGGTATAACCATATAAAACATTTAATAACGTTCTGTCAGTAAAATTCGAAAGAACTCAATAGCATAGATATCATGTCTAGCATCATGTACTATCATACAATGGGACGGGGGTGGCTCAGTTGGTAGTGCACCAAGCTCATAATCTGTAGTTCCCAGATTCGAGTCCCAGCTGGGTCAGCGTTGAGATTTATCTCCACAAAATTCCCCACCCTGCCCACGGTCAGTAGAGGACACCGATGGGCTTGGAAAGGCCGTTGTTCATCAGATGGGACATTAAGCTGTGGCCCTGTGTGTGGGAGAGCCATACCCTGTGCATTAAAGAGCACACTGGATGGCTTTGATGGGAGGCTACCATCTCCCAACAGCTGTTCCAGTGGGTTCCCTCCCCCCAACCTTCTCTGAGCCTTTGGGGTCCTTGTGACCTGGCCATTTAGCCTATTGTGTGCAAAAAAGTGCCGCTCAGAGGTAAAACAACCCAACCCAACAACCATTAAGTTATCTGTAGGTGACTTTGTTCATTGTGGCTACCAATACCAAAAGGGCCTATCACCCCTCCCCAAATTGTGAGAGTTAGTACCAACTTTGGCATTGAAGTCACCTCTAACAAGGGTAATATCTACTTTCTTGATAGAATTCAAAATATCTTGAAGTTGTCTGTAAAACTTATCCTCATCATCATCATCATTCTCAGTGATCAACAAAGTCTTTAATGCTTGTCTGAAATTTTGCTGTAAGAAACCTTTCATTAATGCACTCATATCCTAGAAGAGCATCACTAGCGTGTCTGCTAATAAGAATCAGACCTACGCTTTGGAGATGCTTATTATCTTCCTTCCCTGAAAAGAGAAATTTAAGATTATTTTTAAGAATCTGATCTTTATCTGTCCATCTGGTCTCTTGCAAGCCGAGAATATCTAAATTATAAATGTGCAGAATCCTCACATTTCAACTACCTATGGAGAGAAAATAGTTAGTGGGATGTTTAAAGAAACTACGTTTATTGAGAAAGGGAATGCCGATAAAATCAAACAGCCCCCTAATCGCATGCATTGGACAAAGACCCATTCCCCCAACTTCAAGATATTTTGAATTCTATCAAGAAAGTAGATATTACCCTTGTTAGAGGTGACTTCAATGCCAAAGTTGGTACTAACTCTCACAATTTGGGGAGGGGTGATAGGCCCTTTTGGTATTGGTAGCCACAATGAACAAAGTCACCTACAGATAACTTAATGGTTGTTGGGTTGGGTTGTTTTACTAAAGGTTGAAGCCACCTACACCGGCAGACTTCCTCCAATGTAGAATTTGATGATGCCCGTAAAAGCAAGAGTTCAGGTACCTGCATTGGCCTCTGCTCAGTATTATCCACCAACTGATAGAACATATCTTATGAATCTATTCACTTGGGGTTGTCAACCCACAAACAAACAGAAAACATTGCAGAAGATTTTCCCTCCGCAGAAGCCAACCATTTCAGCAAATTCAGGATCCATAATCAAGCTCAGAGCCTTATTCCAGTTCAATCCAGTAGGTTTATATGGTCAGCATCTGCACTCTGTGTAGTTGACCACTCCTCAACAAGGTAGAAAAGAAAGAAAAAGTAGATATAGTTGTCTAGATCAGTAGGCCACACTAATCTGGCAGCCCTTCTCTTCCATATACATCCACAAGAGAGTATCTCTTTTGAAAGGTACTAACAGCCTGCACCACAAGAAGGCAGGGTTGGACATTAGGTGTTAGGTCAGGCCAGTTCTGTGTCATCACAGGGGATTAGGGCATAGCTCTCCTTCCAGTGACTACCTAGCTACCATTTATAGACTTCTGAGTCGGTACCCATGTGCGGTAAAGCCATACCCTGTGCACGTTAAAGAACACACTGCATGGTCTTGTCGGGAGGCTACCATCGAAATTCCAACAGCTGTTCCAGTGTGTCCCCTCTCCCAACCTTCTCTGAGCCTTCGGGGTCCATGTGACCAGGCCATGTAGCCCATGGTGTGCAAAAAAGTGCCGCTCAGAGGTAAAACAACCCAACAACCCAAACAACTATCATACAAATTCTTTATTTTAGACAAATGGTACAAATTCTTTGACCTCATACTACATTGGCAGAAATTGAAAAAAGAACACCATTAACAATTGAAGTGTAATCTATGAGATTTATTTAGTAGAAACAACTTGTTGTGAAAGGACAGTGATCATATGTGTGAAGTGCTTCAATGTTTATTTTACCTTTTAATGGGTATTACATTTTACAGAAGGCACATTTTAATAAGGTGTTGAACCTCCTCGAGCAGCAATACAAGCTTCCAATCGGGCATGTAATTGGTCGTACAAATGTTGGATATCACACTGGGGGTACCATTCCATGCACTTTCAACTTGGACATGTAATTCAGTGATGGTCGTTGCCTGCCATGGTCCACAGAAGGATCTTTGACTGATCCAGTCCCAGACATGCTCGATTGGAGACAAGTCTGCAGAGCGTGCTGGCCAAGAGAGTTGGTGCACTGCCTGAAAAGCATGTTTAGTTGCCTGGGCAGAGTGTGGGCGTGTGTTATCCTGCTGGAATATTGCATTTGGGATTATACGCAAATATGGCAGGATGACCAGCTGTATATCACTGATGTACGAATTGTTATTCAGTGTACAAACACCAAACATATACAAGAGTGATAGCTAATCATTCCCCATACCATGATGCCCGGTGTGGGCTCTGTGTGTTGCTGGCAGATGCACGATGAAAGAAGCCGCTCACCGTGTTGCCTTCGGACGCATAAAGGATCATCAGATGCTCCTAAGCAGAATCAGCTTTCATCACTGAAAACCACAGACTGCCATTCTTCCCTCTAATGAACTTGTTCTTGACACCACTGCAAACATACTCGACAGAGACGAGGTGAATGTGGTAACCATGCCAGCAGCATGCATGCCCATAGTCCTGCTTCCAAAAGACAAATTGTGGATCATTCTTGTAGACACCCTTGGCACTATAGAGGATCGAATTTGTGATGCTGTAGCCATCCGCTTTGCCACCGCCACCCTCCTGATATACCGTCCTCTTGTGCGTCCATAACTCTGTGTTGCCCGGAAACACATCTGTGAATGTGCGAATGCTCTTCTGACCATTGATGCCACCACTGCCGATACCTGTCGTCCAAGAGGTGTGCAATTTGACAAAAAGACCAACCTGCTTCCTGAAGACCCACTATACGAACTCTCTCAAACTCCACTAACTGAACAATTGTTGCATGCCTGCGTCATCCAGGTATGGTAGCTTCTTCAAAGAGCACTGAACAACACAAGATGAATAACTTATTTCTTCATGCCCTAGTCCTTAAATACACACTGCATACATTTGCATGTTGTCATCCCCAATGGCGTCATTATCATGGTTTCTGCTGCCCTTAACTATTAACGTATTATAATATAACGTTCCTGAAGGAATTTCTTCTGGGTGTTCTTTTTTCAATTTCCACCAGTGTAGTTATAAACATAATTCAAATAAGTAGTGGTGTTACTTTTCAAATCCATAGAATGTCCCAGAATACATCGAGACATTCACAGATCATGTCAGTAGATTAACTCTTTTCCTTACTATTTCTTTTCCCCTCGGTGTGAGCTCCTGTATGCTGTGAGGGGACCACCCTGTGAAGGTTCCACTGGCTCGGTTACCTTCACAGGGTCCTGAACACTCACACACGTGTTTGCCGTGCACGGAGACCCGTGTCCCGGGAAAGGAGGATCCTGGTAGTTGTTCTGGGGTCCCCGTCTTCTCTCCTCAGCTCATGACTGGTGGGTCCCCTTTGGCCACCTTGCCATTTGGGAGCCTGTCGTCACGAGGCTGGGCAGCAGTTTTCGGGGCCTCTGCTATACACTGCTTTGGCCTCTGCTTCCGGTAAATGGGAGCTCTTGGGGTGGCCCCCCAGGAGCAATCGGCTGGTGGGCAGGTCCTGCTAGGGTCAACCATGCAGAACGATGAGTAACCTTGCCCACTGTCTGGGTGCAGATTTGCAAGTTTCCTCACAACTTATTTTCCTTTTGTTGTTATCCTTTCTTTGTGAGGCCAGTTTGGCCATTCACAATTTTCATATTTTTCGCTTTGTTTCTTTTGTGTAGAACGTTTTTGTTCTGCACATTTCTCTTTTCATTTTCCTTTTGTTTATTTGTGAGGGCTTGGCTCACTGTCTGTGTGGGTATAGTGCCTGTGTAGCCCTGGCGCCTGACTGGGCCAGGCCCAGTCAGGACCCTTGTTGGGCTCCGTGGAGGGTGGGGACAGCAGGCACTGAACCACACAAACTCAAACATGAGAGAGAATGATGAAATAAATGCGATCAATGCTGCTAAGAGGGCTTGATATGAGCCCCCATCTTCCCCATCTCCGCTATCTCTGCCATCGTCTTCTGTGTCTGTCTTCGTTCCCGAGATTCCTGATCATCCACTCCACAGGTGATTCAGGTACTTGGGGACATGTCCCCATTTTTGTTAACAAAGGTTTGAAAGCTCTAGCAGGAGAGCCAAAATCCGTAAAGCGCTTGCGATCTGGCGACTTACAAGTTGAGACCGCTTGTTCGAAACACTCTTAACTGCTCCTGAAAGTCAAAGAGATTGGCGGGATGTCTGTCGAGGTCACTTCCCACAAAACTTAGAATTCCTCTCGGGGTGTGATCACTGAGTGAGGCCTCAAAGTCACCGAGGAGGAAATCCTCTCGGAGCTCACTCCCCAAGGAGTAACAGCGGGCCACCGGGTTTCAACTCACCGTGATGGTAAATTGATACCTTCTCGGGTACTGATTGTAACCTTCAACACGCCACACCTGCCTTCTTCCATCAAGGCAGGTTACTTGCATTGTGAGGTATGGCAGTATATACCGAACCCTCTGCGCTGCTTTCAGTGTCAGATATATGGTCATGCCCGCACAGCATGCCTGGGCAAACCCACATGTGCTAGCTGTGGCAGTAAGGATCATCTCGATCCTGACTGCACAGCAGAAAAGGCATGCTTTGTGAACTGTAGTGGTGAACATCCGGCATATTCCCGCGACTGTCCAAAGTGGAAGGAGGAAAAGGAGGTACAACGCTTCAAGGTCCTAAACAACATCTCTTAAGCTGAGGCAAGAAAGCTCGCTGCACCACCCACCCCACCTGACAAGGTTTCCTATGCCAGTGCAGTCATTGAAAAGACCATCGTTCCAATGACTTCAGTGGCGGTGCAGACTGATATCAGTGTACCACCAACTGAGTCGTTCTCACCTGCAGCAAAATACCTCCTCACGCAGGTGAAACTGAGGGTCGACTTCGATATCAACCCTGGTTTCCATTCCTGCAACTCAGCCTTCCACCTGTGGAGGTGGTAAGGCCTCCTCCTCCCTGTCCTCAGACAGCTAGACCTTCCAAACCAAAGGGGCCCCCACCAGGGCCCAAAAAGAAACTAATCTCTCCTCCATAAAGGGTGGTCACCGATTCATGTCCTTCGGACGATTCCGAGGACATGGATACCAACTGCCCCCTATTTACTAAACTGTCCTCTGTGGCGGTTAAGTTCAATAGGAATTTGTCGTCTGCCACTCTTCTAAGTCCTGAGATGGCCACACTCCTACAATGGAATTGTCATGGATTCCAGAGGAATCTTGACAACATCAAGGCCCTCCTTCAGCACACCAGCCCATCTGTGTGTGCCTGGAGGAGACTTACTTGCAGACAGTCACAGATCCCATGATCTGGCACTTTTCCATAGTTCGCGGGGACCAGGATGGAGATGGTCCAGCTCGCGGAGGTGTCGCCATCCTCGTGAGCAACCATTCTCCATTCCAGGTCGTACCACTCACCACCAACTTAGAGGTGGTAGCCATCTGCCTCTTTGTGGAGTTCTTGCTGACTGTCTGCTCTGTATATCTCCCACCTGGTAGCATCGTCTTCCAGGAAGATCTTGATGATCTCGTCTCGCAGCTGCCGTCCCCCTTTCTCATAATGGGGGACCTCAATGGACACAGTCCACTTTCGGGCAGCGCTGACACCAACGGGAGGGACGGAATCTTGGAGCAGTGGCTCCTGAATCCTTCTCCCTGTTGAACACCGGTGTCAGTACTTACTTTCACTCCCAACCTGCACTTTCACTGCCATTGACCTTACCATCTGCTCCTCCTCGATCCTTCCACTCTTTACATGGGAGGTCGTGGACAACCCTTACGGAAGTGATCACCTCCCTGTGGTGTACACCATCTCTCGTGGGGGGCCTTTGCAGCCCTTCACGCGTCTCATGGTGGAGGCTTGATCAGGCTGACTGGGGTGGTTTTTCCTGCTCTCTGAACTCGATGACCACTCTGTCAGCCAGGAGCCCATCAATGTTACAGTGGTGATTATGGACTGTATCGTAGATGCAGCTGCATCCACAATTCCTCAAACTTCAACACGGTTTCCTCGTTTTCGAAACTGTGGTGGAATCCAGATTGCACTGCAGTTCATAAGGCTCAGAACAAGGCTGGGGGGGGGGGTCAGAGATATCCGACGACCCCCAAACCTCGAAGCGTTCAAACACACCAGGACAAAAGCTAGTTTCGTCTGACGCCAGAGCCAGAAGAAATCTTGGATCAAATATACCTCTTCTATCACCCACACAACCAGTTATAAGGTCATGTGGGATAAAGTTCGGAAGATGGGTGGGAATTACACGTCCCACTCATTATCAATCCTGGAGCACAATGGACAGGCAATTGCTGATCCCAAAGCAATTTCTGACACTCTGGGGGAGTCATTCTCCTCCATTTCTTCTTCTTCATCTTACTCCCTGAGTTTCTGGCCCAGAAGGGCAGGGTGGAACGTTCTCCGCTGTCCTTCCACTCTAATGGCCTGGAGCCTTACAACAGGCCATTCACAGTGGAGGAACTTTGCCTTGCTCTGCACTCCTCTCATGCATCTGCTGTAGGGCTAGACAATGTCCATTATGCCATGCTCCAACATCTCTCACCATCGAGTAAGGATCGACTATTACAACTCTTCAATCGCATTTTTCTCGAGGAGCAGGTTCTGGACTCCTGGCAGGAGGCCATCATCTTGGCCTTCCCGAAACCAGGAAAGGATTCCAAGATTCCTTCCAATTATTGTTCCATTGCGTTGATGAGCTGCGTGTGCAAGGTGTTGGAAAGAATGGTAAATGCCAGACTTATCTGGTATTTAGAACATCACAACCTTCTTTCCAACACCCGGTGTGGCTTCACAGGCAATGGTCAACTCTTGACCATCTGATATGCCTTGAATCGGCTATCAGAAACTCATTTTTACATAGAGAGCACCTGGTGTCAATTTTCTTTGACATCGAAAAAGCGTATGACACAGCTTGGAGATTCAGCATTCTTCATGATCTCCACAGCTTTGGCTTGAAAGGTCACATGCTGATCTTCATCTTCAACTTCTTATCAGCATGTGCTCTTCATGTTCATGTTGGCAACACTCTGTCGCGGCCATTCCCTCAAGAACAGGGTACCACAAGGCTGCATTCTGAGTGTTATGCTATTCGCTGTCAAGATTAATTATATTACTAGACAATTTCCTCCATCAGTAGACAATGCCTTCTATGTTGATGACTTTAGCATCTTTTGCTCTTTGTCCAGCATGAGGGTCATTGAAAGACAACTGCAGATGAACAACTGCCTGAACAATCTTTCGGTTTGGGCGACTGCAAACAAGTTTCGGTTCTCCCCACAGAAGACCTCTTGTGTGCACTTTTGCCACAAGTGTAATCTTCACCTGGAACCCAAGCTACAGCTTTGGGGTCACATCATTCCAGTTGTGGCAGAGACCAAGTTTCTTGGTCTCATATTCGATCGGAAATTGACCTTTTTACCACACATATGCCATCTCAGGTCCAAGTGCATGCAAGCATTGAACATCATCAAGATCCTCTCCTCCCTTTCTTGGGGACCGATGTTCTTTGCTCCGCCACTACTGTGCACTTGTCCGATCAAAACTGGACTACGGATCCCAGGTGTAGGACTACGCCCGGGATTTGGTGGTAAAGGTGCTGGACCCCCTCCATCACCAGACTCTCCGTGTTTGCACGGGAGCTTTCCGCACCTCGCCAGTCCAGAGTCTATACGTCGAGACCGATGAACCCTCTCTATCTCTTCGCTGTCAGCAGTTGTCCCTATAATATGCATCTAAATTGCAATCCCTGCCTGGCCATCCCACTTGGGACTGCATTTTCAGTCCAATGTGGAAAATGCTTTATACAAATCGGCCGACTGCCATTTGTCCGTTTGGTTTACGAGTCCAAGGCTACCTCAGAGACATCAACACCAGTCTTGATAGCATCTCACAGTCGACAGGAGAGCCTATTCCACCGTGGCTCACTGTTACCCCTTCCTGTGATTTTTCCTTGTGCAGGATGGGGAAGGCTTTTACACCCGACTGTGTGTACTGGCAACTCTTTGCCAGCCATCGTGCTGAGTACCCTGATTTCTTGCCTGTCTTCACAGATGGCTCGAAGTCCGGCACATCGGTGGGATCGGCCATGGTATGCTGTGATGTAATCATTGCAGATCAGATCCCACTGCAGTGTTCCATCTTCACTGCAGAGTTGCATGCTATCAGTCTCGCCTTGGACCATGTGGCGGCTAAGCATCATCATCGATGTGTGCTTTACACCGACTCGCTTAGTTCGCTACAGGCTTTGATCTCGGTGAGGCATCGGCCTCATCCTGTTCTTTCTAAGATCTGGCAGCCACAACCACGATTCACTTCTGTTGGGTTCCTGGTCATGTTGGAATCAGGGGCAATGATTTGGCAAATGTTGCTGCCAGGTCAGCCACGCCCCTATCCAACTCTCTGTTGCCGGTTCCATATCTGGATTTCCGGCAGCATTTTACGATCGAGCTCTGGGTACAGTGGCAGAGATCTTGGTCAGAACAGCTTAGGAACAAGCTCTTTGAGATCAAACCTATCATCAAACCATGGCAGTCTTGTTACCGCAGGAATCGTAAGGAGGAAGTTGTACTTGTTCAGCTCTGCTTAGGTCATTCGTTTCTTCTACGGGTGGACGATGTACCTAAGTGCGAGTTTTGTTACACCATTTTAACTGTGAAACATATTTTAATCGAATGTCAAGCTTTTAACTTTGAAAGACGCTTGCTTTTTAACTTTCACAACTTTATGTCCGAACCCCTTACACTCGGACACCTTTTATTTGATCATTACATTTTATTGTCAGTTTTTTGCTTTTTTAAACATTGTGGTTATTTTACTTGACTTTGATTTTTACCTTGTATTATTTTATCTCACCTAGGTCTCTTACACCTGGAATTATTTTATTTTGTATTTTCAACTTGTTTTACTGTACTTATGCAATTGTTATTTCTTATTTTACCATTATACAATTTACTGCTTTTGTTTTAAATTTGGTTGTGGGTTTCCATGTCTTTTATCTCTTATATTGTCTTTTGTTTGGTGCATTATGGCCTAGTCGCTGATGCACCATAAAACCCAAAACAATCAACCAACTACTATTTCTTTTTTCTTAAAATAAATTTGACATAATTGTATGAGGTTGGCTTACATACAGTATATATAAGTATAATATTAGTTTTTTTCATGAACTGCATTTTAGAGATATCACACAACAGTTATTATAGTTGTTCCCCGAATAGTCAATTTCGCTTCCCCGACACCAAACATTAGTATATTTGGCATGGAGCAATCACATCCTCCTCCTCCTCCTCCTCCTCAAGCAGCCATGGGCTACAGAGGCTCAACCGGATCATGCAATTTAGTTCTCCAAGCATATCTGTCCTGAGCTACATCTGGACATCAATTCTAATGAGGTCCTGTTTGATGTTGCCCACTGCGTCCTAGGTCTCCCCCTCTTTCTGAGGCCTTTACACACACTATTCATAGCCCTGTTTATCCATATGAGCAACATGACCAAACCTATAGCGTTTCTGCACAATATGCTGCTCAAAGGAGATTGCCAACTCCTTTTCCTAACTTCATCATTACTTACAAAGCTGAACCACCTAATGCCCGAGATGCCTGCATAAGCATCTAGAATCAAAAGCATCAAGTTTCCTGCCATCTTGATATTACAAAGCATCCAAGTTTCAAAATCATAACTAACCCTAGGAAGAACCAAACTATTATACAGTCTATTTTTAGTCTTTAGGTGTATATGCCTATTTCTGCACTCTCTCCATAGATTCTTAAAAGTCCTGGCAGCAATGCCTGTTTGTCTATTAATCTCACGCCACACATCACCAATATTTGTTACATAACTCCCAAGATAATTAAACTGAGACACCTGCTCAAGAGTGGAACTATTCAGATTAACTGAACCACACAGCCTGCCTGACCTATTTTCATCACTTTAGTTTTCTCTCTGTTTATAACCAAACTATTCTACTCCAGTCTCATCAACAGCTCAAATGAAAAAGTTCATCTCATCATCATCATTTGCCAAAAGGGCTAAATCATCAGCATAATTAAATCATAAATTTTCAGATCTCTAGACCATTTAAGCCTAAAATCTTTCCCTTCCAGTGAATTTCGCATAACATAATCAATAACCAAACTAAAGTGAAAAGGAGACAAAATGCATCCTTGTTGAACACTAGGAGCAATGCTAAAACAATTGCCACAAGCCTTACCAACTCTCACACACGACTCAGTGTTGTTATAGAGAGCTTTCAATATGTTAACTAACATGTGATATTCCATACGATCTCAGAATCAACCGCAATTTATGACAATCAAGAGAGTCTAAAGCCTTTTTGAAATCAGCAAGGCTAGCAACCAAAGGTTTCTGAAACTAAACATTTCTCAAGAATCTGCCTAAGGGATAAAATCTGATCTACACATCCCCTACTACTTCTGAATGGAGAATTAGTTATTTGGGGTTAATAACTGTTGCCTCAGTTAATATATTTCATTAGCACCAACTGGTGTATATTCCCACTGGATTCTTAAATTTTTATTAATCAAGATTTTAAGTATAGTAATGCAGTGAACTAGGTAATTCTGTGCTTTATTGCAAAGTATACAATGCCACAGTGTTTGAATCTGCTCATTATGCAATTGCCCATCAACCATATTCTTAATTCTTTTAAGCACAATCATGCAAAGAACTTCCCTGGAAAAGTAGTCTGGTACCCCTATAATTATCACAAGGACTTAGATCATGTTTTTTTTTTTGAAATAGGGATAATAATAGCTCTGGTAAAATCCTTAGGAACAATGCCTTTATCATAAAAGATATTCAAAATTTCAGTCATTCACGTGGTAACTGAAACATTCCCAGCTCTTTTCCCATTCCCTTAGTAATTTCATCTACCCCTGGGGATTTATATAGTTTAAGTGTAGAAATAGCCAAAATAATTTCAGATTGTGTTATAGGACCAACATTAAAGCCAGTAATGCATCTATCATCATTACAAACAATGGGAGCAGAACTAATGATATTGTTTAGAACATCACTGAAATGCTCAGCCCACCTAGCCATGACAGAATCCTCACCGTCTATAATAACCTTACCTTGTTTATTCTTCAATCCCTGTATACCTGTAGGTGGAAAGGTAAATTTTCTTTTCATAAATACAGTGCACTGTGGCATTGTATACTTTGCAATAAAGCACAGAATTACCTAGTTCACTGCATTACTATACTTAAAATCTTGATTAATAAAAATTTAAGAATCCAGTGGGAATATACACCAGTTGGTGCTAAATGGAAATTCATTCACTGAGCTATCAGAATGTACACCATTGAAAGAATGATAAGCATTCATTTTGTTGTAGTGTTTTATAAAGTAATATATTTTTGTATGTCAGGAAAAGTTCAAATCTTTTGGTATAAATATATAGGTTAGTCAACTTATGTGTTACAAGCTGTTTTTTTTTAAGTGGTAGAGATAAGCTTGTGTTGTATTTTAAGGTTCTGAGACAAAATAGAAATTTTTTATAAACTTTTAAAAGTCCACATTGCTCTGTCAAATAATGAGGTGTAAAATTTTACTCAGTAATTTCAAATGATACAAGGGTAAATTATTGCATAATCTGGATTTTCTCTTTGAATAATTTTACTATACCTTGTGCCATCCTAAAATGTTTTTTTTAAATAATGTTATTAAAATGTCTTTAAATTGTCCATCCTTGAGAAGAATAGCTATTGCTGACATGAAGTATGAGATAAAACACCCATAACAGTATTATACCACTCTTGTTTGTTGAAAATTAATTGTATGCTAGAAATATATTAACTGAGGCAACAGTTATTAACCCTTCCAGTGTCCAGCCTAAAAAACAGGTTTCCATCTAGAGGCCAAGCTATTATCTCCCAATGCTCAGCCAAAAAGAACTTTAACTTTAGAACTTTTTTGCCAAATAACTAATGAAAGGAATTATGGCATGTTGTATGCCAAATTAATCAGCATTTAATTCTGTATTTTCTGAAAATAAAGTATTTAACAAAAAGGACAATATGTTTTATTTTAATAGGACTATTTTAGAGTCATGTAGTAAAAAACATTCATCTGGCAATGCAAATAAAAATTAATTAAAAAATCTAATAGAAAGATTACAATGCACATAAATAGAATGGCTATATATTTCTGAAAAGCAAAAAAATTTTTTTTTGGTTTTAATAAATATTTCTCTCATTTGTAATTTTTTTCTCAGTATCATACTTTGAGAAAATTCCAGGCTTTTAGCCAATTGTGCTGAGTCAAATAAACAAGTCAACTTCAGAATTAAAAAAAAAATAACCTATCAACAAAAATAGGTCATATTATATATCAAATTAAATAGAATTTAATTATGAATTTTATGAAAATAATATAAACAAATTTGCAAGCATATTGATTTTAATAAGCATTTTTCAATGTGATATGGCAAAAAAAAAGGATCTCACTATGCAATTAAGGCTTCATTTTGGAAAACCTGATGAATAAAAATAGTTAAATTATATATTAATCAAAAGGAAATTTCCTCCCGAATAATGTAATATTCAACCTGAAATGTGATTTTTATATCTTTTAATGATTCTTTTCAGTATTGTATATTTTAAGCATGGCCAGTTATACAAAGTGACTTGGACTTCTCACATTCACGGGATTTTCTGAACTGGTTATGAAATAGAAAAAAAAACTTCCTTGGATGCTTTGTTTCTAAACATTCTGAATTTTTTCTTTGGATGTTGAAGTTTGGCAATTTTGGCTAAATATAGAAAGGTTTTTGCACCAAAACAGAAAAAAAAAAAGCATTGCGTCGTGTGTGTGGCACAGCCAAGGTACTGAGGGGGGCGGGGAGGTTGTCTTTAAAATCATTCAATATAAACATGTGAACTCATAATTTTAAAAAATTAATATTTTTCTAGTGTGTGTGTGTGTGTATGGGGAGGGGAAGCCTTCCCAAAATTGCCCTCCCACATGACAGCTGATTTCAGTAGCAAGGAAGTCTATTTTGCTTCTGTATCCAAGACATTCATTTTCAGAAAACAGTACAAGCTCAAATTTTTTTTACTACAAAAACAAGAAATAACAAAAGAAAAATTACATATAACCTAATGGGATGTTAAATAAGATATTCACAACAACTTTTAAGTGGCCTCCAATGTAGCATAACTTGGAAAGATCAATAAATCAGCTGACCGAAAAATCGCTAACTTACGGAAATAAATCTACAGAAATGAATTTGCTTCCATATCCAAGATCTCATTTATTTTCAAAAAATGATACCAGATCAAAATTTTACTGGAAAAGTAATAAATAATAAAATAAAAATTAACATATAATCTAATGTGATGTTAAAATATCCTCAGCAACAAGTTGTAAGCCAGCTATATGATGTAGCAAAACTATGAAATATCAATGCTTATCGATCGGTGAAATGATCACTAATTTCCGAAAATAAATATACTGAAATGAAAACTAAAGTGTAAATATAAAAAAAGTAAATACTAACTTTGAAAGGGTATCCAGTGTACAGGTCCAAAACACACTACGCATAGCACACGGAACGGAGATAGCATGTGTCAGCCATCTATGTCTTGTTTGCCTCGGTGAATCATAACTTATTAAATGCAGCTGCAAGCAGAATTTCTAAGAAGTATGTGTTTACAATCGATCCATAGTAAATACACAGATTACCTGTAGAGATAGACTTCAAACATTAGTTAAAATATTCTGAAAAAAATTTATTGCCGACATGGTAGGAATCGAACCCACATCTCTCCAGATTCATGACAGAGCGCACAGCATGAATCTGGAGAGATGCGGGTTCGATTCCCGCCCTGTTGCCGATGAATTTTTTCCAAATATTTTAACTAATGTATGTGTTTACTTCCAGTTTCGATTTTAAGAGTTGGAAAGATGCATAGAATGCTGGGAAAAAATGATGAAAATAATTTGGGAATACTGAAATAGGTTTATGACAGAAAAGAGTGTGAAATGGGGGGGAAAATGGCAGTACTATTTTGTAATTCCAAAATCTATCATTTTTAAAAATAGCAGGTTTTTTTTTGTTAATTTTTAGGAGATTTTTGAAAATTTATGGAAAAATTTGTTAATAATAGTTCAAATCGAACTTGTGAGCTTAAATCAGAAAGTTGCTTCAGCAAATAGGAATGTAAACAAGCAAATCGGCAATACCATTTAGTTCTTTTAAGAAATGTCAATCAGATGGCTTTATAAAATTATTTATATTGTAATTTAATAAAATATCATCATCATCATCATCCTCAAGCAGCCATGGGCTACGGAGGTCCAACCAGACTGCGCAGTTTAATTCTCCAAGCATATCTGTCCTGAGCTACATCTGGCCACTGTACACCAATTCTAACAAGGTCCTGTTTGACATTGTCTGCCCACCGCATCCTATGTCTCCCCCTCCTTCTGAGGCCTCTAGGCACACTGTTCATAACCCTATTCGCCAATCTATAATTATCCATACGGGCAACATGGCCAAACCAGCGGAGTCTCTCTCTGCACAATATGCTGCTTAAAGGAGGTTGCAGACTCCTTTGCCTAACCTCATCATTAGTTACAAAGTTAAACCACCTAATACCCAAGATACTGCGTAAGCATCTAGAATCAAAAGCATCTAGTTTCCTGTTATCTTGCTTACACAGCGTCCAAGTTTCACTACCATAACTAACCCTAGAAAGAACCAAACTATTATACAGTCTAATTTTAGTCTTTAGGTGTATATGCCTATTTCTCCACAATCTCCATAGATTCTTAAAAGTCCCGGCAGCAATACCTATTCGTCTGTTAATCTCATGCCGCACATCACCAGTATCAGTTACACAGCTCCCAAGGTAATTAAACTGTGACACCTGCTCAAGACTGCAACCATTCAGATTAATTGAATCACAACCTGCCTGACCAATTTTCATCACTTTAGTTTTCTCTCTGTTTATAACCAAACCTACTGTACTACCAGTCTCATCAACAGTTCGAATGAAAGAGTTCATCTCATCAACATCATTTGCCAAAAGGGCTAAATCATCAGCATAATCAAATCAGAAATTTTCGCATCTCCAGCCCATTTAAGGCCAAAAGCTTTCCCTTGAAGTGAATTTCGCATAACATAATCAACAACCAAAATAAGAGAAAAGGAGACAAAATGCACCCTTGTCGAACACCAGAAGTAATGCTAAACCAATTGCTACAAGACTTACCAACCCTCACACATGACTCAGTGTTATTATAGAGAGCTTTCATTATGTTAACTAACTTGTCTGGTATACCATATGATCTCACAATCAACCACAAATTATGACGATCAACAGAGTCGAAAGCCTTTTTGAAATCAACAAAGCTAGCAACCAAAGGTTTCTGAAACTCGAAACATTTCTCAAGAATCTGCCTAAGTGAAAATATCTGATCTACACATCCCCTACCACTTCTGAATCCACATTGCTCATCACGCAATTGCCGGTCAACCAGATTCTTAATTCTATTAAGCACAATCATGGAAAGAACTTTACCTGGAACGGAGAGTAGGCTGATACCCCTATAGTTATCACAAGAACTGCGATCACCTTTTTTGAAAATAGGGATAATAATAGCTCTGGTAAAATCTTTAGGAACCATGCCTTTATCATAAAAGTTATTCAAAATTTCAGTCATCCAAATGGTAACTGAAACATTCCCAGCTCTAAGCATTTCCGTAGTAATTTCATCCACCCCTGGGGAGGAAGAATGGGGCCATTTTAAACAGGCTTTTTTGGAAACTAACAGTACTCTTTTAGGGAAAAAGGAGCAGAGGAGGCAGAATTATTTAAGTGATAAGGCACTTGAGCTTATTTCAGAAAGAAGGAACTGCAGGAATGTCCTTAATCAGTACCCTACTAGTCCTAATAGAAAGGATTACAGAGAGCTTAATAAACGTGTAAAAGATCAGTTAGCTACTGATAAGAATCTTTGGCTTGATGGTTTGGCTGACAAAGCTGAGGAAGCAGACAGCACAACAGCAGAGAGCTGTACCAGATAGTTAATGTTTTGTGTGGTAGAAAACGAACAGGTATACAGGGATTGAAGGATAAACAAGGCAAGGTTATAGAAGGTGAGGATTCTGTCATGGCTAGGTGGGCTGAGCATTTCAGTGATGTTCTAAACAATGTGGTTAGTTCTACTCCCATTGTTTGCAATGATGATAGATGCATTGTTGGCTTTAATGTTGGCCCTATAACATCTGAAGTAATAAAATATGCATCAAAATAAAAACAAAATATTATTTTTCAAGCCTGAATTATATATTTTTATAAGATATATATATATATAATTACAATGGGAATTTTTATTTAAAAAAAAAAACGCTTTTTTTTGTTGTACTAAAAATGTATACATGCGTCATTGCCCTCTGAATTCAGTTCTTTCGAATGCATACAGATGACATAGACACTGGAAGGGGGCTTTTCAGCCATACTAGTAATTCACACTGTAATTTATCCAGTATCTTATATATTTTTCTATTACATTATCCCTCTTCTCCAGTTGCCATTTACTCAAAATTTGCATCACTCATAATTCTGAAAAGTTCATATTATGTTACTTTATATAGAGAAAGAGTATAAGAATACTTTGTATCAGAAGCTATAATAAAGTATCAGTTAATTTAACTTCTGTGGCTTATTTTTAGTATACCCTACTCAATTCATTTGTTTAATTATTAAGTTTTTCAATATGAAGTCCTCAATTCAAAATTTGTTGACAATATGTTCACCTTTTAAATATTAAGTTTATATGTTCACCTTTTAAATATTAAGATTTTAGTAATTCTTAGATGCTGATTATAAGGAAATTCTTATTCCTAAATGTAGTCCAAAAATGTTCGAGAACACATACAAGTATCAGCAATGTGGTAAATTCCATCTCCAGAAAATGAATATCACTAAAGATGACCACTACAGTCAAGAGTTTCTAGGACTACCATTGAATTATTCAGTTCAGGAAAGCTTTTGGAATATTTAATAACTAAACCCTTGTGTTTTTAGATAACACCTTTTATCTTGTCTGAAAGGACCTTAGGTTCTAGTGGTTTGTAATTGAACTTTTGTTTATGTACAATGCAAGATTAAAATCACCTTTAAACACTTGTATAAATTTATGTATGATCTGAAAAATTGTCTCGTTAATGAAAGCCCAATAGGAGAGCCAAGATGAGGACAATTTAGCAAAGTCCAATTTAATATAGTTGTAGATACACTTACTGTTCCAAGTAGTAGGAAATGAATGGTTCTAGAAGAACGAATTCTGGAGCAATGAACAATAACTACATGCAACATCACACACAATAGTAAATAACAAGAAATTGTATAAAAACATCATAAAACAGTAGAAACTTATTGATGGTAAAAACATATCTAGACTTCGAAATGTACAATACATTCTTCTTCAACGAAATGATGGTTGGTTTTATATCACATTCGTTGTGAAAAGGTATATTTGAAAAAAAAAGTGAAAAGGTATATTTGAAAAAACATTAATGTAAGTTTTATAATATATCATTACTGAGATGCATGGGAATGAAGTATCATTATAGTAGGAGATGTCATATTGATGCACTTTTTTTATTGTTGTAGCATGTTATTAGGAAATTGATGATATTTCTTGTTGATTAAAATGTTTGGATTAGGGTAGTTTTTTAATAGGAGTTTCCAGGCTGTAGGTAAAATCAGTAGTTCATCATTGCAGCATAATTCTTTGTTGATATGGATTATTATTTTTTCACTGCATGAAAGTTTAAATTAAGTATCAGGATTGGAAATGATTGTGGCTTCTTCAAAGATTGGAGTTGCATTATGTTTGATAATATATTAGATAAAGCTGTTGCTGGTATTTTTTCTTAATGTATTTATAATCTTAAAGTCATTCCAGTGTATCTAAGTGGTGATTTAACATCTTTATTGGGATTGGTTTCTTTTAAAGGAATAAGATAGACACCTCCTATAGGGATATAGCAGTCTCTGTCTTTCAAGACCAATCATAATAAAGTGATGGAAGATTTAATTGTAAAAATTACTGTGAAGTTGTAGGTTTCATGATGTTTTTGATAGTATTGTTCAAAGCAGGTAAATATGATATAGAGTTCACATATTTAAAGGCTATGTCAGTTGTTTTATTGGTGGTATGATGTTGATTGTATACACAAGTACCATTGAATTTGGAATAGGAAACGTTATCCAAATTCAGTACCGCAAGTCCTGCATTTGCATGCGTGTGTGGCTGAATCTCTGGTGATATATAGCTGTCAACTTGGCTTCCCCAAGCATTCTTTGTGAGAAGCGTAATGGGATTTGGCAGATGCATTTGACAGAGGACAGATTGTAGGTGCCCGACAGATGGGACACTCGATCTCCGAAATTGTCAACAAACTTGGATTTTCTCATATGACAGTTTCAATAGTGTTCTGGGAATATGAAAATTCCGGCAAAAAAAAAAGCACATGGATAAACTGCAAAGGACAAACAGCCTTGAATGATCGTGGGCTTCGCCATCTGACCTGGATCGTACGGATCAATAGGGGCCAGACATTATCTGAAATCACCTCCCATCTGAACACTGGTTCAGCCGGGAAGTCACTGCACAGACCGTGCAACGCTCACTTCATTGCCTCGGCTTCAGGAGCTGCCAACCTATGACAGTCCCACTTCTAATGGCATGACACCGGGCACAATTCCTTGACTGGACTAAAGAACATTGAAACTGGACCATCGAAAATTGGCAATGGATAGCTTGGAGTGATGAATCCCGATTTAAAATTCATCATGCCGGTGGGAGACAGGGTATGGCACCAACCCCATGAAGCCATGGATTCTGCATTTCAGGTTGGAACAGTACAAGCTAGTGATGGTTCAGTGATGTCCTGGGGTGTCTTCAGTTAAATGTCTGTGGGTGGATTGTATGTGTACTGACGACTCTCAATGCACTATGTAGAACTATGCTGGTATGTAGAACTCGTGGCTGACCATTTATACCCATTTATGGCCATCATGCATCCCAATAGAGATGGCATCTACCAGCAAGACAACTGTTCATCTCACAGGTCCAGGTTGACTACTGCATGGTTGCAGGAGCATTCTGCTGACTTTGAAATTGTAATTTGACTACCTAGAAGCCCAGATTTAAATCCCATCTAAAATCTTTGGGATACCATGCAGAGTTTTTGGGCCCATGTTCCATCAGCGATGGCCTTGAGAGAATTCTGGACAGTTCTGGAGGATGCATGGGTCGCCATACCTGTGGAATATTTACACAAGCTTGTGGAATCCTTGCCTCGTCATGTGGCAGCCGTTATCAGGGTCAGATGGGACCCAACTTGTACTAGATTGCTATCCTAGTTCAGTGGCACTTCAGTGTATTATTATATTAATATACTTTCTCACAGCAGAATGTGATATAGAACCAACCACCATTTTGCTGAAGAAGAGCATATTGTATATTTCGAAATCTAGATATATGTTTTTACCATTGATAAGTTTCTATTACGTTTTATGATGTGTTTTATACAATTTCTTGTTATTCTATGTTGTGTGTGATGTTGCCACCAAGTTATTCCCCATTGTTCCAGAATAACATCATCTAGGTCATTCATCTAGAAGTTACCATTCATTTCCTACTACTTGGAACTGTAAGTGTATCTTCAACTACATTAAATAGGACGTTGTAGTTGCTTGCTTGTGCTTTTATTAACAAGATAGTTTTTCAGATCGTACATTAATTTATACCAGTGTTTAAAGGTTATTTTAATTTTGTATTCTACAAATTATGCACTGAGATTGTTGAACTATTTTGTTTATGTGTTAGAACCTTTAGAAAACAGTGCAAAATGCTTCTAATACAACGTGAAACATTCTCTATAGTTCTGTATATTGCTCGTAATTTGCTTACACAACTGTTGTTGCAAATATTTTCAACACATGATGTCTACATATTTATTGATGTTTTGATTTTCAGGGTATAGCTTCATATGGTTTTGACCAGCTTTTAGACATTTACAACTTGATGTCATTACCTGAAACACCAGGTTTGTGATTTCATTAAGTATATTTGCAATAAATCATTAGTGTTACGATTTTCCATGTTGATAAAACATTTCTACCTATGGCCGAATGGTTAGCAAGCTTGGCTACTGATCTAAGGGACCTGGGTTTGAGCCCCAGATAAGGCATGGATGTTTGTGTCGTTTTTTCTGCTGAGGTCTCACCATCCTCACAGACCTACTATGGTATATAAACTGACAGGCTCCTCTCAAACCTCTATGGCAAGCAACTGCTTGAGAGGGAATGATTCAACCTCTATGATTCATTCATTCATTCATTCATTCATTCATTCATTCATTCATTCATTCATTCATTCATTCATTCATTCATTCATTCATTCATTCATTCATTCATTCATTCATTCATTCATTCATTCATTCATTCATTCATTCATTCATTCATTCATTCATTCATTCATTCATTCATTCATTCATTCATTCATTCATTCATTCATTCATTCATTCATTCATTCATTCATTCATTCATTCATTCATTCATTCATTCATTCATTCATTCATTCATTCATTCATTCATTCATTCATTCATTCATTCATTCATTCATTCATTCATTCATTCATTCATTCATTCATTCATTCATTCATTCATTCATTCATTCATTCATTCATTCATTCATTCATTCATTCATTCATTCATTCATTCATTCATTCATTCATTCATTCATTCATTCATTCATTCATTCATTCATTCATTCATTCATTCATTCATTCATTCATTCATTCATTCATTCATTCATTCATTCATTCATTCATTCATTCATTCATTCATTCATTCATTCATTCATTCATTCATTCATTCATTCATTCATTCATTCATTCATTCATTCATTCATTCATTCATTCATTCATTCATTCATTCATTCATTCATTCATTCATTCATTCATTCATTCATTCATTCATTCATTCATTCATTCATTCATTCATTCATTCATTCATTCATTCATTCATTCATTCATTCATTCATTCATTCATTCATTCATTCATTCATTCATTCATTCATTCATTCATTCATTCATTCATTCATTCATTCATTCATTCATTCATTCATTCATTCATTCATTCATTCATTCATTCATTCATTCATTCATTCATTCATTCATTCATTCATTCATTCATTCATTCATTCATTCATTCATTCATTCATTCATTCATTCATTCATTCATTCATTCATTCATTCATTCATTCATTCATTCATTCATTCATTCATTCATTCATTCATTCATTCATTCATTCATTCATTCATTCATTCATTCATTCATTCATTCATTCATTCATTCATTCATTCATTCATTCATTCATTCATTCATTCATTCATTCATTCATTCATTCATTCATTCATTCATTCATTCATTCATTCATTCATTCATTCATTCATTCATTCATTCATTCATTCATTCATTCATTCATTCATTCATTCATTCATTCATTCATTCATTCATTCATTCATTCATTCATTCATTCATTCATTCATTCATTCATTCATTCATTCATTCATTCATTCATTCATTCATTCATTCATTCATTCATTCATTCATTCATTCATTCATTCATTCATTCATTCATTCATTCATTCATTCATTCATTCATTCATTCATTCATTCATTCATTCATTCATTCATTCATTCATTCATTCATTCATTCATTCATTCATTCATTCATTCATTCATTCATTCATTCATTCATTCATTCATTCATTCATTCATTCATTCATTCATTCATTCATTCATTCATTCATTCATTCATTCATTCATTCATTCATTCATTCATTCATTCATTCATTCATTCATTCATTCATTCATTCATTCATTCATTCATTCATTCATTCATTCATTCATTCATTCATTCATTCATTCATTCATTCATTCATTCATTCATTCATTCATTCATTCATTCATTCATTCATTCATTCATTCATTCATTCATTCATTCATTCATTCATTCATTCATTCATTCATTCATTCATTCATTCATTCATTCATTCATTCATTCATTCATTCATTCATTCATTCATTCATTCATTCATTCATTCATTCATTCATTCATTCATTCATTCATTCATTCATTCATTCATTCATTCATTCATTCATTCATTCATTCATTCATTCATTCATTCATTCATTCATTCATTCATTCATTCATTCATTCATTCATTCATTCATTCATTCATTCATTCATTCATTCATTCATTCATTCATTCATTCATTCATTCATTCATTCATTCATTCATTCATTCATTCATTCATTCATTCATTCATTCATTCATTCATTCATTCATTCATTCATTCATTCATTCATTCATTCATTCATTCATTCATTCATTCATTCATTCATTCATTCATTCATTCATTCATTCATTCATTCATTCATTCATTCATTCATTCATTCATTCATTCATTCATTCATTCATTCATTCATTCATTCATTCATTCATTCATTCATTCATTCATTCATTCATTCATTCATTCATTCATTCATTCATTCATTCATTCATTCATTCATTCATTCATTCATTCATTCATTGGCCAGGGCAAATACCTGGAAGTCTTCCTCATGTTCCGCAAACCATTCTCGAACAATCTGGGCAGTGTTGCATGGTGCATTATCCTGCTGAAAGAAGGCCCTACTAGAGGGGAATACCATTGTCATGAAAGGATGTACCTGGTCTGCAATGATGTTTAGATACGTGGTAGATGTTTTCTGCACATGAATGACTGGACCCAGGGTTTCCCAGCAGAACATTGCCCAAAACATTACACTTCCTCCACCAGCTTGTTTTTGTCCCACAGTGCATCCAGTGCACACTTCCCCAGGTAAACGACACACATGTACCTGGCCATCCGCATGGTGCAACAGAAAATGAAATTCATTGGACCATGCGGATGGCCAGGTACATACCTTCTTCCAATCATTCAAGGTCCAGTTTCGATGCTCACATGCCTACAGTAGGCACTTTCGATGGTGAACCAAGGTTAGCATGGGCGCTCAGAGCGGCCTGTGGCTATGCAGCTTCATTTTCAGCAGGGTTCAATGTACTGTGTGTTGTGACACATTACTCCCATCACCAACATTCAAATTATGGGCAAGTTATGCCAGAGTATCCCTTTTGTTGGCTTGTACCATACGGGATAGCCATCGCTCACCTCTAGCATCAATGAGCCATGGTTGTCCCACTCCTTGCCGGTGGTTCGTGGTTTTTCCCTCCTTGGACCACTTTTTAAAATTACTAACCAAGGCTGACCTTGAGCACCCCACCGTCCTTGCCATCTCGAAAATGCTCTGACCAAATCATCTGGCCATTACAATTTGGCCTTTGTCAAACTCACTTAAGTCCTCTGCCTTTCCCATCTGAAGAACAAGAATAACATTGATTAACAGAGCTCATTATCAAATGTTATTTATACCATTTCATGACCTTCACATGTGCCGTTGTTTACCTGCAGTTACTTCGATTTGCATAAAGACACACTAGCTCATGTTATATAAGTGTAAGCTAACTTTGAAGCTCTGGAACTTCTAAGCTAAGTGTTTTATGAGTAAATGTAGTGGAAGATAAAGATCTCAATCATAATGTGATGCCCCTCGTTCACTTTTATTTTACCTTAACCAGTTTTGTTTAATTTACGTTATATTTATCATTTTGGGGATTTTTATTTCCTTTTTGGCATCACAGCGCTCGTTTCCAAGTGTTAGGAGTTGCGCTTGCACAACTCCGATCATCCTACTGTCACCTGCTAAAGCGCGGGCACAAGGACACGCCCCCTCTTGCGTCATAGCTTGCACCGCTCATCAATTTATGTAAATGTCTTTCCCAGCGTGCAACATGACATGTGCCGACTTTGTACCTCTTGTTAAAACTGGTGACATGCTAGTCATAGTAGCACATAGTAAGAAGCTCAGCATAGCACAGCACAGTTAGCACAGCATAGCACAGAGTCAGAGTTAAGAGTTAGTTAGTGAGTACAGCACAGTAGTAGACAGTCAGCAGCACATATCACGTGTAGCACATAGTAAGTGCACGTAGAGCACAGCATAGTGCTAGAGAGCTTAGTTGAGCGCACAGTTAGTGCATGATGTATCTTCTTCATTGAAGTTTTGGTGAGTGATTTTTTGGAAATAAATTTGTTTGTTATTTAAACCTTTTAAATCTTTACTAATTTTTTTCTCTTGAGCAACGTTATTTGGTTGATCAGTATTTAACATTTACGTTTTGACAATCATTTTTTGAATTCTTACTCATTAACACTCGCTGGTCGTGGTTTTGAACCCTAATTTAACTTTATTTATTTACTTGGCAATTTGTTAATTATTGCCTGGCGCCCGACTGAACTATCCGGAGCATAAAACTATTTGGATCAGAAAAAGGATCCAAACTTATAAGTATTTTGCATTTCTTTGGAGTGTTACAGAGTCAAATAAAAGAAGTGGTGCCCGAACAGGGACTATCCAGAGCATAAAACTATTTGGATCAGAAAAAGGGTCCAAACTTATTAGTATTTTGCATTTCTTTGGAGCGTTACAATAGCTATCTAAATTTCGATTTTCAATAATGTTCACTTTAAATGCAAAGAGTTATGAACTTTGAATATTTAAAAACAACAATTCAAGTCTTATGAAAATCGAACTTGAGACCTCCTGGTTACACTTCATTTGCTCTACCAGTTAAACTAAAGTGACAGTTCTTTCACACTTGCTTAGTTAAGACTATGAAGGAAGGTAGTAATGTAGACATTACTTTCATGTAATTCAGTGGCCAAGGCATAAATATGCACTGTTAAAACCAGTCAGGAATTCCCTAATAATTATTCATCTAGCAGATACACCTATCCCTCAATTTACATGGTATTCAGTTTACACAGTTTGATTTTACACAATCAAGAAAATGCAACCAGTTTCATTTTACATGATTATAGACTTATTTTTACACAGTACAGATGAGTTTTTTTTATGTAGGTATGTATAATACATATTATGAAGCAGCAGTGGTATAATATCAGTGGAGACTATTAGACTAAGTCTTCCCATAATAAAATCAACTAAATGGTTTTAGTTGATATTTATTTTGAAGAATAATTTGATAATACTAAATTCCCATATTAAAAATATCAGCTACAAAAAATTATATTTATATTCTTTTGCTCAAATTGTGTTCTTGCTATTGTAATGCAATATCTCTCGACATCTTAATAAAACCTGGTTTGGATTGACATCGACCTCTGATTCTTTCAGGCTAGTAAACAACTTGTTTCACCTCATTTTCAGCAGCAAGTTTAATTTTATAGACTATGTAAACTAAATATGGTTGATTCATTTGTATAGTATTTCATAAAACACCACAATGCTTCTTTTGTGAAATAAAATTTTAAGCTTTGGTGCAAATTCTTAATTTTTATTCGATTAATAAACTCCTTCTTTCGAGTTTAATCTTCAAATTTTATGGTGTATAGGGTAGGCTCAGTCAGTAGCACATCAAGCTTATAATTTGCAATTCCCAGATTCAAGTCCAATTGTGCCAGTATTGAGATTTATCTCCACTAACCCTTACTGCCCTCTGTAAGAAAGTGGACATCACTGACAGGCTTGGAAAGGCTTCTGTGTATCAGATGGGATGTTAAGTTATAGTCCTATGTGCATGAGAGTCATACCATCTGCATTTTAAAGAACAGACTGGATGGCTTTGAGAGGTTACCATCTAACAGCTGTTCATTGAGCTCTCTTCCCCTCAACCTGCTCTGAACTCTTTGTGATCTGGCCATTTAGCCCATTGTGTACAAAAATTACCATTCAGAGGTAAAACAACCCAACTTGCTGGTATACATCTATATTGACAATGAGTATTTTTTTTGTGACTTTGTGATCCAAAATTAAAATAACATGAGAAATTAATCTAAACTTATCTGATTTAGTATAAATAAAATACAAAATAATATTATGTTAATGTTTATTATTGCTGTTGAACTGAAATTTGAAATAAATTTGTTCAAATAAAACTTCAATATATGTTTTATTAACAACAATGTTTTTTTTTAACTTATCCCCCCCTATTTTTCCCCCATAAGTTGTTGCTCTTGATTTGCCTGGTTTCAATTTAAATAGTAGTTTTCTGGAACCTATTTAACATGCAAATCAGGATGGGCTTATTGGCTTTTTCTACTTTGTCTGAACTGTAGTTGAATGTTCCATCATGTATTCAAGATATGTTTACCAACTTTAATTTCAAAGGTTAAAAACATTTTACTTCTCTTTATTTTCAAAATCTTTAACCTTTGAAGTTTTAATTGTTTAAACTTTTATTGGTATGGAAAAGTCAGCAAACTGTAGGAGTTTCAGATTGAATAAGTACCACAGCATCATTTATGAAATGTCACAAATCCTTTGAGACAGTAAGAGACTTAAATTATCTGTACAAATATACTATTAATTAAACTGAAATTTTTTATTTAAAGTTAATTATGTAAAATTCTTTTTGTGTAAAATGCTTATGCTTTTTTTCCCTTTTAAATTAAAATTTTTATAAAGAATAATTGAACTTTTTTTTTGTTTTCTGTAATATAGGTGGTGGTTCAAAAGAATTGAATCTACAAATAAAAAGTAAATTTTTCCAAAGATTTAAAACTTTTAAAGATCTGCATGCATATGCAAAAAGAGCAGATGAAAAAGAGTTGTTAGGAAAGATTTCTATTGTGTTACAGTACAATACAAAAATCCCTGAATATGTAGCAGCGATTAAAGAAAAATGTAGTAATTCATTAGACTTGGCAAGTAAGTGCATAACTCTTTTTTTCAAAATGTTAGTTTTCTGTTTTCATTATATTTTTTGTGATGAGATCTACAAGCTGTCAATAATCCTATCCTTAATTATGTTGTTTAGTGTAAAAACACATAAAGATAATATATAAGTAGGTTATGGATGATTGACAATAGGACAATATAAGCAACAGTTTTTTTACCTTGATTAGTGTCTTTAAACAAAATAGTAACATTATATTTTTTAATATGTTATAAAAGTAAACCATTTAGACCTTAAGAAAAACAGAGTAAAATCACATTTAATTGAAATGAAATTTTCTTGCCTCTGCCATTACTAAAAAGGATATTGATGGGCTTTCTGAGTCTACCATTCATCCAGTAAAATGTTAAACAAAAATATTAAGTATCATAAGTTTGAAATTATGTTCTTCCCACAAATATGTAATGTAGATATAATTAAATCCTAAGAATGGATATAACTAAACATCAAAGGAGACTACTCAGCTAATGAAGTTAACAAGGGTTAGTGAGGGAAGAAATGAACAGAACTAGAGAATAAATATTAAAACTAAATTGCTCAGTGAAATAATAAACTATGTAGAGTAAGATATTAAAAGCCATAATATATTTATTGTTTAAAAACTTTGTACAAAAGAGATGTAATATCTTGAATCATTTTCTTCAGGTTGTAATAAGTGTATCAGTATTATTTATAAAATGTTATCCTGTTGCATAAACTGAACAGGGAAAGAGTTAAATTGTTTTTAAACATGATTTTACTATTAAAGTAGAGTGCTATATTAATACAATAGTTACTTATACTGCTTAATATGCTGTTGCCGTATTGGCATTAATATAATTTTGCCTATTACTATTTTGATTTAACATAACATTTTATCACAAAAATATAAGTACATCATGACTTAATATAGTAATATTGAAAGTACATGGGATGTTACCATTTATACAAGATATTATACTTGCTTCTGGATGTTGGTTGATGTAAGTTGTGTTGTCACTCAGTACTAGTGTATACACGTTCTGGTTTTTAGATCATTGAAGACACCGCACTTGACATCACTTGCTGCTGTTAGTTATAGGCTGGCACACTCGTTATTGATGTTGCAGAATGGTCTACCAATCCTTATAGCAATTTGATGTATTATACTAATAAAATTCAGTGTAATGTACTGTTGTCTTGAGCAAGATGTCTCATGAAATTGTTGATTATTGAAGAGGTACTTGATTTTCATCATCAATGCTTGACTTTGTTGGAGGAGCATAAGTAAGACTTCATATGAAAGAGTTCCATGAAACATAGTTGTGATGCACTGCCTGAGTGCTATAAAGAAATGTTACATACCAAGAGAAAAAAAAAAAGCCAAGGAATTGGTCCTGGACTCCCATGTCTCTGTGTTTACATTTCATGAATTATAATTGGTTGGAGTCTAACCATATCTCATTGAAATACATGTTATACATAATACTCCCAGAAAATGTGGATTTCACTTATTGTGACTTTGCTGAGAATGTATCCACTATATTAAGCTGGGGTTCCTATACATTATTAGGTATAAGTATTAAGGGGGGACCCCTAAAGGAACATCTGAGAGCAAAATTATTAACAGTTTTACAAACTTTGAGACATTGACTATATCGTAGGATTTTTTCAAAATTAAAAAAATTAACTAAATGACAGGATTTTGAAAAGAAAAAGTGATTTTTTTCCTTAAAAAAGCACTAAATTGCTCGCTAAACATTGAATAATTAAAATATCAAAAAATCCTATGCTAGGTTTTAGATAATTTGTTTCTACACATTAAAAAAAAAAAATATGTAAATTGGATGAATTGTTCCCAAGATCCGCACTCTACCAGTTCAAAAAATGTTTTGAGAAAAACGCGTTTAAAGATTTAAGTAACATTTACTTTGTGATTAAGTAAGAATGATCACTCTGTTTTAGACAGTTTATAACTCATGTGGCTTAACAACTTCTGGAGACAACAGCAACTAACAACAGTGCCATCTGGTGTATAAAATATTTATTTCATTTCTGGATTATATGGTAAAAAGGTTCCCTACCATTATTTTGATTAGGCACATCCAATACATCAAGTATAACAAAGAAAGGATCGCTCCCTTCTCATCCAGTCTAGCGGCCTTTTTACCGGGATTGACACGACCTCGTATTTGTCACTGTAACTTCGTAAGGAGTTCGAATTTTGAAAAACTGTTTCATGACCATATTCTACACTTCATAAACATTCGAAAAATGCAAAAAACAACAACAAAATATCGATTTTTTTTTTTGAAACCCTCAGGTTGAGTCTCCCTTTAATAAGCAGTTCATGTATGTACATTTTGTTCATTATTCTCTTAAGTGGCATTCAAGAAAACATTTAGAAACTGCTCTCAAGAGAGAGACTAATAATGGTAGAGGAATCTTGAAACAATTTATTCTGTCATATCATTAAAGTGAGCACAGTGAAGCAATATAATATATTTATCTGATTTATATGAAGAGGCATATGTGATTAAGCTTAAATAATGTAAATAAATTATCACTTTTCATTTGTGGCTAATGCATATTGTTGATGAATTTACTTGATAGCAGTTGATTTATAGAATATATCTATGTGACGTTCTTATTTTCTATATTATTTTTTTTCTTCAGATACTGTATTCAGCACTGCACATAAGTCTAAAGGTCTAGAATTTGATACTGTTTGTTTAACTGAAGATTTCTCTATTGGAAAGATTCCTTTTGAAAATCCTCATATTAGTAAGTAATGTGTTTTACCATAATTCTTTTAATTTTAATTATGTAATTATAGTATACTGCTCAAAGTGGAAATTGCAACACTAAGAAGAAATGAAAGTAGAGATACATAAATCTCAGGAGGCAGTTGACCATCAGAGATATGCAAATGGTGAAAAGGTTTGCAGCAAATGAATACATGACACCCAACCACGCTGTGGATAAATACTGGGTGCCCACTAGCTCGTATTGTAGCATGACCGACAGTGAGGTTGAAGTGCATTCTGCAAAAATGTTTCAAACATTCATTGAAGATGGTGGCAGGACTCTTATGCACAATTGACCCCATCTGAGAGAGAGCAAATCATTGATGTGTGAGAACTTGGATTGAACTTTCGAGCGATCGCCACATGGATGGGATGCAATGTGAGCATAGTGCAATGGTGCATCTCACACACAAAAAAAATGGAGAACGAAATGACACGAAGGACAGGTATTGACCAGCACTCCACACCTGTACACACATGTAAAAATTACATGCTTTGTAGGAGGGTCATTCGTAACCTTTTCATTACAGTGACTGTGCCGCAGAGTAATTTGTGGACTGCTGCAAATACCATTATCTCCACGCAAACTATTGGACAATGTTGCATAATGCAGGAATGAGGATGAGACATACAGTGCAGTAACATCACCTGTTTCTCCACTTATGTCGAGCAAGGCAACATTGAACTATGGAATGAAGGAGAGTGTTGTTCATAGATGAGTCTTGATTCCGTTTCAGCATGCCAGACAGCTGTTTGCCCACATTGTGTCAGCATCATTGATTTGAGGGAGCTTACTCCATTAGTCACCATACTGCTCCCCACCATGGTACAATGGGATGGTATCACGTATGGCAGCTGGACACCACTGCTCTATGTTTCTAGTCTACTAACAGTAAAGCATTATATTGATGGCATCATTAATCCTGTGACATTACCCTTACCATCATGTCTGGACTGATTCTACAGCAGAACAATGCCACTCCACATACTGCATGTGCAACAATGGACAGTCTTCAAGGTGTGAACATTCTCCCATGGCTGCCATACTCTCTGAACTTGTCACCCATTGAGCATGTGTGGGACCTTATGGGTTGCAGTCTTTGCCAGTTCCCTCTGTGGTGAACCTGGTACAGTTGCATGCCCACTTGGATGCTGTTTGGAATGCCATACCTCAGGACACATTAACCATCTGATTGATGAAATGCTGAGATATCTACAGGCTTGTATAATCACCCAAGGTGGGCCTACTATGTACTGCTCAATCTGCAATAAATGCACGTACCTTGTGTTCTCGCGTTTAATATTTTGATCATTTGCACATCTACCCTCATGGTTTCCATCCTGTCAGTCCTTTCACTTCCTTTATGGTATTGCGATTTCCACTTTGAGTAGTGTATAAACCTCCCTATAATAAAACATAATCTGAAAAAAGAATTTATGACCTCAATATTGAATTAAAAGCTTTATTTGGTGAAAGAGCTTTGAAAGGAACTCATCTGTAAAAATTTTACATAATTTGAGCTCACATTGGCTTGAGCCAATGTGAGCTCAAATTGGCTTTGGCCTTCAATTGGTACCAGGGGATCTAATGTGTGCCAGGAAAACTCTCCATACCATCACACTGCCACCACTGGCCTATCTACTGTTGATTCCAGAAATGATGGCTCCTTGTCTTCATGTTGCTTGTGCCAAATTCTGATCCTTCTATCAGCATGATGCAAAAGCACCTTCATATGTCCAACCAGGCTACCTATTTTTTCAGTCCTCGACAGTCCAATGTCAATGCCCCTGCAGTCACTGATGACTTCGGCCCTTGACATGGTTGGCAGCTGTTGTAGCTCATTCATGACAAGGTCTGATATATGGTGCATTTTTATTGATGACCTTTTGCACACCAATATTTAATTCTACTGTGATTTCCCTGGTTTTGGCCTGTATTTGCTTGCACAATTCTCACCAGTCTCCTTTGATTCCTCTGATCTACAAGCTGTTGTCCACAGGATTGCCGATCACTGGTAGTTTTTAGCTTTTTTTGCATCATTCCAGATAAACCCTTGAAATGGTTGTGTGTGAAAAGCCAGGAGGATGGCTTTTTGGGAGATGCTAGAACAGGCATGCCTAACACCAACTATCATGCCACATTCAAAGTCACTAGTTTTGCCCATTCTGATGCTCAATCCAACTCTAACTGATGCTTGAAGAGCTGGTCTGCCTGATTTGAACCACACACAGTGGTCACATGACATATTACATGTTGGAAGGAACCATTTATGTGGCAAGAGGTGTGATGTGTCTAATAAACTAGCATCTCAGTGTATACATTCAAAATCATACTGCACTTTTGCATGGAATGAGTTGGCCACAGACATACAACAACATGTTTATTTCATTCATTGCTGCACACACTTCTACCCAAGACCTGCAAGTTCAGATTTAGTAAAATAGTACTTTTCACCAAATACCTGGCATTTATCTTACTTTTTTCTAATAATATTTATATAAAGGCTTCTAATAGATGCTTAATGGTCGAACTGCCAACTAGCCTTTGTGATAAAAAAAAAAAAATCTGTCAGGCTGATCAAAAACCAGCTGATTGGTAATCCTAATAATTTCACATTGGTGGGAAATCATTAATCTAGTCACCAAGTTCTGCAGACCATCTTTGTTACAAATAAGCCTATATGTTTCTAAGTTACTATTACTCGTAGATAAATGTTAAAATTCAGAAGACTAGTTATTAGAGCAGAGATATATGACAACATGGTTGATAGTCTAGCTGGATAACTATTTTCTATGACAACAGAAGAGAAGGAATCGGTTATGATATTTCAGTAAGTTTCACAGTGGTAAGTCTGGTAGTTGAGACAATGAACAGTTCATCAGAAAATCTTAATGCATACTTCTGCATATATGTTCATGTGTATGTGGCCACAGTTACCTTACTGTTACCTTTGTAACAGTAAGTTACCCATGTTGCTGCTGCCCATGTTGGTGTCTTTACACTTTAGACAAGAGTTTAATACCACAGTGGTATCACTAAAGTTCAAGGCAAAAGTTATTGATATTTATTTTAATACTAAATTTCACATTGAAGTAGTATTTTCAATTAGAATCAGAAGCTTTACTTTGAATTTATAATATTATAAAACTGTATAAATTCATTTTGTTGAAACTTAGTTGTATGGCTCCAAGAGTATGAGCTCCAAGAGCTAGCAGAAAGTATATGCTCTGCCACTGGTTTTACAATGTTCTTCGAGAATATACCGTAGGTATGTGATCTAGAATCATCAGCTAGGCCTACTTGATACAGCAGTAATCCAGACACTGCAAAATGCATGACTGGCAGAAGAGCAGATGCTTTTTACTAACCTAGATCATATTCTTAGAACCATATAATTAAGTTTCTAAATTGCTTTCTTACTGTTATGTCAATTGAATTCTTAAAAATCTTAATTACATTTACAAGTTTTTTAATATTCTAATTGAAAACACTGTGCTCTTGAATAAATTAGCATTAAAATCAGTATCAATAACTTATTACTGTTCTTGCCTTGGCGTTTAGTAAGTGATACTACTCTGGTATTAATCGCTTGTCTAATAGTGCAAAGGCACCAACATGGTAGCAATAAAGGTATCAATAAGTGAATATAATTGTGGTCACACAATTATATTCACTTATATGCTGAACTTATATGCTGAACACAGCAACTTATATGCTGAACTGTGCATACATTCAGATTTTCTGATGAACTGTTCAACATCTCATTTATTGGACTTGCATTGTGAAATTTACTGTAATATTGTTATATGTTGTAGTATCTATATCCTCTGTATATTGTTGTAGAAAATGGTTATCCAGCTAGATTATCAACCATGTAGTCAGATATCTCTGCTGTAATATTGTATGTAGTAGCAGATATGAATAAGTGTAGAGGCTAGTTAATACTTCACTTATCTGTCACTTCTTGGTTTTCAAGTGATTTACAGATTTTATTGAGGGCACTGGTGGCTAAGCCAGTAGCCTGTCAGGCTCATGTCTGCATTTTCCAGGTTCGAATCCCACCTTGGACAGCATTGAGATTTATCTTCGTAAAACTCTGCCCTGCCCTTAGTCAGTAGAGGACACTGACGGGCTTGGAAAGGCCGCTGTTCATTGGATGTGATGTTAAGTTGAGGTGCTGTGTGCAGGAGAGCCATACCTTGTGCATGTTAATGAACATGTTGGATGACCTTGATAGGAGGTTGCCATGTCTCTCAACAGCTGTCCACTGGGTCCTCCCCTCCCCCAACTTTCTGTGAGGTTTTGGGGTCCTTGTGACCTGACCATTTAGCTCATTGTGTGCAAAAAAAGTACCACTCAGAGATAAAACAAATGAACCCAACAGATTTTATTAAAGTTTTAACCATCATTACCATCTGTCAGTTACTATATATATAGTTACTACTATATATATATACTATATATATATCCAAACCAAAAACATTTTCCAAATCATATGATTTGGAAAATGTTTTTGGTTTGGAATAAAATTTGAGTTTTAAAAGAAATTTATTGTTTGATTTTTTTTTTAGTTAAGATTGTGCTATCAATTTTAAATTGATATACACTTGTCCAAATTATTACCTAATACATATACTGTCAGAGCTTTTTTTCCTTTCACATATGACATGATTGGTGGACATTTTTTGAAACCATTATCATTTTCATACAATTGGGATATTTGTGCCTTGTGATTTTCCACTGAGTTTATGAGCCCCCTTTCAAAGCCAGTCAGCACTTTGCTTTCCACCTTGCCCTTATGACTTTTATAAGACTTCTTAGTGATGTAGAATACTAATGTCAGTAAGAAATTTTACATACATTGGCATTTCATGGTACTTTGTGCACAATGCCAGCAGTATACATGGTAAAATAATTGTGAATTGAATAGTGAACCTGTGATTTGGTTTTCTTCAAAAGTAAATATTTTCCTGGTTTCCATTTTTCTCCCATAATTCTAAATCTAATTATGAATAATGAAAGCTGCAAATCTGAACATTAATCAGTCAAATAATCATTATGTTCAATATGTCTTGAGATAAATCTTGAATGGAGGTAATAATCTACTTTTAATGCTTAAACATCCAGGATTATTTCTTAAATGCAATCTACAAGAATTGTTTTTCATATTCAATCCATGGCCAGGATTCCTTTTAGATGAAAGCCATAGATAAAATCAGATGGCAGTGTGTCAACACTATTATGAATTTTATAGATATTTGATTTTTGCATAAATACATAAACTGCATAAGTACACAAATTTGTTTCAAGTTCTGCTTTTGTGTTAAACATGTGAAATCTCAGTGGCTAGCCGCAGTTAAGTCATTTCAATATTTGTAATACTTATGCTAAATTCCATATTTGATATTGGTGCTCATAAAGGCAAGGAAAATTCATTGTAAAGTTATTTGTTCTTTTCAAGTTTTAGCATTTGTGATTTAGATATCTATTTTTGCAATAATGATTAACTAAGGCTTAACTTTACACTATTTAATGATTTAACTTAGGCTTTACACAATTTGAGAATTAAATTTACGTAACAAAGGATTATATAATTCATTTTTTAATAAAAGTTTGGGATTAATTGTGTCAATTCTAATGGTTAGTTGTAGTGAGAGTAGGTACAATTTTGAATAATTCCTTGATGCAGAAATACCATGTCCCCAACTCTGATGATATGCACAAAAATTTAATGAAAGCCTAATTTCCAGTTTTTTTAAAGAGGTGCAGTTTTGTTGTAGTTTTTCCATTAACCAAAGGTTTTCCCAGATTAAAACAAGATTTTTTTATTTGTATTCCTCAATAAGCAACAAAAATTTATATTTTGATTCTGCTGCATTTGCTTATTGACGTAACTTATTCATTGCATGCAGCGTTGAAATTGTTATTTAAGCTCTAAAATTTTCTGATCATCCATTTGATTCTTTGAAAACAAGCTTTTCTTGTTTTTCACCAGCCACTTTTCATTTGAGTTTGCAATACATCCTACAAGTTAGAATTTTTGAAAATATAGCACTGACAGATTAATCTTTTTTTTAAACTTTTGCAACATTTTTTTTACTACACCATTTCTTTTGGTGTTCTTTCATGAATTTCAGACTTCCATTTAAAGATGTTGTAAATATGTGTTTTACCATAGTTAAATTCCATTGTAAGTTTTATATTAAGCTTCCCCCCCCCCCATTTTACCTGCCATTCTATAACCGTGTACCATTCTCCAAAGAAGTACCAGGCAGTTCTCTCACAAAATTTTTTTCCTTTAGTTAGGGTTACTTGAGCTGATGGTGCTATTGGGTCATTGCAGGTGCCAATAGATTGGATTACACATGGGCAATCCCTTAATAGGCAATTTTACATTCCTTATACACTGAAGTGCCATTGAATTACGGATAGGAGATGTTATCCTGCATTTGCGTGCAATCATGGCTGAAACTCTGGTCATATATAGCTGTCAGCTTTGGCCTTCCCCAAGCATTCATTGTGAGAAACATAATGAGAAAGGTGTGAGATTTAGATGCATTTGACAGAGGGCAGATTGTAGGTGCCCGATGGATGAGACACTCGATCTCCGAAATTGTCAACGAACTTGTATTTTCTCGTACGACAGTTTCAAGAGTGTTCTGGGAATATCAAAATTCCGGCAAAAAGGCAGGCACCCAGAACTGCAAAGGACAACCAGCCTTGAATGATTGTGGGCTTCACCATCTGACCCACATTGTACAGACCGATAGTGGCCAGACATTTTCTGAAATCACCTCCCATCTGAACGCAGGTTCCAGCTGGAAGTCAGTGCATGGACCATGCAACACTCACTTCATCGTCTTGGCTTCGAGAGCCACCAACCTACAAGAGTCCCACTTCTAATGGCATGACACCCGGCACAACACCTTGCCTGAGCTAAAGAACATCGAAACTAGACCATCGGAAATTGGCAATGGATAACTTGGAGTGATGAATCCCAATTTAAACTTCATCACACTGATGGGAGACAGGGTATGGCACCAACTCCATGAAGCCATGAATCCCACATGTCAGGTCAGAACAGTACAAACTGGTGGTGGCTCAGTGATGGCCTGGGGTGTCTTCAATTGGACGTCTGTGGGGCCTTTGGTACATGTACCAACGACTCTCAATGCATCCTGGTATGTAGAACTCATGGCTGACCATTTACACCCATTTATGGCCATCATGCATCCCAGTGGAGATGGCGTCTACCAGCAAGACAACTGTTCATCTCACAGGTCCAGGTTGGCTACCTAGAAGCCCAGATTTAAATTCCATCGAAAATCTTTGGGATGTCGTTGAGCATAGTGTTTGGGCCCATGTCCCATCAGCGATGATCTTGAGAGGATTGTGGACAGCTCTGGAGGATGCATGGTCACCATACCTGTGGAACATATACTCAAACTTGTGGAGTCCTTGCCTCATCATGTGGCACCTATTATCAGGGCCAGAGGGGGTCCAACACATTACTAGGTTGCTATTCCTAATTCAATGGCACTTCAATGTAGCTCTAGTCATTAAGGTAAATAGCTTTATGTGAAAGGTGAGTCATAAGTACAGTTACTTTACACCTAATAAAGGGGAGGGGTTGACTTGGTAGTGCACCAGGCTTGCAATCTGATGTTCCCAGGTTTGAATCTCAACTGTGCCTTCATTAAGATATATCTCCACCCTGTTCTTGGTGAGAAAGTGTTCAATCCTTTCTCACCATTGGTAAGAGATTTTATTAAATGGAGTGTTAAATCATAGTCCTGTGTGCAGGAGAGCCATGCTCTGTGGATGATTTGGTGCCCTTGGTGGGAGACTTCCATCTGTCTCCTAACAATTCCCCTTCCCATATCCAACTCTGAAACCTTAAGGTCTTTGTGACCTAACCATTTAGTTTGTCATGTGCACAAAAGTGCCACTCATGGTTAAAACAATGTAACCTAATAAATATTTGCTTTTCCATATAATGCCTTTATTAGGTATAATCTATTTGAAACATTTTCCTCTTAGAGCAAATATAGCAATTTGTTCAGTTCATTCTTTCTGAATGTAATCATTGTGCATCACAATATATTTGACTGTGTGGTAATTTCTATTTCTGGGTAAAATAAAGTTTTCTTTGTTAATATTATTCTCAGTGGTTTGCTATAAAGATGATTTCGGGCTCAATTTTTTTAGCCTGCCTGGGCTTGAACTATTGCAACAATTATTGAGTATTGAACCTGAGCATGATTTAGGGAGAAAAATTTCTTACACACAGAAAGACATGCCACTATCATTTTTTTTCCTTCATACTACAGACAGTTACAAGCTTTGAAATATTTATAATAATTTTATGATAAAATTGAAATCTTAATGCTATTTGGAACAGAAAATATTACGAATACTAGTAGAAACTGTAAATTCTTTAGGAACATCATTATAAACACTAATAGCCATTCAGCTTTCTAAAGAATGAACTTCTTTAGGAACATCATTATAAACACTAATAGCCATTCATTGATTAAAAGTAGAGAATAGGTAAAAAATAATTAAAGCCCGTTGGTGCTTGTTCTTAATTGCTACAGATTGCTGATCAAAAGATTGAAATTATAGGTTAAAAAATATATATAATTTTTTAAATTATTTTTTTCACAATTGCAAGAAAAATTCGAAATTTCAATTTTTTCTGAGCCTGAACTCAGTCACTGCACAAATTTGAGCCTGAAGAAGTCCAAATCCATCTCTAGTTTGCTATGAAGACAACCAATTAAGAAAGTGCTGCTCATAGGTAAAGAACCCAAAAACAACCCAATTAAGAGAGGTTTCAATCTCATAGAGATCCATGATAAGGTAAGTTTCACTGTAATTTATGAACAGTTATATCTCATCCGTCATCATCCTTAAGTAGTCATGGATTACAGGGGTCCAACCAAATTGCACAATTTAGTTCTCCAAACATATCTGTCCTGAGCTACATCTGCTGCATCTAGCCATTGTACACCAATTCTAACAAGGTCTTATTTGATATTGTCTGCCCATTGCATCCTAGGTCTCCCCTCCTTCTAAGGCCCTTAGGCACACTTCATAACCCTATTCACTAATCTATAATTATGCATATGGGCAACATGACCAAATCAATGGAGTTTCTCTCTGCACAATATACTGCTTAGAGGAGGTTACCGACTCCTTTGCCTAACCTCTTCATTACTTACAAAGTTGAACCACCTAATGCCCAAGATGCTGGATAACTACCATAACTAACTTTAGTAAGAACCAAACTATTATACAGTCTAATTTTAGTCTTTAGATATATATGTCTATTTCTTCACACTCTCCATAGATTCTTAAAAGTCTAGCAGCTATCTGTTACATAGCTCCCAAGATAATTAACCTAAAGACACCTGCTCAAGAGTGGAATTATTCAGATTAACTGAACCACGGCCTGCCTGACCAATTTTCTCTCTATTATTAAACCTACTCTACTACTAGTCTCATCAACATCATTTGCCAAAAAAGCCAAATCGTCAACATAATATAAATCAGAAATTTTCAAATCTGTAGACCATTTAAGGGTCAAAATCTTTCCCTTGCAGTGAATTTTGCATAACATAATCAATAACCAAACTAAAGAGAAAAGAAGACAAAATGTACCTTTGTGGAACACCAGTAGCAATGCTAAACCAATTGCTACAAGCTTTACCAACTCTCGCATATGATTAAGTGTTATTATAGAGATCTTTCATTATGTTAATTAACTTGTCTGTCATTCCATAAGATTTCATGATCAACCACAAATTACGATGGTTAACAGAGTCAAAAGCCTTTTTGTAATCTAGAAAACTAGTAACCACAAGTTTCAGGAACTCTAAAAATTTCACAAGAATCTGCCTGAGTGAAAAAATCTAATCTACACATCCCTGCCACTTCTGATCCACACTGCTCATTATGCAATTGCCTATCAACTATATTCTTAATTCTATTAAGTACAATCATGCAAAGAACTTTACCTGGAATAGAAAGTGGACCGATACCCCTATAGTTATACCAAGAACTGTGATCACCTTTTTTTAAAAATAGGGATAATTTTAGCTCTGGTAAAATCCTTAGGAACAATGCCTTTATCATAAAAGATATTAAAAATTTCAGTCATCAACTGAAACATTCCCAGCTCTGAGCATTTCAGTAGTAATTTTTATCTACTCCTGGGGATTTATGTAGTTTAGGTTTAGAAATAGCCAAAATAACTTCAGACTGTGATATAGAGCCGACATTAAAGCCAGTAATGCATCTATCATCATTACAAACAATGGGAGTAGAACTACGACATTGTTTAGAACATCACTGAAATGCTCAGCTCACCTAACCATGACAGAATCCTCACCTTCTATAACCTTACCTTGTTTATCCTTCAATCCCTGTATACTTTTCCATTTTTAACTACACAAAGCATTAACTATCTGGTGCAGCTCTATGCTGTTGTGCTAACTGCTGCCTTGGCTTTGTCAGCCAAGTCATCAAGCCAAAGATTCTTATTAACTAATACTAATCCTCTACACATTTATTAAACACTTTGTAATTCTTTGTTTTAGGACTAGAAGGATATTGATAAAGGATATTCCTGCAGTTTTTTCTTTCTGAAATAAACTCAATGCCTTATCACTCAAATAATTTGGCACTTTGCTCCTTTACCTAAAAGAGTACTGTTAATTTCAAGAAAAATCTATTTAAAATGGCCCCATTCTTCCTCAACTTCAGTAGTAAACAAACCATGACTAAATAACCTATCACGGTAAGCTTTAACTATAACTGGGTCTTTCAGAGCTTCAGTGTGAAAGGCAAATTTTTTAACCTTAACACTACTTAAGTTTAAATTGCAAGACACTTTTTAACAAGGTATTGGTCAGATCCAATTTCAGCTCCCCTATATGACCTGGTATTACTCACAGAACTTGCCCATTTGCTGTTAATTAATATATAATCAATCATATTCTTATTATTAACCCTTCCAGAGCCTAACTCATATGTATATGTATGGAGAATCTGAATTGTGAGTGTCGATGACATCTGCATATGGTCTTAGTACAACAAAAATATATCGATTTTTAAAAAATAAAAATTGCCATTGTAATTTATATATATATATCTTATAAAAATATATAATTCAGGCTTCAAAAATAATATTTTGTTTTTTAATTTGATGCATATTTTACTAAACTACAATATAAATAATTTTATAAAGCCATCTGATTGCCATTTTTTAGAAGCACTAAACAGTATTGCCGATTTACTTGTTAACATTCCTGTTTGCTGAAGCAACCTTCTGATTTAAGCTCACATGTTTGATTTGAGCTATTATCAACAAATTTTTCTTTAAAGTTTTGAAAATCTTCTAAAAATTATCAAAAAACAGCTATTTTTAAAAACTGTAGATTTTGGAACTAATTGCAAAATATGTATCGCAGTTTTTTTTCCCGTTTCACACTCTTTTCTGTCACAAACGTATTTCAGTATTCTCAAGTTATTTTTATCATTTTTCCCAGCATTCTATGCATCTTTCCCACCTTCAAATCGAAACTGGAAGTAAACACATCCTTCTTAGAAATTCTGGTTGCAGCTGCATTTAATTAGTTATGCTTAACTGAGCCAACAAGACGCAGGTGGCCGAAACATGATATCTTCGTTGTTCTGTGTGCTGCGTTTTGTTTCAGTTTTGGTCCAGCATATTGGATACCCTTTGTCAAGTTAGTATTTTTTTTTTATATTTAAATCTTAGCTTTCATTTCAGTAGATTTATTTTCGGAAATTAGCAATCTTTTGGCCGATCGATAACTATTGATTTTTTCATAGTTATGTTATATCGTATGGCCAGCCTACAACTTGTGGCTGTGGATATTAACATCGCATTAGGCTATATGTTAATTTTTACTTTATTATTTATTACTTTTTCAGTAAAACTTTGATCTAGTATCATTTTCTGAAAATAAATGAAATCTTGGATATGGAAGTAAATTAATTTCTGTAGATTTATTTCCGTTAGTTAGTGATTTTTAGATTGGCTGATTTATCAATTACTGATATATCTTTCCGGATTGGCTAGATTGGAAACCGGTTTAAAAGTTGTTGCGGATATATTATTTATTAATCCCATTTAGGGATGTCATGTCATTTTTCTTTTATTATTTCTTGTTTTTTAAATAAAAAAACTTTGAGCTTGTACCATTTTCTGAAATTGAATGTCTTTGATATGGAAGCAAATAGACTTCCTTGCTACGGAAATCGGCCATCATTTGGGAGGGCAATTTTGCGAAGGGCTGGTTCTTGGTGCACAAACCTTTCTGCACTTAGCCAAGATCGCCAAACTTCAACACCCAAAGAAAAAATTCACATTGTTTAATAAAAAAAAAGCAGCCAAGGAAATTTTTTTCTATTTCATAATCAGTTCAGAAAATCCCGTGAATATGAGAAGGCCAAGTCATGTTGTATAACATTGACTGTGTTTAAAATATACAATACTGAAGAGAATCATTAAAAGAAATGAAAATCATATTTCAGGTGAATATTTTGTTATTCGGAAGGAAATTTCCTTTCGATAAATATATAATTTGACTATTTTTATTCAGCAGGTTTTCCAAAATGAAGACTCTATTGTATAGTGCGATCTTTTTTTTTCACCATATCTTGTTAAAAAAGGCTTATTAAAATCAATGTGCTTGCAAATTTATTTATATTATTTATTTTCATAAAATTCGTAATTAAATTCTGTTTAATTTTGTTCAATAACATGACCTATTTCCGTTGATTGGTTATTTTTAATTCTAAAGTTGACTTGTTTATTTGACTCAGCACAATTGGCTCAAAACCTGGAATTTTCTCGAAGTATGGTACTGAGAAAAAAATTACAAAACGAGAAAAATATTTACTTAAAGCCAAAAAATATTTTTTTTTTGTTATTCAGAAATATATAGTCATTCTATTCATGTGCATTGTAATCATTTTTGTCTATTAGTTTTTTTAAAAAATAAATTCTTATTAGTGTTTCCAGATACATTTTTTTACTACATGACTCTAAAAAAGTCCTATTAAAATAAAACATATCATCTTTTTTGTTAAATACTTGATTTTTCAGAAAATCCAGAATTAAATGCTGATAAATTTGTCTAGTCACATTTATATACAACATGCCATAATTCCTTTCATTAGTTATTTGGAAAAAAAGTTATAAAGAAGTTTTTTTGGCTGAGCATGGGTAGAGAATAGCTTGGCCCCTGGATAGAAACCTGTTTTTCAGCCTGGGCCCTGGAAGGGTTAAGGTAGAGTGCTCTGGCATGTATCTAGAGAGTTGTGGATTTGATTCCCACTTCGTCAATGATAATTTTTTTCAGATGTTTTTAATAATTGTTAAGTCTATTTCTACAGGTAATCTGTGTATTTACTATGGATGGATTTTTCATATTCTTATGCAGCCCATCTGGTGAATTTGGGATGAAACACGCCAGGGATGCTCTTCTAGGATATGAGTGTGTACATAAGTACACACTCATATTTAGAATATATACTATATCTCATATCCTAGAAGTATGTTAGTTATTATTATGTTAGTTATGTTATCCTAGAAGTAAGTTATGTACTACTCATATCCTTATTACCCTTGTGTACTTATGTATACCGCTGTGTTTGTAATAAGTGTTGGTTATTCTCAAACCATCAAATTTACTTACCTATAGGAGACATTGCCCATTACCATTTCAGCTACCATTACCAAATGGATATCACCCCTACCCAAAGGTCAGATTCAGTACCAACTTTGGCAGCGAAGTCGCCTAGTACAAGGGTAATATCTCCTTTCTTGAAGAATTCAAAATATCCTGAAATTGTCCATATAACCTATCCTCATCCTCATCCTCAGTGGGGGCATAACAGCAGATAACATTCAAGTCTTTAACTCTTGTCTGAAATTTTGCTATATGAAACCTTTCATTAATGCACTCATATCCTAGAAGAGCATCCCTGGCGTGTCTGCTGAGAAGCAGACCCACGCCTTGGTGATGTTTATTATCGTTCCTCCCTGAAAAAGAGAAATTTAAGATTATTTTTAAGAATCTGACCTTTATCTGTCCATCTGGTCTCTTGCAAGCCGAGAATATCTAAATTATAATGGTGGAATTCTTGTGTGAGGACATCAAGAGCAAAAGCTCTGTGCAGAGTCCTCACATTCCAACTACCTATGGAGAGAAAATGGTCAATGGGATGTTTAAAGAAACTGTTTATTGAGAGAGGGAATGCCAACAATATCAAACAACCCCCTAATTGCAGACATGGGGCAAAGACCTGTTCCCCCACCACTAAAGGCTGAAGCCATCTACACTGGAAGACTTCCTCCAATGTAGAATTTGACAATGCCAGTAGAAGCAAAGAGTTCATTCGAGGAAGCAAAGAGAAGCATTTGATGCCAGTAGAAGCAAAGCAGGTGCCTGCGATGTCCTTTGCTCAGGATTATCCACCAGCTGATAAACATATCCTGTGAATCTATTCCCTTGGGGCTGCCAACTCACAAACAAACAGAAAATACAGCGGAAGATTCTCCCTCCACAGAAGCCCACCAATGCAGCAAAATCAGGATCCATAATCAAGCTCAGAGCCATAATTCCATTCAGGTTGGTATATATAGTCAGCACCATGACCCTGTGTGGTTGACCACTCCTCAGCAGGGTAAAAAAAAAGTAGCTATAGTAGTCCAGATCAGTAAGCCAGATTGATTTGGCAGCCCTCTTCCCTTCCACAAGAGAGTATCTCTTTTGAAAGGTACTAATGATCTTCACCACGAGAAGATGGGATCAGACATTAGGCACTAGCCCTGGCCTGTGCGGTGCATCATCACAGGGGATTGGTGCATAACACTCCTTCCAGTGACTATCTCATTATTGATAATAACCATCTTATGTTTTTAGTTATTTAACTGAAATTGTGTATAATAAAATGGCATGCTTAAAAACTTCTTTCACCAAAAACTACAAAAGTTTTTAATTTTATATGGTTTAAAATTATTTTGGATTGTGTATACATTAGGTGTTAAAATATGCCATTACTTTGCTCCTGTGTTAAATTGCAATAACCTGGATGAGCTGATGCTCTTGGGGTATTTACATTGTAATAACGTACATTTATATGAAAATAAAATAAATATATAGTGTAATAATGTACATTTATATGAAAATAAAATAAATGTTAAAGATGTTAATATAGCATTGTATTTATTTATTCTTAGATCTAAGCATGCAGGAAGAATTTAATATACTCTATGTTGCCCTTACTCGAGCCAAAAAGTGCCTTTTACTTTCTGGTAGCTTATATTTTTTGCTGCTTATGGCACAGGTAAGACACTTTTAAAAATTATGTATTATATTTGTTAATAAAAATAATAAAATGTTTTGAATTTATTGGAAGTTGCAGACATATACCTATCACTAAGTTTAGGAAAAGAATAATACAGAACTTTGTTTCTTTAGAGTTAGGATTACCAGACTCTAAAGATTTAGACAGCCTGCATAGGTAGAAATGAAAAGAGAATAGATATAAATAATAAATTACTGGGCATAACCTTATTATCATTTGCTTTAAATGAAAACTGCACACCACCTTTTTTAAGATACCAGTTTAATATTCATTCTCCTGCTATATGTGTATTATACTTAAAATTGAGTTATTTATGGAATGCATGTAATTTTCTTATATACAGAGTTCATACCCCTGAAAATCTTATTAGTAAGTTGCAAATACCCAAAATAAACATAACTCATTACCTATCATCACACTGGTCTTTGCAGAATATTTAAATTCCCACAGTGCAAACTGCATCAACATCTAGTGCTCACATGTTTTGATGAAGCATATGTTATTGTGCATTGCACAGTAGTGATCACACACTCTTCATGACACCAGCTATGGGTATGCTTTCAGCTGCTGCAGTTTCCAACTACAAGTAGCTTGCTCTGCACTCCAAGTGATGTCAGTCCTGAGATATTTTATTAGCCAATACTACTAGTGGTGGCTCAGTCGGTAGCATGCCAGGCTTCATAGTATTCGGTTCTCATGTTCAAGTCTCACCTTTGCTAGTATTGAGATTTATCTCTGCTAAGCCCCTGCTCTGCTCTCAATCAGTAGGGGACACTGATGGGCTGGGAAAGTTGCTGTCCATCAGATGGGTATTAAGTTGTGGCCACATGTGCAAGAGAGCCATATCCTGTGCACATTAAAGAACATGCTAGATGACCTTGACAGGAGGCTACCATCTGTTGCCTAACAGCTGTCTAGTGGGTCCCTTTCCACCAACCTTCTCTCAGTCTTCAGGGTCCTTATGGCTTGGCCATTTAGACCATTGTGTGAAAAAAAATTGCTGTTCAGAGGTAAAACAACCCAACCCAATACTTCTAAATATGGGCTACAAAACTCGACTTCATTCTTCAGTCAACATGCTTGTAATCTAAGCACTTCAGTGATTAGATTACCATCATGTTGAATCTAATTTTATAATCTAAGCATTTTAGTGCTTAGATGGCAAAGCGGACAGAGATGACATCAATGGTGGTAAATTTGAATTCCTACAAAGTTTTCTCATCTGGCAACTGAATCATAATCCTCTGAATGTCTGAACAACTAAATGTAACTATGCACTTTCTTAATCTTATATTTAATTGTCATTCATCCTAGAGCATCATATTATCCATCAGTTAGATGCTGTAATGTTTACTACAGGAATTAAAAAAAATTTGAGCATTGCATTTTAATTTTTTTACACATTTAAAAATATATATATGTATACTCCCTCTTAAAATTAAAGAGAACTTTGATGTTTCCAAATAACATCAAATATTGATGAAACTGAATTAAAATAAGACCAGATATCAAATGAATGATGCTGATTTCAAATATTAATTTAATAAATAAATTGTAGGCTGATATCAGTGTAGCCTGACACCTAATATGGAAAATACCTACATGGTGAAAGACAGTATTCAGTTAGAGTGGCATATTTTACAAGTGGTTGAGAGACCAGTCACAATGAAGTAGCCAATATTTTAAAAATGTTGCAAATGGATAATTTGTCTGAACATTTGCAATGGAGAACCATTGGGAAATTTACAGCTGAATAGTCTCCAAGCAGATGAAACATCACATGGCTAAATGTTAGCCATTCTGCTGTCCACTATTCTAACATTGTTTCAAACAATAGGCACTGTTACCAGAAGATTAGGTGAAGGGCATTCAAAGATTGCAAGAGCAAATGAGGATGATTTTCTTTGATTATCAGCCCAAAAATATAATCAACATCTTTCTGGAAGCTGTATCCAGACCTCAGTGCAGTCACTGGAATGTTGATATTTGCTTCCATTCTGCAGCAGAATAATTCATGAAGGAATGGGAAGGATGATACAGAAAAGAACATTTGAATTGATATAGAGAGCATATGATCTGAAAAATTAGTGATATCTATGCTATTCATAGATAATTTCAAATATACATTGTAGATATTACATGCTCTGGAGAGAACCAAAATGCCACCATTAAGTAAACATTATTGAGAGGGACAACTTTAGTTGTAGTAGTGTCATAGTTTAGGTAGGCATTCCTCTAATTAATTGTATAAGCTGCTTTATACTTTCTGATAGGTGCTGTGATTCAGTGTGGATGAGGTCCTTGAGCCCAATGTGTGAATGTTTATACAGGGGTCCAAAGATTTTGAGAACTGATATGTAGTAAAATAATATGCATGTTGAAGAAAGGAATATTTTAATTGAAAGCATTCTTCAAATAGGTTGAACATAATTAGTGAATTTCCACATATATACCATTTGTGACCCTGCATATGTTCAATCGGTATTTCATTTCATGTCATACACATTGCAGCATATCTCTTGTTACTTGCTCACTTGCTTCTCTTATTCTGGCTTTCAAAGGATTTTATCCATGTAAACATAATTCTTTACAAAGACCGACAAGAAAAAAAATCAAGAGTGTCAAATCATGACTCCTTGGTGGCCATAGAAATAGGCTACCCCTCCCAATTCATATGTCAAGAAATGTCACAATAAGAACTTCCGTAACATCTCTTGAGAAATGTGGCAATAAGTCTCTTGAGAAATATGGCAATAAGTAAGAAATGTGGCAGTACAGTCTTGCTGGAAAATTATGATGTTTTTTAGGTCATTGTCTTCTAAATGTGGGAAGGAAAATTTCTACATGTCCAAGTAGACTTGTCCCTTAATGGTTATTCCTTAAGGTTAAGCTGCACCAAACATTTACCTTCGGGCTATAATGTATGTGTTCTTGAACAATGTGGATTTTCTGTCCCCCACATTTGGCAATTATGATGGTTTATCTGATCACTGATGTGAAACATGGCTTCATCACTAAACAGGATTGTGTTTAGAAATGTTTCTTCTTCATCTATGCAATGTAAATGAAATTGGAAAATTCCCCATGTTATAGTTTGTCATGAACATATGGTTTAATTTTTTGCACAAACTAGATTTTGTATGCTTGCTTCTGAAGTCATTTATGTACCAATCGTGGAGTGTTGATTTTGGAACTTGCAATTGCAAACTGCGTGATGAATGGACTTCATGAGGCTATTCATGCAAGATTATATAATACTTCCCTTATCTTCATGTAATATTGTTGGTAGTCCCATTTTTTGTGTGATTTAAAACACTGCCTGTTTTTCCGAACTGATGAAACCACATGTAATCTTATTCTCATGTGGGGAATCCTTTTTAATTTCATACCTAAACACATGTTGAACAGTAATGACCAATTTATGCTTAGCTTAACAACAAAACACATCAAGCCTTATCCTTTGGAATAAATGTGACTAGACAACTTCACATATCCTGAATGATTTCATGATAAACTGGGGATTATGGTATTGTAATGGTAGCATTTTGTGTCACCTCTGGTGACTGCCCATGGAACTGTTTGAGTGAGGGAATATGTAGGTACAATATTCAATGTGATGCCTTTTGTGTATTTGGGGAAGTACTTCACAAAACCCCACCATTATTTGTTGGTCATCTTGTACTTGCAATAATTAATTTCATTCTGCATGTAACTCTCCAAAGATTATTAACTTTCTCAAGTTGGACCTTTTGTCTGATCCAAAATAGATTCAAACTCCAGATAGCTTATTGGGCACCAGGCAATATTAACTTGCCAAATAAAGTTGAAATAGGGTTCATTATGTATATAGCATTGCTTATTGAGCAAGAATTCAAGAAAGATTGTCAAACTGTTAAAGTTTAAATCTAATAAAAAATCAATTAATGTTGCTCAAGAGAAAAATAGCAAAAGTCAAATATAGATAACAAAGTTTATATCCAAAGAATTCAAGACTTACCATAAATACTGATGAATACAAAAAGCCATAGTAACTAAAAAAAATTCCATCTCTAATTACGACTCAAAGAAACTGACTACTAACGTCTTCCTCCTTCACCACCTTCCAACTCCAACTACTACTAACTCCATACTCTACTATCTTCGTGACCTAACATCACTTAGTATATATGCGGTATACAACTGACACGTGTCTGTGCACACTGGAAAAAATATTGCATAATATGACACTCATGCTGGCTATGACACAAGAGGGGCATGTCCTAAATGTGTGCATTAGCGACTAACAATCCAAAGGTCAGAGTTGTGCATGCACAACTCCTCTAGCGGATTGCAAGAGAGAAAAGTGATTAAGCCCAAAATGATAAATATAATGTAAATAAAGTAAAACTGGTTAAGGAAAAGTAAAAGTGAATGGGTGGACCATCACATGCAGAATTGCCCAAACTCATTACACTAGACCAGGGGACTGGGAACTGGCAGGTCTGAGCATGACTATTGAAGCAGGTTTATAATGACACTTTTTAGTGCACATTAAACTGGAGCAGGTGGCAATTGATATTGTATGAAAACACTGGTGTAATTCAAATGTGCTAAATACACTCCAAATTTGAATAAGTTGGCTGAAAACATGCAAAATCAAATGTCACACTGATGACCACAGTTATTTTTTTTAATGATAGATCATTCTCAGAAAAAAATGAGCTAATATTTTCATTTTGTTTTCTATCTGTAGACATTGAACTTTTTTGTTTTTAGAGATAAATTAAAAATTCTTTTTGGAGTTTATAGATATTGATATGATATTATGATTTGCACTTTCAGAACCATCCAAATGCCATAACTGCACCCTCTAATAGTGAAAATTTTTGAAAATTGCAAAATTTCAAACCCAGTATTGCAAGTGATATAATTACATAAGAAATGCAAAATTTTGGTTGTGAAATGTGAATGTCTTGACATTTGCATTAACAACAGTGATTTTCATCTTTACACCCAGAGTGCGTAGAAAATGTATTTTTTGTGTTTTAAGAATATTTGTTTGTTTTTAGAGCTAAATTGAAAATTTTTGTTGGGTTGGGTAGGTATTGATAAATTATTATGATTCACAATTTTAGAATCTTCCAAAAGCTTTAATTGCACCTTTGGACAGTGGAAAATTCTGAAAATTAAAAAATTTAAATGAATATTGCAAATGATCTATTTGGGCTTGAAATTTGATATTTTAGTGGTGGAGTGTGATATGATCAAGGGCTGACAGTAACAATTTGTTCCTTCATCCCCAGGGAAGGTGGGAAATTCAACTTTGTTTTGAGAGATTAATGAAAAATTATTTTTGAGTTGTATAGGTACTAATGAAATACGATGATTCATATTTTCCCAATTGACCTTAATTTGTATTGTTAGAGGATGCTGAAAGTAGAAATGTAGAACCTGAAGTAATATTGCAAATGATATATTTTTGCTAGAAATTAGAAATTCTGGTAAATGTTTTGATAAAGAATGGGATAATTGATAGTCATATGTGTTTTAATTAAATTACAATTGGTTAAAATTTTACCAATTGCTCTTTATTTTTTATAAATTTAGCACTTAATTTTAAAATTTTCAATATAGTAATAAATTATTTTTTATACACTGAAGATTTTTTTCTTTAACCTAGGGGATAAGAAAATCCAACTTTTCAATTTTAAGGGATAATGAGATAGTATTTTTCCATTATAAAAAGAAATAGTTGCCACCCGAGATCATAGATGGTGCCAATGGTAGGCACCAAAATCATCGATAAAGAGCTTAAAGCCTTAAAATTAGTGGAAAAAAGATGAGATGGCATTAGTTCAATGCTAGAATACTCTGGTATGTTTCTGGAGAGATGCAGGTTCCAGTCCCGTATGTCAGCGAAATTTTTTCCATAAAATATTTATTGATAATTGGTGTTAAAAAGTCAACAGGTAATGCTGTGATTATCATTATGTTTATACCTATTTTAAAATTATATGGTATTTGATTCATTACTTCCATAATATTTTTAGATAATCCAATACTTTACTGTGTATCATACACAGTAAAGTATGTATTGCCATTAGAGATGGTCACACATTTTTGAAATGGGTCTGTCTAATTTCCATATAAACATTCGTGATCTTATTATTTATTACATTTGATATATTTACATTTGTGATCTTATTTATTTTATTTTTTTAATCTGTGGATTTTATGTTTGTAATAGTTAATACTACATTTGCACTTCAAATTCCATTTAAATATATCAAATGCTAAGTATTCAATCGATTTACTGCAAATTACTATTCTTCGTAATAAACGTTATCAACCAACTTTCATGTATATTCATTATCTATTTGAAATATTGAGGCATTTTGCAAGGCATGACCCCTTAACATGCATAATTTCTAACAATGAACTCTGCATAAGGGTCAAATTAAGTCTGAAGTGCTTTTAGCAAAAAAAAAAAACAAGAAAACTTTATAACCTTATGTTGTGGATAATTAATTCCATTTGAAGCTGGATTCTTGGTTGTTAAATAATGATTAAATTAAAACTATAAATACTGATTAAATCCAATGAATGTAGCTATCTCTCTAAAATGGTACCACAATTTCAAAAATTTGTATATGTTGGGCGAATTATTTGGGCATAATATGTGATCATTGAGTGAATTGTAATACGTTAGGAGAAAAACATACTCCCACCAGTATTTTTATTATAATTAGTTCTTTTGATTTCCTTTTATGTTCTGTTATGTTATGTTCTTTCTATCAAGTATTCTTATTCTATCAAGTATTATCATCATTTAGTTTAATGCTTCGTAAATAAATAATTGTTGTACAAAAACATTCTGTACTTTTTGTTGTGTTGGTACTTTCCATCAGTAAACAGTTTAACCCTAAGGTTAGGTTGGGAAGGGGGGATAGAGTAGGTAGTTTTAGTTCAAGAGAAGTGTGTGAGAAATTCTGGGAGCCAAAGGAGGTACATAAAAAAATTCTAAAAGTCAAGGGATGTGTAGAATCAAAAAGTTTGAGAATTGATATTTTAGGAATCACACAAGGAATTTATTTTGTAGTATTCATTTGATCTAAGGGATCTGGGTTCGAGCCCCAGGTAAGGCATGGATGTTTGTGGTGTTTTTCTGCTGAGTTCCTGCCATCTTCTCAGACCTTCTACTATGGCATATAAACTGACAGGCTCCTGTCAGACCTCTGTGGCAAGCATCTGCTTGAGGGGGTATTTATTTATTTATTCATTTGGCTAACAATAGCTGTACAGCTGTAATAAAGTAATACATATGACTGCTTTCAGAATTAACATATGTAATTTTAAACTTGTGGATTTTTCTGCTATCTGGCTTCATTATGACAAATCCTCAGGTCCTGCAAATTTTTCTAATACATTGATATTCAGTCTCATGTAGGCTAAAAGAAATATCCAGTTAAACTTAATGTGGCCTATACTATTTATTTTCTGGAATCCGTATATTATTCTTGAAAAAGTCTCTTATGAGTGTTAGTTTGATATATTCTAAGTAGCATGGTACAGGAATGAATGAAATATACATTTTTACCCAAACAGGAAATTTTAACCATAGTTATACATATGAAACTCTCACTACAAAATGAAGTTTAAAATCTGTATATAAAGGGCAAAAATGCAACAAATGGCAACATTTAAAAGTCATTTGTATATTTGAAAATTGTTTTCAGGTTTAGAATCAGTTGAATGTAAATTGATTAACCTATAGTTGCTATAAAAATAATACAGCCAAAAAATTAAATGCTAAGATTAATGATGGGATGTTAAATTTTTTTTTTTTATCTCCACAGGAAAAATTTGAATATCCTGTTTCTTCTAGTAAACTCCTACAAACAGTATCTTCATTAAATTGTATCATATGCCAAGAAAGCTTCATTCCACAAAAGTCACTAGTCCTTGTTCGGCAAAAGCTTGTTATGGTAATATTTTCTTTCAATTTCTAAATGTCACCATGTGTGCATTTCAGCTCATGTGAAATGATTAATATCTAATGATAAAAATAAAATGCCATTATAGATCATTTTTTCTAAGTTTAATGTTATGTTGCTCCAGAGAGCGAATGTCATTGAAACGTGCTGCAAACAAGAATAAAACTTTGCCTAATTTTTGCTGAAGAAATTATATTTTGATATTACAAATTTAAACTTACTGAAATAGCACTAAGTGGGAATTTTTACCTCTTATGAAATATTTAAATCATGTGTTTTAGAAGTTGTGAAATTGTAAATAAGCAATGTTTTGTTTGTGTTAAAAAAACTGATGTCAAAAGGATAGAGCCTTCGGGGGGAAAAAAAAGTATGTGGAAGAGCAGTTGAATTCTTAGAGAAAATTAATAATAAGTAAAGAAAAAAGCTTGTAGAGTAAATTTCTATGGCTAATTTATGGCCAGAGAAATTCATATAAAGATTCAGGACATCATTTCTATTTCACCTTTATATAAAATTAAAAGATTACCAAACATCGCTAAAATTCTATCAGACATGTTTAACTTGTTACAGTGTTGGGTTTCTAAAACTGAATTCATGTGGTGGATTTATTTTAAAGTGTTTCCAGAAAATAGAGAGCTTTAGAACCTCATCCTGAAGTAACTAATGAATGGATATATGTCGTATACAAAAAGATAGCACATTTAATTTTGCTTAATAAAATGGCAAAAATTCAAAGAAAAAAAATTTTTAAGCTTTTTTTTTTTAAACATTGCAAAATTTTACTTTTTTTTTTCATTTTAACTGTATTAAAATTAAAAAATATTTTTTCCTGTTTTTTCTAAATTATTTTATAATATAAACAGTTCATAATTTTTCTATTAATGCCTAAATTCTTTCATATGTTCAGTTTTTTCCTAAATTTTAGTCATTTATGCATATAATGTATAATGCATATTCTTAGACTTTTGTCGATCATCAAACTAAGCCTAAGAAATGCAGTGTCATAAAAATCATTTGCTTTAAAAACAAGATAATTTAAATAGAAATCAAAAAGTATATCTGAAATATGATAAAGAATTATAAAAAAAAAATTCAATGAAATGTTTCAAAGCATTTAAAGTTTAACTTGAAGTACTGAATTTTATAATGAATTGTTTTATTATAAAGCTACATACAGGGCCATATCTTTGCCTAGGGTCTGTAAAACTGAGCCCCCCTTCCAGAATGGGCTTGGAGCACCTTAAAGAAGGTAGTCGATTTTTTATTTTGTGACAAGTGAATTTGGGACTATGATACTTGAAACTGCTCATGCGAGAACTGAATCAGTTCCAATCCTTTATCATACAACATAATATATCTGTCTCTTTGTACTCTTTTAATACTAGACATCTGTATTCTAGCAGCTAAGTGAGAACAAAGGAAATATTTAGTTGACATGGCATGCTGAATTTAGGAGAGATATCACTAGTAGCTAAAATTGCATTGTTTTATGGGAATCTTTTGTATCTGTGAAAAAAATGACAGTCACATATCTTTGTTTGGATCATCTATCAATCCTAATAATTTTTGTGAGTTATAACCATACTGTTGTGAAGGTGAAGTAAAGTGACATTCTCAAAATAATTTTGTAAATTTCCTTAAATCTTTCTCCTTGATCATTTTATCAACTACAATATTTTTACCTATTGTCACTGTCATGCAGGTTTAGAAGTGATTTCAAAGTCTTCATATTCTTTTGCTTTGCTGAACAAAATTCTGTCATATGAGTAGCAGCTCAAATATTCTGTGCAGGCTCTGTCTCAATTAATTGACACTCTATCCCATTTTAATGGGATGCCTTGTATATTTGGCTTGTCATGCATAGTTTTTCCATGAGGGAAAAAAACTTTTCCTAAGAAACCTACAGGGAACTATATAGAGATTTTGGAGTATTTGTTAGAATTTAACGTATTTTTGTGAACACATTTAAACAATAATGCTAACTTAGGGAAAACAAAGGATCATTATTTGTGTTTATTTGCAATTTTTGAATTTATTACTCTAGTGACAATAATAGGAAATTATTTTGTTAAAGAACTGAAAAAAAAAAAAAGAGAAATCAAAGCTTTTCTCAATAATTGTAAATGCCACATTGAATGTCAGACATGTTGACCATTATAGTTCATTGTGTCCTGCACAGTAAAGTATAAAAAATATTTCTATCCATTTTACCCGTAACTTTGCATAATGGGAAATTTTTAAAAACTGTTATACTGGAATATCTTCAAAAAGATACAAAAAATAAAAAAAAAAAACTATAGGAGTCAAAGTTATGACTGGGCTCAAAACCCATTGCTTATGAAGGCAAATTCCTTATTTCGGCCGCAAGCATGATGATACCCATTGCTTATGAAGGCAAATTCCTTATTTCGGCCGCAAGCCTGATGATTACAGAAGTACTTAGAATCGTGTCCCATTCATTATATGTTAGCATAGCCCATCTATAAAATTTATAATAGCCATTCCTTAAATTTTGTTGCAAAGCCAGCTGTTGAGAGTTGTATAGAAATGACAAACTTTTTCAGGGTGGTTCCAGAATTTCATGGTTTTTTTTTGTCTAGATCAACTCATCATTGGTATGTTTTGAAAATAAATGTTTTTGTGGAAAAAAATTTCGCCTTCATATCGGGATTTGAACCCTCATCTCTCCAGAAACATGTCAGAGTGTTCTAAGCTGTTGAACTAATGCCAGCTCAGTCTTTTTTCCACTAATAATGACTATCACTCTTCCCGTGAATTTTGGGTGCTTCCTTTTGGTGCCATCTATGATCTCGGGTGGAAACTATTTCTTTTTAGTGCCAAATAGATGGTGCCAAAAGGAAGCACCAAATTCACGGGAAGAGTGATAGTCATTATTAGTGAAAAAATGATTGAGCTGGCATTAGTTCAACAAGTTAGAATACTCTGGCATGTTTCTGGAGAGATGCAGGTTCGAGTACAGTATGTCAGGGAAAATTTTTTCCACGAAAACATTTATTAATTTATAGACATTTAAATGTCTACAGGTAATGCTGATATTATGAAGTATGTTTTGAAAAGTTATTACTAGGAAAAAAATTTTTTTTTCTCTGAAACCAGTGTCAAATGCTAGGTTGTATGTATCCACTTATGCAGTACAGGCATCAAGTGAAAATTACGATTTAAAAGAAGATCTAATATCACCCTCATTAAATCACTCGGAGAAGCCTGTAACTGGAGTAGAAACTGCATGACTATATAAAAAAACAGATAAGTTTGTTTAATTAGTATGTACTTGGAATAAAATATTAAGTAACATAAATTTTGTCAATAGATCTCTGCAGTTGTCTACAGCAGTGATTCCAATGGGGGTATTTGTTGAATTTTTTCTGCAAATAGATTAAATAGAATAGTGAATATTTCTTAGATTAACATATCCTTGAAGGGGGCATTAATGAGAATAATGCTTGGTGAACTAGGGTATCATGCCCCAAATAGTTGGAACTACTAGTCAACAGGATCATTATTAATAGTTTCTGCCATTTCATAACAGTTGAATTGTGTGTATTCAAAATATCCATGATAACTTTAATGATGTTGAAAGTGAAGTTTGAAAATTTGTATCCAATAAAACCTATAAAAATAAATCAAATGATGTAGAATTAAAAGATGAAGATTTCAAAATAAAAATTCTTTCTGTTGTAGTGATAAAATAATTTTTGATATCAGCAGAAGCAAAGTTTATGAGGACAAACAAGAAATTTGATGAGCTGTTTTATTATAATAAGGAAAATTACAACAATTTAAAAAATTTCAGAATCTTATAATAGTGATTTCAATGTCGACGAACTGGAAGCAGAAATTGGGCAATTTGATATTTTGTCAAAATCAGATATAAAAACTATAAAAACTGCCTTATAGAAAATATTCATGATATAAAAATTTTTAGTTTTACTGATGAGTAACACTGAATGAGAATGTTCATTTTCTGTACCAAAAAATATTTACAAAGTTATACTCATAGAGCAAAAAATTAATGCTCTGGAAATTTTGCACATAGAAAATGAAAATACAATATATCAAAATTAAATTATGAGTTAATTAATGATTTTTCATGAGTTGAAAAATAACGTTATTTTCTTGTGCAAAAAAAGTTTAAAATTTTAATAGAAATATTTTGACATACAAAATATGAAATACTTTATTTAAATTATTTTCATAATTTTATGCCATTATGGATTCTAATATATATATATCTATGAAATTAATTTAAAGTATAGGGAGCCTGCATATAACTTAGTGTCTTGGTCCCAAAAATGTCTAAATGTTGCCCTGGCTACATAGCTGCTATGAAAAAGTTTAATTCTAAAATTCTGGTACAAATTTTGATGAAAATTGCAATTTCCTGACCTTAATTAGTTATTTGGATGAAATGTAATTGAAAGTATTGCTGAATAAAGCCCTACCTTTTAAAAAAAAACGCATTTTGGTGCTAATTGAGTAATCCTACTGTTCTCCCGATATCTGCCATTAGAGATCACTAGCGGTTTCATTGATTGGTTTAAATTATTAAACTATTTATGTTACTTAATATTAATTATATAAATTATTGTTTATAATTGCAGTATACATTTTAGAAGCAATAAAAGTAATTTTTTAAGTTACATTTTAGAAGCAATAAAAGTAATTTTTTAAGTTACTTTTTAATTTTTAACAAAATTTATGTTACTTAATATTAATTATATAAATTATTGTTTATAATTGCAGTATACATTTTAGAAGCAATAAAAGTAATTTTTTAAGCCTTGGACTAAAAAAAACTGCCTCTAAAATCGAAAGTTTTAAAATATTGACCAAAAGCTGATGTGCATAGTTCCCAGGTGAAGCAATTTCAGATAGTTATAAAATTAATATCTTTATGTTAAAAGTTTAGAGAGCATTACAACTCTGCTAGACCTATAAATAGTCCAAAGAAATCACAACTGATTGATAATCAACATACGATATGGCAGAATAAAGGCATAGACTAAATTGTTTTGCTACTTGATGCTATTTATGGTGACTGAACATGCACATACGTTTACTGCAGACTCAAACAGATTTATGTTAAAACTTTATCATAAAATTTCGAGTAGAATCAACAGGTAAAAGATATATATCATAGATTCAAATGTTATTTTTGAAATTGAAATAAAAACAGTTAAAAAATGTCGATTTGTATTTGGAAAAAATTTTATGACTTTGTACTGTGGCACAGAAGTTTATTTTCCAGGTCACTAGAATTTGAAAGATGAGACTGATTAATACTGCTCTGACACATAAAGGGTTAAAGATCAAGGTAAAAGTACAAGTCATTAAATGAATACCAGAAAACGAAAATATTTTATAGCAATTCTAGACATGATTTCCTTGCATTTTCACTCATAAATTATATCAGTATATGACTAACTGTTGTATGTGTCCAAATCAATTTTTATCGTCAGATGAGTGTAAAAATTTTCTTTGAAATCTTGAGCATTTTCAAGCTCTGTTTCACAAGCAAAATCCATAAGTTTATCCTAAAGGAAAAATTCACTGAGCGAAGTCAAGGTACCAAGTAGGTCATTTCATAGAACTATTACTACCAATTTAATTGCATGTATAATGTGCCATTTGAATCAACAAAATATACCTTTGGATTGGCTGTAATGATTTAATCAAATGACCACCTCATTGCCTTGACCTCCTTCCAGGGATCTTTTTTTTCTAGAGTCAAATATGTATGTTCTTGAAACAAAACTTGATAATGCTAATAAAGGCTTGAAAGAAAAAAATATATTTGGACTTTTTTGCACACATGTACTAATTTATCATTTGCTGATTTTAGTGTAAAATGCAGGAACTGCCGGGGACGGGGGCAGGGGTGGCTCAGTCGGTAGCGCGCCAGGCTCATAATCTGTAGTTCCCAGGTTCGAGTCCCAGCTGGGTCAGCATTGAGATTTATCTCCGCAAAATTCCCTGCCCTGCCCACGGTCAGTAGGGGACACCGATCGGCTTGGAAAGGCCGCCGTCCGTCGGATGGGACATTAAGCCGTGGTCCAATGTGTGGGAGAGCCATACCCTGTGCACGTTAAAGAACACGCTGGATGGCCTTAATGGGATGCTGCCATCTGTCTCCCAACAGCTGTTCCAGTGGGTCCCCTCTCCCAACCTTTTCTGAGCCTTTGGGGTCCATGTGACCTGGCCATTTAGCCCGTGGTGTGCAAAAAAGTGCCACTCAGAGGTAAAACAACCCAACGCAGGAACTGCTGCTACTTTTTTTTAGATTTATTTGTTTAATTAATTTAATGATTTATACTTTGTTGTTATACTTTTCAATTAAATATTTAATTGTTTTATTATTTTTTGCTCATTGCACCAGAAAGTAAAGTGGCATCATAATTCCGTAGCCATTTGTTTTTTACCCAAAGGTGTGTTGTACCAATTTATTTTAAAAGGCTTTTTCACTTTGATGATTCAGCTGCTACTCTTCTGATGCATAAATATTTTTCAAACCCTGGTACTAATATATTTTGGAGCTACAGAAGCAACGTTTAGGATGATGTTAATAGAATCTTCATATTTTGTGAATATTAGAAAATCAAAATAATCCTTTTCAAAGTGATGTGCTTAATGCCCTATAATATACTTAAATACATGACATTAAATGCCAAGGCCTGAGTAGTAGCCTATGATTTAATTGTACTGAGTAATAGCATAGAATTTATAAATAGTAGCCAATCCCACACAGGAATGTCAGACATTTACTTGAATGTATGGATTTCCTTTTCATGAAGAGAGAAGTGTATAGTTATTTTAAGAAAGTGATTTGACATGGAAAGATTTGTAAAATTTTTATGTAAAAAACTAAAAGAATTTTTCGTGTGCATTTTTTATGTAATGGACTGGGCTTTTTGTGCGTTTTTTTTAATGGACTGTTGCATTTCTTTTCCCGCAATCACATGTTCATAAATTAATTGAAAAAAACTCGTGCAATAATTACGCAGGTCTCAGCTGGTTTTAATTTGTATCCTGGGCTCAAATTGTATCTGGATACAAGCAAGAAATTGTAGCCCAGGCTACTATTCAAAAATTTATGGTAAATATAAAAATATTGTAATGTATAAATATTAAAATTTTGATCATTAAATATTATAAGTATATATTAAAATTTTATGTCGTAAAAATTAATTGCTTCACCATTTTATTTTGAACATCGATATAAGAAAAAGGAGTCATTGATTCTCAATTCAGGATTCAAACTTGTAAACTTTAAGTTATGAACATGGCTTCCTTTTGACTGACTTGGCCATCCATATCTTCTGAATGCATGTCATAGTGTCATTTGACTAAAGGAATTATCTTTTGATAGAATCAAACACAATGCAGACTGAATGATGAAAATCTGAAATCCAGTTGTTGTAATGGCCAGAGAGGAAATGCACAGTTTTCCATTGTAAAAAATTATAAATTACCATCAAAATTTTCGTGCTCCAGGGGTATTAAAAAAGAGCAACCATTGGTTATATAATAAATTTATTGGATAAAGAAAAGTTTTTCATTGCTTAAAGACTGAGTTATTTACTGGGAAATACAATTATCCCAAGTTCTTGTTTCTGACTCTGTTAATCACACTAGATAAAGTGTGATTAACATCATACAGACAGACAGACATGGGCCACAGAGGTCCAACCAGACCTACAGCTGCTGCATTTGGCCATTCTAGGCCCATTTTAGCAAGGTCCTGTTTGGCATTGTCTGCCCATCGCATCCTAGGTCTCCCTCTTTTTCTGAAACCCTTAGGCACACTGTTCACAATCCTGTTTGCCAATCTGCATTTATGCATACAGGTAACATGGTCAAACCAACGCAGTCTCTCTCTGCACAATATGCTGCTCTAAAGAGGTTGATGACTCCTTCTAATTTTATCATTACTTACAAAGTCAAACCACCTGATCCCCAAGATACTGCATAAGCATCTAGAATTAAAGATATCAAGTTTCTTGTTATCCTGCTTAAAAAAAGTATATGTTTTGGTACCATAACTAACCTTAGGAAGAGCCAAACTATTATACAGCCTAATTTTAGTCTTTAGGTGTATACGCCTATTTTTCCATACTTTTTTTTTTTGATTTGCGACATATAGGATAGAGAAGAATCCTAGAAGCTACTCCTAGGACTCAACATCCTAGAAGCTACTCCTAGCTTTTACAGGCCTTCTCATACAAGGACATTCCCTACTAAGACTGAAGTCACTGCTAACCACTGCCTTAGAGCTAACACAACACACAAAGTTTGTCTTGCTGGAACAGTCGCTAGCTGCCTAACCACTATGCCAGTTAAGACTCTCCATAGATTCTTAAAAGTCCCAGTAACAATTCCTATTCTTCTATTTATCTCATGCTGCACATCACCAGTATCTGTTATATAGCTCCCAAGATAATTAAACTGAGACACTTGCTCAAAATACAGCCATTCAAAGCAACTTAAGCACCATCTGCCTGATCAGTTTTCATCAATTTGGTTTTTTCTATGTTTATCACCAAACCTACTATATTACCAGTCTCATCAACAGCCTTAATGAACAAATTCATCTCATCATCATCATTAGCCAGCAGGGCCAAATCATCTGCATAATCTAAATCAGTAATTTTGAAATCTCTAGACCATTTAATGCCAAAATCTTTCCCTTGCAAGGAATTTCGTATAACATAATCAATACCAAACGAAAGAAAAAAGGAGACAAAATGCACCCTTGTCTAATTCCACTAGCAATGCTAAACCAATCGCTGAAAGACGTACCAACTCTCAGATACAACTCAGTGTTATTATAGAGAGCTTTCATTACACTAACTTATCAGATATTCCATATGATCTAACAATCAACCACATATTTTGATCAACAGAGTCAAAAGCCTTTTTGAAATCTACAAAGCTAGCAACCACAGTTGTCTGAAACTCTAAACATTTCTCAAGAATCTGCCTAAGTGAAAATGTTTGATCAATACATACTCTACTGCTTCTGAATCCACACTGTTCATCACGCAGTTGTCCATCAACCAAATTCTTAATTCTATTAAGTATAATCATGCAAAGAATTTTACTTGGAACAAAAAGTAAACTAATTCCCCTATAATTATCAGAAGAATTGCGATCACCTTTTTTAAAAATTGGGACAATAATAGCTCTAGTAAAATCCTTAAGAACAATACCTTTATCATAAAAAATATTCACATTATTTAAAACTTCTCTGAAATGCTCAGCCCACCTAGCCATCACAGAGTCCTCACTTTCAACCACCTTGCCATGCTTATCCCTCAATACCTGTGTACCTGTCTGTTTCTTCCCACATAAAACATTACCAATCTGGTACAACCCCCTGCTGTTGTGCTGTCTAACTGCTTCCTCTATTTTGTCAGCCAAGCTATGAAGCCAAAGATTCTTATCAGCTGTTAACTGATCCTTTACATGTTTATTAAGCTTGTTGTAATGCCTTCTGTTAGGACTAGTAGGGTGTTGATTCATATTAATTCTGTACTTCCTATTTTTAGCAATAAGTTCCATAGCCTTATCACTCAAATAATTTTGTTTCCTCTGTTCCCTTTTACCCAAAAGAGTACTGTTTCAAGAAAAGCCTATTTTAAACTGATCCCATTCTTTCTCAACATCAGCAGTAAGCAAACCATTGTCATAATGACTAAGTAGCTTATCGTAGTATGCTTTGGCTATATCTGGATCTTTCAGACTTTCAGTGTTGAAGCCAATTTTCTTAACCTTAGCACAACATTTCTTAAGCTTCAGCTGCAAGACACTTTTGACCAGGTAATGCCAGACCCAATTTCAGCTCCCCTGTATGATCTGGTATTCCTAATTGAACTGGCCCATTTGCTGTTAATTAAAATATAATCCATAATATTCCTGTGCAACATATCAGGTGAAACACATGTATATTTGTAAATGCCCCGGTGTTTGTAATATGTGTTAGTTATTCGTAAACCATTAAGTTTACTTACCTGTAGCAGACATTCAACATTGCCACTGGAGCTACCAATGCCAAAGGGACGTAAAACTCTGTCCAAAGATCAGAGTCAGTACCAACTTTAGCATTGAAGTCACCTAGCAGAAGAGAAATATTTCCTTCACAGAATTCAAAATATCCAATTGCTGGCTGTAAAACATATCCTTCTCGTTCTGACCAGAGCCCTCTGTGGGGGCATAACAAAAGATGACATTCAAGTCTTTAATTTTCGTTTTAAATTAACATCAACCAATTCTTGAACCCTCCATCATGTAAAAAATTTAAAAAAAAAGAAACATTTCTTTATTGTAATTTTTTAGAAACAAAATCTTGAAGGAAAGACAACAGTGAATGAGAAAATAATCATCGATCGACTATTTTGACTATATTATTACAAACGGCGACGCTTGTATGATCCAGTGCAAATGGTACAGTATTAAATTAAATCTAAATTGTTTGCATTTCTCAGTACCATTGATATAACAAGTGTTAATTAAGACAAAGATTATTTTAATAATAAAGACAAAATCAAGACCTGAGAGTGCCATCTTTTGACTAAGGAAAATGCAATCATGGAATTTTGTTGAAGTCAACAAAGCATAAAAAAAATTCATTTAGGTAGCTCAATAGCTAAAACAAATTGAATTATAAACCAGTGGTTTTTGAGATTATGCACAATGTGCACAAATGTTTTTTATTTCTTAAATCCGGTTTATACATCATGGGGGAAAAGTAGTGTAATTATTAAATTTTATGTTTAAAGATATACATAAAAGAATAAAATGAACCACATAATTAAATCATTCTCTCTGTTGAAAAAATAAAATCTTTTTGGCGACTATAACTTTTTATTGTATTTATTCCAAATTGCTTTGTTCTGTCTTATTAAAACTTTGCAATTCTAATGTATATATTATTTTCCCATGTTTAGGCTAGCGGTCGATGCATCGATGGTGGTCCACTCTGTATGAAATGTGCTACAAGGCCAATCATAAGGCCAGAGATCCACACATATCCTGCTATAATGCAGTTGGATGCAGTTGAAGATGTTGCACATCGTAGTATGAAATGTATAGTTGGCCCTTTATCTTCTGAGGCTCCTTTACATGACGAAGAAGCAATTTTATTGGAACTTCAGGATGATAATAGAATTATTATTTTAAATCTACTTTAGATGAATTTTGAAACTCATTCCGATTGTGTGGGATTTAATAGATTTTTAAATCAATTCCTGAATAATTTATAACAGTTTAATATCTCTACCAAAATATGCATGTATATAGATATTAAAGACGTAAAGAAATTACAAAATGCAGCATAATAAATCGCTTTTTAAATAATTTGTTGCCTAAAATTTATGTAATAAAATTTGTGTAATTGAAACTTTTTGTTTTTCTTCAGCAATTAACATTCTGAAATACATTGCCTTGCAATTTAAAGTGAATTTTATCGAAAAAAAAATTTTTTTTTTCATATTTGTTTTTTTGTAAATATAACGATATTTTAGAATTAAAAAAAATGCTTTAAGAAAGATTCTAAATTTCTTTTAATAATTTTGCAGGAAAAAATGAAACTACCACAGCTAATAGATAATAGAATGGTGTTCTTGTACATTATAAACTTGCTTGGGTAATTGCTTTCCACTTCGGTAACCACTGGAAAAAGTGCTGTAAAATTGTGACAAAGAAATGGTTTTGGACTAAGAACTTTTAACGAATTTCTTGAAAGGAAAATGGCAATTACATTTCCTTTCAATTTTTCAGGCCAGTCATGTACCTGGAAAATGTGGGATATGAGAAATTTTTGGAGGGAAAGAAATTTAAAAATGGCGATGGAAGGAAAACAATATAGGGGCATTATCTTATTTATTGTTGGTATACAATCACAGGGGATCTAACGTAAATTTTAGCAGTAATTTACTCTATCCTTGCAGGTGGGCTATGACAATACATGCTACAACGCTTGGAAGATTACCCGAGGGATAGAGGTGCACATTGCTTCTTTCATTCTTGAAAAGGTTCCTATTTCTTAACAATGGGCCGCTCATTATTTATCAAAGACCCTGAACAATTGGTTCTAATTTTGTACATGAAGTTTACTCCTGCCTCCCCTTAGTTCATTAAAAATTAAATCCCCTATCTATAATGGAACAGTTTTAAACCAGTCTTTTAAATCTCCCGTTTTAGGTTTTTAAGTTGAAATCTTCATTTGGTACTTTTTACCCCCATAATTTCCCAAATACTTGATCACTCGGTCCGAAATTTCCAAATGCTTCCTACTTTCCACCTGTTTTGTTAAAACCTCTGCCTATAGTAGAACTCTAGTATAGATCTAAAACCATTTTTTCCACTTAGGGGGAGAGTTCAAGAATTCAGTTGAATTTCAGTGGGAAATTTGCAAGTATAAAATATCCCTTAAATTAACAAAAAAATTTGTTTCTTTAAATCTTAATTTTTTTTTCTGTTTTAGAATTTCGGATGGGGAAGGAACAGCAATCCCCTTTAAAATAGGTTATCCTAGCCATGTGCTTGACAAGGGGTATTTGCAACAAAACATCTGAAACAAAAATTCTTAGCAGTGAATATCCTCCATTAATTGAATAATGCACTCATTCGAGTTATTAAATTTTAATTTGCAATTAACACATTAAAGAAATAACCTTAACTGCCATAATGATTAAGGAGCTAATGACTGTTCCAGCAAGGCAAACTTTACGTTAGCTCTAACTGAGGCAGCGGTAAGCAGCGACTTCGGTCTTGGTAGGGCATGTCCATGTATGAGAAGGCCTGTGAAAACTATGAGTAGCGTCTAGGATTCTTTGTCTTATATGTCCAAATAAATTATTAAATGTTTATTGTTCCATTGGTATTTTCCGTTTGAAATTTGTTTTTTAATATAAATAAAAAAAAATAAATAATAAATACCCCCTCAAGCAGCTGCTTGCCACAGAGGTCTGACAGGACCCTGTCAGTTTATATGCCATAGTAGCAGGTCTGAAAGGATGGCAGGACCTCTGCAGAAAAACGAAACATACATCCATGCCTTACCCGGGGCTCGAACCCAGGTCCCTTAGATCAGTAGCCAAGCGCTACGTAGTATTATTTCTTGAAGCCTTGTTACTTTCAATGTATCGATATCTTAATTAGATCTTTAAATCTCTCCTAGAGGGAGCTACTTCCTCTTCGAAGCATTTCAACATTGCAGCTAGATTATAGGAAATGATGTTGAGTTGCTCAACTAATCTAAGTTACATGCTCTCTTTTTCCAGTTTGTATAATTTTCTTCCCAGATTACCCTGTTCTCTATAAATTAATCTCTGTAACCAAATCTTTAATACCCAAGAATTGTTCCAGGTGGGTTTCTCCCATTTATAGCATAAAATATTTTTTTATAATGGTTAGCATGCTTGGCTACTTATCTAAGGGACCTGGGTTCGAGCCCCGGATTTAGGCATGGATGTGTGTGTCGTTTTTCTGCTGAGGTCCTGCCATCCTCTCAGATCTACTGTGGCATATAAACTGACAGGCTCCTGTCAGACCTTTGTGGCAAGCAGCTGCTTGAGGGGGTATTTATTTATTTATTATTATTATTTATAATGTACAAAATAACTACCATTTTATCTTCCTGTTTCAAAGTATTGGTAATTTACAGTTTATTGTGGGTGTATATTTCAAACGAATGTTGGTCAAAATTTACCATCTTGGGTGAACGAGAGCTAATCTGGAACACATTTTAAAACATGTTACTATAAGTTACCTAGTATGAGCATAGTAACAAAATATATTCGAACTTCAGTTCAAAGTAATCGTTTAAGTGTAATATTATCTCAAAGTGAAAAGTTCTGTCATTTTGTAATGGATTTTCATAACTGTCATTCATGTAATATCACAGCATTTCCTGGGTTTTTTTTAAATGCTAGAATTCATTATGTATAAAATATTGTGTATGAATTATCACATTTTCGTTAGTCAGTGCTAATTCAGATGATATTTATTATAATGCATAGATGTTCATTGCAAGAAGACAATTATTGATATCTGTAACACAGTCGGGCTAAATAACCACGTTAAAGAACACTTGATGGTAGGCTATTATCTGTCTCCCAACAGCTGTCCAGTGGATCCACTTCCTCTAACCTCTGAGCTCTCAGGGTCCTTGTGACCTGGCCATTTAGCCCATTGTGTGCAAAAAAAGTGCCGCTCAGAGGTAAACCCAGTTCAATCAAGATTGGAAATTAACCTCTCAAGATTCCTACCATGACGCATTGTCATCATCATCATCATCCTCAAGCAGCCATGGGCTATGGAGGTCCAACCAGACCATGCAATTTAGTTCTCCAAGCAAGTCTATCCTGAGCTACATCTACTGCATCTGGCCACTGCATACCAATTCTAACAAGGTCCTGTTTGACATTGCCCACCGCATCCTGGGTCTCCCCTTCTTTCTGAGGCCTTTAGGCACACTGTTCATAACCCTATTCGCCAATCTATAATTATTCATACGGGCAACATGGCCAAACTAACGGAGTCTTTCTCTGCACAATAAGCTGCTTAAAGGAGGTTGCAAACTCCTTTGCCTAACCTCATCATTAGTTACAAAGTTGAACCACCAAGATACTGTGTAAGCATCTGGAATCAAAAGCATCTAGTTTCCTGTTATCCTGTTTACAAAGTGTCCAAGTTTCACTACCATAACTAACCCTAGAAAGAACCAAACTATTATACAGTCTAATTTTAGTCTTTAGGTGTATATGCCTATTTCTCCACACTCTCCATAGATTCTTAAAAGTTCCGGCAGCAATCCCTGTTCGTCTGTTAATCTCATGCCGCACATCACCATTATCTGTTACATAGTTCCCAAGATAATTAAACTGTGACACCTGCTCAAGACTGCAACCATTCAGATGAACTGAATCACAGCCTGCCTGACCAATTTTCATCACTTTAGTTTCCTCTCTGTTTATAGCCAAACCTACTCTACTACCAGTCTCATCAACAGCTCGAATGAAAGAGTTCATCTCATCAACATCATTTGCCAAAAGGGCTAAATCATCAGCATAATCTAAATCAGAAATTTTCGTATCTCCAGTCAATTTAAGGCCAAAATCTTTCCCTTGAAGTGAATTTCGCATAACATAGTCAATAACCAAGCTAAAGAGAAACGGAGACAAAATGCACCCTTGTCGAACACCAGAAGTAATGCTAAACCAATTGCTACAAGTCTTACCAACTCTCACACACGACTCAGTGTTATTATAGAGAGCTTTCATTATGTTAACTAACTTGTCAGGTATACCATATGATCAACCACAAATTATGACGATCAATAGAACCGAAAGCCTTTTTGAAATCAACAAAGCTAGCAACCAAAGGTTTCTGAAACTCTAAACATTTCTCAAGAATCTGCCTAAGTGAAAATATCTGATCCACACATCCCCTACCACTTCTGAATCCACATTGCTCATCACGCAATTGACTGTCAACCAGATTCTTAATTCTATTAAGCACAATCATGGAAAGAACTTTCCCTGGAACAGAGAGTAGGCTGATACCCCTATAGTTATCACAAGAACTGTGATCACCTTTTTTGAAAATAGGAATAACAATAGCTCTGGTAAAATCCTTAGGAACCATGCCTTTATCATAAAAGATATTCAGAATTTCAGTCATCCAAGTGGTAACCGAAACATTCCCAGCTCTAAGCATTTCGGTAGTAAATTCATCTACCCCTGGGGATTTATGTAGTTTAAGTTTAGAAACAGCCAAAATAACTTCAGATTGTGTTATAGGGCCAACATTAAAGCCACCAATGCATCTATCATCATTACAAACCATGGGAGTATAACTAACTACATTGTTTAGAATATCACTGAAATGCTCAGCCCACCTTGACAGAATCCTCCGCTTCTATAACCTTACCTTGTTTATCCTTCAATCCTTGTATACCTGTCCGTTTTCTACCACACAAAACATTAACTATCTGGTACAGCTCTCTGCTGTTGTGCTGTCTAACTGCTTCCTCGGCTTTGTCAGCCAAACCATCAAACCAAAGATTCTTATCAGCAGCTAACTGATCTTTTACACGTTTATTAAGTTCTCTGTAATGCTTTCTATTAGGACTAGTAGGGTATTGATTAAGGACATTCCTGCAGTTCTTTCCAAAATAAGCTCAAGTGCCTTATCACTCATATAATTCTGACTCTTCTGCTCCTTTTTTCCTAAAAGAGTACTGTTAGTGTCCAAAAAAGCCTGTTTAAAATGATCCCATTCTTCCTCAACTTCAGTAATAAGCAAACCATGACTGTCATAATGACAAAGTAACCTATCATGGTAAGCTTTGGCTATAACTGGATCTTTCAGAGCTTCAGTATTAAAAGTAAATTTTTTAACCCTAGCACAACACTTTTTAAGTTTAAGTTGCAACACACTTTTAACAAGGTAATGGTCAGATCCAATTTCAGCTCCCCTATATGCCCTGGTATTCCTAACAGAACTAGCCCATTTGCTGTTAATTAATATGTAATCAATCATATTCTTATGCATCCCATCAGGTGAAACCCATGTGTACTTATGTATGTCGCGGTGTTTGTAATAAGTGTTAGTTATTCTGAATCCATTGAGTTTACTTACCTGTAGGAGACGTTGCCATTGCAGCTACCAATAGCAAAAGGGCCTATTACTCTGCCCAAAGGTCAGAGTCAGTACCAACTTTGGCATTGAAGTCACCAAGAACAAGGGTAATATCTCCTTTCTTGACAGAATTCAAAATATCCTGAAGTTGTTCATAAAACCTATCCTTCTCATCCTCATCGGCATCCTCAGTGGGGGCATAACAGCAGATAACATTCAAAATTCTGAAATTTTGCTGTAAGAAACCTTTCATTAATGCACTCATATCCTAGAAAAGCATCACTAGCGTGTCTGCTAGCGTGCCTTGGTGATGCTTATTGTCGTCCCTCCCTGAAAAAAGAAATTTAAGATTATTTTTAAGAATCTGACCAATCTTAATATAACCGAGGCCAACAAATTTTGAATCACGCAAATAGAGTGGGAAATGCCACGAACCAAGTAAAGTTCAGATGTAAAAATTAAAACTTGGAAAGAATAAGAACGTGGCAGTGTTCAGTTCGTGAAGTTTGTGGACCTGTGAATAAGAAGTGAGAAATAATAGGTAAACAGCAGAATGTATGAGATTGAGACTCATGATTGTTGGTACCAATGTGTAGGTACCTCTATCAGAATGAAAGGCTTGTTGTTTACGTAACTGAGTTGTTACTACACGCTCTGCTGTGAAATGTGCTTACAGGGCAATGCAGCAAACCGTTTGTTGGTATCTAGGATTGAATTTCTCTGCGCATGCACTATCTGTTGCTTTTCAGCACGTTGATTTTGAATAACAGCGGATGATAATCTCGAATTTCAGGTACGCTGAATGTTTTTTTTCTCCTTCGACACTTTGATATATTTGCTACTTCAAAAAAATGTTAGTAAAAGTTTGTTTTGTAACAATATAGATGTAGTTTCCAAATACAATATTCCATACCAGATGTACCTGGTTTACCTTAAACCGTTCCGCCATGTTGGCAGTTACGACAGTCGATGATTTGTAACATGTCAACCAGTACTTGTTGTTATGCCCTCTATAACTGTAGGGTTAATTCCAGAAGTATATCTAGCATTAATAAGTGGCTGATGCTTTCAGATTGATTATCAGTTTTCCATAATTAACGATTAAGTAAATTTTCGTTATCATAAAAGTACGCTTATTGCGGACTTCGGTCCTGTTCGTACATCGGACCAAAGAATGTAGAGGGAGAAGAAGTTAAGCTTCCATAGAGATTAATGTAAAATCAAGTATCGTGCATTTGGCGTAGAGGTAAAACGAACATTACAGGGGACGAACGCTTTTGTAATTACATGTTACTGTCAACTTCCATTCTGTTCGCTTTTCCTATGTAATAATTTCCCTATTGATATCCTACAGAGTATATTAATATCAGTTCTGGTCCCTGTTTCTATGCAACCAAGAAAGCTCTTAATTGTAATAATTTATTTTATAATTAACTTCAGGCTAATTTCAAATCTTCTCTTTCCGTTCAATTTATAATTGTTGGTTCAACGAAAAATAATTCCAATGGAGAAAATAAACCTTTATTAAAATCATGATATTATTTTTTTCAAATACAAAGTACAGTTATTTTTTTCCTTTTTTAAAATATAAATTTTTTGATGCATTATTCCTTTGCCCCTTATTGTTTGCTTCCCAGCTTAAACAATTGCACGATACGAATCGAAGCACCACTTGAGGTCGCCACTTACGCTTTGTCAAAGCTGAACTTCTTTTCCTTATACGTTCTTTGATCGGACTCCGGTACTGCTCCTGCCTCAGGCGAGTGCTTGCCGTGCAGCAGAATAACGCCAGCATGCTGTGATTTCAAGGAATCTTCCTCGCCACAATCGCAAAGCAGCAAGGCATTACGGATTATATTTTCAATGTATTTGCAGTTCACATGAAAAGTGCATGATTATACTAATATATCATTTCTATGAAGAAATTTTTGAAAGAGAGATTTGATATTTTGCAAATAAAATTTATGTCCATTGGCATCCAAAGTCTCATGCTGTGACTTTAGTTGAAATGAATATATGATATTAATTTTCTTAGTTCACTTATTAAATTTTCTGTGCTTTTTTATTACATTCATTGCATATGTTAACAGTTTATAAAAACTCGCTGATGTTAAAATTCTAAAAAGGATAAATTTACGTAGACATTTTACAATGTTCAGCTTGTTACATCGAAGAGGATTTACTAAATTAAAACAATTCGGGAAGGATTGTATGAGACAACAAAAAATTAAATAATCATGTCAAAATAACTTTTCCAGATAAATTTGTTGAACACAGCAAAAAAAAAGTGGAATGAGCGATATGGAAAGTTTAGTAAGGATACAGTGTATTTGAAAACTATATATATATATTAAAAATTATATCGATCAAGATTTTACTAATATTTCCGTTCAGGAACATACGTAAAACTGCTAAAGGGGAAAAAAAAGATATTTCATGCGATGTGAAAGCATTCCCAAATGCTTATAATATTGATATGAATTCAAAAAGATGAAAACTTAGCGTGAGTTTATAAATAGCATATATGTATACCACTAAAGTGTGAATGATGTAATTTATTACAATGACACAATATTATTACAAATTAATCAATTTTATCTAAGCACAAGTATTTCAAATTTCTATTACCATAAAGACAAATCACTATGCATTCAATCTCATTTATGACGCAAACTAACATTAACAATACAGTACTGTGCGAATTAATTGGGACAAGCGAAGGAACGCTAAGTCCTTTCCGCTGCAGAGTCTAAACTTATGCGTAGCCTTCTGCTACAAGTCTAAACTTGCGCGTGTCCCTCCAATAGACACGCGCAAGTTTAGACTTGCAGCAGAGCGATATCTGCAAGTCTAGAATTGTCTGTTGTGCTACTCTGCTATTTACACTTCCACTTAAGTCGGAATTGATATTTCATAGGCTGAGGACGTGATTATGTAAGTAGTTCACAATTTTCATTGGAAACATTTTTTTTATTAAATACATCATGGACATCACGCCTTTAAACGAGCTAAAATAATCGCTTTAGGCGAAAACACTTCACTTACTGCTAGGCAGATAGCAAAAGCAGTTGGCGTCGGGAAATCCAGCGTTTCACGGATCATGAAGCTGCATAAGGAGACAGGGTCTGTGGACGCGTCCCTAAAGGACATTGTGGAAGAAAAAGAAAAACTACCCCTAGAGATGATAATCTAATTTGAAGAATTAGTATCATAGACCCGAAGAAAACCAGTGGAGACATCAAATGGGAGATTGTGTCTCATGGGGTAAATATAGATGCTTCCACCGTACGTCGTCGCCTTCTGGAGTGTGGCCGCCGGACCCGACGCCCCTCCAAAAAGCAGCTTTTGACACCCGCTATGAAGCAAAAGAGGCTATCCTGGGCAAAGAAACATCGAAAATGGACTGTGGAGAATTGGGAAAAAGTAATATTTTTCGACAAACCCCACTTTGAGGTGCATGGCTACAGGTCAGATTTCGTCCGCCGCTCACCTGGAGAACCTCTTCGATCCGGCCACATCCAGCAATCCCCCAAACACCCACCAAGGTCATGTTTTGGGGATGTTTCACAGCTTCTGGGCTACAGACGCTTCACCCCATTGAAGGAATGATGGACAGCAAAAAGTACATAGGCGTTCTGGAGGCGAAAATGATCCCAACACTGCAGAAACTGTTTCCTAACGGCGATGGGGTATTTCAACAGGATCTGGCTCCATGCCACAATTCTAAGCTTGCTAAGAACTTCTTTACGCAGCAACATTTGAAGGTATTGGAGTGGCCTGGATATTCACCCGATCTAAACCCCATTGAAAATTTGTGGGCCATAATTAAAGTGCGCATATCTAAGATGGATTGCACGACGAACACCAAAATGATAGAAAATGTCATGAAAGTGTGGTACCACGACACTGAAGTGAAGGAGATGTGTGAAAAGCTAGTGGCATCAATGGTTGAGAGGGTGAAAGAAATAATTAAAGCTAAGGGGGGTCACATTCACTATTAACTATGTACACTATTAAATAAATATTTTAGTTGTGTCTTTGTTACTGCATTTTTCTATTGTCGCAACTAATTTTCACAGTACTGTACACCTTATATATGTGAAACGTTTAACATTGATCTTCCCTGATAGAAGACCCAATAACAAACTTTACTGTTGATTCCTTTTTTCCACTGGAACTAGGCTTCATCTTAAAATAAGAACAGTCTTTTTACATAGCATTACAGAACACTTAATGCATTATATCCTTCCTTTTACTACTCCACTATATCTTTTTTTTTTTGCTTTCTTTCGCAATTTTTACTATTTCAAAGCATCCTCGTTCTAAACAGTTAATAACGTAAATTGTCACACTATGTATATGCGAGCGTTCATGATACACCTGTCACAAGCCATTATCGCACGTTCATCTGTCGTAACAATACATATATATATTTAAAAAAAACTTAAAAGCGTTACGACACTAAAAACAACAGCCGCCGAATCTAAAATCTCTCACGGAAACAAATATCAGCCTTGTAGCGTTGCAATCAAAAATGTCACACTACGCCTATGGAAGCTTTCGTTCTTCTCCTTGCATATTCTTTGCCTCTATCTGCGTAACACCACACTTGATATCAGCTTTGTAGCGCTGCAATCAAAAATGTCTTACATTACGCCTATGGAAGCTTTCGTTCTTCTTGCATATTCTTTGCCTCTATCTGCGTAACACCACACTTGATATCAGCTTTGTAGCGATGCAATCAAAAATGTCTTACACTACGCCTATGGAAGCTTTCGTTCTTCTCCTTGCATATTCTTTGCCTCTATCTGCGTAACACCACACTTGATATCAGCCTTGTAGCGCTGCAATCAAAAATGTCTTACATTACGCCTATGGAAGCTTTCGTTCTTCTCCTTACATATTCTTCGCCTCTATCTGCGTAACACCACACTTGATATCAGCCTTGTAGCGCTGCAATCAAAAATGTCTTTCATTACGCCTATGGAAGCTTTCGTTCTTCTCCTTGCATATTCTTTGCCTCTATCTGCGTAACACCACACTTGATATCAGCCTTGTAGCGCTGCAATCAAAAATGTTTTTCATTACGCCTATGGAAGCTTTCGTTCTTCTCCTTGCATATTCTTTGCCTCTTTCTGCGTAACACCACACTTGATATCAGCCTTGTAGCGATGCAATCAAAAATGTCTTACACTACGCCTATGGAAGCTTTCGTTCTTCTCCTTGCATATTCTTTGCCTCTATCTGCGTAACACCACACTTGATATCAGCCTTGTAGTGCTGCAATCAAAAATGTCTTACATTACGCCTATGGAAGCTTTCGTTCTTCTCCTTGCATATTCTTTGTCTTTATCTGCGTAACACCACACTTGATATCAGCCTTGTAGCGATGCAATCAAAAATGTCTTACATTACGCCTATGGAACCTTTCGTTCTTCTCCTTGCATATTCTTTGCCTCTATCTGCGTAACACCACACTTGACATCAGCCTTGTAGCGCTGCAATCAAAAATGTCTTTCATTACGCCTATGGAAGCTTTCGTTCTTCTCCTTGCATATTCTTTCCCTCTATCTGAGTAACACCACACTTGATATCAGCCTTGTAGCGATGCAATCAAAAATGTCTTACACTACGCCTATGGAAGCTTTCGTTCTTCTCCTTGCATATTCTTTGCCTCTATCTGCGTAACACCACACTTGATATCAGCCTTGTAGCGCTGCAATCAAAAATGTCTTTCATTACGCCTATGGAAGCTTTCATTCTTCTCCTTGCATTTTCTTTGCCTCTATCTGCGTAACACCACACTTGATATCAGCTTTGTAGCGATGCAATCAAAAATGTCTTACACTACGCCTATGGAAGCTTTCGTTCTTCTCCTTGCATATTCTTTGCCTCTATCTGCGTAACACCACACTTGATATCAGCCTTGTAGCGATGCAATCAAAAATGTCTTACATTACGCCTATGGAAGCTTTCGTTCTTCTCCTTGCATATTCTTTGCCTCTATCTGCGTAACACCACACTTGATATCAGCCTTGTAGCGCTGCAATCAAAAATGTCTTTCATTACGCCTATGGAAGCTTTCGTTCTTCTCCTTGCATATTCTTTGCCTCTATCTGCGTAACACCACATTTGATATCAGCCTTGTAGCGCTGCAATCAAAAATGTCTTACATTACGCCTATGGAAGCTTTCGTTCTTCTCCTTGCATATTCTTTGCCTCTATCTGCGTAACACCACACTTGATATCAGCCTTGTAGCGCTGCAATCAAAAATGTCTTACATTACGCCTATGGAAGCTTTCGTTCTTCTCCTTGCATATTCTTTGCCTCTATCTGCGTAACACCACACTTGATATCAGCCTTGTAGCGCTGCAATCAAAAATGTCTTTCATTACGCCTATGGAAGCTTTCGTTCTTCTCCTTGCATATTCTTTGCCTCTATCTGCGTAACACCACACTTGATATCAGCCTTGTAGCGATGCAATCAAAAATGTCTTACACTACGCCTACGGAAGCTTTCGTTCTTCTCCTTGCATGTTCTTTGCCTCTATCTGCGTAACAACACACTTGATATCAGCCTTGTAGCGCTGCAATCAAAAATGTCTTTCATTACGCCTATGGAAGCTTTCGTTCTTCTCCTTGCATATTCTTTGCCTCTATCTGCGTAACACCACACTTGATATCAGCCTTATAGCGCTGCAATCAAAAATGTCTTACACTACGCCTATGGAAGCTTTCGTTCTTCTCCTTGCATATTCTTTGCCTCTATCTGCGTAACACCACACTTGATATCAGCCTTGTAGCGCTGCAATCAAAAATGTCTTTCATTACGCCTATGGAAGCTTTCGTTCTTCTCCTTGCATATTCTTTGCCTCTATCTGCGTAACACCACATTTGATATCAGCCTTGTAGCGCTGCAATCAAAAATGTCTTACATTACGCCTATGGAAGCTTTCGTTCTTCTCCTTGCATATTCTTTGCCTCTATCTGCGTAACACCACACTTGATATCAGCCTTGTAGCGATGCAATCAAAAATGTCTTACACTACGCCTATGGAAGCTTTCGTTCTTCTCCTTGCATGTTCTTTGCCTCTATCTGCGTAACACCACACTTGATATCAGCCTTGTAGCGATGCAATCAAAAATGTCTTACATTACGCCTATGGAAGCTTTCGTTCTTCTCCTTGCATATTCTTTGCCTCTATCTGCGTAACACCACACTTGATATCAGCCTTGTAGCGCTGCAATCAAAAATGTCTTACATTACGCCTATGGAAGCTTTCGTTCTTCTCCTTGCATATTCTTTGCCTCTATCTGCGTAACACCACACTTGATATCAGCCTTGTAGCGCTGCAATCAAAAATGTCTTTCATTACGCCTATGGAAGCTTTCGTTCTTCTCCTTGCATATTCTTTGCCTCTATCTGCGTAACACCACACTTGATATCAGCCTTGTAGCGATGCAATCAAAAATGTCTTACACTACGCCTATGGAAGCTTTCGTTCTTCTCCTTGCTTGTTCTTTGCCTCTATCTGCGTAACAACACACTTGATATCAGCCTTGTAGCGCTGCAATCAATAATGTCTTTCATTACGCCTATGGAAGCTTTCGTTCTTCTCCTTGCATATTCTTTGCCTCTATCTGCGTAACACCACACTTGATATCAGCCTTGTAGCGCTGCAATCAAAAATGTCTTACACTACGCCTATGGAAGCTTTCGTTCTTCTCCTTGCATATTCTTTGCCTCTATCTGCGTAATACCACACTTGATATCAGCCTTGTAGCGCTGCAATCAAAAATGTCTTTCATTACGCCTATGGAAGCTTTCGTTCTTCTCCTTGCATATTCTTTGCCTCTATCTGCGTAACACCACATTTGATATCAGCCTTGTAGCGCTGCAATCAAAAATGTCTTACATTACGCCTATGGAAGCTTTCGTTCTTCTCCTTGCATATTCTTTGCCTCTATCTGCGTAACACCACACTTGATATCAGCCTTGTAGCGATGCAATCAAAAATGTCTTACACTACGCCTATGGAAGCTTTCGTTCTTCTCCTTGCATATTCTTTGCCTCTATCTGCGTAACACCACACTTGATATCAGCCTTGTAGCGCTGCAATCAAAAATGTCTTTCATTACGCCTATGGAAGCTTTCGTTCTTCTCCTTGCATATTCTTTGCCTCTATCTGCGTAACACCACATTTGATATCAGCCTTGTAGCGCTGCAATCAAAAATGTCTTACATTACGCCTATGGAAGCTTTCGTTCTTCTCCTTGCATATTCTTTGCCTCTATCTGCGTAACACCACACTTGATATCAGCCTTGTAGTGCTGCAATCAAAAATGTCTTACACTACGCCTATGGAAGCTTTCGTTCTTCTCCTTGCATATTCTTTGCCTCTATCTGCGTAACACCACACTTGATATCAGCCTTGTAGCGCTGCAATCAAAAATGTCTTACATTACGCCTATGGAAGCTTTCGTTCTTCTCCTTGCATATTCTTTGCCTCTATCTGCGTAACACCACACTTGATATCAGCCTTGTAGCGCTGCAATCAAAAATGTCTTTCATTACGCCTATGGAAGCTTTCGTTCTTCTCCTTGCATATTCTTTGCCTCTATCTGCGTAACACCACACTTGATATCAGCCTTGTAGCGCTGCAATCAAAAATGTCTTTCATTACGCCTATGGAAGCTTTCGTTCTTCTCCTTGCATATTCTTTGCCTCTATCTGCGTAACACCACACTTGATATCAGCCTTGTAGCGATGCAATCAAAAATGTCTTACACTACGCCTATGGAAGCTTTCGTTCTTCTCCTTGCATGTTCTTTGCCTCTATCTGCGTAACAACACACTTGATATCAGCCTTGTAGCGCTGCAATCAAAAATGTCTTTCATTACGCCTATGGAAGCTTTCGTTCTTCTCCTTGCATATTCTTTGCCTCTATCTGCGTAACACCACACTTGATATCAGCCTTGTAGCGCTGCAATCAAAAATGTCTTTCATTACGCCTATGGAAGCTTTCGTTCTTCTCCTTGCATATTCTTTGCCTCTATCTGCGTAACACCACACTTGATATCAGCCTTGTAGCGATGCAATCAAAAATGTCTTACACTACGCCTATGGAAGCTTTCGTTCTTCTCCTTGCTTGTTCTTTGCCTCTATCTGCGTAACAACACACTTGATATCAGCCTTGTAGCGCTGCAATCAATAATGTCTTTCATTACGCCTATGGAAGCTTTCGTTCTTCTCCTTGCATATTCTTTGCCTCTATCTGCGTAACACCACACTTGATATCAGCCTTGTAGCGCTGCAATCAAAAATGTCTTACACTACGCCTATGGAAGCTTTCGTTCTTCTCCTTGCATATTCTTTGCCTCTATCTGCGTAACACCACACTTGATATCAGCCTTGTAGTGCTGCAATCAAAAATGTCTTTCATTACGCCTATGGAAGCTTTCGTTCTTCTCCTTGCATATTCTTTGCCTCTATCTGCGTAACACCACATTTGATATCAGCCTTGTAGCGCTGCAATCAAAAATGTCTTACATTACGCCTATGGAAGCTTTCGTTCTTCTCCTTGCATATTCTTTGCCTCTATCTGCGTAACACCACACTTGATATCAGCCTTGTAGCGATGCAATCAAAAATGTCTTACACTACGCCTATGGAAGCTTTCGTTCTTCTCCTTGCATGTTCTTTGCCTCTATCTGCGTAACACCACACTTGATATCAGCCTTGTAGCGATGCAATCAAAAATGTCTTACATTACGCCTATGGAAGCTTTCGTTCTTCTCCTTGCATATTCTTTGCCTCTATCTGCGTAACACCACACTTGATATCAGCCTTGTAGCGCTGCAATCAAAAATGTCTTTCATTACGCCTATGGAAGCTTTCGTTCTTTTCCTTGCATATTCTTTGCCTCTATCTGCGTAACACCACATTTGATATCAGCCTTGTAGCGCTGCAATCAAAAATGTCTTACATTACGCCTATGGAAGCTTTCGTTCTTCTCCTTGCATATTCCTTGCCTCTATCTGCGTAACACCACACTTGATATCAGCCTTGTAGCGATGCAATCAAAAATGTCTTACACTACGCCTATGGAAGCTTTCGTTCTTCTCCTTGCATGTTCTTTGCCTCTATCTGCGTAACAACACACTTGATATCAGCCTTGTAGCGCTGCAATCAAAAATGTCTTTCATTACGCCTATGGAAGCTTTCGTTCTTCTCCTTGCATATTCTTTGCCTCTATCTGCGTAACACCACACTTGATATCAGCCTTGTAGCGCTGCAATCAAAAATGTCTTTCATTACGCCTATGGAAGCTTTCGTTCTTCTCCTTGCATATTCTTTGCCTCTATCTGCGTAACACCACATTTGATATCAGCCTTGTAGCGCTGCAATCAAAAATGTCTTACATTACGCCTATGGAAGCTTTCGTTCTTCTCCTTGCATATTCTTTGCCTCTATCTGCGTAACACCACACTTGATATCAGCCTTGTAGCGCTGCAATCAAAAATGTCTTTCATTACGCCTATGGAAGCTTTCGTTCTTCTCTTTGCATATTCTTTGCCTCTATCTGCGTAACACCACACTTGATATCAGCCTTGTAGCGATGCAATCAAAAATGTCTTACATTACGCCTATGGAAGCTTTCGTTCTTCTCCTTGCATATTCTTTGCCTCTATCTGCGTAACACCACACTTGATATCAGCCTTGTAGCGCTGCAATCAAAAATGTCTTTCATTACGCCTATGGAAGCTTTCGTTCTTCTCCTTGCATATTCTTTGCCTCTATCTGCGTAACACCACACTTGATATCAGCTTGTAGCGCTGCAATCAAAAATGTCTTACATTACGCCTATGGAAGCTTTCGTTCTTCTCCTTGCATATTCTTTGCCTCTATCTGCGTAACACCACACTTGATATCAGCCTTGTAGCGCTGTAATCAAAAATGTCTTACACTATGCCTATGGAAGCTTTCGTTCTTCTCCTTGCATGTTCTTTGCCTCTATCTGCGTAACACCATACTTGATATCAGCCTTGTAGCGCTGCAATCAAAAATGTCTTTCATTACGCCTATGGAAGCTTTCGTTCTTCTCCTTGCATATTCTTTGCCTCTATCTGTGTAACACCACACTTGATATCAGCCTTGTAGCGCTGCAATCAAAAATGTCTTACATTACGCCTATGGAAGCTTTCGTTCTTCTCCTTGCATATTCTTTGCCTCTATATGCGTAACACCACACTTGATATCAGCCTTGTAGCGCTGCAATCAAAAATGTCTTTCATTACGCCTATGGAAGCTTTCGTTCTTCTCCTTGCATATTCTTTGCCTCTATCTGCGTAACACCACACTTGATATCAGCCTTGTAGCGATGCAATCAAAAATGTCTTACACTACGCCTATGGAAGCTTTCGTTCTTCTCCTTGCTTGTTCTTTGCCTCTATCTGCGTAACAACACACTTGATATCAGCCTTGTAGCGCTGCAATCAATAATGTCTTTCATTACGCCTATGGAAGCTTTCGTTCTTCTCCTTGCATATTCTTTGCCTCTATCTGCGTAACACCACACTTGATATCAGCCTTGTAGCGCTGCAATCAAAAATGTCTTACACTACGCCTATGGAAGCTTTCGTTCTTCTCCTTGCATATTCTTTGCCTCTATCTGCGTAATACCACACTTGATATCAGCCTTGTAGCGCTGCAATCAAAAATGTCTTTCATTACGCCTATGGAAGCTTTCGTTCTTCTCCTTGCATATTCTTTGCCTCTATCTGCGTAACACCACATTTGATATCAGCCTTGTAGCGCTGCAATCAAAAATGTCTTACATTACGCCTATGGAAGCTTTCGTTCTTCTCCTTGCATATTCTTTGCCTCTATCTGCGTAACACCACACTTGATATCAGCCTTGTAGCGATGCAATCAAAAATGTCTTACACTACGCCTATGGAAGCTTTCGTTCTTCTCCTTGCATATTCTTTGCCTCTATCTGCGTAACACCACACTTGATATCAGCCTTGTAGCGCTGCAATCAAAAATGTCTTTCATTACGCCTATGGAAGCTTTCGTTCTTCTCCTTGCATATTCTTTGCCTCTATCTGCGTAACACCACATTTGATATCAGCCTTGTAGCGCTGCAATCAAAAATGTCTTACATTACGCCTATGGAAGCTTTCGTTCTTCTCCTTGCATATTCTTTGCCTCTATCTGCGTAACACCACACTTGATATCAGCCTTGTAGTGCTGCAATCAAAAATGTCTTACACTACGCCTATGGAAGCTTTCGTTCTTCTCCTTGCATATTCTTTGCCTCTATCTGCGTAACACCACACTTGATATCAGCCTTGTAGCGCTGCAATCAAAAATGTCTTACATTACGCCTATGGAAGCTTTCGTTCTTCTCCTTGCATATTCTTTGCCTCTATCTGCGTAACACCACACTTGATATCAGCCTTGTAGCGCTGCAATCAAAAATGTCTTTCATTACGCCTATGGAAGCTTTCGTTCTTCTCCTTGCATATTCTTTGCCTCTATCTGCGTAACACCACACTTGATATCAGCCTTGTAGCGCTGCAATCAAAAATGTCTTTCATTACGCCTATGGAAGCTTTCGTTCTTCTCCTTGCATATTCTTTGCCTCTATCTGCGTAACACCACACTTGATATCAGCCTTGTAGCGATGCAATCAAAAATGTCTTACACTACGCCTATGGAAGCTTTCGTTCTTCTCCTTGCATGTTCTTTGCCTCTATCTGCGTAACAACACACTTGATATCAGCCTTGTAGCGCTGCAATCAAAAATGTCTTTCATTACGCCTATGGAAGCTTTCGTTCTTCTCCTTGCATATTCTTTGCCTCTATCTGCGTAACACCACACTTGATATCAGCCTTGTAGCGCTGCAATCAAAAATGTCTTTCATTACGCCTATGGAAGCTTTCGTTCTTCTCCTTGCATATTCTTTGCCTCTATCTGCGTAACACCACACTTGATATCAGCCTTGTAGCGATGCAATCAAAAATGTCTTACACTACGCCTATGGAAGCTTTCGTTCTTCTCCTTGCTTGTTCTTTGCCTCTATCTGCGTAACAACACACTTGATATCAGCCTTGTAGCGCTGCAATCAATAATGTCTTTCATTACGCCTATGGAAGCTTTCGTTCTTCTCCTTGCATATTCTTTGCCTCTATCTGCGTAACACCACACTTGATATCAGCCTTGTAGCGCTGCAATCAAAAATGTCTTACACTACGCCTATGGAAGCTTTCGTTCTTCTCCTTGCATATTCTTTGCCTCTATCTGCGTAACACCACACTTGATATCAGCCTTGTAGCGCTGCAATCAAAAATGTCTTTCATTACGCCTATGGAAGCTTTCGTTCTTCTCCTTGCATATTCTTTGCCTCTATCTGCGTAACACCACATTTGATATCAGCCTTGTAGCGCTGCAATCAAAAATGTCTTACATTACGCCTATGGAAGCTTTCGTTCTTCTCCTTGCATATTCTTTGCCTCTATCTGCGTAACACCACACTTGATATCAGCCTTGTAGCGATGCAATCAAAAATGTCTTACACTACGCCTATGGAAGCTTTCGTTCTTCTCCTTGCATGTTCTTTGCCTCTATCTGCGTAACACCACACTTGATATCAGCCTTGTAGCGATGCAATCAAAAATGTCTTACATTACGCCTATGGAAGCTTTCGTTCTTCTCCTTGCATATTCTTTGCCTCTATCTGCGTAACACCACACTTGATATCAGCCTTGTAGCGCTGCAATCAAAAATGTCTTTCATTACGCCTATGGAAGCTTTCGTTCTTTTCCTTGCATATTCTTTGCCTCTATCTGCGTAACACCACATTTGATATCAGCCTTGTAGCGCTGCAATCAAAAATGTCTTACATTACGCCTATGGAAGCTTTCGTTCTTCTCCTTGCATATTCCTTGCCTCTATCTGCGTAACACCACACTTGATATCAGCCTTGTAGCGATGCAATCAAAAATGTCTTACACTACGCCTATGGAAGCTTTCGTTCTTCTCCTTGCATGTTCTTTGCCTCTATCTGCGTAACAACACACTTGATATCAGCCTTGTAGCGCTGCAATCAAAAATGTCTTTCATTACGCCTATGGAAGCTTTCGTTCTTCTCCTTGCATATTCTTTGCCTCTATCTGCGTAACACCACACTTGATATCAGCCTTGTAGCGCTGCAATCAAAAATGTCTTTCATTACGCCTATGGAAGCTTTCGTTCTTCTCCTTGCATATTCTTTGCCTCTATCTGCGTAACACCACATTTGATATCAGCCTTGTAGCGCTGCAATCAAAAATGTCTTACATTACGCCTATGGAAGCTTTCGTTCTTCTCCTTGCATATTCTTTGCCTCTATCTGCGTAACACCACACTTGATATCAGCCTTGTAGCGCTGCAATCAAAAATGTCTTTCATTACGCCTATGGAAGCTTTCGTTCTTCTCTTTGCATATTCTTTGCCTCTATCTGCGTAACACCACACTTGATATCAGCCTTGTAGCGATGCAATCAAAAATGTCTTACATTACGCCTATGGAAGCTTTCGTTCTTCTCCTTGCATATTCTTTGCCTCTATCTGCGTAACACCACACTTGATATCAGCCTTGTAGCGCTGCAATCAAAAATGTCTTTCATTACGCCTATGGAAGCTTTCGTTCTTCTCCTTGCATATTCTTTGCCTCTATCTGCGTAACACCACACTTGATATCAGCTTGTAGCGCTGCAATCAAAAATGTCTTACATTACGCCTATGGAAGCTTTCGTTCTTCTCCTTGCATATTCTTTGCCTCTATCTGCGTAACACCACACTTGATATCAGCCTTGTAGCGCTGTAATCAAAAATGTCTTACACTATGCCTATGGAAGCTTTCGTTCTTCTCCTTGCATGTTCTTTGCCTCTATCTGCGTAACACCATACTTGATATCAGCCTTGTAGCGCTGCAATCAAAAATGTCTTTCATTACGCCTATGGAAGCTTTCGTTCTTCTCCTTGCATATTCTTTGCCTCTATCTGTGTAACACCACACTTGATATCAGCCTTGTAGCGCTGCAATCAAAAATGTCTTACATTACGCCTATGGAAGCTTTCGTTCTTCTCCTTGCATATTCTTTGCCTCTATATGCGTAACACCACACTTGATATCAGCCTTGTAGCGCTGCAATAAAAAATGTCTTTCATTACGCCTATGGAAGCTTTCGTTCTTCTCCTTGCATATTCTTTGCCTCTATCTGCGTAACACCACACTTGATATCAGCCTTGTAGCGCTGCAATCAAAAATGTCTTTCATTACGCCTATGGAAGCTTTCGTTCTTCTCCTTGCATATTCTTTGCCTCTATCTGCGTAACACCACACTTGATATCAGCCTTGTAGCGCTGCAATCAAAAATGTCTTACATTACGCCTATGGATGCTTTCGTTCTTCTCCTTGCATATTCTTTGCCTCTATCTTCGTAACACCACACTTGATTGTTTCAGAGTGATTGTAATGACGATGCACGCTGATTGGAAAACAAGGAAAAACTACCAGTGCAAAAATTGCGGTGGATAACACAAGGTGAGTGTACCAGGTGAGAGGCAGGTCAACCCAGTAGGAAACAAGACATTTATTTGTTTCAATGCAACACTAGAAAGTCAAAATTTCTAATAGGGCAATGGTTGAATCCTTCATTTGATGATTATAGAGTACATGTCTAGCAACATTCCTTCCTGTTTCGTTTTCAGGGCTAACTTACATTTTTCCGTACATGCCATAGTGGAATAGTACTGAGGTAATACCTGTTGTCTTCCCTATTTCCGACTTCGTTTCTATCTGATATAGGGAGTCACGTATTAGATGATAATTTTATCATGATCTAATATTAGCTTTTACTTGTGATGCTGAGAACATCAGCTTGGAAGATTGGGAAAAGTTGTACTAGTTAAATTAATTGCGTTTCATTTTTGTATGGCGATAGCAGCACGAGAGAATGGATCCCATCTAAATTGTACAGTGGTATCATAGTCTATGATTTTCTTGTGGGATGCATTTAGCCCTCTGATACAAATGCAATAATGCAGGGCCAGCGCGAGGCGGGTTCAGTACGTTCCCTGGAACCCGGCTCTGTGCCCATAATCACAATGACACAGGCCTAGTCTGTTGTCATTGTGATTACTTCACTGAAATTAAATCTAATTATACCAGTAAGAGATACTTAGCATATATAATTCTGATATCAATTAATTTGGAATTCAATGATATATAATTCATTTAGATGTTATTGTGGCCCATGATTCCAGGGCCACAATAACACCTGAATGCATTGCTCCACTTCGTCCCACAGATGCTCAATAGGGTTTCAATATATAGAGTGAGAGGGCCATTTGAGGGTTATGAACTCATTGGAATGCTCCTCCAATCAGTGTACCAAACTGAAGTGATGTGACTGGGCATTGTCTTGTTGAGAGAAGGCACTCTGTTGTGGGAAATGAATAGCCATGAACGGGTAGGTCGGCGAGTACCTCAACAGTCTTTGATGGTGGTCTCAATGGGTACAAGGGCTTAGATATGTGCAAGGTGGACCATGTAAACATGCCCCAGAAATACAATTGGACAGCAGACATGCACTGATCCAGAGAGAGGTGGCAACCCTCAACCAGTTCCATAACATGTTGATATGTATAACAAATTCAACCTTCAGTAACTTTTAAAATAAACTTTATATGGATAAATGTGGTTGAAGATAGATGAAACTTATCAATTCCTGAATTTCCCAAATATTCAGCCAGTGTTTAAAAATCTAAACTGGCCACACAAGATCGGGCTTTATATTATAGCAAAAATAATTGCTATCCAGTCTTTCGATTAAAAGTTAAGTTTGTGGGGTTCCCTATTCCTGTAAAGAACATCCATCCTTTACCTGGGGCACGAGCCCATGTCTCTTTGATCAATAATCAAGTGGTAAAGTGATCAATATCCAAGTAGTCAACTCTGTCTGGAAGCACGCTGGGTGCATCAATCCAAGAGCGAACGACTACGGGAGTTTCATTTCGAATATCATACCACATGAATCGAAGCATGAAAGATAATATCTATCCACCAATCGCCTTCATTCCTTTGCACAGTGCATGACAGCATGGACCTAGGGTTTGCTTAGATATGTGCATGCGCTTTCACTTAGACTCACCACATTTGCGCAGAGTTTAATCTTGTACTAGGTATGCTAGCGCTACCCACCATTTCTAGATCCCCCACATACGGAGAGGCATTCAGGATTCTAAACCTCTGATTCTAATCTTCTGACAAATGGGGACCTGAATTTTTTGCCCAATGCAGAATAAATCCGTATCCTAAATTTGAACTCATCGGTCAAGATCTGAAGAACCACAGGTTGCCAAAATCTGTGGAAAAAGAAATAAAATCCTATGAATAGTTTACGCAGTAATAAAGCCACCAGAAATGAGTGAGTGCACTGAAGTGAACACGTGTTATACTAGTTAAAGCCTGTAGCATACGGACGGTTAATTTTGACCTAAACTCCTATAACAGAAACCCAGAGGACGAAATTTATGAGTCAGCCTAAGTAGCTCTACCATATAGACACTTCTTATATTTTTTATTTTAATGTTATTACTGTTGGATTCCGTGCTAATCTTTATACTAATGTTTATCTATAAATATATTTTATTTAGGAGAAAATTTATTTGTGTTAATTAGCATTATTATATTTGATAATAATACAAATAATTTTATTCCTAAATAAAATATATTTATAGATAAACATTAGCATAAAGATTAGCACAATAATCCACCAGTAATAATATTAGGATCAAAAATATAAGAAATGTTTATGTAGTAGGACTACTTAAGTGACGTCAAAAATTTGGGTTGGGTTGTTTTACCTCTGAGCGGCACTTTTTTGCACACCATGGGCTAAATGGCCAGGTCACATGGACCCCGAAGGCTCAGAGAAGGTTGGGGGAGGGGACCCACTGGAACAGCTGTTGGGAGACAGATGGTAGCCTCCCGTCAAGGCCATCCAGCGTGTTCTCTAACGTGCACAGGGTATGGCTCTCCAGCACCAAAAATTTGGAACATTGGCCTTCTGTTATAGGAGGTGGTTGGGCAAGTTCAGGATGCCACTGGTGTAGATCCAAACTCCATCGTATACTTAGACTGCTCATAGGGTGGCCATTGTGAGACAATTCAAAGGATTGGGAACAGAAGTTTTCTATTTTTTATCGGGAACCAATTTTTCGTATTACAACATGTATCCATTTTTTGATATATCTCTTCATTTATTAACAGAAATCTACAAAAACAATTAAATTGATGAACAAAAATATAAAGTAACGAACTGTTGATTCTCATATGTGTTTTGGAAGCAAATTTTAATTATTTTTTGCATTCTGATAAAACGTAATCCCGTTTCCTTTTTTTTTATATATATTGGAACATTAAATTGCACAGAAACAATTAGACATTGTCTGAGAGTTTAATGTATTTTATAAACAAAAAATGAAATATTGAAGTGAAAAAAATAAGACACGTTATTCTGCGGAACTCAAACGCGAATGCCAACGATTTGACCTAAAGTATGATGGATGCCAAGTTTCCCGAAGTCACGTAGTAGTGGCGCTGAAAACTGATATAAGTAGTCTTATATGTTCTAAGTCGTTGGTACGGAAGTTAGAATAGTTAGCAACAGTAATGCCAGTTCTAAGAAATTTGTAGGTATGAAAAAACTACTTGCACAAACTTCTAAACTATATACACTTTACGAAGCATCGAATTTAGCTTTCCATTGGCATTATATGGAAATTCTCTATTTACCTTTCAAGGCAGTCTCAGCATCAAGAACAACTTAATACATGATAAAATGGAAATATAAGAACCATGAGGAATGTCGTGAGTAATCAAATCTAACGGAAAAAACAAGTAATTTTTCTTTTGCAATTGTTTCTAGGAGTGATGAGGCATTTGGATAACGTGCGACACTTTAAATTCACAGGTTTCAGTTTCTCCTGATCTACGTTCAGATTTTCTACATTGATTCCTGCTCTGCACTCGGTGAAAAAAGCGACAATGATGGGTTTTGAAATTATCTCGTCCTTCGGATGAGATGGGCACGGTTTCGTGTGCAGAAGAGCCGCTGCACATTGAAGGTCTTGGAGGTCATTGGATGGTCTTGAAGGGAGGCTTCCATCTGTCTTTTTGTAACTTTGACATGTAGCCCATTGTTTACAAAAAAATAAGTGCCAATCAAAAGTAAAACAGCCCAACCCTTTCAAAATGAAGTGAAAAAAAAAATGTTCTCTAGCGTTATGTGAAGATGGAAACTGAAACCATAGCAATGCTTAGATCTAATTGAATTTGATCTAATATCTTAATCATATTTAGATCTAGAATAATTACTTGGCTTTGCTCGGGCCTTAATGACTCAGAGTAGCAAGCTCCCATGCGTATACCAGACATGTGCGTGGTCATTCAGGATGACGTCACTCGTGGTGTCACCTGAACACATTAAATGAGAACAGAAACAAATGCAGGTAGAAGTTTTTGTCTTCCCATAATTCCGCAGGTATTTGACCGATCGTCCCCGAATTTGGTGTAGTGGTCCATGACTGATGGTCGCACTTGCTGCATAGAGTTTAGATCGAGTTCGTAGCTGTGGTGATTCGAGATTAAACTGCCACAAGTGTCCAAAATTTTTGGGGACGCTGTACTCCTCTACCTGATGAATGGAGAGTTGAAAGTTAAACGAGTAGTACATTAGTTTAAACGAGTAGTACATTAGGTTGGTTGCCTGTGATTGACACTTTTTTGGCATGCAATAGGCTAAATGGCCAGGTCACACGATGAGGTCCTTCACCGTTAGTGAAGACTGTCAGTGTAACTTCACCGTTAGTGAAGACATCGGTGAAGGACCCTGAGGATTATCGGTGAAGGACCCCGAAGGTTAAGGACCCCGAGGGCTCAGAGAATGTAAGGGGAGGAAACCCACTTTACGGCTTTTAGGAGGCAGATGGTAACCTCCCATCAAGGTCATACAGCGTGTTCTTTAACGTGCGCAGCAAGCAGTAAGTTATCAATGCTCAAAGTTATCAATGGACAGACGGTTCACGATTAACTTTTCGGGGAGAGACTAATTTTCTAGGGTCAAAAATATTACAGTGCGCCAAGTTACCGTAATCGTTTCGTGGAAGTATAGACGAAGTTTGGCGGTAATAGCTGTGACCATCTAGGAGGAGATGTAAAACGAACAAAGAGACAAACTCTCTAAAATACATGATAGATTTCAAACAGTCAACTGAAAGATTTCATAATTTCACAGTTATGTGTTACCACCGTCCTGTTTCATTTGAAACCGAGAACCATCTTTGCTAAAAACATTTGTCAAGAAAGATTATCCGCAGGTTTACGACCCTGTTCATTGTAGTCCCCGTCTTTCCAATAAAATGTACAAGATTTCTGGTGCTCAGAACTCTTTCCCATCATGTGGTCCCCGTCTTTTGCAAGAAAACGAATAGCAAGGAAGGTTATCGGGTAGAGAAGATTCAAGTGGCCTGTCTTTTTCAGCAAAATGTTTGAAAAAGATTATTTTGCGGAGTTCATTCACCATGTGGTCTTTCTTTCCTGCAAAAACCTGGCAAGGGTATCTGTGGGGTTAAATCTTCTTTCTCCACATCAGGGTCAGATTTTTTTTTTTTTGGGGGGGGGGGGCATAACCTCCTTTCAGAATGCTAGTAAGGGTTATTAGAGGCAAAATTTATTAAACATTTATATTTAATGCATTTTTTTTCCACGAAATATTTTTAAGACATGTAAAACGGATGGGGAAATTGGAATATGCCCCCCCCCTATATTTTTCAGGCTCGATTGTTTTTCTTGCTCCCCCCCCCCCCCCCCTTCTCTACCACTCGTATTTTTTCTAGATCCGGCCTGCTCTACATGGTTGAGATTATTATATTGTTACGACAGATGAACCTGCAACAATAAAACAATGATGTAATGTGTCGTTTGATGCTCGTGCTGTGCCTGAGCGTGACAATTTCGTCACTAATCTGCTGGAACAGAAGAATATTTTAAAAATATAACGAGTGACGAAAACTTTGGTAAGTTCACCGTACTCTAAAGAGTTGAATTGTCTTTTAGTAGAGTTTTGTATTACATATTTTCAGTACGAAGTTAGCGTTATGAAATCTAATTTTAGTGGCAGTAATGTGTCGAAGAAGTCTACTAGTGGAAAAGCAAAGGAGATTTGATGCCAGGGAGGTATTTAATATAAAAATAGAATTGGAAAGGCAAACCTTGGTAACTTACAGGTTTATTTACAAAGATAATTGTGTGGCTTATTGAAGGTTTTAAAAAGATTCTCTTTATGCCTTGAATAGAGTCAATGAGTGGAATGAATTTCGGAAGGCCAGTTTTCTTGCAGCTTCCTTAAGAAATGTTGCTGCGGAAGTTTTACAGTCTGTTCCAGAAGAAAAGCGACTTGATTATCAAAGTTTGGTATCTGCATCAGAACTAAAATTTGGTTCAGCAAGAATGCTTCCGTTATCAAAACGGGAGGTGACAGAACAACTCATAAGGGACATGGAAGCTCAGGACATTTTAGAACCATCATAGAGTCCCTTGACATCACCAGTGGTTCTTGTCTAGAAAATGGATAGGTCCATCAGATTTTGTGTGGACTGCCGCAGATTAAATGATATAACAAAGAAGGACTGCTTTCCCTTACTCAGGATTGATGATACACTGGACACTTTACCTGGGTCACAATGGTTCTCGACTTTGGATTTGAAGACTGGCTTTTGGAAAGTTGGTATACATCCTGAAAATTGTACGAAAACAGCTTTCACTGTAGGAAATAGACTTTGGCAGTTTAAAGTGATGCCATTTGGACTTTGCAACGCACCTGCAACGTTTGAACGATTAATGGAGTCGGTGCTCAAAGGTTTGTCTTGGGAGGTCTGCCTGGTTTACTTGGACGACATCATCGTTCTTGGAAGGACTTTTGAGAAACATCTGAGAATTCTTCGTCAAGTGTTTGAGAAACTTAGGGCAGCCAAACTAAAATTGGGACCGACTAAGTGTAAACTGTTCCAGCAAGAAGTTCATTACCTTGGTCATGTGATCACTACATCAGGGATTAAGACTGATCCTAATAAGATAGAAGCTGTAAGAGACTGGCCTCCACCACAAGATGTTCATCAACTTCGTAGTTTTATTGGACTTTGCACCTACTATAGAAGATTTGTCAAGGGTTTCTCTAACATCGCAAGGCTATTATTATATCGTCTGACAGAGGAAGGCCAGCGTTTCATGTGGACTACCGAATGTGGTGGCCTTCCAACAGCTGAAACAAGCTTTTTCCACACCAGTATTGGCATATCCACAAGCTGGGAAACAATTCATATTAGATACTGACGTAAGTAACACAGGAGTTGGTGCTATACTTTCATAACAACAAGATGGGCAAGAAAAAGTTAATGCATATTTCAGTAAAACTTTATCCAAACCAGAATGAAATTATTGTGTCATACGAAAAGAAGTCTTAGCAATAGTAAAAGCAATAGAACACTTTCATCATTATCTATATGGCCAAAAGTTTCTCATTCGTACTCATCATGATGCCCTCAGGTGGCTACTAACTTTAAGAACCCTGAAGGACAAATTGCCAGGTGGATACAGCGGTTGCAAGAGTATGATTTCTCCATTGAGCATCGAAGTGGCAAGCTACACAGGGTTGGGTTGTTTTACCTCTGAGCGGCACTTTTTTGCACACCAAGGGCTAAATGGCCAGGTCACATGGACCCCGAAGGCTCAGAGAAGGTTGGGGGAGGGGACCCACTGGAACAGCTGTTGGGAGACAGATGGTAGTCTCCCGTCGAGGCCATCCAGCGTGTTCTTTAACGTGCACATGGTATGGCTCTCCCGCACACGGGGCCACGGCTTAACGTCCCATCCGACGGACGGCGGCCTTTCCAAGTCCATCGGTGTCCCCTACTGACCGTGGGCAGGGCGGGGAATTTTGCGGAGATAAATCTCAACGCTGACCCAGCTGGGACTCGAACCTGGGAACTACAGATTACGAGCCTGGCGCGCTACCGACTGAGCCACCCCCGCCCCAGCTACACAGGAATGCAGATGCCCTTTCAAGACGTCCATGCATTGACAACTGCAAGTATTGCTGTAATGCAGAGCTAAAATATGGTACTAAAGATATAATGGTCATAAGAGAGTTAACATCGACACAAGAAAATAATTATACTCCTAACATTTGGAGTCCGATAGAAATTAGAAAGACCGAACTAGACGATGAAGATACAGTATAAGGCCAATAATAGATCTGATTGAAAAATCTGATATGATCCAATTGGGATAAATCTCGAGGTATAGCCCAATTACCAAAAGTTATTGGTTGTAGTAGGACTTCTTAAAAGTGAAAGATGATGTCCCACTGGACATTAGAAATGAAAGATGGGAGAATCCCACTGGACGATTGATCCGTTGGCAGATTTCTCGCTCCCGATTGGGACTAATGATGAAAGATGTGCATGATAGTGCCACTGGAGGACACTTCGGTGTTAATAAGAAGCCAGGGAACGATTTCAATCGTTGAAAAGTAGGACAGAAAATTGCGTTGAAAGATGGTGTAGGCAATGCGAGGCCTGTACAGCAGAGAAAGACCCTAAGACTAGGAGTCGGGGTAAGCTGCAGACGTATAACGTTGATGTCCTTTTGATAGAATAACCATTCATGTAATGGGTCTAGGGCTGATGATGAATAACCATTCATTACATGAATAACCATTCATGTAATGGTTCCTAGGGCTGATGATGAAAATCGCTATTTATTGTTAACAATAGATTATTTCACGAAGTGGCCCGAAGTCTATCCCATTCAAGATCGGAAGGAAACAACAGTTGCCGAGATGATAGTGAATAATTTGATTAGTATGTATGGAATACCTTTACAACTACACTCAGACCAAGGACTGAATTTTGAATCCAATGTGTTTAAAGGCATCTGCCAACTATTAGGGATTCAGAAAACCAGAACAACTCCTCTACATCCTCAGTCGAATGGTATGGTTAAGAAATTTAACATAACAATTGCACAAAGTCTAACATTGTTTGTCGACGATCATCAACGTGACTGAGATTGCCATATACCACTCTTTTTGTTGGCATATAGAACAGCAGTGCACGAGACAATTGGACAGACACCTTCCATGATGCTCTTTGGAAGAGAATTACGTCTTCCTGTGACCTTTCATATGGTCAACCTGAAACAGTGTTCATGTCCACTCCACAATACGTACAAGAACTACAACGGCGACTAGAAGAAATCCACCACTCGGTCAGACAAAAAATCAACTTGGCGAGCGAGAGAACCGAAATGAGGTACGACAATAAAACAAAAGGAATTGTTTTCAGTCCCAAAGTTTCCGAAGTTCTCCAAAACTTCAGAAACTTTGGGAAGGTTCATATACGGTAGTAAACAGAGTATATCGTATTTGTTGATACCCGACTACAAAGTGCAAGGTGGTTCACGTGGATCGTTTGGCCCCGTTTCATCGAAGAACTGAAGAAGCTTCAGAATCCAGAACTGTTCTAGACGAACAAAATCTTAGGAGGGGGCCGTATTACGACAGATGAACCTGCAACAATAAAATTATGATGTGATGTGTCATTTGATGCTCGTGTTGTGCCTCAGCGTGAGAATTTCGTCACTAATCTGTTAGAGCAGAAAAAAAAAACTTGAAAGAATATAACGAGTGAGGAAAACTTTGGCAAGTTCACCGTATTGTAAAGAGTTGAATTGTCTTTTAGTAGCGTTTTGTATTAAGTATTTTCAGTACGAAGTTAGCGTTATGAAATCTAATTTTAGTGGTAGTAAGAAAAAATTATTATTATTAATGTGTCGAAGAAGTCTACTAGTGAAGTCTACTAGCGCAAAGGAGATTTGATGCCGACGAGGTATTTAACGTGAAATATAATATTGGAAATATAAACCTTGGTAATTTAGAGGTTTATTCACAAAGATAATTGTTTGGGTTATTGAAGGTTTTAAAAAGATTCCCTTTATGCTTTGAATAGAGCCAGTCTATAAGAACTGTAATAAATATAGTTAAGTGTTGTGAAATATTCATTGTTTAATTTCATACTGAAGGTAGACAAATTTGTGTTTAGTGTAAATTATTTTTCATATATGATCTAATTACCTTTGTAATTAAATTTGTTCATTCATCATTTGGTTGGTAATAATTTTTCTTGAACTCACGTTACAGTACTGTGCAAATTAGTTGGGACAATAGAAAAATGCAGTAACAAAGACACAACTAAATATTTATTTAATAGTGTTAATAGTATTGTATTTTACAGTGTTGAGTACATAGTTAATAGTGACTGTGACCCCCCTTATCTTTAATTATTTCTTTCACCCTCTCAACCATTGATGCCACTAGCTTTCCACACATCTCCTTCACTTCAGGGTCGTGGTACCACACTTTCATGACATTTTCTATCATTTTGGTTTTCGTCGTGCAATCCATCTTAGATATGCGCACTTTAATTATGGCCCACAAATTTACAATGGGGTTTAGATCGGGTGAATTTCCAGGCCACTCCAATACCTTCAAATGTTGCTGCGTAAAGAAGCTCTTAGCAAGCTTAGAATTGTGGCATGGAGCCAGATCCTGTTGAAATACCCCATCGCCGTTAGGAAACAGCTTCTGCAGTGTTGGGACCATTTTCGCCTCCAGAACGCCTATGTACTTTTTGCTGTCCATCATTCCTTCAATGGGGTGAAGCGTCTGTAGCCCGGAAGCTGTGAAACATCCCCAAAACATGAACTTGGGTGGGTGTTTGGAGGATTGCTGAATGTGGCCTGATCGAAGAGGTTCTCCAGGCGACGGCGGACGAAATATGACCTGTAACCATGCACCTCAAAGTAGGTTTCGTTGGAAAATATTACTTTTTCCCAATTCTCCACAGTCCATTTTCGATGTTTCTTTGCTCAGGATAGCCTTTTTGCTTCATAGCGGGTGTCAAAAGCTGCTTTTTGGAGGGGCGTCGGGCCCGGCGGCCACACTCCAGAAGGCGACGACGTACGGTGGAAACATCTATATTTACCCCATGAGACACAATCTCCCATTTGATGTCTCCACTGGTTTTCTTCGGGTCTATGATACTAATTCTTCAAATTAGATTATCATCTCTAGGGTTAGTTTTTCTTTTTCTTCCACAATGTCCTTTACGGGACGTGTCCACGGACCCTTATGCAGCTTCATGATCCGTGAAACGCTGGATTTCCCGACGCCAACTGCTTTTGCTATCTGCCTAGCAGTAAGTGAAGTGTTTTAGCCTAAAGCGATTATTTTAGCTCGTTTAAAGGCGTGATGTCCATGATGTATTTAATAAAAAAAAATGTTTCCAATGAAAATTGTGAACTACTTACATAATCATGTCCTCAGCCTATGAAATATCAATTCCGACTAAAGTGAAAGTGTAAATAATAGCAGAGTAACACGACAGACAATTCTAGACTTGCAGATATCGCTCTGCTGCAAGTCTATAAACTTGCGCGTGTCCATTGCAGGGACACGCGCAAGAAGAACTTGCAGCAGAAGGTTACGAACAAGTTTAGACTTGCAGCACTTTAGACTCTGCAGCGGAAGGGACTTGCGTTCCTTCGCTTATCCCAACTAATTCGCACAGTACTGTATATAAAATTTGCAACAATATTATTTTAATTCTTAATCCTGCATGTAGTATGTGGTTATTATATTTTAAATCTTCATTCTCGATGTGTTTAATTACCCATTCAGAAACTTATAATTAAATGCATAAATTGCAAGGTCGATGGAGAGAATATATTTTATATTAATTACTACTGTATTTTTATTTAACGCAATAATCATAATTACAACTTTCTTCACACTTGAGAGGGAAATTTCTCTTTAGATTGTGCCCTGTTTTTTTTTTCTTTGCAAAAAAATTCTACCAGCTTCTTGGTTTTAAATAAAGGATTCTAAAGCAGAAACTTTACTTTTTCCTGCGTAATTTTATTCAAAATATCACCCCAATCAACACAATGGGGATATAGTGTTGAATTTTTGTTCCATTACGAAACAGCCACAGTATCCTTTCCTAGAATTATTATCCACTATCGAAATTTAGTAGACTGAAAAATATTAGTTCGGTTGTTTATTTCTGAGGAGCACCTTTTTTTGCACACAATGGGCTAAATCAGCTCTGTCCAACTAGCAGTCCGCGGGCCACATATTTGTGGCCTGCGAACAAAATAAAATTTTTACTTGAAATTTTAAATAAATATCTGTAATCCATCTTATAGTTTTTTGTCAACTTATATTCCTTTATTGATATGCAATCTTTAACTTACTCATTCTATAAAGTTTACAAAACATTCCTAATCCGATCGGCAAACTTCTGAAAACTTTTAAGAGCGGTGTGGAGTCATCAGACAAACGTTTTTATGAAGCTGCAGTAATAAGAAGCATCTAACGACAGCACGAATCGCTCTCACTGCGCGTGCAAGCCGTCAAGCATGACAAGCGCATGTCAAGGCATGCATTGCCGAATGTTGCACTGTATTGTGCACCAGGAGACATTGTGTGGCAGTTCGCTGAGACTAAACGACGTAATGGAAAAGGTTGTCAAAATTATCTATTTAATTCGTGACGGAAATCGTTCACACACACAGAAATTTTAAAGCTTTTTTGGACCAACTGCATGCTGAGTATGGTGATCTGTTTTTACAGAGTTATTCGCTGGTTAAGTGCCTCAAGAGATTTTTTACACTTCGGAAAGAAATTCGCCATTTTCTCACAGAAGTGGGCACCGATGAAGATTTAATAGCAAGTTTTGTTGATGACAGTTTTCTATGTTCACTTGCTTTCCTAACAGACGTTACAGATTATTTAAATATGTTGAATAAATCCTTACAAGGAAAAGACCAAAACGTGTGCTGTCTTTATAATCATGTCACTGGGTTTAGAAACAAACTACAATTGTTGAAGTCAAATTTGCAGGAAAACAATTTAATTCATTTTGAAACTTGTAAAGAGTTCTACGAAGAAATGAAGCAACTTAGTAAAACAGTTAATTTTGAAAAATTTGTTCCTAAATTAGATATCCTAATTGAAGATTTTAATAGAAGATTTTCTCAATTTCATGACCTTAAGCAAAGTTTAAATTTATTCAGTAATCCATTAAATATTGATATTAGCACCGTAGATCCTAAATATAAAATGGAATTATGTGACCTTCAGGCCGACCCAATTATTGCATCTAATAGAGAAACTGGAATAGAATTGGTCAAACTTTTGCCTGAAGAAAAATATCCAAAAATGAAAGATTTTGGACTCCAAATAATTTCTGTGTTCGGAAGTATGTTTGGAAGTATCTGCGAGTGCACATTTTCTGATACGAAATATATAAATTCAAGATACAGAAACTGCTTGAAAGACTTTACACTTGAACATATACTTCGGCTCGCAACAACAAATATTGATATGGACGTAAAAGAAATTATTGCCCAACAACTACGGCCACAATGCTTCAATTAAATTTATTAAATATCTGATAAAGTTAATAAAATTTATATTGGTTTATTATTAGGTACATATAATTTTTCGCATAAATAAAATAGTTTTTTGAAGCTTTTGAGGTTTATTATTACGTACTTATTATTTTTCGTACAAAAAAAAATAATTTTTTGAGGTATTACAATTTCCTATCCTATCCTATTTTTTTTTTGACCCGCGAAATATTGGCAAAGGAAATAATGGCCCGCGGTCTTAGAGAAGTTGGAGAGCACTGGGCTAAATGACCAGATCACAAGGACCCTGAGGGATCAGAGAAGGTTGGGTGTAGGGGACCCATTGGACAGCTGCTAGGGGACGGATGGTCGCCTCCAGGCGAGGAGATCCAGCTATTCTTTAACGTGCAGAGGGGTGTGACTCCTACACACAGATACACGGCTTTACGTTTTATCTGACGGATGGTGGCCTTTCCAAGCCCATCAGTGTCCCCTACTAACCGAGGGCAGGGCGGGAATTTTGCGGCCCAGGTAAGACTCGAACCTGGGTTGCCTCTGAGCAGCACTTTTTTGCACACCATGGGCTAAATGGCCAGGTCACATGGACCCCGAAGGCTCAGAGAAGGTTGGGGGAGGGGACCCACTGGAACACTGTTGGGAGACAGATGGTAGCCTCCCGTCAAGGCCATCCAGCGTGTTCTTTAACGTGCACAGGGTATGGCTCTCCCACACACGGGGCCACGGCTTAACGTCTCATCCGACGGACTGCGGCATTTCCAAGCCCATCAGTGTGTCCTACTAACCGTGGGCAGGGCGGGAATTTTGCGGAGATAAATCTCAACGTTGACCCAGCTGGGACTCGAACCTGGAAACTGCAGATTATGAGCCTGGCGCGCTACCGACTGAGTCATCCCTACCCCTCGAAATATTAGCAATTATAGGTGTAATATATTAAAATTTCCACATCAGTCCTAGTCTGCCTAAGGAAAAACTACTATTGTTCATATCACTATCATGTAATTTCAGTCATGTTATGTAATGAAATAGAAAAACACTAGACATAAACGAAATATTACTTTCATTTCTTCGATGTCATAATTTTTATACTGATAAATACACAAAACCGTTGACATTCGAAGAAAACATCTAGACACCCAGAAAGACCCACAGTCGATTCCAACAGAAGAAGAATTTACTGCAGAACGATCCATTACCTACACTATGCCGTGTATGTATAGACGAGGTAACATAGTAGTCTACGCAACGGATCTGTCACGGTTTCAACCTCTCCCATACAGTACGCTCTCTTTATGTCAAAACCAAAGTGGTGGCTGGAACAGAAAAGAAAATGAGTTGGAAATTTCGTCCTTCTCTGCCTCCATGCTGCTTGTGCCTGATGCACTCGTCCTCAGATGACATCCACGTTTCAATTTTCTTTTGCACTTTACGAAAAATTCTTTCCGACGGTAAAACAAAGAAATAAAAATAGAATCTCGGGAAAACAAAACTAAATAAATAACAACTCAATCAACAAATATGTCAGTTTCTAAAAATAAAACTCTGATCCTGGAGAGGATGAGGATCTTGTTTGGTTTAGAAAAATGACCGGTTGCTATGCACGAAGGATGTTGAGGCAGAGATGATTGACGTCGTAGTTCCTCTGTTGTGACGTGCAAGATAGGTGCTCCCTCACATCAGTGTCGTCTTAATGCCTGCTCGCCTTCTTCTGGAGAGACCCAACTGGGAGGATGGCAAGGGACCGTTCATCCATAGACCCCAGTCGCTATCCGAAGGAGCTGAGGAAAGAAAGAAAAATATTCGTCAGATGCTTTTAGTTCGTTTAAAAAACAAATTAGCGTTCGTTTTTACTTTATCGTCTGTTTTTGTCCGTCTGTAAATATTAAAAAAAATTTTTGAGAGTGAGTTTTCAAAGCGCCCTCTAACGGTGGAAGCGTTTGGAAATGACGAAACTTTAAACAAATATTGCACGAGATTGACTTCTGCTAGCATTGGATTGTTTTACCTCTGAGCGGCACTTTTTTGCACACCATGGGCTAAATGGCCAGGCCATAAGAACCCCGAAGGCTCAGAGAAGATTGGGGGAGGGGACCCACTGGAACAGCTGTTGGGAGACAGATGGTAGCCTCCCGTCAAGGCCATCCAGCGTGTTCTTTAACGTGCACAGGGTATGGCTCTCCCGCACACGGGGCCACGGCTTAACGTCCCATCCGACGGACGGCGGCCTTTCCAAGCCCATCGGTTCCCCTACTGACCGTGGGAAGGGTGGGGAATTTTGCGGAGATAAATCTCAACGCTGACCCAGCTGGGACTCGAACCTGGGAACTACAGATTACGAGCCTGGCGCGCTACCGACTGAGCCACCCCCGCCCCACTTCTGCTAGGAATTTGAAATTTTGGTGTGGGTGTGATGGTCGGGAAGTTTGGATTGGCAGCAGGGGGGTAGCTAAGGAGGGAATTGGGGGAGGTTCCTCCCCCAAAGTCAATCGGAGATGGCAAAATTCGAAGCGACTTAGCAAAAATCCAGGTGAGTTGTGAAATTTGAGATTTCCTTTTTTATAAAAATTAAGGGGAGTTCGCAAAATCTAGGGTAGTTGTGAAAATTGAGGCAATTTGGCAAAATCTAAGGGAGTTGGCAAAATCGAGGTAACTAGGCAAGATCAAAAGGCAATTGGCAAAATTCGAATCCCCTTGGCAGAACAGGCGAGTTGTGAAAATTGGGATTGGTTTTGTGAAATTAAGGAGAGTTGGCAAAATAGAGACAACTTAGCAAAATCTAGAGGAGTTGACAAAATCTGGGAAAGTTGGCAAGATTCGAAGCGACTTGGTAAAATTCAGGTGAGATGCAAAGAATGGGATTTTTTCTGTAAAATTGTGGTAAGTTGGCAAAATCTAGGGCAGTTGGCAAAATTCGAATCCATTTCGTAAAATACAGGCGAGTTGTGAAAATTGGGATTGGTTTTGTGAAATTAAAGAGAGTTGGCAAAATCTAGGAGAGTTTGCAAAATCTATGAGAATTGGCAAAATTCGAAATGACTTTGTAAAATTCAAGTGAGATGTAAAGAATGGGATTTTTTTCTGCAAAACTGTGGTAAGTTGGTAAAATTCAGGTGAGGTGTAAAGAATGGGATTTCTTACGTAAAATTGTGGTAAGTTGGCAAAATCTAGGGGAGTTGGCAAAGTGTGAATAATTATGTGAAAATTGTGAATATTGGAAGTGTTTTAGTGCAATAAAGGATGAAGGAGGGGTGTTGGCAAAATTCGAAGTGACTTGACAAATTCAGAGGATATGTAAAAATTTGTTATTTTTTTTCAGTAAAATTACAGCTAATCCGTAATCCAAATCTAGGGGATATGCAAAATCGGGGCAACTTGGCAAAATCCAGCGGAGTTGGCAAAAAACGAGACAACTTGGCGAAATCTAAGGCAAAATTTGAAGCCATTTGGTGAAATACAGGGGAATTTTAATAATGGTGATTGGTGTTGTGAAATTAAGTAGAGTCTGCGAAATCGAGAAAACTTGGCCAAAACTTTTGGAGTTGGCAAAATTTGAAGTGACTTGGTAAAATTCAGGTGAGATGTTAAAATGTAAAAATCGTTTTTTTTTTAATGTAAAGCAAACCGTGGCGAAATTGGAAAAAAAACTGGGCATCTCACTTGTCAGAGACATAAATTAATGTAAAGTAGATATTTTCTCAGTTGGCACAATTTGATATCCGACTTGGAAAATTTTCGTTTTTCCTCCCCCCCTCAACTGGAGTACACCCCCTCCCCCTTCAACTGGAACAAGGGAGTACCCTTCGCTACGCCCTTGATTGCCTGGAAAATCGCAACTTTTTTGTTTTAAGAGATAAGACGAAAAATTCTTTTGAGTTGGGTAGGTATATTTTTCGGATCCTCCAGTAGTTTTTTAACTTCCACCGTTAGAGAACACTAAATACGAAAAATGATAAACTTTAAAGGATAATTTTGCAAATGATTACTTTACACAAGGTATGGGTTGTTTTACCTCTGGGCATCACTTTTTGGCACACCATGGGCTAAATGGCTAGGTCACATGGACCCCGAAGGCTCAGAGAAGGTTGGGGGAGAGGACCCACTGGAACAGCTGTGACTTGGAAAGGCCACCGACGGACGGTGGCCTTTCCAAGCCGATCGGTGTCCCCTACTGACCGTGGACAGGGCGGGGAATTTGGCGGAGATAAATCTCAACGCTGACCCAGCTGGGACTCGAACCGGGGAACTACAGATTACGAGCCTGGCGCGCTACCGACTGAGCCACCCCTACTTTATGCTAGAAAACTGAATTTAAATATACGCGGATGCTCTTAAAGTTTCGCGGAGGAGGAGAGGACTTTTGCTATCCGCGCAGGGCTCAAAAAATAAGTCCTTTTTGAATTGGTAGTTGCAATAGACATTGAGAACGTCTCCTACAGGAAAATTTAGTGGTTTCAAAATTGCTAATGGTTTGAGAATTACAGTCGGCTCTCCTTTCCGTATTTTAGTATATTCGCGGTCAGGCTACGGTCGAGATATTTTGGTTGAATGAAATACGTATATATTAATGAAATAAATGCCTAATTTGTTTCTGCTCTTTTTCCTTAATATGAATGCACAAAAAGAAGGTGAAATGATACTTTAGTTACATTCAAAGTTTGCATAAATCTATTGCAGTGTATTGAGGGTTACATACTTTCGACTGTATTGACTTCAAACATCAGTATGTTTATAAACATATTAGCAGATTTACGCAGTGTTGCTCGGGTCTGATACTCTAGAACAGTGGTTCTCAACCTTTTATGCTTCACGTACAGTCGCTCAAAAAATACCAAACACTATGGTTGATTACAGAATTCAGAAAAAATATCTGGCAACGATTTTTTTTTATAAATTAGTCCTCCATGACATAGACTGCTTATATGGCGGCATGGCGGCCATTGTGAGACAACTTGAAAGCTTCGACCGCCATGTTCATTTAGGGCAAAACGCCAGCGCCATCTAGCGTTGGTAGAAGCTGCTACCTTGGCAATATCGTATTCGAGTGGTTTTAAACGATTATTTTAAATATATTTATTACTCATTTACATTGTGGAAAACAATGATATATGTGTCAAAATATACATATATATATATTTGATAATAATCCTACCGAGAAGCCGCAATTTTAGTGTGGTATTTTCTATACATTCAAATTTTAAGCCTAAATAGCATATTTGAGAATAGGCTGTAAATGAATTCAGGCTAATCCTACCCACTGGAGAATTTTAACATCTGGAAAGATAGCGGGGCGAAAAAGTAAATACCTGGATATTAAAATAAATTAATACCTAGAATTTTTAGATCACCTGGAAAAGAAAATGAGTCATTTAGCTCACTACTCTCCTTACCTTCCCCCCCCCCCCAGGATGATCCTATCACTGACAATTTCATGTTTAACTTTCTCATAATACCTACCTCACAATGACAATATAAAATAACGTTCCTTAGCTTTCACTATTTGAAAATCTTTGCCACTGTGAACATTTTTATTTATATTCTATTTAAAGATTCTGTAACAAAAAAAAGGGGATGGTTAGGTTGAACTATGTATATCATTGAGCCAATTCATCCAAAAAAAGTTTTTTTTATTATCATTGTTTTTAAATGCCTGTATTGTTTTACAGAATATTTCTCCCATTATCACACCAGAATATAAAAGTATCTGGGTTAAAAAATTTCTAACTAGCTATCTGTGCAACATGGGTTTTGTTACTCCAAAATCCTGTAGCATCAAAGGGTTAAAATCATTTCCCAACCCGTTTCTTCAATTTAGACTTATTGCTTCTGTTAATTAAAATCGTATTCTATATAAAGATTTGGCAAACAGGGGGTGGGGTAGATGGTCACATCGAACACGAACAGACAAACTTTGTCTGTCATTGAACTTGATTAACCCCAAAAAATTATTTTCATTTTACTATTTAAATCAGTGTCTCGCAAACTTTTTAACTCTGCGGCACACTGAATCTACGCAAACGTTTTAACTCTGCGGCACACTGAATCTACGCAAACTTTTTAACTCTGCGGCACACTGAATCTACGCAAACTTTTTAACTCTGCGGCACACTGAATCTACGCAAACTTTTTAACTCTGCGGCACACTGAATCTAATTTTTTTTTCCGCGGCACACTGAATCTAATTTTTTTTTCCGCGGCACACTGAATCTAATTTTTTTTCCGTGGCACACCTAAAAAAAGAATTTTTGATGGTTACGTAAAAAGAGGAAAATTGAAGTTTCGTTAAATGCATTTTATTTAAAATTTAGATATGAACATATTTCAATGGGATGTATGAGCTGGCTTCTGCGAATAAATTTGCATTATTCTTGGCTCAAAGTTAGATAAACACACTCGCATCTCTTCATCAATCATCTGAAGCCGCTCACGCTTCTTAGATTTAATTTCAGTCAATGATGAGAATCCAAGTTCACAAAGATAAGACGAGCCGAAAGGTAACAATGCTCGAATAGCTTTTGTGCTCAATTCAGGATGTTGAGGTTATCAGGGTATTGAATTCAGGATATCTAGTGTCAATTTGAAAATCTCTCGCGGCACACAGTTTGCGAGACACTGATTTAAATGAACGAGAACATTCTATTTAGGAATTCTTTTAGCAAATGTAATGGTCATTTATCATGATTATAATAGTTTCTGAGTTAAAATTTTTCAAAACATATTTCTGTGGACTATGGGTTTTACCCTACAATCCTGTGGCCTCAAGGTTTATGAGGACCTTTATACATATTGCTTCTGTTAATTAAAATGACATTGGTTAAAGACTGTAATCAAAGAAGAAATGAACATTGTATATGACATTGATTAAACCAACGTTATTTCATTTTCAGTTGTTTCATTTCATACTGAATGTTCAAACTATACTAAAAATTATGAATTTTACATTTTTAATTCCCTGCTCAAACTATCTACAGATCTATTATGCCATTTTATGGTTATTAATCTTACCTAAAACTTTCTGGTATAAAATGCACAGAACAAATTTTTGTGTTTCTTTCGGTGTCCAATTTAACTTCTTGATGTGTATCCATTTATTACACAGCTCTCAATTTCGCAACGGAAATCCAAAAAAAAAGTAAACAAAGTGCTAAGAATATTTTCTTAAAGTAGCGATTGGGTTGGGTTGTTTTACCTCTGAGCGGCACTTTATTGCACACCATGGGCTAAATGGCCAGGTCACAAGAACCCCGAATGCTCAGAGAAGGTTGGGGAAGGGACCCGCTGGAACAGCTGTTGGGAGACAGATGGTAGCCTCCCGTCAAGGCCATCCAGCGAGTTCTTTAACGTGCACAGGGTATGGCTTTCCCGTACACGGGGCAACGGCTTAACGTCCCATCCGACGGACGGCGGCCTTTCCACGCCCATCGGTATCCCCTACTGACCGTGGGCAGGGCGGGGAATTTTGTGGAGATAAAGCTCAACGCTGACCCAGCTGGGACTCGAACCTGGGAACTACAGATTACGAGCCTTGCGCGCTACCGACTGAGCCACCCCCGCCCCTTAAAGTAGCGAACATTGAACAATTATTCATGTGAAAAAAACTATTGCTGACGCGACGGGACAGCAATAATTTTTATCAGATGAATTCTATATCTACCACAGGTAATCTGTGTATTTACTATGGAACGAACATTGATTCTCAGATGTATAATTTTAGTAAATATAAATTGTGTTTGCATACCCATGAATGGCAATTCCATTATCTGTTCTGTGTTTATTGGTGCATTGCACAACATGAATTCGGCATTTTTCTCACCGTTTAAGGTACTTTATGAACCTAAACTTGCAAAATTACAGTCACAGAAACAAACGTTAAGCTATGGAGCTGAAGCACGACTGTCAGCGAGTTGTCCTAAAGTGTCATGGATACGAAGTTTCCCGAAATCACGTGTTGGTGGCGCTGAAAGCAGTGATTCAAGTAGTCTATGTATTCTAGTTCGTTGTTGCCAGATCACTAATTTCTAAAAAAATCGTTGCCAGATATTTTTTCTGAATTCTGTAATCAACCATAGTGTTCGGATATTTTTTAAGCGACTGTACCCCTCTGAAAATATGTATGTAACTGCCGTACCCCTTATATAGATAGATAAAGCTATAGGTATAGTGTAATAATGCCAACTTAGCGACTTTGTTACTAGATCTAGCGACTGTTGAGTTCTCATGGCATAACCCAAAAAATTTTACTGCGTATCCCACGTTGAGAACCCCTGCTCTAGAAAATAGAGTAGATGGCACTCCCCACGTCGCAAGCTTTCATTTGGCATAAAAGTCATCACGATCAATCCCCTCCGGTTTAATTTTCTCCTTCTCTTTTAGCGAAGGAAAGAAAATGGAACCACATTCGAGGCAACATATGATTCTCTCAACGTCAGAAGTTTCTAAACCAAAAAATGGAATTACCTCACTCAGATAATCGAATTTTTCAAATCATTTCATTTCGTACCCACTAGAGTCCCTCGGACACAATTTTCCAGGCATCTGTAACTTTATAAAAAAATAAAATAAATATGGTTTGAGCTGCCCCAAAAATTGTATAGATACTATGAAAAAAATTATTATTTTTATGGAAAAACATTATTTACTACTTAACATATTAAAACTTTTATTAATTAACATATGAGATATACGTTTATTAACTTTTACTATTTTTCAAATTAAGTTAATGATTTTAACTTCCGATACGAAAATATTTTTGAATCTCGTGTTCTGCTCATGCTTAATTAGAACGACTTCAATATTCACAGTTCCTCGTGCTGTTGACCCAACAAACTGAACAGTGAGTTTATCTGCGAAATCAGAAAAAAATTAGTTTGATGCATTCATTATTTAAAATTTATTGGCAATAGCTATTTTGAATAACTTTAAACCTTAATTAGCGAAATCAGAAATTAGTTTGATTATTTTTTTGATGTATTCCTTTTTCCAAATTTATTGGTGGCAACAATTATTTTGAATACTTTTTCACCGTTAATGCTAAGTCTATGGTAATTTCGAGAAATTCAAATCCGTCTACCCCAATTTTGGTTGACCCCAGCGGGTTTGCAAATAGCCTATATTTTTCTCTAGCTCTTCTAGGGACTGAGTGCAAAGTGGACAGATGCATAAACAAATAAATAAACAAGCACACACACTTTCTTCTTTATATATCAGAGTTGGGCTGTTTTACCTCTGAGCGGCACTTTTTTGCACACCATGGGCTAAATGGCCAGGTCACATGGACCCCGTAGGCTCAGAGAAGGTTGGGGGAGGGGACCCACTGGAACAGCTGTTGGGAGACAGATAGTAGCCTCCCGTCAAGGCCATCCAGCGTGTTCTTTAACGTGCACAGGGTATGGCTCTCCCGCACACGGGTCCACGGCTTAACGTCCCATCCGACGGACGGCGGCCTTTCCAAGCCCATCGGTGCCCCCTACTGACCGTGGGCAGGGCAGGGAATTTTACAACTTTGAATAGATGCTGGAGGAGATTACGTTGAGTCCAGTAAAAGTTTTGTTGAGGTAAGTGCAATGGTTTTTGTACTGCAGATGCTTGTCATATCTGATATATAAAGAGGGGCGGGGGTGGCTCAGTTGGTAGCGCGCCAGGCTCGTAATCTGTAGTTCCCAGGTTCGAGTCCCAGCTGGGTCAGCGTTGAGATTTATCTCCGCCAAATTCCCCGCCCTGCCCATGGTCAGTAGGGGACACCGATGGGCTTGGAAAGGCCGCCGTCCGTCGGATGGGACGTTAAGCCGTGGCCCCGTGTGCGGGAGAGCCATACCCTGTGCACGTTAAAGAACACGCTGGATGGCCTTGACGGGATGCTACCATCTGTCTCCCAACAGCTGTTCCAGTGGGTCCCCTCCCCCAACCTTCTCTGAGCCTACGGGGTCCATGTGACCTGGCCATTTAGCCCATGGTGTGCAAAAAAGTGCCGCTCAGAGGAAAAACAACCCAACCCTATGCAAAGTTGCAGACGTCTACGCCAATTCTAGAAAGCTTGCTGGCACTCCTGTTGGGGAATACTGTGCAACTTTGAGTGAATACATTTTGCAAAATCTTGCACCCTCGAAAAAGGCTTCCCGCAAGTTCCTTTTTAATTTTTGGAAACAAACAAAACGCCTGATGCAAGATCTGGCGAATATATGCAGATTGAGGTAGATGCTTGTTTTTTTCCTGCTCCAGATAGACTATAACTTGTCGGGTTTTGTGAGTTCCGGCATTGTCATGAAGAAGGAGAATCCTTAAACGCCTGTTGATGGACTCTGTTCCTTCATCTCCTTAACCATTTTTGGCACAACACTGTTGGTGTAGTATTGGACATTTATAATAATTTTTTCAGGTAAAGTGTCCACGGCAACCACTCCTTGAGTACTACTCTTCCTTGAGCGAAAGTCTTGTCGGAGGATTTGGGAATGCTGTTCTTGCACAACCCAACATAGTTGTCAATGATGAACTGAAAAAAATTTGGTTTTGCCATGAGTGGGATTCGAACCCACGCCTCCAAGAAACATGCCTGTTATGCTAGACCACTACACCATCAATGGCTAAATTTTTCTCAGTTTAGTGACCTTATAAGCTTTCTGGATTTTATTTATTTGATTCGCACTAGTGGTGCCATCTACCCAGGAAGTGGACAACTCTGTTGGCTCTTTAGAGATGGAATTAATGTTTGTCACTCGCGCTCGGGTCCGCAAATTCCCCGCCTTGCCCACGGTCAGTAGGGGACACCGATGGGCTTGGAAAGGCCGCCGTCCGTCGGATGGGATGTTAAGCCGTGGCCCCGTGTGCGGGAGAGCCATTCCTGTGCACGTTAAAGAACACGCTGGATGGCCTTGACGGGAGGCTACCATCTGTCTCTCAACAGCTGTTCCAGTGGGTCCCCTCCCCCAACCTTCTCTGAGCCTTCGGGGTCCATGTGACCTGGCCATTTAGCCCATGGTGTGCAAAAAAGTGCCGCTCAGAGGTAAAACAACTCAACGTTAAAGAACACGCTGGATGGCCTTGACGGGAGGCTACCATCTGTCTCTCAACAGCTGTTCCAGTGGGTCCCCTCCCCCAACCTTCTCTGAGCCTTCGGGGTCCATGTGACCTGGCCATTTAGCCCATGGTGTGCAAAAAAGTGCCGCTCAGAGGTGAAACAACCCAACCCACTCGCGCTCGGGAAGGCAACAGAGTTGTCCACTTCCTGGTTAGATGGCGCCACTAGTGCGAATCAAATAAATAAAATCCAGAAAGCTTATAAGTCACTAAGCTGAGAAAAGGTTAGACATTGATGGTGTAGTGATCTAGCATAACAGGCATGTTTCCTGGAGACGTAGGTTCGAATCCCACTCATGGCAAAACCAAATTTTTTTCAGCTCATCATTTCATGAGTTTCATGTCTACAGGACTTATCCTGTGATTATTTAATACTGATAGTTGTCAATCTTTCTGGGAGATGTAGAGTACTAAATCTGTTACAATGTCTGTTCACCGTTTGGGGCCACTAGGTTACAACATTGTCAGCATCTCTTGCACGAGTCGACTCTAGCCCTTTTCTTCTGTTCTGTCAGTTTGTGGGGTACCCATTTGGCACAGATCTTCCCGAACTTTAAATGTTGATGAATAATTATTTCCGTACTGCCAATCGATACAGTGACATCTACACTTATTACCTGATGGTAATGTGTGGATTTTCCTTAATGATTTCACGAACAGCAACGATGGTTTCTCGTTCACGGCCTTCCTTGCACGAGGGAGGTCTTTAAAGCTCGGTCGTTTTCCTCTGAATTTGCGCATTCATCCGGAAACAGTGCCATATGAACATGCATGATCCCCATTACTTGTGATAAATCGACACGAATTTTTTTCTCATCGTCCCCCAAGCTCTATCCTTATGAAAATGTAAAATCTTTTCCCATCCTTAGAAGGTACCATAGTAACAACGCAAATATTTCGCAGACTGAACTTTACACTCCGTCAGCGAAGTTTTGTTTGTTTTTAGCACGTAAGGAGAAGTTTAGACAAGCTTTCAAACAAGTCGTAGCTCGTTACTTTCAAAGGAATGAGTGCAAATCTAAACACGTGCCAAGAACGTTTTGAACCTCCTCCGTATATACGTGTGTTGTTGTTGGGTTGTTTTACCTCTGAGCGGCACTTTTTTGCACACCATGGGCTAAATGGCCAGGTCACATGGACCCCGAAGACTCAGAGAAGGTTGGGGGAGGGGACCCACTGGAACAGCTGTTGGGAGACAGATGATAGCCTCCCGTCAAGGCCATCCAGCGTGTTCTTTAACGTGCACAGGGTATGGCTCTCTCGCACACGGGTCCACGGCTTAACGTCCCATCCGACGGACGGTGGCCTTTCCAAGCCCATCGGTGTCCCCTACTGACCGTGGGCAGGGCGGGGAATTTTGCGGAGATAAATCTCAACGCTGACCCAGCTGGGACTCGAACCTGGGAACTACAGATTACGAGCCTGGCGCGCTACCGACTGAGCCACCCCCGCCCCATGGGCTAAATGGCCAGGTCACATGGACCCCGAAGACTCAGAGAAGGTTGGGAGAGGGGACCCACTGGAACAGCTGTTGGGAGACAGATGATAGCCTCCCGTCAAGGCCATCCAGCGTGTTCTTTAACGTGCACAGGGTATGGCTCTCTCGCACACGGGTCCACGGCTTAACGTCCCATCCGACGGACGGTGGCCTTTCCAAGCCCATCGGTGTCCCCTACTGACCGTGGGTAGGGCGGGGAATTTTGCGGAGATAAATCTCAACGCTGACCCAGCTGGGACTCGAACCTGGGAACTACAGATTACGAGCCTGGCGCGCTACCGACTGAGCCACCCCCGCCCCAAAAATTAAAACAACGCAAATCTCCAAAGGCAGAGGAAATCACTACTGAAACGCTTAGAACTGGGAATGAAGCAGTGGCCATATGGCTGACTGAAATTTTGAAAATAAATTATGATAAAGGTGTTCCTAAGGATTTTACCAGTCCAGAGGTTTTATCATATCATCTCTATTTTCAAAAATTATGACCTCTGCTCGTGTGATATTTATAGTGGAATGTAGAGAATTAGTCTACTTTCTGTTTCAGGTTAGATTTTTTCCATTATTGTGCTTAACGGAATTTTGTTTTACCTCTGTGTCTGAGAGACACTTCTTTTGCACACAATGGGCTAAATAGCAAAATCAAAAAGACCCAAAGGGCTCAGAGAAGGCTGGGGGAAGGGGACCCACTGGACAGCTGTTGGGAGACAAATGGTAGCTTTCCGTTAAGGCCATCAAGTGTGTTCTTTAAAATGCACAAGGTATGCCTCCCCTGAACACGGAACCATGGCTTTACGTCCCATCCGAAGAACGGCGGCCTTTCCAAGCCCGTCGGTGTAACCCTTTCTGACTAAGGGTAGGGTGGGGATTAGTTAGATAAATTTTAAGGCTGACACAGGTGGACTAGAATCTGGGCACTGTAGATTACGAGCCTAGTGCGTTACCGACTGAACCAATGTCCGCCATCATAGTAGTAGGGGATACATAGATCAAATAGTTTTGCTTAGGCAAATTTTATAGAAATAGTGAGAGTTTCCAAATCCCGTGGTAATCGCAGGTTGTAAGGAAGTTACAGAATAGGATTTTATTTTAATTGATATTAATGAAAATAATTTAAATATACAACAAACCCTTGTTATAACATTGTTATAACACTCTCGAGACATATTGATAAAATAACAATTGCTATAATTAATAATTGCTATGAATCTGGCAACAGATCTGAAGCCGAATTTTATAAAAATGTGTTTCACATGCAACGTGTTTTTTAGCGCTTTTTCTCGAATGCAATTAATTAGATCAGTGGTTCTCAACTTTTTATGCTTCACGTAACCCTGGAAATGTGTATATAACTGGTTTACCCCTTGTATAGATAGATAAAACTATAGTTATAGTATAATAATACCCCCTCAAGCAGCTGCTTGCCACAGAGGTCTGACAGGAGCCTGTCAGTTTATATGCCACAGTAGGAGATCTGAGAGGATGGCAGGACCTCAGCAGAAAAACGACACACACATCCATACCTAATCCGGGCTCGAACCCAGGTCCCTTAGATCAGTAGCCAAGCGTGCTAACCACTCGGCCACATAACAATGGAAATAAAATAAAACGTATATACATTAAATTTTGTATTCATAAATTACATATATCGATAAACACAAAAAATGAAATCAACAATTTAACAAATCATATAAAATTATAAATATTTTACTGGTTAATCGACTTTTGAGCTCTCACGGTGTACCCCAAAAAATTTTACCGTGTACCCCTAAATTAGTTAGTTAGTTCAGAACCCCTAAATTAGTACATTTTTTAAATTGTAATAATAGGTGATAAGTGTGCAAGATCATCAACTTCTAGTATCTGTAAGAAGGAATGGAAAAGTCTTAGTTCAGAAACTACGGTTACGGTGCATTGAAGGGTCCTAAGCCGCCATCTTGGACACTTCGCCCGGAAAACCAGAAAACCTGTAATGTTGAATTGCAATGTGATATCCATTGGCATGTTCCAATGTTTATGACTGTTATACGCCTAGTTATCTAAGCGGGGGTGGCTCAGTCGGTAGCGCGCCAGACTCGTAATCTGTAGTTCCCAGGTTCGAGTCCCAGCTGGGTCAGCGTTGAGATTTATCTCCGCAAAATTCCCCTACCTGCCCACGGTCAGTAGGGGACACCGATGGGCTTGGAAAGGCCGCCGTCCGTCGGATGGGACGTTAAGCCGTGGTCCCGTGCACGTTAAAGAACACGCTGGATAGCCTTGACGGTAGGCTACCATCTGTCTCCCAACAGCTGTTCCAGTGGGTCCCCTCCCCGAGCCTTCGGGGTCCATGTGACCTGGCATTTAGCCCATGGTGTGCAAAAAAGTGCCGCTCAGAGGTAAAACAACCCAAACAACCCTAGTTATCTCTAATGAGATTATTTGTTTTCGGGGCTTTTCTTAAGTTGAATCTTTAGCGATGATTGTTATTAAGGAAATTTACTTTTTATATTTTTTAGGGGCGTTTTTTAAGTGCGAAACGAGGTTTCATTGTTTAGCTATAAACATTGTTAATGAAATCTTTTGATGAGATTATTTATTTTGGGGGCTTTTCTTCAGTAAGGACCGAGGATTCATTCCTTAGAGGCTTTCCCATGGAAGGTTTTTTTCTACGGCTTTTTTTAAAGTGCGAAACGATGGTTCATTCAATGGCGATAAACGTTGTTAATAAAATCTTGTTTTGATGACATTATTTTCAGTGATTTTTTTAAGTGTAGAAACATGTTTTTTCTATATAGCGTTACATTTTTTTACATTACACATATTCTCTAAACACGAGTCAAGATAGATGCGAAAAGGACTACTTTTACCATTCGGACAGTTTTTTACTAAATTAGATGCTTTGAAAAGAATTAATTTTGGGTTGGGTTGTTGTTTTACCTCTGAGCGGCACTTTTTTGCACACCATGGCTAAATGGCCAGGTCACATGGACCCCGAAGGCTCAGAGAAGGTTGGGGGAGGGGACCCTCTGGAACAGCTGTTGGGAGACAGATGGTAGCCTCCCGTCAAGGCCATCCAGCGTGTTCTTTAACGTGCACAGGGTATGGCTCTCCCGCACACGGGACCACGGATTAACGTTCCATCCGACGGACGGCGGTCTTTCCAAGCCCATCGGTGTCCCCTACTGATCGTGGGCAGGGCGGGGAATTTTGCGGAGATAAATCTCAACGCTGACCCAGCTGGGAGTCGAACCTGAGAACTACAGATTACGAGCCTGGCGCGCTACCGACTGAGCCACCCCCGCCCCATTAATTTTGGCCAATTGCATATCGAAGTGTGCAATAATTTAGGACTGGCAGGTTCAACAATAAGAGCAATTATAAAGAAATAAAGAATCAATTTAGAAGCGGGAAAGTTAACTTTTCCACTTTAGGCAACAAAATTGACTAGGGCCAGGCTGCTATTATGATTGAAATGGTGAGACTTCTAAATATTTGTATTAATGATAATACCCAACGTAAAATTCCATTAAGTTCAACTATTATTCAGGAAATTGCCTACATGAAGATCTGAAAAAACTTCAGCCTGAAAAACGTGGATTTATTTTTTACCGCTAGTAAAAGGAGGTTGGAAAGATTTAAAACGCGCTTTGAACTCCACAATATATCAAGGGAGAAGCCGCAAGTGCAGATTAATAAAGAAGCGAAAATTTAAAAAAGGAACATTTAAATTTTGAACAGGGGTGGATATTGCTCAACAAGTTTTTAATCACGCTACTAATAATGTAACTATCGAAACAGCGTATCGCAATGATCAAAACTTACCGAATTAACACTTAATTTTTATGGAAATAAGGCGCTCGCTTAGCACTAGGTTGGGTTGCTTTACCTCTGAGCGGCACTTTTTTGCACACCATGGGCTAAATGGCCAGGTCACATGGACCCCGAAGGCTCAGAGAAGGTTGGGGGAGGGGACCCACTGGAACAGCTGTTGGGAGACAGATGGTAGCCTACCGTCAAGGCCATCCAGCATGTTCTTTAACGTGCACAGGGTATGGCTCTCCCGCACACGGAGCCACGGCTTAACATCCCATCCGACGGACGGCGGTCTTTCCAAGCCCATCGGTGTCCCCTACAGACCGTGGGCAGGGCGGAGAGTTTTGCGTAGATAAATCTCAATGCTGACCCAGCTGGGACTCGAACCTGGGAACTGCAGATTACGAGTCTGGCACGCTACCGACTGTGCAACCCCCACCCCTCTAGGGGGACGGAAAGGAGGCCATGACCCGCTTTGGGAATACCAGTAAGGGTAATGGAAGCCAAAAATTATTAAACTTCTGCATATATCATGCATTTTTCAAGATATTTAAAAAAAAAACCAAAACGAAGGGGAAAATGTTCCGTTGCATGTCCCTGCAAAGGGAATCCAATCTCTTTGCCCCCCCCCCCCCCCACTCTTTATTTTTTTCTAGATTTGGCCTGCTTCAGTGAATGTGCATTTGGGTATAGAAGAGAAGCGCCATCTCGTGACCCCATTTTAGTTAGTAATTATTCAATAATATAAAACTAGAATACGAAAAAAGGATGCGAAGAAAAGATTAGCATTTAATAAAAATAAGAGGTAGAAAAAGAAATCAACAATAAATTTAAGGAACTGTATCGTGAGAATTCATGTTTATGGTAAAACATGCTTCCGGTCGGCTGAGCTCCTCTTAGACCTCGGGATAATGACCCCACTGGACTAGTACGAGCCTGGTGCGCTACCGACTGAGTCCCCCCCCCCCCTGGCGGACTGTTATATCTAAGGACATTCGTGTAGATTTTTGGAGTGTAAAGTCTAACAATAGCAACACGTATATTTCAAATGCCTGTCCCCCTTGGATGTTGTGATGAACAGGTACGAATACTTTGATCGGCGGAGTGGATGGGTTATTTTACTCCTGAACGGCACTTTTTTTGCACACAGTTGGCTAAATAGCCAGTCACGGGGACTCCGAGAAGGCTGGGGTGAGGGATTGGATTGTTTAATCTCTGAATGACACTGTTTTGCACACCATGGGCTAAATGGCCAGGTCACATGGACCCCGAAGGCTCAGAGAAGGTTGTGGGAGGGGATCCACTGGAACAGCTGTTGGGAGACAGATGGTAGTCTCCCGTCAAGGGCATCCAGTGTGTTCTTTAAGGTGCACAGGGTATGGCTCTCCCGCACACGGGTCACAGATTAAATGACGGAATCGGCCTTTCAAGCCCATCGGTGTCCCTTACTGACGAGGGCAGGGCGTTTTGCAGAGATAAATATCAACGCTGGCCCAGATGGGACTCGAACCTGGGAACTACAGATTACGAGCCTTGTGCGCTACTGACTGAGTCCCCCCCCCCCGCCGGACTGTTATAATGTAAGGACATTCGTGTAGATTTTTGGAGTGTAAAGTCTAACAATAGTAACAGGTATATTTCAAATGCCTGTCTGACAGAGGACAGAGAAAAACGAACTTGTTTTTCTTTGAAAGGCCGCCGTCCGTCGCATGGCACTAAGGTTACCAGAAGTCCGGAAATGGACTTGTTCTGCTTTTCCCGGACTTCTGATAACCTTACTCCCATGCGACGGACGGCGGCCGTTTCATTTCCATTAATTTCCCTTTTTTTTTTTACCGATGACACAGCGACGATTATTCACACAGGTCATAACTAAGAATTGGAGAGAAAATCTGTTACATCATTAATAAAACTTCGAGATTGAAATGATAAAATGTTGTCATCTTCGCATTTGCGCGACTCTGTTCTGCTGCAAAGTTAATTTTTCGTGTAATTTCTAACAGAAATAGTTTCTCGACAGTCGTCATCTCGAATCACTCGTCTCGCAATGTCATCTGACCTCTTTTGATGTGACAGATATTTGCAGGCGCGCCTCGCAATGTGACGTTCAACGGACAACTAAACTGAGCAGATTTTTCTTCCCCATATCTGATTCGATTAATGGCGACTGGCTGGGCCGTGACGAACGCACACACGCTTTACGTGTCTCCCGTCGTCATGGCAACCGACATGGGTGCGTTTCCCGGTCAAATTACAGCTTCTAACGTAGGCTTAAGTGTCACGAAAACCTGTTAAATTTTTTATCACGAGAAAAATGTATTAACAAAGCTTTACAAACATTTAGTCAAAATTATAATTTTGATCTTTTGCGATATTAGGATTTCATATTTTAGTCTTTAAGCAGTTGGCCACATAAAATGTGTTCAGACACTTTTCGAGTTTCTAACTGCTATTTTTAAATATTTTCTCCAATTATTTCATAACCCACCCACAGATAATTCAGAATGAAATGGGATTTAATACAGTGGCAACAGGGGCATTTTAAACAATTATGTAGAAATTTCAAAGTTTCTTGAAAGCAAAATCAAGATTTTAAAGGAACTTTGAAAAAGGTGAGGTCTTGCTCTTAGGCAATTGCTCCATTCTTGACGATCTGGAAGAGAGGGACGAAAAACCCCTAGTTTCCGGTAGTCTGACTAACTGGGCATTTTACAGATTTTTTATTGTTTTTTTTTTGGGGGGGGGGACTTTCTCTTTAATTTTTCAGTACAAATAGATTAAGTGGATTAAATAGAATATCGAGTAGTTCTTTAGATTAACATAGATATTCATGTTTAGCATTTATATTTGCAAATGATTTGTCATAACAATTATTATTTGTGTTTCAATTAGCTTTTGAGGTAAACTCTGATGAATCTGTTAAATATGTCAGTTTCCATAATTCTTAAAATGTTAAACGAGTTTTATTTAAAAAAAAAGGATAAAACAAAATTCCATATTAGAAATTGATGAATGCAATATCCCCATAACTTTGTATTCACGGTAAATATTATTTCCACTCGTTTGAAACTAGAAAAATATTTCGAATTCCATGAAAGGAACTAAACATTTTATTTCTGCTATGTTGAAACGTATTAAAAAAAGCAACACCTATTCTAGAATGATTTTCTTAAAGTTTTATTTTCGTTTATAAGCCTTTTTTCCAAATTATTCGCCAACTTTGTTTATCATAGTTCCTTCATTAAAATTCATTTTGAGAACGATGAGATTAAAAAAAAAACGTTTCGATTCTCTTGTTTAGTCGGTGGTGTGTCAGGATCTCATGCTCCCTGGTTCGAATCCCGACTGTGGTAATATTTTCTCCGCTAATCCCTGCTCTGTGCTTAAGGGAGAAAAGGTGAAAGCAATGAGCTTGAAAAAGATCGCCTTTCGCAATAAGATTCGTTTAACATTTAAAGAATTACGGAAGCTTAAATATTTAACAACGGCGTTGCTATATTCATAGGAAATTACCTTAAAAGCTAATTAAAATATAAATAATAATTGTAAATAACAAATATTTTACTAAAATAAATAAAGTTCATTTTAAAAGTTTGTTTAATTTGTGGTTGATTGTGAGATCATATGGTATACCTGACAAGTTAGTTAACATAATGAAAGCTCTCTATAATAACATTGAGTCATGTGTGAGAGTTGGTAAGGCTTGTAGCAATTGGTTTAGCATTACTTCTGGTGTTCGACAAGGGTGCATTTTGTCTCCTTTTCTCTTTAGTTTGGTTATTGATTATGCAATGCGAAATTCACTTCAAGGGAAAGCTTTTGGCCTTAAATGGGCTGGAGATACGAAAATTTCTGATTTAGATTATGCTGATGATTTAGCCCTTTTGGCAAATGATGTTGATGAGATGAACTCTTTCATTCGAGCTGTTGATGAAACTGGTAGTAGAGTAGGTTTGGTTATAAACAGAGAGAAAACTAAAGTGATTAAAATTGGTCAGGCAGGCTGTGATTTAGTTAATATGAATGGTTGCAGTCTTGAGCAGGTGTCACAGTTTAATTATCTTGAGAGTTATATAACTGATACTGGTGAAAATTAACAGACGGATAGGGATTGCTGCCGGGACTTTTAAGAATCTATGGAGAGTGTGGAAAAATAGGCGTATACACCTAAAGTCTAAAATTAGACTGTATAATAGTTTGGTTCTTTCTAGGGTTAATTATGGTAGTGAAACTTGGACACTTTGTAAACAAGAAAACAGGAAACTAGATGCTTTTGATTCTAGATGCTTACGCAGTATCTTGGGCATTAGGTGGTTCAACTTTGTGAGTAATGATGAGGTTAGGCAAATGAACTTTGTGAGTAATGATGAGGTTAGACAAATGAACTTTGTGAGTAATGATGAGGTTAGGCAAATGAACTTTGTGAGTATTGATGAGGTTAGGCAAATGAACTTTGAGAGTAATGATGAGGTTAGGCAAAGGAATGATGAGGTTAGGCAAATGAACTTTGTGAGTAATGATGAGGTCGGCAACCTCTTCTGAGCAGTATATTATGTAGAGAGAGACTCCGTTGGTTTGACTATGTTGCCCGTATGGATTAGCGAATAGGGTTATGAACTGTGTGCCGAAAGTTCTCAGATAGAGGGGGAGACCTAGGATGCAGTGGGCAGACAATGTCAAACAGGACTTGTTAGAATTGGTGTGCAGTGGCCAGATGCAGAAGACATAGCTCAGGACAGATATGCTTGGAGAACTAAATTGCACGGTCTGGTTAGACCTCTGTAGCCCATGGCTTCTTGAGGATGATGATAATGATTTAGTTTATTTCAGTTTTGAAGAAGAGTGCTGTGTACTAGCTTAAAAGGAGCATCTGCTGTTCAATGTTCCAGCTTCAACAGCTCCTTAAATACCAAGCAAATAATGTTAAAAACGAAATACGTAAAATAGGGATGAATTAGGGTTTGGTTGTTTGAGTCCAATTCGGAAGAAAAAAACGCTTCCTTGATGCATTATAATACAACGAAAAATATTAGAAATAAAAGTAGAAGAAACTGAAGTTTTGTATGTAACATCATCATAATGGCAAACAGCCATTCATTTTTTAAAGATGGAGGAAACACAAAAATAATCAAAAGCCGCATGGTGCTAATTTTTTATCTCGTTTTCAAAGAAAACGAGATAATAGTTTCTATCTGTTCGTCTCTAGACATCGAACTTTTTTGCTTACAGAGATAAATTAAAAATTCTTTTTGTGTTGGATAGGTATTGATGAAATATTACGATATGCACTTTCCGAATCTCTCTAAAGCTATAATTACGCCCTCTAGAGGTGGAAATTTTGAAATTTTGGTGCTGGAATGTGAAAGTCAACAATGAGTTGACGTTTTGGACCCAGGGGGTGGGGGGTGGAAAACACAACTTGTTTGTTTTAGTAGATAATTATTCATTTTTAGAGATAAATGAAAAATTATTTTTCGGGTTAGATAGGAATTGGTGAAACATTATGATTCGCTCTTTCAGAATATTCCAAAAACTATAATTGCGCCCTCTAACGGTGGAAAATTTTCAAAATTCCAAAAGTACAAACGAATATTGCAAACGATAATTTATGCCAGGAATTGAAAATTTTGATGATGGAATTTAAACGTCATGAAGTTTCCATTGGAAAAAATGAAAGTGATTATTAGAAAAACTCTATTTTAGGTGAATTGTTACGCATTTTCCAAATACTTAAGTAGTTTTAATCTATATAATTTTTCAAATCACTAAATATGGAAATGGCAGAGTTAACGTGTTTTACAAATACTACGTATATAATACAAAATTGAAATTTCAGTGGTAGCTCTTCAAGAGAAATTCCTCTGACTGAAATAGTCTACCCACTTTTCAGAGAAAGGTGTGGAAAATGCAACTTCTTAAACGCAAGAATTAAAAGACGAATACTTTTTTATTGTATAATTACTAATGAAACACTATCTGCATTTTTCCCATCATCCGCTTGCTCAAGGGGCGGGGGTGGCTCAGTCGGTAGCGCGCCAGGCTCGTAATCTGCAGTTCCCAGGTTCGAGTCCCAGCTGGGTCAGCGTTGAGATTTATCTCCGCATAACACCCCGCCCTGCCCACAGTCAGTAGGGGACACCGATGGGCTTGGAAAGGCCGCCGTCCGTCGGATGGGACGTTAAGCCGTGGCCCCGTGTGCGGGAGAGCCATGCCTTGTGCACGTTAAAGAACACGCTGGATGGCGACGGGAGGCTGCCATCTGTCCCCAACAGCTGTTCCAGTGGGTCCCCTCCCCCAACCTTCTCTGAGCCTTCCGGGTCCATGTGACCTGGCCATTTAGCCCATGGTGTGCAAAAAAGTGCCGCTCAGAGGTAAAACAACCCAACCCGCTTGCTCAAATTAAAACTTTTAAGGAATGAAACAATAGGTAAAGGAAAAACTTCTTCCTCTTTGAAAACGAGATCTCATACGCGCCAGAGGCGATATGCGTTCTTCTTGTTAATTACTAAAGACTAATTAAAAGGTGGAAATTATAATCAAAAATATTTTATGTTTTTACTTTCTTTTCACAATTACAAGAAATATTTTAAATTTAAATTATTCTGTGTCCGAATTGATCTCTAATAGAGAGAATTGAGCAAGATCTTCAAATTATTTTATCCATATTTTTCCGTGGTAAATTTGGTAGCTTGAATAAGGCTTTGCATTCACATACCATGGAAGTTATCCAAAGTACGTTGGAGAGTAAATTACTACTAAATTATCTGCCATATTTTATCCAAATTATAGTTATATGTCATCCAAGATCGTTGAAAAGTTCAGTTTTATCACTGAGCGGCAGTTTTTTGAATATAATGGGTTAAATGGCCAAGTCATAAAGACCCCAAGGGCTCACAGAAGGTTGGGGGAGGGTACCCACTGGAACAGTTGTTGAGGGACAGACGGTAGCCTCCCGTCAAGGACATCCAACGGGTATGGCTCTCCCACATACGGAGCCATGGCTTAACGCCCCATCCGACGGACGGCGGCCTTTCCAAGCCCATCGGTGTCCCCTACTGACCGAGGGCAGGGCGGGGAGTTTTGCGGAGATAAATCTCAACGCTGACCCAGGCAGGACTCGAACCTGGGAATTACAGATTAAGAGCGCGCTACCGACTATGCTACCCCCCCCCCCCAACCTTGATAACATGGATAACAGGTTCGTGTACCACCCGGCTAAAGACAATTTTTAATCTAATGTGATATCGACGTTAGACTGAATCAATACTCCTCTGACAGTTGACATAAACATTGATGGGTTACTTCCATCTATTAAGTCTATGTTGTCATTACAGTATTGTTTTATTATAACGTGCCGCAATCCTCATACTCTCTCCACTGTGACGTATTAAACTGACAGGCTCATGTCAGACCACTGTGGCAAGCAGCTACTTGAGGGAATATTTATTTATTACCCTTACTGCATTCTGAAGGGGGGGGCATGGCCCCCTTACCCCTCCCCTAGATTCAGCCCTGCTTTCAATTATCGACTTTTTTTTGCAATTATTATACACGAATGCTTGTTGGCTTTTTTCTGTTCATGTCTACCAATCGAAAAGCAGCTTTATTTTTCAGACATAATTTATGTTAGAAGCCTCTCTATTTGGTGTTCGAGTCCCAGCTGAGTCAGCGTTGAGATTTATCTCCGCAAAATTCCCCGCCCTGCCCACGGTCAGTAGGGAACACCGATGGGCTTGGAAAGGCCGCCGTCCGTCGGATGGGACGTTAAGCAGTGGCCCCGTGTGCGGGAGAGCCATACCCTGTGCACGTTAAAGAACACGCTGGATGACCTTGACGGGAGGCTACCATGTGTCTCCCAACAGCTGTTCCAGTGGGTCCCCTTCCCCAACCTTCTCTGAGCCTTCGGGGTCCATGTGACCTGGCCATTTAGCCCATGGTGTGCAAAAAAGTGCCGCTCAGAGGTAAAACAACCGAACCCAACTCCTCATGTTGATCTTAATCCCGGGGTTTATAAACATAATTCAATACAATGTACAAATTATGAACTTCCGTTAAAACAAAAAGATATATATGTAACAAAATTTTATTTTGTTTTGTAATGGCATGATTTGTAAAAGTAATATGAACAGTTGGAAATTGCGCCCCAAAGATGTTTTTTGGCATGCGCGGTGGAGGGGGGGGGGGCACTAATTGTCCGCCGATAAAAGGAAAAAAATATTTTTATAGGAAATAACGAAAATTTATACTATGCTGTCTTGACGATACGACGGTGTAAACAATACGTATTAAATTCAACGAACTACGGGCGGCTAATCATTCGATTTTATTTTGCACATAAAACGTCAGATATCGTGGAACTGTTCGTGCCGCCCCAACACCGCCTTGTGATTCCGGCGACCTTGGCAACTGCCTCGATTCCAACACGTTCCTACGCCTCTGAATGCACAGTAGATTAATAAAATATAAAATTGTTCAGAATTATTTTACACAAAAATAAATTATTGGATCATAACAAAGTTTTTTATTTCGCATCTGAGGAAGAAACATTTGTCTCGGTAGGGGGGGGGGATTTACATTAACGGGTTGGGTTGTTTTACCTCTGAGCGGCACTTTTTTGCACACCATGGCCAGGTCACAAGGAGCCAGAAGACTCAGAGAAGGTTGGGGGAGGGAATTCACTGGAACAGCTGTTGGGAGACAGATGGTAGCCTCCCGTCAAGGCCATCCAGCGTGTTCTTTAACGTGCACAGGGTATGTCTCTCCCGCACACAGGGCCACGGCTTAACGTCCCATCCGACGGACGGCGGCCTTTCCAAGCCCATCGGTGTCCCCTTCTGACCGTGGGAAGGGCGGGGAATTTTGCGGAGATAAATCTCAACGCTGACCCAGCTGGGACTCGAACCTGGGAACTACAGATTACGAGCCTGGCGCGCTACCGACTGAGCCACCCCCGCCCCAATTACATTAGCAGTAGTTGATTACACGAAATTGAATAGCTGAAAGAGAGGCACCATTAAGGATGTAACGGAAACTCTTGGAACAGCTTTGGTTAGGCCGAGACTCAGCAGATTTTGTGCTCCAATGGGCATACATGGAAGTCGTCTCTCTGTGCTAGCTAATTAATATTTGACTAAGGCTTTGTTTGCTGGGACAAACAAGGTATAAAGAACAAAAGTAATAATATAAAAGACATATAAACCTACAACCTTTTTTTCTACCAGCCGATATAAGGTATCCTGTGCAACTAACATGTAACCAAAGAGCAAAAAAGATCGGGTTTGCGGAACTCACACTGGTTCCATGCAACTACTCTCGAAGCCGAACTCACACTGGTTTCATGCAACTACTCTCGAAGCCGAACTCACACTGGTTTCATGCAACTACTCTCGAAGCCGAACTCACACTGGTTTCATGCAACTACTCTCGAAGCCGAACTCACACTGGTTCCATGCAACTACTCTCGAAGCCGAACTCACACTGGTTCCATGCAACTACTCTCCAAGCCGAACTCGCACTGGTTCCATGCAACTACTCTCGAAGCAGAACTCGCACTGGTTTCATGCAACTACTCTCGAAGCCGAACTCACACTGGTTCCATGCAACTACTCTCGAAGCCGAACTCATACTGGTTTCATGAAACTACTCTCGAAGTCGAACTCACACTGGTTTCATGCAACTACTCTCGAAGCCGAACTCACACTGGTTTCATGCAACTACTCTCGAAGCCGAACTCTCACTGGTTCCATGCAACTACTCTCGAAGCCGAACTCACACTGGTTCTATGCAACTACTCTCGAAGCCGAACTCACACTGGTTCCATGCAACTATTCTCGAAGCCGAACTCACACTGGTTCCATGCAACTACTCTCGAAGCCGAACTCACACTGGTTCCATGCAACTACTCTCGAAGCCGAACTCGCACTGGTTCCATGCAACTACTCTCGAAGCAGAACTCGCACTGGTTTCATGCAACTACTCTCGAAGCCGAACTCACACTGGTTCCATGCAACTACTCTCGAAGCCGAACTCACACTGGTTCCATGCAACTATTCTCGAAGCCCATAGACGTGCTTGTAGTAACTTTATTTTATTGATTTCCTCATTCCTTTAGGACTTCGGCCGCCAGAAATCATTTCTAAAAAACTAAATAGAAAATGTTGTACAAAGAAAGTACAGCACTTCATTATTCTATTTCCAATAACAATTCGTGTATTGAATCTGATGCATGCCGACGGAATAGCGAGTGCATAATTTTGCTATCTGAAGTCGTTCTAGTAACGCCACACAAAACCGGTATTTGAATTTGAATGCAACATTGTAATAACATGCATATTTCTCTGCGCAATACACACATATTCGCACATCTTTCCGTTTCCCATGTAAATTCCTCACTTTCCTTTCGGAATACGCTTTTCTTCAATTCCACATCTAGCTCTTGACAAAACTTATTGTTAGTATATTTTTCTTTCCTTCAAAACATGCAACGTAACTTTTTTTTTTTTGCTTTTCAGTAATTCCTGTCGCAAAAAGGCTGACGCTTCGACTTTAAGCCACCTGAAGGAGCTCATAATGCAGGAGACGATAAGAGGCATACTCTGGATAACGCGGGTAAAGTTTGCTCAGCCGATAGCGCATCAGGCTCGTAATTTGAAGTTCTCAGTTTCGAGTCCCAACTGTGCCTGGGTTGAGATTTATTTCCGCTAACCCCTGTTCTGTCATCGTCGAGAAAGGGGATGCAGAAGATGATAAAGGATCATCAGATGAAACGTTAAGCTGTGATTCTGTGTGTAGAAACACACTGTAGCTGGTCACGTGGGTGTTTCTGTAGTAGGGAAGTCATACCCTTGTGCACCTTAAAGAACACACTGAATCGCTTGACGGGAGGCTTCCAACAGCTGTGCAGTGCACCCCCTTGCCAAAGCTCCTCTGAGCCCTGAGGTCTTTGTGACCTGGCAAATTTAGCCCACTGTGTGCAAATAAAGTACCGCTCAGAGGTAACATAACCCTGCTATTTTAATATAAAACCAGGATGACCGAGCAAGGCATGCAACCAGGAATTAATTCGCCACGGCAGGGGTTCTCAATGTGGGTACGCGGTAAAATTTTTTGGGGTACGCCATGAGAGCTCAAAGGTCGCTAGATCTAGTAACAAAGTCGTTAAGTTGGCAACACTGCTGTGTAAAAATGTCATTTTTTGTGTTTATCGATATATGTAATTTATGAATACAAAATTCAATGGGTATATATATATATGTTTTATTTCATTCCCATTGTTATACTATAACTATAGTTTTATCTATCTATATAAAGGGTACGCCAGTTACATACACATTTCCAGAGGGTAGGTGAAGCATAAAAGTTTGAGAACCACTGCGCTACGGAATGGCGTTCCGGTAACCTATGAAGAAAGTTTTGCTTTCAGATTTTGCTTCAGCTTCATTTTAATGAAAATTTTATGTAGAAAACTGTGGCTTATTAGCTTGACGCGACTGCGGTGATCTCAGGGGAGTATGGGGAATATGATCACCTTTAGCCGAAGATGAAGCCACTGAAAGTGATATTTATTGTAAATTTAGGCTTTGGCAGTGGCCGAATGATTGGCTGCTGATCAACGGGACCTGGGTTCGAGCCCCTGGTAATGCATGGATGTTTGTGTTGTGTTTCTGCTGAGGTCCCGCCATCCTCACAGACCTTCTACTGTGGCATATTAAAATAACAGGCTTCTGTTAGACCTCTGTGGCAAGCTGCTTGAGGAGGATTAAAAGTATGAAAATGTCAATAAACACAGTGAATTTTCACTGACATATGTACCCATTTTGCAATCTTTACTATACGTTCTCATTACTACATGTCTGAGCATGTAGTTACTCGTAGTTTCTGTATAAATGTGACAATATTTAACCAATCAGTTGTTAAATTGGTGGCCCCTCTGTCAGATTAAATAATAATAATAATTTATTTCATGCAATGGGTTACAGTAAAGTCAAGGTATAGGTAATTTTGGATATTACTTTAAACGTTCAAGTGACATTTTTACTGAGGTGTCATTCAGTAGGAAAGACTATAGAGGTGATACTCAAGAAATAGGGGGCGGGGTGGCTCAGTCGGTAGCGCGCCAGGTTCGTAATCTGTAGTTCACAGGTTCGAGTCCCAGCTGGGTCAGCGTTGAGATTTATCTCCGCAAAATTCCCCGCCTTGCCCACGGTCAGTAGGGGACACCATGGGCTTGGAAAGGCCGCCGTCCGTCGGATGGGACGTTAAGCCGTGGCCCCGTGTGCGGGAGAGCGATACCCTGTTCACGTTAAAGAACACGCTGGCTGGCCTTGACGGGAGGCTACCATCTGTCTCCCAACAGCTGTTCCAGTGGGTCCCCTCCCCCAACCTTCTCTGAGCCTTCGGGATCCATGTGACCTGGCCATTTAGCCCATGGTGTGCAAAAAGTGCCGCTCAGAGGTAAAACAACCCAACCCAGGAGAGCGAGAGTACTTTGAAAAGAGAGTAATTGTTCTCCATGGATAATTCAAAATAGTAAAACTTAATAAAGACACAATTTTACTTTTATTTAAAAAAAAAAGGGTAGCATTTAAATGATGGCGCCCCTCTTTATGTCGGCGTTCCTAGGCTAGTGGCTAATGTGAAATTAGGTCCTGTCAAGGGCTCAGAGAAAGTTAGGGAAAGGCTACCCACTGGAAAACTGTTAGGAGATGTATAGTGGTCTCCAGTCAAAGCCATCCGGCATGTTCTTTAACGTGCACAGGATATAGTTCTCCTCCACACGGAACCAGGGCTTTACGTCCCATTCGATGGACGGGAGCCTTTCCAGGCCCATTGGTGTTCCGTTTTTACCGAAGATAGAGTGGGAGTTTAGCGAAGATAAATCTTCACACGAGACTTATCTTCGAGCCCAGGTGGGACTCGAACCTGGGAATTACATATTACGGGCATGCTACCGACAGAGCCAATCCCGGCCCCGATAATAAGATGAATTTCGATTTTTGTAACTAGTATTAGGATTCAGTGTTCGGTTTTCGAATGGGGATGTCTTACCTTGATGATTTCTTTTCTCCAAATGGCATCTTCCTGCTGTACACCTGAGCTGGGTCCAGCCAACACATAAGCAGTGGGCTTGATTCTGGCAAGGCTGATTGCTCCTCTCCGCACACGTCAACTGGAAGGCGAGGTAAAAAGGGGGATTAAGATGGGCATAAGAAGTAATGAAGTGCTAATCATCATCATCATCATCATTTTCATTCATATTCAGAAAGAAACAAATTTATTCAAAAGAATTATAAGTTACCTTAAAATTTTGTCTCAAATTAGGCAGACATTTAAGAAGTCAAAAGAAATGTTACTTGAAGAAGCTGTAGTATATAAATAGGGTTACCATACGTCCTCCAAAAAGAGGACATGTTCTCCTTTTTTATTCCATGTCCTCTCGCAATTTTGAAAAAATTTGAAATGTCCTCCTTTCTCTATAAACTCATAAAATGTTTTAAACTAAAATTAAAGCACTCTTTTTTTGTACTTTTTAAATTTCTTGAAATTTTTTGATTATAATATAATTTACTGTAGAACTAACTGTTTAAAAAAAAACTGTTTAAAAGTTGCCTATCCTGAAGTATAGATGGCGCAAGCTCCGTCACATCTCAGTGAAAGATTTATAGGTTTTATTCTGGAATTCTTTGTTGTCTGAAGCATGGTTCAATGTTTAGAGCGCTCTGGCATGTATCTAGAGATTTGCGGGTTCGGTTACAACCGCGTCAGCGATAATTTTTTTCAGATGTTTAAAGGAGAAATTGTTTGCACTTCTTTGTGTGAATGCAGATAAGACCCATCGCTACATTCTATTTTTTAAATTTTTTAAATAAAGACTCAAAAGTGCAATATTTGTTTCATATTTTTATATTTTTAGATAAAAAATCAAATTGCAGAGCTTGTTTGAGACAGAAACTCAATATTATAAAAAGAGAAAGTTTACTCATATTACGTACATATTTAATAATTTAATTATAACTTCAGTGCTCTATCACTAAGCTTTTCATTTATTTTCGTGTTAGGTTTTTCGTCTTTTAGAGCCATCTTTTGCTTTCCTAATCCGTACCTCTCCATCCCCCAATTAATCCGGATTAACGAGGGTTTACATCGGATTGAAACAGCGTAGCGCTAATATCACATGTAGGGTTTTAAATGCCAAATGTTTTAAATCGTTGGATTGGTAGAAGTGGACAGAATCACTGCCGTTGTCACATTTGTTACATCGGACATGATGAACCGAGTATTTACTAAAGATGAATCTCGCGACATCAATGGCACCCACGTTAAAATCAGTCGAACAAAAAAAAATTTTTTGGAGAATTTCTTGTAAAATATTTACAATTTACAAGAAATTTTATAAAATATGTTTTTTTTTTATAATGATGAGCCGTCCAGTGGCCGAGTGATTTAGCGTGCTTGGCTGTTGATCAAAGGGACCTGGGTTCGAGTCCAGGGTAAGGCATGGATGTTTGTGTTGTCTTTCTGCTGAGGTCCCGCCATCCTCACAGACCTTTTACTATGGTATATAAACTGACAGGGTCCTGTCAGACTTATGTGGTAAGCAGCTGCTTAAAGGGGTATTTATTATTTCTTCCGACATCTACAATCGAAACCCCCAAGACACAAGTTTATAGCATTCGTAGATCAAAGTTTGACCTTAACGTGACCTCTATGTGACCTTGAAGGACTCGTTGGAGGTCAAATTTCGAATTTGTGTCACGATCCACGACCCGGATTACCACTAGGTGCAAATTTTCAGAGCTCTATCATTTCTGCATCCAAGTCAGAATTAGCGTAATCCCCTGTCAGTCAGTCACTCCATAAATCAGTCACTCGACCAATAACTGAATGACTCACAATCGTCTCTCTATATACATTTCATTTCGGAATCATTATGTGAATGCTAACGACTTTACTAAATGTAATGGAATTCTTGAATTTTTATTGGGGTTCAACCAACCTTTATAGGGTTGAACCCCAATAAAAATTAGGTTAAATTACTTTAGTAAAAATTAGGTAAAAAATTTAGTAAAAATTAGGTAAAAATTAGGTATTTAGTAAAAATTAATTTACTTTAATAAAAATTAGGTTAAATTACTTTAGTTCCAAAGGTCATTAAAATAATTCTCCAGCATATATTATGGAAACGAAATTGTTGCAATTGCTAATGATGCTAAGAAAGTTAATTTACGAAGAACAAAAATCCTAGCCACTGATAGCTCTCAGACGAAAGTTTCAAATCGGACATACTTATTTCATTGTTTATGGGAAAAACTATGCAGGCATTTTAATTATGCTTTAATATTTTTGATTCACTTAAAGAAGTAAAAAATGAAGTATTGCCCAAAAATAATGCAAAGATATAATCAACCAGCCTTGAAGAAAATACACTAGTTTCCATAAATTAAAGAATAGTCCTATGCTATGCCAATGTCGAAGCTTTATAAATTCTAAAATAAATGTTTTTGTTTTGAAACATGTGATTGCAGATAAAGATCTCAATCAAATAAAACAATATATCGATTTTTCAACAATATTCTTTCAATATTTAATGAGTTATGGAAGTTTGAATATTTAAAAATAATATGCCAGTCTTTAAGAAACTTATACAAAACTGAAGAATAGTGAAAGAATTCTTTACACAAAGTTCTAAAATACAAACTTATTTTATTAAATACTTTGATGTAATACTTATAACCAAGTTTTAATTAACCTCTGAAGCCAATTTTTGTCATTGGCATTATTATTGTTAAATATTCAAATTTCCATAACACTTTAAATGGTTTTCACTGGCCTGAAAGAATTCAGTCTAGAAAAGTCAGATCTCGCTGCCGATTCAAAATAGGTTTCATTTCACTAAGACTCCGCGAGACAGATTGCATTACAATGGCAAGGATATAATTTTAGCGAAATAATGTAAATATGACTTATTACAGATGACGATTTTATTATTAGTATAGGAATTTACTATTATTCATTCATTCTTGAAAATAAATTATATCAATTTAAACCATTTAGTTGACTTTTACTTTGGGATGACAGTCTAATAATCTCCCTTGAGGCTATATCACTGCTACTTCATAATATGTATTATATCTACATGCATAAAAAAATCTAAATCTTTGTAATATCGAGTCTATAATCGCGTAAAGCGAAACTGGTTGCATATCCTTGACACTGTGAAACCGAAACCGTGTAAATCGAAGGATGGATGCATGATGCTAGAGATGAATTCAGGTTCAATTTTGCGATTCCGACCCGCAAGTTATTGAGTCCGAGTCCGCCCGAGTCCGAACCATTTTGACAATGGTTGAGCCTTATCCAGCACGAGCCCGAACCATTTTGACAATGGTTGAGCATTATCCAGCCCGAGTTGAACCATTTTGACAATGGTTGAGCCCTATCCAGCACGAGCACGAACCATTTTGACAATGGTTGAGTCCTATCCGGCACGAGCCTGAACCATTTTGCCAATGGTTGAGCCTTATCCAGCCCGAGTTGAACCATTTTGACAATGGTTGAGTCCTATCCAGCACGAGCCCGAACCATTTTGGCAATGGTTGAGTCCTATCCGGCACGAGCCCGAACCATTTTGACAATGGTTGAGCCTTATCCAGCCCGAGTTGAACCATTTTGACAATGGTTGAACCCGATCCGGCACGAGCCCGAACCATTTTGACAATGGTTGAGTCCTATCCGGCACGAGCCCGAACCATTTTGACAATGGTTGAGCCCTATCCAGCACGAGCCCGAACCATTTTGACAATGGTTGAGTCCTATCCGGCACGAGCCCGAATCATTTTGACAATGGTTGAGCCCTATCCAGCACGAGCCGGAACCATTTTGACAATGGTTGAACCCGATCCAGCCCGAGCTCAATGTGGGAGAAAAATTTCTTTGCGCATCATAAAACCTATATATAGAAATGCATTTGCTGATCATTTATTTTAATCTTACATTATTAATAATAATCATAATAATCATTTTATGATGAAACTTAAATGTTAATGTTGCTTGGAACGAAAATTATTAGAAATACTGAAAGTTCGTGCGTAACATCATTATAAATACGAAGAACAGCTCATTTAGTAAAGATAGAGAATATGTAAAAAGAATCACAAAGTAGCATGATGTTTATTTCTAATTACTAAAGACTGATTTAAAGGTTGAAACAAGAATCAAAATTATTTTTTATTTTTATTTGTTTTTTCTTTTTTTTCACAATGACAAAAATATTTGAAATTTAAATTATTCGGAGCCTACTCCCGAACTCATTTCTAGTGCATGTGTTACCGCTAAAGTGCAGAAATCAGTTATTCTACAGATTATCTAGGCATCGTTCAGATTAACTAGGGTGATCCGTTAACTTGCGGAAAATTGTTTCATTTCTCAAATTACCTAGGTAATCTGCACATTACCTACTAGGCACTCGTTAAAGTGAAAATAAGATCTTTGCTGGAACAACAGGAACGTTTCTGTACGCTTAAATTAACATAATGTTATTTATCTAGTGTCCGAGAGTAGAGTTGAAACCAGGGTCATCCCTCTGTCAACATGAATCAGTCGTCCGATTTATAAAAAACGGCCCCAAAATGAGCAGGCCAAGTGAGAACGAATCATTTTAGTGATTCGTTATCAAGAATGAATCACTTTACCGATTCGTTCTCACTTGGCCTCCGCTCATCCGGGGTGTTTTTTATAATGCGGACGAGTGAATCACGTGACACGAAGATTCATATTCAAGAGATTCACCACTATGAGAGAAACAAACTTTTGAACTTTAACGATACGGAAGCCGTTAATGTGCACATTACCTAAGTAAAATGCGGAAAACTCTTGATTCCGCACGTTAACGGAGCAAATCAGTTAATCTGCAGATTAGCTAGGTAATGTGCACATTAATGGCTTTCGAGCTTTAGCGGTAACATATATACAGATCTCATCTTAACGGTGAGACCCGCGTGCTGGGTTGCTAGTGTTGAACAATAACAGGCGCACTAAAAAATAATGTTTCTTTCTTTAACGAAATGCCAATCTTTTTTTTAGCACATTTCTTTTTGTTTTCGGAAGCATATAATTTATTTTTATTTATTATTATGAAAACACATTTTTTGTGTGTATTTTCAATAATAAGTTTCACTTTCTTTTTTCGGGCATGCTTAGTTATATTATGGTATGATGCAATCAATCAAATGCAATAATCAATGAACGGCTCTATCTAGATTTTTCTATCATGAAACCTTAATTTTTTTTGACTCCCCCCCCCCCGGGTAAAAATTTCTGCTGAATCCCATGTCCTTGGAGTCCTTACAACGTGACCATTAATTAGGTCACTGTGTTAAAAAATATACCGCTCAGAGTTCAAAAACTCGGCTTGTTTACCATGTTTTTCAACCATCCTATTCTTCACAGCGCATTGGAAAGGATATATTTTTTTTAAAATGACGTCAACTTGCATTTTTTTTCTGTTCTTTGCGTCTTTTTTGGACAGATACATAGTTCTGTTTCCTAATCACTTTTCAAGAGAGTTTATTTCAAATGAGTATTACGCTATGGGTAAAGTGTCCATCTTTCCCAGAGTAAAAAGAGGAACATTTCAATAAATGTCTGTTTTTCGGAATTGGAACATTTTTCCCCCGATTTTTTCCCCTTTGAGAATACTTCATGTTGAATATAAATTCAGTTTGACATAACTGTTTATATAATACCGAATTAGTACATATTTATTCTCATATATTACGTATTTCATGATTATAATATACATACTTCGTATCGCATTAGTACATAATATTTTTTAAAATTTATAAAAAGCGTACGTAACATACATTTGTGTTGACAGAGAAGATGAAAAATTACAATTGCATTTATTAGTACTTAATAAAGTTATGTACGCTCCTTATAAATTTGTTTTATAACATAGATTTGTGTATTTTGAGTATATTGTTTCTATTCTTGTTGTATACATATTTATTTTCATATATTACGGATTTCATGATTATATGTACTTCGTATCGAAATAGTACATAATTTGAATGAGATGATTTTGAGTAATTATTTTGATCTTGCTCTGAAAATTAAATTCGATAGAACAAAAACATCAGACCTCAGTTTTTTAATAACTTATTTCATTTCCAAGTGTGTTAACAATCGTAACAAAAATTTGTAGAAAAAAATCTTTTTTTTTCTATTAAATTATAATAGCACGCTTGGCTACTGATCTAAGGGAACTGGGTTCGAGCCCCGGGTAAGGCATGGTTGTGCGTGTTGTTTTTCTGCTGAGGTCTTGCCATCCTCTCAGACCTGCTACTCTGGCATATAAACTGACAGGCTCCTGTCAGACCTCTGTGGCAAGCAGCTGCTTGAGGGGGTATTTATTTTATTTATTACATTAAAAATCTGAAATACAATAACCGATTTCCTTTCCTTTTCATTGTAATATTATTTAAAAAATAAAGTGAATAAAATATATAACACTAAGTTTGAAAATTATGTATATTATTGAAACATAATATCAAGAAAATGTTTACAGGTAAGGTTCCGGAAAAATATTTCGCTATATAAAATTTCGGATATCGAAAATAGTTTTTTCACCGATTTAATGTTATCATAAAAGTAAAATATAGTCTATAGGGCATAATAACATAACATTAAAGAGGCAATAAATACTTATTAAATCCTGATATTTTATGAACAATCCATAACCGAAGCCAATGATCTATTATTGAACTGACGAAATACTTCATTTAATAGTATTTTCAGTCCGTGCAATGACGTACCAGCAAAGTTACGTGAAACATACATATATCACTCTAAAGTAGGGGTTCTCAACGTGAGGTACACGTACCCCTTGGGGGTACGGGGTAAAATGTTTTGGGGTACGCCGTGAGAGCTCAAAAGTCGCTAGATATATGTTATATATACAGGGTGAATCTGAAAAGTGGGCAAAACTTTACGGGGTGGTAGAACGCAGCTATACGAGCAATATTCGTCATAGAATGTATGGTCGGAACGCAAGCGGTGAGAAGTTAAAGGGTAGTTTTCTACTGTCACATTTAAAGAATGAACACAAGAAGGAGAGGAGATACTTCAGAAAACATTTTATTAACAGGAATGTAATTGAGGTACATGCTCAAAGAAATTGCTCAAAAGAGCTGCCGCCAGCTGTAATGCAGGCTTCACACCTGCGGGATAGGGACCAACGCACATTTGCGAAGACACCAGGCATTTCCCGAATATCGCTTCCAACGCCACCTAGCGGCTCGCCGTTTGCGTTCCGCCCATACATTCTATGACGAATATTGCTCGTATAGCTGCGTTCTACCACCCCGTAAAGTTTTGCCCACTTTTTCAGATTCACCCTGTATATAGTATATGTGTTTTATTTTATTCCGATTGTTATACTATAAATATAATTTTATCTATCTATACAAGGGATATGCCAGTTGCACACACATTTCCAGGGGGTATGTGAAGCATAAAAGGTTGAGAATCACTGGCTTAAGGATTATTTCTCTTTACAACATAAAATTACGGATGGTAAATAAACCAGAGAGTTAAAACATTTTTCTACGTTTCAGCAAGCAAATCTTGAATTATCTTATACGATTCTGAATAACAACTTCGCTATAACGAATGGAATCTTCATACATTAATGCATATCTGTATTTCATAATAATAATGAAATTTATATCAAAGTATTAAACTTGATATAAATTAAAACATTATTAAATATTAAAGTTAAATTATTAGTGGTAATAAATTGATATAAATTAATTCTTATATTTTATTATTGCATTAAAAATTCATGGTGTTGTAATAGAGCCATAATTAAATATCTGTACAAATATTTTTGGGACGTTTAATAAAATAAGTGCTTTAGAAGTGTGTATGAGTAATTGATTCAATATTTTATGAGTTTCACAGCTGTGCATTACTGATGTTAAAATTCCAGCTTCCAGAGCTCTTTAAACACCATCTACTACTGCTGAAAATCGATATTTCTATATATTTGATTGAGATCTTTATCTTCGGTTGTATTTTACCATAAAAAAAAGCTTATTTTAAAAGTTGCAGAGTTTCGAAGTTAGTTTCCTATTCACATAAAATGGGGTTATAACTTAACTAATGCATTTAAAGTTTCTCGTAAACTGTTTTCATTCATTAGTAAGAGATGAATTTAAAAGAACGATATACAGAGTTACGAATCAGACAATATTAACTTTCCGTATTTAACAGAAGAATCGACTGTCATTCGCTGCTTCTATAGCCGAAATACAATTGGTCAATGTTTAATTCCCAGGTGTCTCTCGTCCCGCTTTGAACAGCAAAAAGAATCACTGAACGACATAGCCAAAATAATAGACTTACGGCTCAAAGAATCGAAAATAACTTTTCTCTAACGTCAGAATAACGTCACTAAGACATCTTTTCACTCAGGATCTATTTATATACAACAGCAGACGCCATCATTTCCTGTTGATTAGCGTTTCTTTTCTGTTTGCGAGCAAGGTAAACAATGGAACGCGGACTAGTGACGTCACCAGCGACGACCACGCAAGTCTCGAGTCAATGGTGATGTCCGATGCTGCCTGACTTCTATAATTGGCGATGATGACGTCATCTTTTGTATCCCGTGCGATGTGCACGGAACGATGAACTTTTCAATACAATACGGAATTGGGCAAAATGAGAGAATTTTTTAGACCAACACTGGCGAAATATTGTTTTTGTAAATAGAACTTGTGAACTGGAGAGTCTAAATTAAAACTGGTACAAATACGGGACATGGTTGACAGACTAAGGCCACATTAATGAAAATAAAAGCACAAATTAAAAAGCAAGAGAGTTTGTTGCCCAGAGGAAAAAATATTGCTTCTTAATCTATTTTAAATACCTGTTTATTCAACTTTTTTTCACAAATTTGTTTAATTTGATTCGGCCAATTTTTCAGCCATAATTATCAATATAACTCTCACTAGCGATTATGAATTATTCGAATTTATTTTTATATGAATTGCATTAAAATAAATTAAAAAAAAAAAAGTGGATATTAAGTTACATGGGTAGAGAGGAAAAATTATCTGATCCCATCAGGCTTAAGACAACTTCTTTTCTTACTTCGAAATCAGAATTTGTTGCTTGAAATTTAATTATTCGATTTTAAAATTTTATGAGTTTTGTTTCAGATTTTAATTTTTTATACAATACTTAGCTCTGAATTTAAAGCAACGTTGACTAAAGTTATGAATCAGACAATATTGGCATTTCTTTTGGCGAAAGAATCGAATTTTTTTTTCAAAAATTCTGCAAAAAGGCAATTTCAAACAGGGCAAGCAGATACATTGAAACAGATATCTACAATCACTTTAAATATGGTTGGGTGAAGGTTGGGTTGTTTTACCTCTGAGCGGCACTTTTTTGCACACCATGGGCTAAATGGCCAGGTCACATGGACCCCGAAGGCTCAGAGAAGGTTGGGGGAGGGGACCCACTGGAACAGCTGTTGGGAGACAGATGGTACCTCCCGTCAAGGCCATCCAGCGTGTTCTTTAACGTGCACAGGGTATGGCTCTCCCGCACACGGGGCCACGGCTTAACGTCCCATCCGACGGACGGCGGCCTTTCCAAGCCCATCAGTGTCCCCTACTGACCGTGGGCAAGGCGGGGAATTTTTGCGGAGATAAATCTCAACGCTGACCCAGCTGGGACCCGAACCTGGGAACTACAGATTACGAGCCTGGCGCGCTACCGACTGAGCCACCCCCGCCTCAGGTTGGGTGAAGGACCAGATACGGAGGTGAAGAGGCCATGTCCCCTCCCCCCTTTGAGAATGTTAGGAAGGGGTAATAGAAGCAAAACATTTATAAATTTATGTGTATTTAATGGATTTTTTATGAAATTTTTGAAACACCTCTAAAACGGGAGGGTAATGTTATATTGCAATGAAAATCCTCTCTCTTGCCCCCCCCCCCTCCCTCCTTCATTTCTTTCTATATCCAGGCCTGGTTGGGTTGTTTTACCTCTGAGCGGCACTTTTTTGCACACCATGGGCTAAATGGCCAGGTCACATGGACCCCGAAGGCTCAGAGAAGGTTGGGGGAGAAGACCCACTGGAACAGCTGTTGGGAGACAGATGGTAGCCTCCCGTCAAGGCTATCCGGCGTGTTCTTTAACGTGCACAGGGTATGGCTCTCCCGCACACGGGGCCACGGCTTAACGTCCCATCCGACGGATTGCGGCCTTTCCAAGCCCATCGGTGTTCCCTACTGACCGTGGGCAAGGCGGGGAATTTTGCGGAGATAAATCTCAACGCTGACCCAGCTGGGACTCGAACCTGGGAAGTACAGATTACGAGCCTGGAGCGCTACCGACTGAGCCACCCCGCCCCCGGCCTGGTTGGGTGTTATATTGATACTTGCAGGGCCAGATCTCGGAATGGGGGCTAGGACAGGCACAGAGAGGTAAAAGGTTATGCCTTGAAACGAAAGTAATATTTTTACTATGCGTTTTTTCGAATACAGATCCAATATCAGCGTCGAAAATTCCAAATTCTCCAATCTGAAACTGGAGTACTTTTTCTCCGAGTACTCATTTTACATACACCGATGCTGCGTTATGAATTCAAGTTCCTACTTAAACCCGATTTCGTTCAATCAAGTAATTAAAAACAAAACTAATACTAAAATTACTAGTCATTATACAAATATACGTGGTTATATTTTTATCCAGATTTGTTTCTCAAAACCCAAGTGGTATCGATGTAAATCGTATGCAAATAAACACGCCGTACACGTAAATAAATAAATAATAAATACCCCTTTAAGCAGCTGCTTGCCAAAGAGGTCTGACAGGAGCCTGTCAGTTTATACGCCACAGTAGAAGGTCTGTGAGGATGGCGGGACCTCAGCAGAAAAACAACACAAACATCCATGCCTTACCTGGAGTTCGAACACAGGTCCTTTAAATCAGTAGCCAAGCGTGCTAACCACTCGCCCACGGGACGGCTCGTAATAATATTAATCGTTAACTGGCCATTGTTATTAATTAACAAGCCATTGTTGTCCATTAACTGGCCATTGTTATTAATTAACAAGCCATTGTTGTCCATTAACTGGCCATTGTTATTAATTAACAAGCCATTGTTGTCCATTAACTGGCCATTGTTATTAATTAACAAGCCATTGTTTTCCATTAACTGGCCATTGTTATTAATTAACAAGCCATTGTTTTCCATTAACTGGCCATTGTTATTAATTTACAAGCCATTGTTGTCCATTAACTGGCCATTGTTATTAATTAACAAGCCATTGTTTTCCATTAACTGGCCATTGTTATTAATTAACAAGCCATTGTTGTCCATTAACTGGCCATTGTTATTAATTAACAAGCATTGTTGTCAATTAACTGGTCATTGTTATTAATTTACAAGCCATTGTTGTCCATTAACTGGTCATTGTTATTAATTAACAAGCCATTGTTATCCATTAACTGGCCATTGTTATTAATTAACAAGCCATTGTTGTCCATTAACTGGCCATTGTTATTAATTTACAAGCCATTGTTGCCCATTAACTGGCCATTGTTATTAATTAACAAGCCATTGTTGTCCATTAACTGGCCATTGTTATTAATTTACAAGCTATTGTTGTCCATTAACTGGCCATTGTTATTAATTTACAAGCCATTGTTGTCCATTAACTGGTCATTGTTATTAATTTACAAGCCTTTCTTGTCCATTAACTGGTCATTGTTATTAATTTACAAGCCATTGTTGTCCATTAACTGGATATTGTTAAAAATAATAAATAAGCTTATGACGTCTCATTTTCCACTCAAATTATGTTGTTCTAAAGCACGATGGAAATTACTTTGTCTTTTTCAAAAAAAAAAAGAACAAAAACAATAAAACCCAAGATAAGCTTTTCACTCTGTCTCTCTGTACACATCCAACACTTTTGTGTTTACAAATCTATTAAAATTTCTTTTGGGGTGGGATAGGCATTGAGGAAATATTACTATTTGCACTTTTCGAATCTTCCCAAAATTTAAATTGCCCTTCTAATGGTGGAAAAGGTTGAAATTGCAAAATTTTAAACAAATATTGCAAAAGATTTATATATGCTAGAAATTTGAAATTCTTGATGGTGGAGTGTGAAAGTCACGAGGTTTGTATCAGCAATAATAAATTGCCTCCTTACACACAGAAGGATGGGAAACTCGACTTTTTTTTTTTTTCAGAAAAGAAGGAGTCCTTGGAGTGGATGGGGTGCACGAAGGGGTTATGCCTTAAAACAAAAGTAATATTTTTAATAAGTAGTAGTATTTGAATATCAGAGGCGAATTCAGCAGAAGGGGTACAGTCGCTCAAAAAAGTATCCGAACACTATGGTTGATTACAGAATTCAGAAAAAATATCTGGCAACGATTTTTTTAGAAATTAGTGATCTGGCAACTTCGTGTCGTTATTTTATTCTAGATCTTTATTTTGATACTAGATCTTGTGGGCTCACTCACGGAAATATTGAGAGTGTGCCGTTACCGTTCACAGCAAACTGGAGCGTGTGCAGTAACTGCACACGCTCCAGTTTGCTGTGAACTGTAGCTGGAGCGTGTATAGTTGCTGTACACGCTCCAGATATTTTTCCTGAATTCTGTAATCACGTGACACGAAGGTTGCCAGATCGCTAATTTCTAAAAAAAAAGTCGTTGCCAGATATTTTCCTGAATTTTGTAATCAATCATAGTGTTCGGATACTTTTTCGAGCGACTGTAGGTGGTCATATTATTTTGATACTAGATCGTGTGGGCACACTCACGGAAATATTGAGCGTGTGCAGTTACCGTTCACAGCAAACTGGAGCGTGTGCAGAACTGCACACGCTCCAGTTTGCTGTGAACGGTAACTGGAGCGTGTACAGTTGCTGTACACGCTCCAGATATTTTTCCTGAATTCTGTAATCACGTGACACAAAGGTTGCCAGATGACTAATTTCTAAAAAAATCAATGCCAGATATTTTTTCTGAATTCTGTAATCAACCATAGTGTTCGGATACTTTTTTGAGCGACTGTACATATCCCTCTGCCCCTCCGTCGGTTAGCCAAAATTTAATTTTTTCATAATCTGACACGCTGGAAAGGAATTTCTGCATCTCGTCAAATGCATGCAAGAACAAATTGTCGATGCAAACCGCAAAGTCTCCTGAAATTCTACACAGCCACATTAAAGCCAAAGCTTGAATATGCCTTATAGTTGATTAAGAACCGTTCAGGGACACTTGAATCAAAGCTAGAAAAAACATAAAATAAAATTATCAGATTCTACCTTAGCCAATTACCTATTTGCCTTAACATTTCCATCCTTGCAGAAACTGGAATGACAACTCTGAAAATTAGAAGACGAAAACAACTTAAAAAAATTTCTGAGAATAGCTACATCACCTCTTCTGCAAAACAGCTTCAAAGGTTTTATTAGCAAAGCTCATTCAAAGAAATGAAAAGCCAGCAACAATAAAAAAAACAAACTTTTAAATGAATTGAAAATATAATTGGCTCACATGTCATCTCTCTTGGTTAATAAATTTCCCTAATGTCAACACAGAAATCAATGGAACAATTGAAAACAAAAAAATTCTACATTCAACAAGATATTTTGGGCCGAATGAATTTCCTATTGAAACGAATTATAAGCATCACAAAAAAATTACCAATGGCAATCTCAAGTTAGAAGAAAACACTACTGTAGAAATATTTTTTTGCGCAAAAAAAAAATTATAAATTTCCTTTCAAAGTGAAGAAATGCAGAAATATTAGAGACATTGAGCTATCTGTAATTAAATAAGTACTGAAGCAAAAAAGAGAGAAAAGAAATTGGGATCTTTGCGGAAAGCCAATCTTCTCTCCAATCACTTCTAAAATATCCGCACAAACAGTAGTAAATATGCAGTGTTTTGGGTTGTTTTACCTCTGAGCGGCACTTTTTTGCACACAATGGGCTAAATGGCCAGGTCACATGGACCCCGAAGGCTCAGGGAAGGTTGGGGCGGGGGTGGCTCAGTCGGTAGCGCGCCAGGCTCGTAATCTGTAGTTCCCAGGTTCGAGTCCCAGCTGGGTCAGCGTTGAGATTTATCTCCGCAAAATTCCCCGCCTTGCCCACGGTCAGTAGGGGACACCGATGGGCTTGGAAAGGCCGCCGTCCGTAGGATGGGACGTTAAGCCGTGGCTCCGTGTGCGGGAGCACGCCACTGGAATAGCTGTTGGGAGACAGATGGTAGCCTACCGTCAAGGCCATCCAGCGTGTTCTTTAACGTGCACAGGGTATGGCTCTCCCGCAGACGGGGCCACGGCTTAACGTCCCATCCGAGGACGGCGGCCTTTCCAAGCCCATCGGTGTCCCCTACTGACCGTGGGCAGGGCGGGGAATTTGGCGGAGATAAATCTCAACGCTGACCCAGCTGGGACTCGAACCTGGGAACTACAGATTACGAGCCTGACGCGCTACCGACTGAGCCATCCCCGCCCCCAATAAATATGCAGAGTTACCCGTTGACTTTGAAGTAAATAAATCAATCACTAGTTTTGTGGAAAAAATTTGTTACGCCGATGGCAGGCTAGAAGAGCTTGGCTACAATCCGTTTGTAAATATTTTTTGTTTTGTATGTTATTTTGCATTTCACCAAAGAGACATATGTCATATAGGGATGCTTTCAATTTCAGCAACCCCATGCAGTGTAGCTCTTGCTAGTATGTTAATCGAAGTAGCAGTCGGTGAGAGGGAGGGCTACCCAACTTGAGTGTCCTCTGACATTTGACCTTGGGCGGAGGTCAGCGACATGCCACATGTCCGAAGTCGGAGAAGGAAGCGGAGTGTTGGCAACGACCAACAGAAGAGGTTGTGTTGTTTTGCCTCTAAGCGTCACTTTTTTGCACACCATGGGCTAAATGGCCAGGTCACATGGACCCCGAAGGCTCAGAGAAGGTTGGAGGAGGGGACCCACTGGAACAGCTGTTGGGAGACAGATGGTAGCCTCCCGTCAAGGCCATCCAGCGTGTTCTTTAACGTGCACAGGGTATGGCTCTCCCGCACACGGGGCCACGGCTTAACGTCCCATCCGACGGACGACGGCCTTTCTAAGCCCATCGGTGTCCCCTACTGACCGTGGGCAGGGCGGGGAATTTTGCGGAGATAAATCTCAACGCTGACCCAGCTGGGACTCGAACCTGGGAACTACAGATTACGAGCCTGGCGCGCTACCGACAGAGCCACCCCCGCCCCAACAGAAGAAGGGAAAGCCAGTCGAAGAACGAGCGCATAAGATGCAAGAGTTTTTGCTCTTAAAGGCCAACTGGAATTAACGTCATTGGATTCTGGGAGAACAGCTGAACAGGCATTGTAAGCTGGTGTTGTAATGCATAGTAACGGAGCATATGTCCTTGTCCATCAGTCAATGTTTATGTGTTCGATAAATAATTATTACATTTAACTAAAGACTGAAGTTGAAGCATTTTATTGGGAGGAACCTCAGCATCGAGTTCCTGCATTTTCCTTAGAATCACAGAAGTCTTAAGAAAGATTCTTTCACCTGTTCGCATATTGCGATCGAACCGTAGGGACATTCCAAAGTGATCTCAACAGACAGACGACCGAGAATGACATCACAATCGACTTGCGCGATTCGCACCCATATCTCCCGAGATTCATGCCAGAGTGTTCTGAGTTGAGCTGGGTTGTTTTACCTCTGAGCGGCATTTTTTTGCACACTATGGGCTAAATGGCCAGGTCACATGGACCCCGAAGTTTCAAAGAAGGTTGGGGGAGGGGACTCACTGGAACAGCTGTTGGGAGACAGATGGTAGCCTCCCGTCAAGGCCATCCAGCGTGTTCTTTAACGTGCACAGGGTATGGGTTATTGTGTTGTTTTACCTCTGAGCGGCACTTTTTGCACACCATGGGCTAAATGGTCAGGTCACATGGACCCCGAAGGCTCAGAGAAGGTTGGGGGAGGGGACCCACTGGAACAGCTGTTGGGAGACAGATGGTAGCCTCCCGTCAAGGCCATCAAGCGTGTTCTTTAACGTGCACAGGGTATGGCTCTCCCGCACACGGGCCACGGCTTAACGTCCCATCCGACGGACGGCGGCCTTTCCAAGCCCATCGGTGTCCCCTACTGACCGTGGGCGGGGCGAGGAATATTGCGGAGATAAATCTCAACGCTGACCCAGCTGGGACTCGAATCTTAGTGGACTAAGAAAAAGTAAACTAAAAATAAAATCCAATGTACAATTATGTATTGCTAATTATATTTTTTGTGCTTGATTTTGGCATAATGAACAGTTTAAAAAATATGCTTTGGTTAAACAATTAGTTTGGTAATTATGATTATCAGAATACCTTTAAAAGGATAGATAGCATATTGGTGTTTTCTGTAAATAGTTAAGAAATTGCTTATGATTTATGTAGTCTTTATTGCATTAGTTATTAAATCAATTCGATTACACTTTGCTAATTTATTTTTTTAATTTCACACTCGGTTAATCACTAAAGATTTGTACAGTCGATCAAAAACGTATCCGAACACTATGGTTGATAACAGAATTCAGAAAAAAATATCTGGCAACGATTTTTTTTAGAAATTAGTGATCTGGCACCCTTCGTGTCACGTGACACGAAGGTTTGGATATTTTTTTGAGCGACTCTAACAGTATTTTCCTAAAAATCGAAAATACATTCACACAATCCGAAAAAATAAGCATACAAACAATGTTAAAAATTAACAACGACATTGTCCGCTATTTAAATACATAAAAGAAGGAATGCAGTCTGTATCCGGATAAATGCTGTTCTTAATTAAAATAAGTCTTCTATTTTCCAGATTCACTTGTCAAAGTGTGTTTAATTATTTCATATTTAGTTCACTAAGGAACTGTAAAATCAGTCAGTCAATTCATTCAACAAAGAAAAATCAACATTTTAATTAAGAATTAAATTATGTAATATTTATATTATATATTTGATTGTTACAACACGTATGAAATTCAAATTGCATTATTTAATTTTACTTAAAACTATCTCTTCTAGCTTTCTTTTCGGCAAAAACATGAATTAATTTTTTCACTCCTAAGTTTCTTGTTTCTCTATCTCAACTGATATTAACGACAGTCCATTTATTCCTTTTGAATCATTTTTTTTCTCGGGTAATTTTTAATTAATTTTAATTTAGAAAAGTTTTTTCAACCCTAGCAATAGTTACAGATATGGTAAAAATAATGATTTGAAAATTGAAAAAATGAAAAATTGATGAAAATTGAAAAAATGAAAAAAAAAATTGAAAAAATGATTCGACGTTAATGCAATGTTATCCTATATCAGTAGAGACTATAGTCTCTTAATCGTTGTGGCTTTTAAATATTTTTTTTTTAAAACAAGCGGAAACGTACGGAAAAGGAGATAATTGTTCCGGAAACTACGAAGAAATGTCCCTTTTGTACTTATTTGCTTGCCCGTTCGCTTTCCTATACAGTTCTTCGTCTGGTACAGAATTCTCTGGGTACAGAATGCTAAAATAATCATACGCATTTTCTAGACCTTGAAGTTGTTGCCTCAACTGACCAATTATGTTATCTAAAGACGCGTCTCTAGAGACTGTGACTCTAAAATTCTTTTCACAAATTGGCAATGCTGTCATCTTTGCATAATTAATTAAAATGTCTTTTGCTTCTTTTTCCAGTTTTTACTCTGGTATTTTGTTTCGACTCTCCATTTCATCGCTATTCAGTTGCTATTGTTACACGCATTAGATATTCGATTGAGTTCTTAAATAATTTGACTGCTTTGTCAAATATACTGCTCACAAAAATTAGGGGATATTTCATCGCTTCATATTCGTTTTGAAATATCCCCTAATTTTTGTGAGCAGTATACATTTTTACATTGTAAATGTTTTAAAGTAGTTTTCGTGATTTCCAAAATTCCTGTTCAAAAAACAATTATTATTTGAAAAGAAGTATTATTTTTTTCACTCCTTTTTAAAACACCTACGTATCAATAACGAATAGCAAAACAAAGTTCATATCTTGATGATAATCGAGTCGAGCATTATTTTTTCCTATATTACGTTTTTGAGTACATCAGAAACTGAACTTTTTCCTCTAATATTGTCTTTCTTTTTACATTATGTCGCAAACATGCATAAGGTTTTCCAATTATTAATAATTTAATTTAATTAAGCATAATTTTTACCATACCTGTAATTTTGCAAAGTTCGTGAAATAGTCATTGAAGGCGAGATTTAAATTATGGGCAACACAATTGGCATATTCAGATAAAAGTTCTTTCTAGGAAATTCTGGATTGTACTCCTGAAGAACGTCTCATGCTTGCAACGCCATCGTAGCCACATCCATGCATTTCATCAATGCCCTTCTCTTTAATAAAATCGACTATATTGTACTCCCGAAGAACATCTCATGCTTGCAACGCCATCGTAGCCACATCCATGCATTTCATCAATGCCCTTCTCTCCAATAAAATCGAGTATCTGTTTCTCTAAGCAGGAAGAAAATTGTTTAATAACTGGTCGAAATCCTAAAGATTATTCTTTAATTGCAATTGATATTAATTTTCATTCAAAGTGGATGAAGTTTTCACATAGCGAAAAATAAAACATTTGAACTCTGTTTCAAATATCTTGTGTCAATAACTAAAGCAGAAAACAATGCGACTCTAGAAACCATAACAAAAATGGCCCGGCGAGCAAGAACTAGAATTTTCTACTTTTCTTGTCTGTAACAACTTATTGTCTAATTTGTCTTATATTTAACTAAAAATTTCCGTTAAGGAAATGGAAATCCCGATCAGAGACCTCTTACGGGACCCTGGGGCACTAAGCCGCCTTCTCCGACCTAGTTCCACCACTTCTCTGAGCGGCACTTTTCTGCATACACTTCGCTAAATGGCCAGGTTACAAAGACCTCAAAGGTTCAGAGAAGGTTGGGGGAAGGTTTAATTTCCGTTAGAGAAGACCTGTGAGGGAGGCGAGACCTCAGCAGAAAGACAACACGAACATCCATGCTTTAACGGGTCTCGAACCCAGGTCCCTTGGATCAGCAGCCAAGCACGCTAACCACTCGGCTACGGGACAGCTAGGAAACGTTTAAACACCGTTTTTTAAGCTGTTTAAAGATATGCATTTTGGCCAGGTAGGGTGGCACAACCTTTACTTTTTTAACTTTCTGTTATTTTATTTTGGTAAAATCAAAAATCTGTTTTCAAGATGAATTTCAACAATTCTGTTTTGTTCACCAGAGGGATAATTTTGTGTTGAATTACTTATTCAGTGTATGTTGTATGCTCTTCAGAAAATAATAAAATATTAATTCCAAATATGTCGTTTTTTATACGACCTCTTTTTTAAGGGTAATTTAATTAGACCTTTTTATTCACAGTGGTTTTTTTTCCTTTACTTGTTTGTGAATAGTTTAGATTTCAAAGATTTTCAGTGGATCATTCAATTATTTTCAAGAGTCATAAGTATGGAGGACTTTATTTTATTTAAAAAAAAAAAACAACCTCTGTGGCTGCGTGCCACAGAGGTCTGACAGGAGCCTGTCAGTTTATATGCCAAAGTAAGCTTATAAAAATGAGCTTTTACGTTTTAAATTCTGAAACTTTCAGAATAGAAAATCAAATTTATCCCCAGAGATTTTTATTTATATTGTTTCGCAAAAATGCGCCTTTAATTAGATAAAAATTAATTACGGATACTATTTTAGAATTTGACCTTATAACTTATTAACGAATTTAATTAAAGAGACATAAATGGATTATAAAAAATTGTTTTGAAAACTGTTTACCTTAAATATCTAAAAGAAAAAATGAACTATTTAAAGATCAAATTATATTTGCTTTTTCAGTTAATCTTTGTAGTTTTTTATTAAAAGGAAATGCAAGAAGAGGCCATTATATGTTATTAGCTACAATAAAAATTTCTACGAAATTATGAATCTCGCATTTATCAAATAAATCTCCTTCCACCGGATAATCTATTTTAGTTTGTCGAAAAAAACAAAACAGATGCACAAACTATTCTAGTCATATTTGCCACCATTATTAAGAGAATTTGTCTCGCTGTCCACCGGTACTACGCGCATACTTATTATTTTATATTTCAATATAAAAAAATTCACACTTGGAAATTACCGTGAATTGTTTTTAACAGCATTACAGACTTATAGAATAAAGGAGCTTACAAACCTGTTGCAAATAGTCCTTCAGTATTATCCTGAATATTATTGAAAATAGATTTCTCTCTACTTCCACTTTTAGCTCGTCCAAACAGGAAAAAAAAAAAACGAGGCGATGTTTTCGTTTTGTCGTCTGTAGGTGTTGTCCGTTTGCAGACTTTCAACTTTCCCATTTTAGAAATAAATTAAGCATTGTTTTTCAGCTTGGGTTTTAATTTCTTAGCGGCACTTTTTGACACAGAATGGGCTAAATGATCAGGTCACAAGGACCCCGAGGGCTCAGAGAAGGTGGGGGAGGGGACTCATTCGACAGCTGTTGGGAGATGGAAGCCTCAGGTCAATGCCATCCAGTCATGCCATCTGTAACTTACACAGGGTATGGCTCTCCTGCACATGGGGTCACGGCGGTATTTAGGAGCCCATTGGTATTTTCTTTCTAAACGAGGGCAGAGTGGGAGCTTAGCGTTTTTAACTGGAACATGTCTAAGTAAATAATAACGATGGTATTACTCACTCGAAAACAATTATGAAAAAAAAAAACTTGATATGCTTGGCTGCATTTTTATGTATTTGATGTGTATCTACTATTGAGTAATAAATGTGTATATCCTTTCAAAGTTGTATATATACTTTTGAAACACCCTATATTTCAAGTGTTACTCTGTGGACCATAAGCTTTCTTTTGATATATAACTTATATGGATCTGCCACAGTATTTAGGGAGATTCTATATTTCCAACTTCCGCGCAGCATTGTCTTCTGCATAAAGCAATAAAGCCATAAAGTTTATGTAATGAATAAGTTTGTTGCCTCCCCCCACAAAAACTCACACTCACACACACACACCTGTGCCTCTCACGTAACTCTAAATAAATTTCGGGACCATCCCCAATTGCCAATTTACGTAACGGCTTTCTCTTTGTAAATTTTAAGGCACTGTAACAGATTAATTTCACAGACCCCCCCAAGATAAATTTATGTAACTCCCAGATTTATTATTTTTTTATGAAACACAGAATAACAAATTAAACATTCCAACGCACAAAGATATCTAACATGGCAAGAGAAGACCCTGAGCAAGGTTATGGACATGCGCAGTTGACTTTTGAATAATGTTCATACATCATTGGTTGACGCTTACACCGTTCTCATCGACCATTGGTTGATTGATAGATCATTGGCCTATGATCTTTGAAAACCATCAAAGAGACAACTGCGCAGTCTCATAGTTTCGCCGAGAGTCACCTGTTGACACTCACATTGCGTCAAAGACCACATGACGTCAGCAGCCAATTAGAGATGAGGCTCAATTTTTCTCCCCGAGTCCAAAGTTATTGAGCCCATTTCGGGAAAAATTATCTGACATATCATAAGATCTGTACATACAATATAAATAAATTAAAACATTTTAAAAATACCTATCCTCTATAGGGCCCTAAAAAGTAGAAAATAATCCTAAAACATATCGATGGTGAATCAGTTACTGAGTTCGTATTCACTTCAAAAGAAGATAGGGTGCTGGCAATTTTATTGAGAGGTAAGTCGGCGCCCCATCTTTCTTTGAAGTGAATGCGAACTCAGTGAGTGATTGCATCATCGACATGATTTAGGTTTATTTTGTACTTTTTAGGGCCCAAATAGAAAGAAGGTATCTTTAAAAATTTTTAATTTATATTTTTCTTTGTCACTAAAAACACCTACCTTCAAAAACTTTCAATTGATATATGACTCATAATCCTCGGCCACATTTTTCCTTCCTTTTGGAGACCTGTGTGAGGAGCCAGAGACATTGGCGACGTCACAAGCTTTAATTTGATATATAACTCGTTAAGGTTGACCCCCGCGAAAATCCTCGCCCCCCTTTTATCATGGAGGGGAGAAATAGTGGGGGGAAATTCTAAATAGTTTACTACGGTCATTATATGTGTTTTAATTTGACACCTTACTCGTAATTTTAGGCCCTCGCGTTCGGAAGACATAACGGAAGAATCGTTTTCATATTTCTTCATATTTCCCATTTTTAGGGAGGAGGAAAGCACGAGGGAGGTCAATATTTTATGGACTGTGACACCTAATGACCGACCCCCGCCTTCTCGTGGTGCAGGCGGTTAGTGCCTTTCAAAAAAGATACTCTCTTGTGGATGGGAACGAAAGAGGAGGACTGCCAGTTCAGTGTGGCCTACTGATTTCGACAACTGTGGCTACTTTTCGTTTTTTCTACCCTGCTGAGGAGTGGTCAACCACACAAGGTCCTGGTGCTGACTATATATATATACCAACCTGAACGGAATTATGGCTCTGAGCTTGATTATGAATCCTGATTTTGCTGCATTGGTGGGCTTCTGTGGAGGGAGAATCTTCCGCTGTGTTTTCTCTTTGTTTGGGGATTGACAGCCCCAAGTGAATAGATTCACAGGATATGTTTATCAGCTGGTGGATAATCTCGAGCAGAGGTCATCGCAGGCACCTGAACTCTTTGCTTCTATTGGTATCGTCAAATTCTACATTGGGGGAAGTCTTCCAGTGTAGATGGCTTCAGCCTTTAGTGGTGGGGAACGGGTCTTTGCCCCATGTCTGCGATTAGGGGGCTGTTTGATATTGTCGGCATTCCCTCTCTCAATAAACATAGTTTCTTTAAACATCCCACTAACTATTTTCTCTCCATAGGTAGTTGGAATGTGAGGACTCTTCACAGAGCTTATTCTCTTGATGTCCTCACACAAGAATTCCACCGTTATAATTTAGATATTCTCGGCTTGCAAGAGACCAGATGGACAGATAAAGGTCAGATTCTTAAAAATAATTTTAAATTTCTCTTTTCAGGAAGGAAAGACAATTAGCATCACCAAGGCATAGGTCTGGCACACTCTCCATAGATTCATAAAAGTCCCGGCAGTAATCCTTATTCGTCTGTTAATCTCATGCCGCACATCACCATTATCTGTTACATAGCTCCCAAGATAATTAAACTGTGACATCTGCTCAAGACTGCAACCATTCAGATTAACTGAATCACAGCCTGCCTGACCAATTTTCATCACTTTAGTTTTCTTTCTGTTTATAACTAAACCTACTCTACTACCAGTTTCATCAACAGCTCGAATGAAAGAGTTCATCTCATCAACATCATCTGCCAAAAGGGCTAAATCATCAGCATAATCTAAATCAGAAATTTTCCTATCTCCAGTCTATTTAAGGTCAGAATCTTTCCCTTGAAGTGAATTTCGCATAACATAATCAATAACCAAGCTAAAGAGAAAAGGAGACAAAATGTACCCTTGTCGAACACCAGAAGCAATGCTAAACCAATTGCTACAAGCCTTACTAACACTCACACACGACTCAATGTTATAGAGAGCTTTCATTATGTTAACTAACTTGTCAGGTATACCATATGATCTCACAATCAACCACAAATTATGACGATCAACAGAGTCGAAAGCCTTTTTGAAATCAACAAAGCTAGCAACCAAAGGTTTCTGAAACTCTAAACATTTCTCAAGAATCTGCCTTAGTGAAAATATCTGATCCACACATCCCCTACCACTTCTGAATCCACATTGCTCATCACGCAATTGACTGTCAACCAGATTCTTAATTTTATTAAGCACAATCATGGAAAGAACTTTACCTGGAACAGAGAGTAGGCTGATACCCCTATAGTTATCACAAGAACTGCGACCACCTTTTTTGAAAATAGGGATAACAATAGCTCTGGTAAAATCCTTAGGAACCATGCCTTTATCATAAAAGATATTCAGAATTTCAGTCATCCAAGTGGTAACCGAAACATTCCCAGCTCTAAGTATTTCCGTAGTAATTTCATCTACCCCTGGGGATTTATGAAGTGTAAGTTTAGAAACAGCCAAAATAACTTCAGATTGTGTTATAGGGCCAACATTAAAGCCACCAATGCATCTATCATCATTGCAAATAATGGGAATAGAACTAACCGCATTGTTTAGAACATCACTGAAATGTTCAGCCCACCTAGCCAGGACAGAATCCTCATCTTCTATAACCTTCCTTGTTCATCCTTCAATCCCTGTATACCTGTCCGTTTTCTACCACACAAAACATCTGGTACAGCTCTCTGCTGTTGTGCTGTCTAACTGCTTTCTCGGCTTTGTTAGCTAAACCATCAAGCCAAAGATTCTTATCAGCAGCTAACTGATCTTTTACACGTTCATTAAATTCTTTGTAATGCTTTCTATTAGGACTAGTAGGTTAATCAAATGTAATTGTTATATCAAATTGCTTGCTGAAGAATTTCTGTATTAAGGGTTGGATTGTTTTACCTCTGAACGGCACTATTTTGCACACCATGGGCTAAATGGCCAGGTCACATGGACCCCGAAGGCTCAGAGAAGGTTGGGGGAGGGGACCCACTGGAACAGCTGTTAGGGAGGCAGATGGTAGCCTCCCGTCAAGGCCATCCAGCGTGTTCTTTAACGTGCACAGGGAATGTGTTCTCCCGCAACACGGGGCCACGGCTTAACGTCCCATCCGACGGACGGCGGCCTTATCCAAGCCCATCGGTGTCCCCTACTGACCGTGGACAGGGCAGGGAATTTTTACGGAGATAAATCTCAACGCTGACCCAGCTGGGACTCGAACCTGGGAACTACAGATTACGAGCCTGGTGCGCTACTGACTGAGCCACCCCCGCCCTCTGTATTAAGGAATATATCTAATCATCGAATTATACTCAATATGTACAAAATGTTTTTTGGTGGAATGACTGCTTTAAAATATTCTAGTTTCCATAACCCAAATAATTAATGCTGCTAAGATTCAAAATTTAGTCCTGATTTACCTCTTAACATATCTTCAAATTTATTGCACTCCTTCAGCAAAAAAAGCTTAAAGATATTGAGTACCTAACTTGACTTTCTGTTGCAATAACATAAGATGGTAGAGATATGTAGCTTTTTATTTATATAATTGTACTTTTTATTTTAATAAAGGTTTATTCTTGTGTATTACATTAATCTTTCCCCCATTGGTCTAATGGTTTGCATGCTTGGCTCTGAAGTAAAAAGACCTAGGATTTGAGGTTTCTGTAAGGCTTCTTTTGTTTCTTTCTGCTGAGTTCTTCACTAATCCTTTATCTCCGCAAAATTCCCCGCACCGCCCGCGGTCAGTCGGGGACACCGATGGGCTTGGAAAGGCCACCGTCCGTCGGATGGGACGTTAAGCCGTGGCCCCGTGTGCGGGAGAGCCATACCCTGTGCACGTTAAAGAACACGCTGGATGGCCTTGACGGGAGGCTACCATCTGTGTCCCAACAGCTGTTCCTGTGGGTCTCCTCCCCCAACCTTCTCTGAGCCTTCGGGATCCATGTGACCTGGCCATTTAGCCCATTGTGTGCAAAAAAGTGCCGCTCAGAGGTAAAACAACCCAATCCAACCGTCACTGATCTTTTCTGTAGTATGCTGACAGGCTTTTGCATGAACTCTGTGGTTAATAACTGTTTGAAGGGTAGTTTTGTTCTTCACGAGTTCTATGATTATTCAGACATAACACATTAGAGAAGACTCAAAAATATTTTTTTTAATGTACCCTAATTTAAAATGCAAGTCACTAATCCAAGTGGTTAATCTATCAGATTCATTCCTCCTAATAAGGTAGCAAAATAACAAATGGGAATAGCTTATTCTTGCAGAATCTGCAAGATGACAACATCAAACAACCATTTGTTATAGCAGAAGCTGAATAATAAGGTTCTGCAGCTATATTTTTATGAAGAATTCTAATGAGTAACCTTTCATTGAAATCCATCATCAATAAGTTTTAGGGAACTATAAGTTAACCTAAAGCAAAAAAATAAGAATATGACACGTGGTAATGCAAAAAATTAATTAGTGAAAACTGAGTGGTAAACTTGAGCAATTATTCTTTCTAAAGCAAGAAATAAAAAAAATGGAATGTCCATAATCAATGAGTGATACTTAGGATATGGATTGCATTTTGAGCATGCACACAATTAACTTTGGAGTCAATTAACATGGAAGTCATATTGATATTACACTGTAGTTAAGAATTACAGAACTAGAGTTTTTATTTAAAAATGCAACAAGATTTAAGATTTCTCTGGTGAACAATATAATTAAGTTTGTTAAAGGGAGAAATTAATATTTCAAGTTTCATTTTTCAATGACTGTAATGGTTGGTTGTTTTACCTCTGGGTGGCACTTTTTTTGCACACAATGGGCTAAATGGGCAGGTCACTAAGATCCCAAGTGTTCAGAGAAGGTTGGGGACCCACTGGCAGTTGCTAGGAGACAGATGTCAGGTGAATGTTCATAATTTCATAAATCGGTAATTGTTGGTTTATCCTATTTCTGCATGTGCTCTTTCTAAATTGTATTCGTCTAATTTTTGCTTCTCCTAGACTTGAATGATTGAACCACAATTTTTCTTAATGAAATACTCAAATAAAAGCTTTATATGCTGCTCACTAGATGGCGCCACGAGTGTAACTGAACAAACATTCTTATCACTGCTTTACCAGGGGCACAACGAAAGGGACTATGGTTGGGGGGAGAGGGGGGGGTGCGGAGAACGAAAATTTGCCAACCCGGAAATAAAATTTTGCCAACTTAAAAAATAACTTTATAGAAATTGAATTATGTATCTGTCAACTAACGTACCTTGTTTTTCGTTCAGTGGATTTGGGGGAGGGGGGGTTGCAATCCGGATAAATCAGATAAATCAGACGAGGAATAAATGAAACAGTTGACTGGGCCAGTCATTGTCAATGATTCCCCAAAACCTGGACCAATCATGGGTGAAAGTCAAGATTTTATTAAAGTTATTTTTAACGTTATTTGCATTTTTTTTTTACTTGAATTAAATACCTGAGTAAATACAGTATGGCTTTTTCACATTCCTTGATTGTCCTTACGTATATAACGAAATTAAAAAAAGTTGTGGATCTCCTCCACCCCTTCAACCGTCCTGATTAGGTCCAGATAATCATGGCAACCGTATCCAAGACAACAAAGAAAACAGGAGGATGTCACATGACCGCTTCATTTCTTTTCGGAAAATTTTTCTGATTTTTCTGAACTCTCCAACATATTTTCCGGAATATCTTTCCGCGTCATTACGAAACGGCGAAGATTTCGCGCCATATTAGCTGTTAATAACGGAGCGAAGATAATTAACGAAAAAAAAAAAAACTATAATAATACGAACAAATATAACAATAACTTAAATTTAACGAAGGCAAAATAAAACGCGTGGATTAGAACTGCTTTGAAAGAACTTTTTATTTGCGCTACTGTTACTTAAAATGCAACACAGTCAGAATCGCGCAGACCTCCCAGTTGAAAAAAATCCCTTTTTAAGCTAGGGTTGGGTTGTTTTACCTCTGAGCGGAAATTTTTTTCACACCATGGTCTAAATGGCCAGGTCACAAGGACCCCGAAGGCTAAGAGAAGGTTGGGGGAGGGGACCCACTGGAACAGCTGTTGGGAGACAGATGGTAGCCTCCCGTCAAGGCCATCCAGCGTGTTCTTTAACGTGCACAGGGTATGGCTCTCCCGCACACGGACCACGGCTTAACGTCCCATCCGACGGATGGCGGCCTTTCCAAGTCCATCGGTGTCCCCTACTGACCGTGGGCAGGGCGGGGAAATTTTGCGGAGATAAATCTCAACGCTGACCCAGCTGGGACTCGAACCTGGGAACTACAGATTACGAGCCTGGCGCGCTACCGACTAAGCCACCCCCGCCCCTTTTTTTTTAAGCTAGAAAAATGTGGCTACGCCAATTTAAAGCATTATGCGCGGCACGTGTAGAGAGCATCTAGGCCATGCAGTGAGATCGACAAAAATGCATGCGGGCGATTATAATAGCACGTGATTCATAGCACTCCGATTGATTAGATATTTCGCAGGGTTTGAATCATTGCAGCGTTACTAGATGCTAAAAGGTACATTTTATAAAAGATATATGTATTTTATATAAAGTTTTTTTTTGCAAATTATACTGATCATATATTTTTTTGTATCGTGATAAATATTTATTATTTGGCTACTCTTCCGCAGACAATCTTTTGATCGATTTTGGCGAATTTCCGAAAACATTTGGTAACGAAATTACGAGCGAGTTTTTAATTCCATACTATATTGAATCATTTCTTCTGTGACTTTATATTTTTGTGGGTTTTTTTTATATAATGCTGCCAACGAATTCATATGAAACGAGAATTCAAGACTGTACGACTAAATATTTTTAAAAATTTTGTATAAGCTTCACATTCACGATGCATATTCCATATCGCCATTATTCGAAACGACCGATAAAAATGGTGACCGTTACTAGCTAGGGGGAGGCAAGCAGATTAATGAATTTTTTTCCCACGATAAATATCCCAAAATACATGAAACGAGAATTCATGCTACGCGATTAAATATTTATAAAATTTTAATATACCATGCCTATTCCAGATCGACTTTGTCATAACAACGGATAGAAATGGCGAGGGTTACCAGTCAGCGGGTGGGGTGGCTCAGTCGGTAGCGCACCAGGCTCGTAATCTGTAGTTCCCAGGTTCGAGTCCCAGCTGCGTCAGGCGTTGAGACTTATCTCCGCAAAATTCCCCGCCCTGCCCACGGTCAGTAGGGGACCCCGATGGGTTTGGAAAGGCCGCCGTCCGTCGGATGGGACGTTAAGCCGTGGCCCGTGTGCGGGAGAGCCATACATTGTGCACGTTAAAGAACACGCTGGATGGCCTTGACGGGTGGCTACCATCTGTCTCCCAACAGCTGTTCTAGTGGGTCTCCCCCAACCTTCTCTTAGCCTTCGGGGTCCATGTGACCTGGCCATTTAGGCCATGGTGTGCAAAAAAGTGCCGCTCAGAAGCAAAACAACCCAACCCCGTCAGCGCAACGAAATTTTTATGATATTCAAAAGTACAATTATGAATTTCCGTTTCAAATGAATCAGCTGGTCGCATTCCAAAAAAAAAAATGCCACCGAAAATATAAGGTCACAGCGGGAGTGAATCAATAAGAAATCGCCTTGTTCCCAAAATGTACGGGCTATAAAAATGGCTGCCATTATTACCGAGACATAATCTCGCCACCGAAAGTTTTCGGAAAATCGCCAATATCGCCCAGCGGGGTGTCTGCGGAACCGTAGCCATTTATTTCGTTATATTGGCATTCGTTAAAATGAAGCGTTTTTACATAGAGAGATACTTAATAAAGCCTTAGTAAATTACCAGGGGTCGGAAAAAAATTTCATCGTACTGAATATTTCGTTATTCTGGCGTGCGTTATATCGACATTTTAGTGTATTAATTATTTTTTCGGTTTCATCTCAGAAACAATGAATCCCTGTCCAGGGATGAGCCCTTGGGGAGGGGAGGAGGTCCTGGACCCCTCACTCCCGAAAATCCGGTAGTTTTACTACGAGATCTTAAACTTGTTCGGGGAGGGGGTGGCTCAGTCGGTAGCGTGCTAGGCTCGTAATCTATAGTTCCCAGGTTCGAGTCCCAGCTGGGTCAGCGTTGAGACTTATCTCCGCAAAATTCTCCGCCCTGCCCACGGTCAGTAGGGGACACCGATGGGCTTGGAAAGGCCGCCGTCCGTCGGATTGGGAGTTAAGCCGTGGCCCGTGTGAGGGAGAGCCATACCCTGTGCACGTTAAAGAACACACTGGATGGCCTTAACGGGAGGCTGCCATCTGTCTCCCAACATCTGTTCCAGTGAGTCCCCTCTCCCAACCTTCTCTGAGCCTTCGGAGTCCTTGTGACCTTGCCATTTAGCCCATTGCGTGCAAAAAAGTGCCGCTCAGAGGTAAAACAAACCAAACTAGTCTATCTGTTTTGAAATCCAAAACATTTGCCTTTGCATACTTTTATTTCAGCCCCATAGTGAATGCCCGACACTAAAATTAGATTAAAAAAAACCTTTCCTGTCAGGTGGAATATTTTAGTAATTGGGAAACCCACTCAAATCTTATTGTCAGCCCCTCCCCCCCCCCACAACAACGAAACTAAATTAAATTCTCGAACCTTCCCCGAAACTGAATTATCGGATCCCCCCCCCCCCCTCGAAACTAAATCCTGATTATGTCCCTGTCCCCGCCATTCCGACAAAAGTTCCTCGAGTAACTTTTAGTAGCCTTTGAGTATCTTTACCGAGATAAAAGGAATCGCCGTCGCTGAGCATGTGTGTGCTGCACTTGATGGATTATCGCACTGCATCGCAGGCGAACAACTTAAAGAGAAAACTGGTGCACATGATAAATTTTGTCCACTTCCTCTCTTACCTCAATGGGGTGGAGTTGATTCAGTCCACCGCACGAACCTCGTAATCTGCAGTTTGCAGTTTCGTTGTTTATGTACTTAGGATATATAAAGTAATATTCTGTATGCTAAGTACATATAATGTCTCTTAACTATATTTTCCATCATTTGCATATCATTTAACACTAAATCACTCCACAACCTTCATGAAATGGTAAAAGCTGCCTGTCCTGCCCCTCTGTTAGTAGTGGGGACACCGATGGGCTTGGAAAGACCACCGCCGTCGGATGAGACGTTAAATCGTAGCACATGTGCCCGAGAGCTGTACCCGTACACGTTAAAGAATGACCTTGATAGATGACCTTGACGGGATGCTAACATCTGTCTCCTAACAGCTGTCCATGAGATCCCTTCTCTGAACTCTTGGGGTCCTTGTGACCTGTCCATTTAGCCTGTTGAAAATTTCATTTATTTCCTGAAAAAAATGTCTTTATTTCATTTTCCGGGAAAATTATTTCGCAAAAATTTTGTTTATTTCAATTATTAAAACATTCCGTAAAAAAAAGTATTTCCCGAGGAAGTTTATTGTAAAAATTCCGTTGATTTTAATTCCTAAAGAAATTTGTTTATAAAATACTCCATTTTTTTATTTTTTCCGTGAATATTTTCGCTATTGATTTCATGGGGAAACACTTCCCTACTCTAGGGGCGGGGTGGCTCAGTCGGTAGCGCGCCAGGCTCGTAATCTGTAGTTCCCAGGTTCGAGTCCCAGCTGGGTCAGCGTTGAGATTTATCTCCGCAAAATACCCCCGCCCTGCCCACGGTCAGTAGGGGACACCGATGGGCTTGGAAAGGCCGCCGTCCGTTGGATGGGACGTTAAGCCGTGGCCCCGTGTGCGGGATAGACATACCCTGTGCACGTTAAAGAACACGCTGGATGGCCTTGACGGGAGGCTACCGTCTGTCTCCCAACAGCTGTTCTAGTGGGTCCCCTCCCCCAACCTTCTCTGAGCCTTCGGGGTCCTTGTGAACTGGCCATTTAGCCCATGGTGTGCAAAAAAGTGCCGCTCAGAGGTAAAACAACCCAACTACCCTACTAGAAAAGAAAAAGGAAACTGCTACTAAATTAAAAAAAATCAAAAACACCCAAAATTCGTTTTTTTCTTTCCTCGCGAAGGTGTGACATTCGTCATCTATTAAATTCCATTAGCCAAGGCGAGGCCACCGGCATCAGAGAGCGGTTTCGTGACAGCGGTAATACCACGATTTCCTCGTCGTTGAGCGAGGAGGAGGAGCCCGCTGCTCATGCAAGGCGGGCTGCGTGAGAAAATCGTCGCCTTGTCGCGTGGGTGGATCGGAAACTGATACTTACACGAGTCTTGGCGTCTCATTTGAATATCAGTGTCTATCTCGTGAGCTACGTGTCACGTAAGAGACGCAAACGTAGGCGGAATGGCATTTCGGTGCGCAGGCTCTGCGATGAAATGTAGATATTTTTAAGAATGAGAAGAAAAGGAAAAACACGTTTTGAAAGTGAAAAAACGAATAAAAAATATCTTGGTTGTTTTTTTTCTCTGAGCGACACTTTGATCATTAATCTAGTGAGTTAAATGGACACACCAATGGTTTAGAGTTGGATTGGGTTGTTTTACCTCTGAGCGGCACTTTTTTTACCCACAATGGGCTAAATGGCCAGGTCACAAGGACCCGAAGGCTCAGAGAAGGTTAGGGGAGAGGACCCACTGGAACAGCTGTTGGGAGACATATGGTAGCCTCCAGTCAAGGCCATCCGGCGTGTTCTTTAACGTGCACAGGGTATGGCTCTCCCACACATGGGGCACGGCTTAACGTCCCATTCGACAGACAACGGCCTTTCCAAGACCATCGGTGTCCTCTACTGACCGTGGGCAGGGCGGGGAATTTTGCTGAGATAAATCTCAACGCTGACCCAGCTGGAACTCGAACCTGGGAACTACAGATTACGAGCCTGGCGCACTACCGACTAACCCCCCCCCCCCCCCCCGCAATGGTTTAGAGCTGGGTAGGGAAACAGATCCACTGGACAGCTATTAACAGACAGACACAAGCTGTTCGTCAAAGCCGTCCAGCATGCTCTTCTAACACACACGTGGTATGGCACTCCTGCACGTGGGACACAGTTTAACCTCCCATACGATGGTTGGTAGGGGCGCCACACTCGTAATCTGTAGTTCCCAGGTTCGAGTCCCTCCTGAGCCAGGGTTGAGAATTATCTGCGCCAAAACTCCACGCCCTGACCACGGTCAATGGGACATTGATGGACTTGTAAAGGCTGCCGTCCGTCGGATGGGATTTAAGCCGTGGCCTCGTGCTGGAGAGCATGTTAAGAAACACGATGGATGACTTTGACGGGAGGCTGTCATCTGTCTCCTAACAGCTGTCCAGTTGGTCCCCTCTTCTCAACAATCTCTGAGACCTCGGGGTTCTTGTAACCTGGCCATTTAGCCCATTATGTGGAAAAAAAGTGCCTCGCAGAGGTAAAAACAGCTTAACCCGATGGTTGGCATCATTTGGGTTGGGTTGTTTTACCTCTGAGCGGCACTTTTTTGCACACCATGGGCTAAATGGCCAGGTCACATGGACTCCGAAGGCTCAGAGAAGGTTGGGGGAGGGGACCCACCGGAACAGCTGTTGGGAGACAGATGGTAGCATCCCGTCAAGGCCATCCAGCGTGTTTTTTAACGTGCACAGGATATGGCTCTCCCGCACACGGGGCCACGGCTTAACGTCCCATCCGACGGACGACGGCCTTTCCAAGCCCATCGGTGTCCCCTACTGACCGTGGGCAGGGCAGGGAATTTTGTGGAGATAAATCTCAACACTGACCCAGCTGGGACTCGAACCTGAGAACTACAGATTACGAGCCTGGCGCGCTACCGACTGAGCCATTCCCGCCCCTGCATCATTTGGAATCCCATTGGTGTACTCTGATTTCTATTCTCATCGAGAGACGAACGCGGATAAGTGAAGAAAATCTCGAATCGAGAACCTTCAGGTTGCGAATCTGGATACTACTGATTGATAGAGCGTTAGGCGCTGTGGGTTGTTTTACCTCTGTGCGGCACTTTTTTGCGCACAATGGGCTAAATGGCCAGGTCAGAAAGACCCGAAGGATCAGAGAAGGTGGGGAAGGGAACCCACTGGAACAGCTGTTGGGAGACAGATGGTAGCCTCCCGTCAAGGCCATCCAGCGTATTCTTTAACGTACACAGGGTATGGACTCTTCCGCACACGGGGCCACGGCTTAACGTCCCATCCGACGGACGGTGGCCTTTAGCAAGCCCATCGGTGTTCCCTACTGACCGTGGGCAGGCGGGGAGTTTTTCGGAGATAAGTCTCAACGCTGACCCAGCTGGAACTCGAACCTGGGAAATGCAGATTACGAGGCTGGCGCGCTACCGACTGAGCCACCCCCGGCCCGGAGCGTTATGCCGACGCGGATATCAGCGGTTTTATCTGCGTATAAAAAAATTATGTTAACGCGAATAGCGGATGAAATCTCGCATTTGATAAGATTCGAAGGATCATGAGGAAACATTACTGCATTATTAATTGATGCTATCTGTGAAAAAATAAAATCTCCGTTAGATAAATGGAAAAAAGTAATCTGCTTTGTAAATTCAGTAATGATATTCACTTTAAAACGAAAATCCAATGCAGTGATATAAAGCCACGAATTAAAAAAAATGATCATCTGTGAAAGTAAGAGATCATTTTGCTTGCAAAGCAGAATATAAATTCAAAATATTGCTGCATGGTTACTTAGAAAATTGGAAATAAATATGCGAAATTTTCAGTAATCGAGATCGCGAAATGTGCAGAGTGATGCGCAGAGGAGAGTTACTGGGCAATGAAAAGGAGTGTCTTCCCACAATCGCCGATATCTGCATTCAAAAGAGCAAAATTCATTCAGAAGAATTTTTCGACAGATTTCAAGTAGGCAATATATGCGAATGTTGTTGCGGGTAAGTTCTTTCGAATTCGGGTGCGAATAAGACCTTGCGGGTTATCCGCGTAGGGCTCTACCGATAGAGCCAACTGCTGCCATGTCTGTATTTGTCATGCGCAGGGCTCTACCGATCGAGTCAACTGCTGCCATGTCTGTACTTGGAAATATCATTCTCGGATAAGAGAAAATCGCCCTGAAAAGCTGAAAAAGAATTCTAGAATGAAATAAATTTTCTTTTTTTAAAAAAACTCTATGGTTAATTGCAAACGCGTCCTGAAAGTCGAGAAAGAATGCTCCAATTTTCGAAATTAAGAATGTGCCACATTAAACGCATTGTGGAATGAATCAATGATTGGTGCTTATATGAACAGAGGCGCATGGATATTGACAGAGTTGATACAGTCACACTAGTTTGAGCTCTGAGTGGCACTTTATTCTCACGCTATGGGATAAATGGCGATATAATAACGGGCTTTGGGTTGGGTTGTGTTACCTCTGAGCGGCACTTTTTTGTGCACCATGGGCTAAATGGCCAAGTCACATGGACCCCGAAGGCTCAGAGAAGGTTGGGAGAGGGGACCCACTGGAAAGGCTGTTGGCAGACAGATGGTAGCCTCCCGTCAAGGCCATCCAGAGTTTTCTTTAACGTGCACAGAGTATGGCTCTACTGCACACGGGGCCACGGCTTAACGTCCCATCCGAAGGACGACGGCCTTTCCAAGCCTTTCAAGAGGGAGAGCCATACCCTCTGCGCACGCTGTCCTCTACTGACCGTGGGCAGAGCGGGAAAATAAGGGGCTTAAGTCCACTGGACAACTGTTAGGAAACGGATGGGAGCCTCCTGCTAAGGCTGTCCGGCGTGTTCTTCAACGTGCACAGCGTATAATCATGGGATGGCTCTATTGTAGACAGAGGGTCTGGGATTGGCTCAGTCAGTGACATGCCAGGTTCGTAATATGCAGTTTCCAAGTCCGAGTCCCAAAGGATTAGCGTTGAGATTTATATTCGCAAAACTCCCCGCCATGCCCACGGTCAATAGGGGACACCGATGGTCTTGGAAAAGCCGCCGTCCGTCGGATGGGATGTTAATCCCTGGTACACCTTAAAAACACCTTTGCGGGAGGCTGTCATCTGTCTCCCAACAGCTGTCCAATGGGTCTCCTTCCCGAACCTTCTCTGAGTCTTCGGGGTCCTTGTGACCTAACCAATTGTGTGCAAAAAAGTGCCTCTCAGTGGTAAAATAATCCAACCCAACCGATGGGCTTGGAAAGGCCGCCGTCCGTCGGATGGGATGTTAATCCGTGGTACACGTTAAAAACACGCTGGATGGCCTTTGCGGGAGGCTGTCATCTGTCTCCCAACAGCTGTCCAATGGGTCTCCTTCCCGAACCTTCTCTGAGTCATCGGGGTCCTTGTGACCTAACCAATTGTGTGCAAAAAAGTGCCGCTCTGTGGTAAAATAATCCAATCCAACCGATGGGCTTGGAAAGGCCGAAGTTCGTGGATTGGGACGAAAAACCGTGTGCCGTGTGCGGGAGAGCTGTACCATGTGCACGAACACTCTGGATGGCCTTGACGGAAGGTTACCGTCTGTCTCTTAACAGGCGTCCTGTAGGTGCCTTTCCCCGAAACCAATTGTACACAGAGCCACGGCCTTATGTCCCATCCAACAGACGGTGGACTTTCCCAGCCCAATAATGTCCATTTTCTGACCGAGGTCGGTAGAGGGGGCGGGGTGTTAGCAGATAAATATTTCAACGTTGCCACATTTGGAACTCGAACCTGTGAACTGCAATTCACTGCGTTACCAACTAAGCCATTCAAAGCCACGAACTTTGGCTTACTAACAAAAACTAAGTCCAGTGATATTCGAGTTGTCTGACTAATTGGTGCGCATGGCAATGAGTACCTCGTCGATCGGACTTTCCAATTGCTGTCCGATCGACTTCTAATAACTGATTCCACTTTATTAATCACCCCGTGTGTGGCGCAATGGTATCACCTAGTTGGCTCACGGTCTCAGTGCAGCTGACGACGACTGGTTCGATTCCCACAGCGGCATGCTTGTATGTTGTATGAGAAACCAAGACAATCCCGATACAGCTAGGTTATCTCCGTCCTCTTTTCTAAAAAAATAATGCTTGTAATCATAATAGAGGTGTTCGTACTCTGGAGGGAGGATAGCTCAGCATTAGGTTGGGTTGTTTTACCTCTGAGCGGCACTTTTTTGCACACCATGGGCTAAATGCCAGGTCACATGGACCCCAAAGGCTCAGAGAAGGTTGGGGAGGGGACCCACTGGAACAGTTGTTGGGAGACAGATGTTCCCCGTCAAGGGACAGTTGGGTTGGGTTGTTTTACCTCTGAGCGGCACTTTTTTGCACACCATGGGCTAAATGGCCAGGCCACAAGGACCCCGAAGGCTCAGAGAAGGTTTGGGGAAGGGGACCCACTGGAACAGCTGTTGGGAGACAGATGGTAGCCTCCCGTCAAGGCCATCCAGCGTGTTCTTTAACGTGCACAGGGTATGTCTCTCCCACACACGGGGCCACGGCTTAACGTCCCATCCGACGGACGGCGGCCTTTCCAAGCCCATCAGTGTCCCCTACTGACCGTGGGCAGGGCGGGGAATTTTGCGGAGATAAATCTCAACGCTGACCCAGCTGGGACTCGAACCTGGGAACTACAGATTACGAGCCTGGCGCGCTACCAACTGAGCCACCCCCGCCCCCCAAGGGACAGTTGTCAAGGACCCCCGTCAAGGGACCGTTTGGGAGACAGATGTTCCCCGTCAGCCCCCCGTCAAGGTCATCCAGCGTGTTCTTTAACGTGCACAGGGTATGGCTCTCCCGCACGGGGTCACGGCTTAACGTCCCATCCGACGGACGGCGGCCTTTCCAAGCCCATCGGTGTCCCCTACTGACCGTGGGCAGGGCGGGGAATTTTGCGCAGATAAATCTCAACGCTGACCCAGCTGGGACTCGAACCTGAGAACTACAGATTACGAGCCTGGCGCGTTACCGACTGAGCCACCCCAGCCCCACTCAGCATTAGATCTGGCATGGTATCATGAGGTCATGGATTTATTTCGCACCGGATTCAAGACTTTTTTTTTTCTTCTGCACTTAAATGTTATCTATAAAATTACATGCAAATATCAGTTTACAAGACAATTAGTTCAGTTTATAAAGAGTTATGGATGCGGTGATATTTTGTGTTTTGGCGAAAATATGACACTTTTGAAAGAAACATTTCTAGCAGTTTTTTCATTAATACTATCTGTTTGTCAATTCCTGTGATGATACTTTTAATTTTATGCAACCTCCAGCAAAATCATCCTCGAAAAGGGGCAAATAGTCTAGAAAAGCTCAAAAATAAAACATTCTTCAAAAACATAAAAAAAAAACTTATCAATAAAATCATCGGGATGACCAACTTCCACCAATATAGGGCCTCTAAAGTAGAAGATTCGAAATATTTGAATCTCCAAATACCTATCCAAACCAAAAATAAATCTCTAAAAAAACAGAAGCTGATGTCTCCAGATGGAAAGACGACAAAGAGACCACATTAGCTCTTTTTTTGAAAGCGAGCTAAAAATAGAGTGTATTATTTAAATATTTATTCCCCTTCTCAATGAAATACGATATTACCTTTTCATCCTCAACCATTTCTAAAACGAAAACACTAAGCACTTAACTTTTATTTTTTCTTTTTATTTTTCACTCTTTCTACAGTTAAAGTGCCTTTCAATGTGGCGCTTCATAAAAATTTCACCGAGTTACGAAACAGTGTTGTGTTTGGTCCACTCTAACGTTCATGCAGCCGAGATTAAATCAAAGGTTAAAGAATGGATGTTCGGTGGTAATTCGCATGAGAAAACGTGCCGTAAGTGGCGGGATAGATTAAGTGAGTACCGCGCAAGTCTCGTAATTTGATTGTTCCCGGGTTCGAGTCCCACGTGGGCCAGCGTTGAGATTTATCTCCGCAAAAAACGTCGCTCTGCCATGCCCTTGGTTAGTAGAGGACACCGGATGGGTTTAGAAAGGCCGCCGTTCATTGGATGGCAGGTTAAGCTGGGACCCGGGTGCGGGAGAGCCATATCCTCTACATGTTTAAAAACACGTGGGATGGCCTTGACGGGAAGCTACCATCTGTCTCCCAATAACTGTCCAGTCGGTCCCCTCCCCCAAACATTCTGTGAGACTTCGGGGTCCTTGTGACCTGGCCATTTAGCCCATTGCTTGCAAAAAAGTGCCACTCAGAGGGTTGGGTTGTTTTACCTCTGAGCGGCACTTTTTTGCACACCATGTGCTAAATGGCCAGGTCACATGGACCCCGAAGGCTCAGAGAAGGTTGGGGGAGGGACCCACTGGAACAGCTGTTGGGAGACTGATGGTAGCCTCCCGTCAAGGCCATCCAGCGTGTTCTTTAACGTGCACAGGGTATGTCTCTCCCGCACACGAGGCCACGGCTTAACGTCCCATCCGACGGACGGCGGCCTTTCCAAGCCCATCGGTGTCCCCTACTGACCGTGGGCAGGGCGGGGAATTTTGCGGAGATAAATCTCAACGCTGACCCAGCTGGGACTCGAACCTGGGAACTATAGATTACGAGCCGCTCAGAGGTAAAACAACCGAACCAAAAACTTGTGTTGAGATTTATCTTTTCTAACTGTGCGCTCAGTGAGGAAGGGGAAGCCTTGGATTAGTAAGATCGTCGGATTGGATGCTAAGCCTTATGTTACAAAGATGTAAAGTAAAATTTAACAGAAATAAATAAACAGATAACAAAATGAATGAAGCCTGTAATACATGAATGGAAGTGGGTCTCTCTTTATGTGATATGAAGGATGAATATGGGTTGTTTTTTTTCACCTTTAAAGAGTGCTTCTGTGCATACAAGGAACTAAATAGCCGAGTCGCACAGATCCTAGGCTTGGGTTGGGTTGTTTTACCTCTGAGCGGCACTTTTTTGCATACCATGGGCTAAATGGCCAGGTCACATAGACCCCGAAGACTCAGAGAAGGTTGGGGGAGAAGGTTGGGGGAGGGGACCCACTGGAACAGCTGTTGGGAGACAGATGGTAGCATCCCGTCAAGGCCATCCAGCGTGTTCTTTAACGTGCACAGGGTATGGCTCTCCCGCACACGGGGCCACGGCTTAACGTCCCATCTGACGGACGGCGGCCTTTCCAAGCCCATCGGTGTCCCATACTGACCGTGGGCAAGGCGAGGAATTTTGCGGAGATAAATCTCAACGCTGACCCAGCTGGGACTCGAACCTGGGAACTACAGATTACGAGCCTGGCGCGGTACCGACTGAGCCACCCCCGCCCCAGATCCTAGGCACCAAGAACATTGTAGGTGAAGAAATCCCACTGACGAACTGTTAGAATACAGATGAAAACCTCTCATTTAACGCCCTCTAGCCAGGGTTCTCAACGTGGGGTACATTTAGTATCATTTATGAATATATCAGAAAGTACATGCTAAACATTGTAGATTAGGAGTTCTCAACGTGGGGTACGGGTTGGATTGTTTTACCTCTGAACGGCACTTTTTTGCACACCATGGGCTAAATGGCCAGGTCACATGGACCCCGAAGGCTCAGAGAAGGTTGGGGGAAGGGACCCACTGGAACAGCTGTTGGGAGACAGATGGTAGCATCCCGTCAAGGCCATCCAGCGTGTTCTTTAACGTGCACAGGGTATGGCTCTCCCGCACAATGTGTCATGGCTTAACATCCCATCCGACAGACGGCGTCCTTTCCAAGCCCATCGGTGTCCCCTACTGACCGTGGGTAGGGCGTGGGAAATTTGCGGAGATAAATCTCAACGCTGACCCAGGCTGGGACTTGAACCTGGGAACTACAGATTACGAGCCTGGCGCGCTACCGACTGAGCCACCCCAAGGTACGTGTTATATATTATAATCATATATTATACATTATATATTATTTGATATTGATCATGGTCTTTTGTTAAATTATTGTAAAAGATAATATATTCCAATGACGTGCGCTTTAGAAATATTTTGAATTGGAAAATTGTATTTTATTATTTTGAAATATTAAAAGCGAATATTATATTCAGCAAGCGAAAGATATAAAAAGGGAAACTGCTAATAGGTATCAATTGAATGTTAAACGTCTGGAAACATATTTTAATCCGAAAGATTAGTGCACTGTACGGTCGGTAGATGGCGCAAGCTACCGCCTATGTGAAAAGGGATTATGATTAAAAAGAAAATAAATAGTAAAAAAGGAAATAGATATTCAAGTGATGTATTCATGAAACATTCATTTACAGTATTCATGCATTTAATACCAAGAAGTCCGTGTTTCTTATGCCTTGTTGTTTTATTTAGGGAATTCTGTTGGGTATGTTTCGTGTAAAACCCTATTTCCATGACAATAGGATTAGCGAAAGTATCTTTTTAACCGTCTGTGTCATTTTACGCAATAACACTATTGGTCCAATGGTAATATATATTTGGTGCTATAGGAAGATACATACAGGCCTTGGGGCGGGGGTGGCTCAGTCGGTAGCGTGCCAGGCTCGTAATCTGTAATTCCCAGGTTCGAGTCCCAGCTGGGTCAGCGTTGAGATTTATCTCCGCAATATTCCCCGCCCTGCCCACGGTCAGTAGGGGACACCGATGGGCTTGGAAAGGCCGCCGTCCGTCGGATGGATCGTTAAGCCGTGGTTCCGTGTGCGATAGAGCCATACCCTGTGCACGTTAAAGAACACGTTGGATGGCCTTGACCGGAGGCTACCATCTGTCTCCCAACAGCTGTTCCAGTGGGTCCCATCCCCCAACCTTCTCTGAGCCTTCGGGGTCCTTGTGGCCTGGCCATTTAGCCCATGGTGTGCAAAAAAGTGCCTCTCAGAGGTAAAACAACCCAACCCATACAGGCCTTATATTTTCAATAAAACAGAAGTTACCATTCGTTATATAAATATGAATAATTTATTAAATTTCGGTTCGTTATTCGTTAGAGATTACTTAAACAAAGAGCTAATCTAGATAAGATCAGATCAAACGATTTGATTCTAAAATTAAACAAAATAAGCGTTCATAACCATCGGAGTGTTAGCTACGGCAAAGAGCGATTAGGTAATACTGGCAGAATCAACTATTTTTCCACAACAATTAGCAGAGTGCTGGGTAAGTAGTGTTTTCATTTCCAAGCGTGTTTCATTGTGTCATCTTTTATTGAAGAGCCACCATGTGGTTGACCTGGGACTGAGATAGCGACAAAGAGAAGTCTAAATAGTTTCTGAACAGTGTTTCACATTAGTGTCTTCATTTGTAACAAATTTAGAGAATTTCGTTTATTCGGTTTAATTTTTCGAACTTGGAACTTTTCCAGTAATGACGTTAAGAGATTTGACATACTAAGTGGATTTTTACAGTAATTAGCAAAAAAAAAAACGATGTGTACACAGTGTATATTTCCAATAGCGACCTAAATCTATGTCTCGCACAAGTGGATTTTTTCTTTTAACTTAGGAGCGGGGGTGGCTCAGTCGGTAGCGCGCCAGGCTCGTAATCTGTAGTTCCCAGGTTCGAGTCCCAGCTGGGTCAGCGTTGAGATTTATCTCCGCAAATTTCCCCCGCCCTACCCACGGTCAGTAGGGGACACCGATGGGCTTGGAAAGGCCTCCGTCTGTCGGATGGGATGTTAAGCCATGACACAGTGTGCGGGAGAGCCATATCCTGTGCACGTTAAAGAACACGCTGGATGGCCTTGACGGGATGCTACCATCTGTCTCCCAACAATTGTTCCAGTGGGTCCCCTCCCCCAACCTTCTCTGAGCCTTCGGGGTCCTTCTGGCCATTTAGCCCATGGTGTGCAAAAAAGTGCCGCTCAGAGGTAAAACAGCCCAACCCAAATCCTTTAACTAACTTAACAGATGTCTCACAACAAACGAATTTTTTCCAGTGATGACGTTAAGAGATGTAACTAATGAAGAATGTAAGTTAAAAGATGTAATTAATTAGAATCTCTAAGAACATACTAAGTGGATTTTTCCAGTAATCGAACACTGCTGTGCAAAAATGTCATTTTTTGTGTTTTTCGATGTATGTAATTTATGAATACAAAATTTAATGTATATATATATATGTGTGTTTTATTTTATTCCCATTGTTATACCATAACTATAGTTTTATCTATCTATATAAGGGGTACGTCAGTTACATACACATTTCCAGAGGGTACGTGAAGCAAAAGGTTGAGATCCACTGCTGTAGATCATTGTGCCTGATGCGCCACAAGAATTGTTTTGCTACATTTCACAGGTGTTATTCATTTGATGTGTTTATCACGACAAAGTGCATATAAATTATAATTTTTTTCTTTTTCTTTTTTACTCCTTTCTGAGATTTCAGAATTTTGGAACTTTTGGGACGGTTTCTTCATTATAATAATGTACATGCTGAAGTTCAGTGAAATAATAATAAAAAGTAATTTTTATCTATTCTTGTTCCTTTGGTTATAAATAAAGCACATTTAAATGGAAACATTTGTCTTTTATTCATATAAACAAAACTTTGGGTCCGGGAGGTTTAAAAATAAAGTACTAAAATAATGTTTCATAGTGAGTGGTTTAGGTGTGCTTCATTGCAGAGTAAATGGACCCGAGTTGGAATCCCCACTAAAGCATCTGATGCAAGCTCTGTCTCTTCTGAGGTCTCAAGTTCCTCACAGACTGTCATATGATGCACGTTGTGTCTCTTTTGAAGTCTCGTTTTTCCTCACAGACTGTCATATGATGCATGCTGTGTCTCTTCTGAAGTCTCGCTTTTCCTCACAGACTGTCATCTGATGCATGCTATGTCTCTTCTGAAGTCTCGCGTTCCTCACAGACTGTCATCTGATGCATGCTGTGTCTCTTCTGAAGTCTCGCTTTTCCTCACAGACTGTCATATGATGCATGCTGTGTCTCTTCTGAGGTCTTGCTTTTCCTCACAGACTGTCATCTGATGCATGCTGTGTCTCTTCTGAAGTTTCGCTTTTCCTCACAGACTATCATATGATGCATGCTGTGTCTCTTCTGAGGTCTCGCTTTTCCTCACACACTGTCATCTGATGCATGCTGTGTCTCTTCTGAAGTCTCACGTTCCTCACAGACTGTCATATGATGCACGTTGTGTCTCTTTTGAAGTCTCGTTTTTCCTCACAGACTGTCATATGATGCATGCTGTGTCTCTTCTGAAGTCTCGCTTTTCCTCACAGACTGTCATCTGATGCATGCTATGTCTCTTCTGAAGTCTCGCGTTCCTCACAGACTGTCATCTGATGCATGCTGTGTCTCTTCTGAAGTCTCGCTTTTCCTCACAGACTGTCATATGATGCATGCTGTGTCTCTTCTGAGGTCTTGCTTTTCCTCACAGACTGTCATCTGATGCATGCTGTGTCTCTTCTGAAGTTTCGCTTTTCCTCACAGACTATCATATGATGCATGCTGTGTCTCTTCTGAGGTCTCGCTTTTCCTCACACACTGTCATCTGATGCATGCTGTGTCTCTTCTGAAGTCTCACGTTCCTCACAGACTGTCATATGATGCACGTTGTGTCTCTTTTGAAGTCTCGTTTTTCCTCACAGACTGTCATATGATGCATGCTGTGTCTCTTCTGAAGTCTCGCTTTTCCTCACAGACTGTCATCTGATGCATGCTGTGTCTCTTCTGAAGTCTCGCTTTTCCTCACAGACTGTCATCTGATGCATGCTGTGTCTCTTCTGAAGTCTCGCGTTCATCACAGACTGTCATCTGATGCATGCTGTGTCTCTTCTGAGGTCTTGCTTTTCCTCACAGACTGTCATCTGATGCATGCTGTGTCTCTTCTGAAGTCTCGCTTTTCCTCACAGACTGTCATCTGATGCATGCTGTGTCTCTTCTGAAGTCTCGCGTTCCTCACAGACTGTCATCTGATGCATGCTGTGTCTCTTCTGAAGTCTCGCGTTCCTCACAGACTGTCATCTGATGCATGCTGTGTCTCTTCTGAAGTCTCGCTTTTCCTCACAGACTGTCATATGATGCATGCTGTGTCTCTTCTGAGGTCTTGCTTTTCCTCACAGACTGTCATCTGATGCATGCTGTGTCTCTTCTGAAGTCTCGCTTTTCCTCACAGACTGTCATATGATGCATGCTGTGTCTCTTCTGAGGTCTTGCTTTTTCTCACAGACTGTCATCTGATGCATGCTGTGTCTCTTCTGAGGTCTCGCTTTTTCTCACAGACTGTCATCTGATGCATGCTGTGTCTCTTCTGAAGTCTCGCTTTTCCTCACAGGCTGTCATATGATGCATGCTGTGTCTCTTCTGAGGTCTCGCTTTTCCTCACAGACTGTCATCTGATGCATGCTGTGTCTCTTCTGAAGTCTCACGTTCCTCACAGACTGTCATATGATGCACGTTGTGTCTCTTTTGAAGTCTCGTTTTTCCTCACAGACTGTCATATGATGCATGCTGTGTCTCTTCTGAAGTCTCGCTTTTCCTCACAGACTGTCATCTGATGCATGCTGTGTCTCTTCTGAAGTCTCGCTTTTCCTCACAGACTGTCATCTGATGCATGCTGTCTCTTCTGAAGTCTCGCATTCCTCACAGACTGTCATCTGATGCATGCTGTTTCTCTTCTGAGGTCTTGCTTTTCCTCACAGACTGTCATCTGATGCATGCTCTGTCTCTTCTGAAGGCTCGCTTTTCCTCACAGACTGTCATCTGATGCATGCTGTGTCTCTTCTGAAGTCTCGCGTTCCTCACAGACTGTCATATGATGCACGTTGTGTCTCTTTTGAAGTCTCGCGTTCCTCACAGACTGTCATCTGATGCATGCTGTGTCTCTTCTGAAGTCTCGCTTTTCCTCACAGACTGTCATATGATGCATGCTGTGTCTCTTCTGAGGTCTTGCTTTTTCTCACAGACTGTCATCTGATGCATGCTGTGTCTCTTCTGAGGTTTCGCTTTTTCTCACAGACTGTATCTGATGCATGCTGTGTCTCTTCTGAAGTCTCGCGTTCTTCACAGACTGTCATCTGATGCATGCTGTTTCTTTTGAAGTCTCGTTTTTCCTCACAGACTGTCATATGATGCATGCTGTGTCTCTTCTGAGGTCTTGCTTTTTCTCACAGACTGTCATCTGATGCATGCTGTGTCTCTTCTGAAGTCTCGCTTTTCCTCACAGACTCATCTGATGCATGCTGTCTCTTCTGAAGTCTCGCTTTTCCTCACAGACTGTCATATGATGCATGCTGTGTCTCTTCTGAGGTCTTGCTTTTTCTCACAGACTGTCATATGATGCACGCTGTGTCTCTTCTGAGGTCTTGCTTTTTCTCACAGACTGTCATCTGATGCATGCTGTGTCTCTTCTGAAGTCTCGCTTTTCCTCACAGACTGTCATATGATGCATGCTGTGTCTCTTCTGAGGTCTTGCTTTTTCTCACAGACTGTCATCTGATGCATGCTGTGTCTCTTCTGAAGTCTCGCGTTCTTCACAGACTGTCATCTGATGCATGCTGTCTCTTTTGAAGTCTCGTTTTTCCTCACAGACTGTCATATGATGCATGCCGTGTCTCTTCTGAGATCTCGCGTTCCTCACAGTCAGGCATCATACCTCCTCGATGAGCGCGTTCCTACAGGCGTTGTATCATACTTCCTCCATGGCAAATACGAATGATTGACGACAACAATATTTAACAATAATAATAATGGCCTCAGTAAATAATAAATGCAATTTCTTTGCCCAAAATCCAGTTTGCAGAAGCATTCGTGTGATAATGCATTCATTTATTTAAGAAATTGATATTTAAAGGTTTCTATTTTAGCCTCCGATTCGAAGAATAACAAGGTAACAGCCAGCGATTTTGTCACTAGTGTATAATGAAAAAGACAATTTAATTTCACCTCATTAAAATTGCATTTCTTTTTTCCGTTATTAATGTTTACTGTCAGCAATTGAAGAGATGCTTGTTTTCCTGAAAGTTCTTTGCATTATCTTCAAGCACTTCGATAAAATGAAGATCTTTCTACCCGCCGGCAATCATGACTTAATTAAATGTTTTTATTATTTATTTTATTTTTCAGTGTTATTCATCCTTATTATCAGTTGATGCTTAAGGAAAAACAATCCACACAAAACACCGTCTATTTTTATTTTATTTATTTAGTCTATTTCTGTTACTTCGTGGAATCAGATAATTAAAATTGCTCTTTTGCAATCACTTAATGTTTTGAAACTTGAATGGAGATAAACGTCGAATAGATGGTGACATTTGGAACAGGGAAAAATATAAAGTCACAGGATTGAAACAGTAAATAAAAAAAAAAGCTATGTCTTCTTTGGAGGAATATATTTGTTTCCTTTACTTTGCAAGTACAGAAAAATTGACCTCAAGGAATAGACATTTCAATAGTCAGAAATCAGGGGGATTAATAGTTAAAAGTAAGTACTCCAAAACGTAAGGTCCAAATTATTTCAATGGCAGCTGATTTAATCTAAAACCTACCACATTTATAATAATAAAAGAAAATATATCATTGTGCATGTTACAGGCACGATTCATTATCTTTTGCTTTATGATGTTATTATTAGACCGGTGATTTTATATGCATCACCCATATGGGCGAACACCGCTCCCATTAATATACCTAAGATTCAAATCTTACAAAATAAAATCTTGAGAACTGCGGTCGATGCACCCTGGTGTGTTAACTAACAGACGCCTTCATGAAGATCCTGGGCATCGACCACATCTATACACATATTAAACGCACCTCTAAAAGTTTCTTTGAGAGCGTTAGCAATAATTCGAATGAGATTATTTCATCCTTATTTCATTATGATCATACTGTATTGAACAACTACAAGAGGACTAAAATGATGGCCTTCTCTGAGGAGAGCTACCCGTTTTAGGTCTCTTGTGCGTTTATATTTTCTTTATAGCTTTTCTTATGTTAGCCCTTCGTAGCCCTCCACGGGTGGTTTATATTTTTATATTTTTTCTCATGCCAAATAGGGTTGGGTTGGGTTGTTTTACCTCTGAGCGGCACTTTTTTGCACACCATGAGCTAAATGGCCAGGTCACATGGACCCAGAAGGCTCAGAGAAGGTTGGGGGAGGGGACCCACTGGAACAGCTGTTGGGAGACAGATGGTAGCCTCCCGTCAAGGCCATCCAGCGTGTTTTTTAACGTGCACAGGGTGTGGCTCTCCCGCATACGGGGCCACGGCTTAACGTCCCATCCGATGGACGGCGGCCTTTCCAAGCCCATCGGTGTTCTCTACTGACCGTGGGCAGGGCGGGGAATTTTGCGGAGATAAATCTCAACGCTGACCCAGCTGGGACTCGAACCTGGGAACTACAGATTACGAGCCTGGCGCGCTACGGACTGAACCACCCCCACCCCTCATGCCAAATAGGCATATCATCAGATGGAGATGGTGAAGGGTAAAGTTTAACCCGGTACATCGAATATCCTTTAACGATCTACGATCTACCATGACTCATGGATGATGGATGTAGGAGGAGAGTTGAGGTAAATGTTCCATTGTGTAAAGGATGTTTTTGAAAATCCCGCCAAGTAGCATCGGATTAGTAAACAAGAAAGAAGACAAAGAAGATTCCTATTTCTTCAGGTGCTCAAGACTGTAGAACTTTCCACTTCTCGGAACTACAGGGGTATATTCTGCAGTGCTTTTCTAAACCGAAATTCTTTGTGAAATTTATTTTTTGACAGAACTTTTAATTTCTACGGTTTAAAATGAGATCTAAGGCAGTCAAAAATTCTAAGTCTGCCAAAGCCAATTCTGGTATATCAAAAAAGAAATCTGCGAAAACTATTGAAGAGGATGAAGACGATATTGAAAGCTCCACAGGTAGTGCTAAAATTTGTCAGATTTCCGGTTCTGAGTCTGGTTCCTCTCATAATAGCGAGCAAGATGACATTGAAGTGGAAGCCATATCGCCCTCTGGGACATTACCACTTTCAGAAGTGAACACATCTATCAATAATTTCTGTCAGTAAATAGCAAAAAGCAAAAGAAGCAGCATACTAAAGAAATAAGTGATAATAACTTAGTTGATATTATTTCATGCGAACATAAAAAACTGAGTACTTTAAATGTTTTGAAACTAACTAGTAGACTCCTACCTAGGTTGGGTTGTTTTACCTCTGAGCGGCACCTTTTTGCACACCATGGGCTAAATGGCCAGGTCACATTGACCCCGAAGGCTCAAAGAAGGTTGGGGTAGGGGACCCACTGGAACAGTTGTTGGGAGACAGATTGCAACCTCCCGTCAAGGCCATCCAGCGTGTTCTTTAACGTGCACAGGGTATGGCTCTCCAGCACACGGGGCCACGGCTTAATGTCCCATCCGACGGATGGCGGCCTTTCCAAGCCCATCGGTGTCCCCTACTGACCGTGGGCAGGGCGGGGAATTTTGCGGAGATAAATCTCAACGCTGACCCAGCTGGGACTCGAACCTGGGAACTACAGATTACGAGCCTGGCGCGCTACCGACTGAGCCACCCCCGCCCCTCAACACATCCTGAGAATGTTTCTGGATGAGGCCCTTTACAATTAGGGCAACAAAAAGAATCAGCTTTGCAGTCTTTGTAAGAGTGCTCTTGAGAACATTTCTTGCATCCCATTTTGTTTTTGCAAACAGCTGCCTTGTGGACAAATTCATTGCATAGTAAACACAAAAAAGAGATTCAAAATATTCTCTAACTTGAAATCTGCAGAAGCCTAAAAAGATTTCTTTCGGAAGCAAATTTCTTTCTTTAGAAAATGTTGGAAATTGTTTATCAGTTCGGATTCTATAACGCATTCCAGAGAGAAACCAGGAAGAATTCTCCGGTTTCCCCAGTCTTTCGAGCAGCTCTGAAGAAAATGAAAGTCAAAACCACAGCTTATATGCAATGAAACAATCTGACACACTGATTAAATAAAATGAACTGATTTAGTTGTTAAATGCATTAATTTAATTACCTCAAAAATAGAGGTGTCTGAAGAAGACATGGGATCCCTCATGGAAATCAAAGAAAACATTGAGCATGGCGAATATTAACAATAAAAGCCAAATTCTTCAGTGAAATTGTCGCAATTTTAATAATAAAGTTTATCTTTTATGAAATTTGATTGAAAAAATACAATATAGATATAATATTGCTACAAGAAATTTATACAAAAAATTAAAATTGTCAGGATAAGTAATTTATCAAGAAAATAAAAAAACTCTTTGATGGTGGCGTGGCAATTTTGGTTAATAAAGACATTATCCAGAGTAAAATTAATCTCCCCATAAATCATACACTGCATAACTAGAAGCTGTAGCAGTTTTGTTGAAAATTGGCAATAGATCTTTCTCTTTAATTTCATTTTACGTCACTGGGGAAAATATTCCTGCTGAAATCTTCGCTGAGATTATCTCTGCTTGCCCTCCACCTGCTGTAATAACAGGAGATTTCAATGCTCATAATCCTTTGTGGGGAGCTGAGGTCACTAATAACAGAGGTAGAAATATAGAAAAAATAATTGAAGACTTCAATTTAATACTCCTCAATGATATGAAACCAACATTTTGGAATGGGAATCATGAATCATTGATTTAACTTTGGTGGATTCAAGTTTGGGCACTAAACTATCTTGCACAACTTTAAATGATTCCTTCACAAGTGACCACTTTCCTATTATAATAGAAGGTTATATTAAAAAGCAAGCGTGCAGTTCTATTAAAATAACAAACTGGGATAATTTCAGAAATGTTTTTAATCAGGAACTTAGTTGCATTGAAGACTCTCCAAAAGTTTCTGCTATAACCAATAAAATTAAAAAAGCTAAGCTTGATAGTTCCACTGATATCGAAAACCCTAAAAACTTAAAATATAGTATAGAACAAATTAATAAACGTATAGCGTTGTTGTTGTTTTACCTCTGAGCGGCACTTTTTTGCACACCATGGGCTAAATGGCCAGGTCACATGGACCCCGAAGGCTCAGAGAAGGTTGGGGGAGGGGACCCACTGGAACAGCTGTTGGGAGACAGATGGTAGCCTCCCGTCAAGGCCATCCAGCGTGTTCTTTAACGTTCACAGGGTATGGCTCTCCCACACACGGGACCACGGCTTAACGTCCCATCTGACGGACGGCGGTCTTTCCAAGCCCATCGGTGTCCCCTACTGACCGTGGCCACAAGGCGGGGAATTTTGCGGAGATAAATAAATAAATCTCAACGCTAACCCAGCAATAAACGTATAGCTCTCAGGAGAAGAGCAGAAAGGAGAGCAAGAAAAACTAGAAGACTTGATCATATAATATTACAAAAAGATAAATGCCTTAACGAAAAAACGAATAAAGGAAGCCAAAAGAAAGGAATGAGACAATTTTTGTCGCAATATTAATTTCTTTACTCCCACTACAAAGATATGGAAAATGATCAAGTCGATTGGGAAACAAGTCACACCCTCTTCTCCTTGGAATATCATGATACTAAAAGACGACAAAAATTTGAAGACTGTTGCTAATGATTTTGCAAAGTATTTTGCTTCACAGGGAAATCACTTCTTTTCTCTGGAGTTTAATCAGAATCAAATTATAGAAGAAAGGGAACTTCAGAAGCATGAAAAATTGAATCCAAATGCTGCTGAATATTTTGACATGACCTTCAGTATGAATGAAATTACTCTTGCATTGAATAAATGTAAAACGCCTACTTCGCCAGGACCGGATGGAAGAACATATGTTAAAAAAATCTTACTGAATCGCAAATTAAATTTTTGCTAACATCTTTTAATAAACTCTGGGTTAAAAGTACATTCCCACAAGACTGGGCATTGTCCCTATTCTGAAGACAAATAAGCAAGCGAAAGTGATATCTTCTTTCAGACCTATTGCTCTGAGCTCTTGTTTAGGAAAACTGTTGGGGAACATGGTGAATAGGAGACTCAACTGGATTACAGAATCACATAATTATCTTCATTATGCAGTTTCTGGTTTCAGGAGAGGTCGGAGCTCAATAGACAACGTCATTGATTTAGTCTCGGATATACAAGCAGGGTTGAACATTAGAAACTCCAGTACCGTAGCAATATTTCTCGACTTGAAAAAAGCCTATGATGCATTGTGTATCAGAGGACTACTATACAAAATTTCAAAGTTGAAAATTACAGGAAACATGTTTGCGTACTTGAATCATTTGCTAACCAACAGAAATATTATTGTGAAATTAAAGAATGAAACTTCTGCTCCTAATCGTTTAGAGAATGGTCTTCCACAAGGAGGAGTGCTTAGTCCAGTGCTCTTCAATATGTTTCTACGCGATTTTCCTGATTTGTTACCAAAGAATGTGAGACTCTCTGTCTATGCAGACGATATTGTCATTTGGTACACTGGCAGAAGCATATTCAGAATCCAGTCGGTGCTACAATCGGCTTTTAATGAGGCTGTTAAATATTTTGACTCATGGGGACTGAAAATATCCGAAGAAAAGATGTAGAAATGCCCTTTTGTAGCCATCGACGATTTCAAGATATTTCTATTAATTTCAAGGAACGTTCCCTGCAGGTTGTGAAAAAACACTGTTATTTAGGAATCCTACTGGACTCTGAACTCAAATGGAACTCCTATATTCGTCAACTGATCTCCACTTCTAAACCTATTATTAACATGTTAAGATGCATTGGGTCCAACAAGAATGGAGCATCGCCTCGTCAGATGATATATCTTTACAGATCAATTTTAAGATCAAGATTGAAATATGAGGATTTTCTACTGGATATGTTAGTGCTAGCCCTTCCCTTGTTAAAGAGCTAGAAACTATTCAAAACCGAGCTCTAAGAATCTGCTTGGGCCAATTTAGTCTCCGTCCATCTATTTCTCTGAATGTTGAGGCTAATAATCCACCTCTTTCCATCAGAAGACCTTATGTGTTATTTTCACACTTCTCAAGATTGCTTTTCAAACAAGAATATCACCAAGTGACCGAAAGATCCTTTTTGGATCAGGAAAGAAGATCAGTGATGCAACTACGTCCATCCGCCGACATCCCCTCTTCGATTTGATTTCAACACAAGGTTATGAGATACACAAACTTTCTGAAAAATCTCCTTGAAACTTTCAACAATTTGTTTGCTTTGTTTCCATTCTAGGCTTCACATCTAAAAACGAAACCGAAAGCTCAGTTCAAAAAATTATTGCTCAGGAGCTCATAGAACAAAAATATGAAAATCATGTCAAGATTTTCTCTGACGGATCTTTAAAACAAGTTAACAGAAAAAACTGCAGCGGCTTTCTGGGTCTCAGAAATGTCTCACTTTGAAGCTATCAGGTTGCAAGGTACCTCAGATGTTATGACTACTGAGTTGGTTGCAATTGAAAGGGCTCTAAAGTGGTGTTTTAAACAACCGAAATCTAATTTTGTTGTACTTACAGATAGTAGATCAGCTTTGTTATTTCTCCGGGAAGATCCATGTCATTCCAAGAATAATGCGCTTTTCCTAAACATCCTTGAGACCATCGATCAAATAATTGATAAAAGGATCCACAATTACTTTGCAATGGATACCTGGACATGCAGGTGTCCAGGGAAATGAAATAGCTGATTTTTTTTAGCAAAATTCGCCCTTAACAATGGAAAATACCACCAGTTGCAAATTGGTAATTTATATCTTTCTAAATTAAATAAAGAAAACCTAAAACAGAACTTTCTGCATCACTTCCAAGTCATCCCTGAAAGAAAGATCAATCATCGACAATTAGTAGAGAACAAGATCCTTCCACTAAATGATTTGCACCTTTCAAGAAGAAATTTTGTGTGCATCACCAGACTCAGAACAGGTTCATCACTCTTGAATGACTCACTTTTCAAGATGATTAAAGTTCTTTCCCCCAATTGCCATACGTGCAATGTAAAGGAAACGGTGATTCATGATTTGCTGAATTGTACTGCTTACTCGATCGAGAGAAGCAACTTAATAGCAAGATTAAAAAAAGAGAAGAACATCCTTGAACTAAGTCTGCACAGTTTGCTTGGACAAGAGGAACTGAGAAAGCGCAAAGTTTGCTACAATGAAACAATCCATTTTTTTCATGATGCGAATCTTTTCCGTAGGATTTAAGAATTTTTATCATGGTTTTGCAACATAAACGTCATCAGCTTCTTGGCATTATCCAACCTTGCCATCTCGAGAGAGGGTCGAAAGACTCTAACATATCCAGAGAAAATATTTATTTCTGACTGATGATGATGAGCCATGATTCATTGTTAATTAAGATCGATGTACCTTCAGGTCTTACCAGTATTTTACAGTCATATTTGTCAAAGAGAACTTTTCAAATGCAAGTTAAAACCTTTCTATCTACAAAGAGAGTAATAGCCACTGGAGTACCCCAAGGCGCTCTCTTAGGCCCTTCTCTCTTTTCACTCTACCTTTATGATATACCACATTTTGATCGCATCCTATTAACCCAATATGCTGATGATATCGCCCTGCTTTCCTCCTCATTGGGTCCAACGATTGCTGTAGACAGGCTGCAGAGATGTCTTGATGAGGTGGAGGAGTGCTACGATAAATGGAAGGTCAAGATAAACACTGAGAGGAGCATTGCCATCCTCTTCAGTGGAAAACTTATTAAAAATCCAAAACGTTTAAATTTTTTAAATACACCAATTGAATGGCAAAAGACCATCAAATACTTGGGTATAGCCCTACATCAAAAGCTCAAATGGGACCCTAATATTCATGATATTGTCACTAAAGTCAATGCAGTGAGATGTCAACTAGGTCCTCTCCTTCAGAGAAATGCTACCTTGATGATTGACCAGAAATTATTATTGTAGAAAGAAATTATTATTCGTCCGATAATAACTTATGCTTCCCCTATATGGGCGAACACCACCTCCACGTATATACGCAAGATTCAAATCTTACAAAACAAAATATTGAGATCTGCGGTCGATGCCCCTTGGTTTGTTACTAACAGACAACTTCATAAAGACTTGGGAATCGACCACATATATACTCATATTAAATGCATCTCTAAAAGGTTTTTTGAGACTGTTAAAAATAATCCTAATGCGATTATTTCTTCTTTGCTTAATTATGATCATAATGTTCTTAATAAGTACAAGAGTTCCTAAAATGATGGCTTTCTCTGAGGAATGCTACTTCGTTTCAGGTCTCTTGTGCATGATATATGTATGCTATTTTTAGCTTGTGTTTTATGTTAGCCTCTAGGGGCCCACCCACGGGTGGTTTACTTATCATATGTTTTTACTTATGCCAACTGGGCATATTCTCAGATCGAGATGGTAATGGGTAATGTTTTACCTGGAACATCGCATATCCATACACGATCTACGATCTACGACATGACTCATAGGGAAATCGTGGCAGACGCTTCAAAATTTTAGTGTTTCTGGTTGTCGGCCGGGTTGCAGTGCCATATTCCATATCGAAAGTCCCAAAAAAAAGTGGGGGGGGGGCTTGTTAGAAGCAAAAATATTTACCACGTTATTCCTACGGGTGACTGTAATTGCTGACAAATTTGTTGCTGCCATTTACAACTCCCTAACTGCGAACTTAAGAATCATAATAACATTCAAATTTGCTGCTGTTGCCAGATTTTTTAACCTAACACGGGTGATGCAAAGGGAGCCCCTTTACGAAATTTGGGAGTGTTCGGTCAAGTACATCGAGAACCATAGAATACCAAAATCTGTCGAAATAAAATCTCGATAGTTTGCGACGAAATTTCGATAGTCTCGCAAAACTAACCTTTATAAAAAAATAATAAACAACCCCTCAAGCAGCTGCTTGCCACAGAGGTCTGACAGGAGCCTGTCAGTTTATATGCCAAAGTAGAAAGTCTGAGAGGATGGCAGGACCTCAGCAGAAAAACGACACATTCATCCATGTCTTACCCGGGGCTCAAACCCAGGTCCCTTAGATCAGTAGCCAAGAGCGCTGATCACTCGGCCACGGGATGGCTTTTAGTGGAGTAAAAAACAGAATATATAGATTCACGCCTAGTGCAACATGGGCAGCGTCAAGTGCTGTTCAGCTAGTTATTAAATATATCATTTAATTTGTTGAACAAACTTTGTAGACTGCTTTGTGGGAAAAATGGGATGGAATTTTCTTATGTCTTCTAATGCGGGAAAAAAAACCTTTCTGCGTGTGGACTCTTTTCTGGGACACATTTGGTCTTCGTACTTCTCGCTACTAGAGACAATAGACCAGTTTATGTTGAATGAGTTGTTCACACTTATTAGCAGTACCGATCCTCAACCTTGTACAGGTTCACGCATAGTTGCTCAACTCTCTACAACAGGGCGGGAGTGGCTCAGTCGGTAGCGCGCCAGGCTCGTGATCTGTAGTTCCCAGGTTCGAGTCCCAGCTGGGTCAGCATTGAGATTTATCTCCGCAAAATTCCCCGCCCTGCCCACGGTCAGTAGGGGACACCGATGGGCTTGGAAAGGCTGCCGTCCGTCGGATGGGACGTTAAGCCGTGGCCCCGTGTGCGGGAGAGACATACCCTGTGCACGTTAAAGAACACGCTGGATGGCCTTGACGGGAGGCTACCATCTGTCTCCCAACAGTGGTTCCAGTGGGTCCCAACCTTCTCTGAGCCTTCGGGGTCCATGTGACCTGGCCATTTAGCCCATGGTGTGCAAAAAAGTGCCGCTCAGATGTAAAACAACCCAACTCTACAGCAGCGATTCTCAGAGTGTGCTCCACGGAGCCCTGAGGCTCCTCGAGACCCCTTCAAGGGCTCCGAAAGCACATAATAAGAAACGCGGACTTGCTGAATAATTATTTAGTTTTCATTTCGACAGAACTAGTGTCTAATTTTAATGTACGCTTAATACACGTGTCGTCATTTTTAGTGAAATTTTATTTCTAACATTGCACATTCAACATCTCTGTATTTTATTGTGTCATTTAATTTCTTTTAATGGATTGTTGCATTGTGCCAGGGTTGGATTGTTTTACCTCTGAGCGGCACTTTTTTGCACACCATGGGCTAAATGGCCAGGTCACATGGACCCCGAAGGCTCAGAGAAGGTTGGGGGAGGGGACCCACTGGAACAGCTGTTGGGAGACAGATGGTAGCCTCCCGTCAAGGCCATCCAGCGTGTTCTTTAACATGCAAAAGGTATGGCTCTCGCGCACACGGGGCCACGGCTTAACGTCCCATCCGACGGACGACGGCCTTTCCAAGCCCATCGGTGTCCCCTACTGACCGTGGGCAGAGCGGGGAATTTTGCGGAGATAAATCTCAACGCTGACCCAGCTGGGACTCGAACCTGGGAACTACAGATTACGAGCCTGGCGCGCTACCGACTGAGCCACCCCCGTCCCCCCATTGTGCCAGGGTGTGAAATATCCGCAATTATAGGAAAAATCTCCTAAAATACTCCTCCTTTTTCCAACTACGTATTTTTTGTAGACCGAATTTTCTTTATATGCTTCAACCAAAATAAAATAGTGCAGCGACAGAATGCAAAAGCAGACATGCGAATCCAGATGTCTTCCATTAAGTCAGACATTAAAGAACTTCTCAAAAATGTAAAACAATGCCACTCTTCTCACTAGAAATTAAAAAAAATTTGGAAAAAAATATGTTTAGCAAATAATGGTTTTATTTTCATTATTTATTTATCAAGATATTTATGATTGAAAATTAAATGAATTAATAAATATATATTTATAAACTTTCTCAGTTTTAAATTCAAATGCGGTAAACATCGATACGTAGAACCAACAATGAATGATTACAATATTTCAAGAAGTGTATTTTTGTTTCTCTATATGTAATAATAACGAATAAATAAAGTAACTATATATATATACATATATAAACACATAAATGGAAGTGACGTGGGACAGGGCCTCGACAAAATTTTCCATCATTAAAAACTTCTCCGAGACTAAAAGTGTTTGAGAATGGTTGCTCTACAGATTAAAGCATAGCTTCTCAATCCTCTAAAAGTTCAATTGGGGCGGGGTGGCTCAGTAGGTAGCGCGCCAGGCTCGTAATCTGTAGTTCCCAGGTTCGAGTCCCAGCTGGGTCAGCGTTGTTGAGATTTATCTCCGCAAAATTCCCCGCCCTGCCCACGGTCAGTAGGGGACACCGATGGGCTTGGAAAGGCCGCCGTCCGTCGGATGGGACGTTAAGCCGTGGCTCCGTGTGCGGGAGAGCCATACCCTGTGCACGTTAAAGAACACGCTGGATGGCCTTGACGGGAGACTACCATCTGTCTCCCAACAGCTGTTCAAGTGGGTCCACTCCCCCAACCTTCTCTGAGCCTTCGGGATCCATGTGACCTGGCCATTTAGCCCATGGTGTGCAAAAAAGTGCCGCTCAGAGGTAAAACAACCCAACCCAACTAAAAGTTCTATCATAGTTGTTTAACCCTGTAGAAGCCCACCTAAGCGTTCACGCATAGTTGCTCAATCTTTTACAAGTTCAGAATAGTTGTTCAACCCTTTACAAGTTTAAGCATAGTTAAAGAAAAATAAAGAAACTAGAGAAGGGAAAGGAAAATAATGAAAAAGAGAGCATTATAAACGACCCCCATTTGGAGTAAAGGAACTGTGCAAGTAACAAACTTTTAATGCAAGTTTATACTTTAAATTATATTCTACTATTATTCTGTCATAGTCGTCCCGTGGCCGAGTGGTTAGCGCACTAGATTACTGGTCAAAGGGACCTGGGTTCGAACCCCGCTGGGTCGTGGCCAAGTGGTTAGCGCAGTAGACTCTGGTCAAAGGGACCTGGGTTCGAATCCTGCTGGGTCGTGGCCAAGTGGTTAGCGCAGTAGACTACTGGTCAAAGGGACCTGGGTTCGAATCCTGCTGGGTCGTGGCCAAGTGGTTAGCGCAGTAGACTACTGATCAAAGGGACCTGGGCTCGAGCCCCGCTGGGTCGTGGTTCGAGTGGTTAGCGCACTAGACTACTGGTCAAAGGGACCTGGGTTCGAGCCCCGCTGGGTCGTGGTTCGAGTGATTAGTGCAGTAGACTACTGGTCAAAGGGACCTGGGTTCGAGCCCCGCTGGGTCGTGGCCAAGTGGTTAATGCAGTAGACTACTGGTCAAAGGTACCTGGGTTCGAGCCCCGCTGGGTCGTGGCCAAGTGGTTAGCGCAGTTGACTACTGGTCAAAGGGACCTGGGTTCGAACCCCACTGGGTCGTGGTTTAAGTGATTAGCGCAGTTGACTACTGGTCAAAGGGACCTGGGTTCGAACCCCACTGGGTCGTGGTTTGAGTGATTAGCGCAGTAGACTAGTGGTCAAAGGGACCTGGGTTCGAACCCCGCTGGGTCGTGGTTCGAGTGATTAGCGCAGTAGACTAGTGGTCAAAGGGACCTGGGTTCGAACCCCGCTGGGTCGTCGCCAAGTGGTTAGCGCAGTAGATCGGGTCAAAGGGACCTGGTTTTGAGCCCCGCTGGGTCGTGGTTTGAGTGATTAGCGCAGTAGACTACTGGTCAAAGGGACCTAGGTTCGAGCCCCACCGGGTCGTGGTTCGAGTGATTAGCGCAGTAGACTACTGGTCAAAGGGACCTGGGTTCGAGCCCCGCCGGGTCGTGGTTCGAGTGATTAGCGCAGTAGACTACTGGTCAAAGGGACCTGGGTTCGACCCCGCTGGGTCGTGGCCAAGTGGTTAGCGCAGTAGACTCTGGTCAAAGGGACCTGGGTTCGAGCCCCGCTGGGTCGTGGTTCGAGTGATTAGCGCAGTAGACTACTGGTCAAAGGGACCTGGGTTCGAGCCCCGCCGGGTCGTGGTTCGAGTGATTAGCGCAGTAGACTACTGGTCAAAGGGACCTGGGTTCGACCCCGCTGAGTCGTGGCCAAGTGGTTAGCGCAGTAGACTCTGGTCAAAGGGACCTGGGTTCGAGCCCCGCTGGGTCGTGGTTCGAGTGATTAGCGCAGTAGACTACTGGTCAAAGGGACCTGGGTTCGAGCCCCGCCGGGTCGTGGTTCGAGTGATTAGCGCAGTAGACTACTGGTCAAAGGGACCTGGGTTCGAGCCCCGCTGGGTCGTGGCCAAGTGGTTAGCGCAGTAGACTACTGATCAAAGGGACCTGGGTTCGAACCCCGCTGGGTCGCGGCCAAGTGGTTAGCGCAGTAGACTATTCGTCAAAGGGACCTGTGTTCGAGCCCCGCTGGGTCGTGGTTCGAGTGATTAGCGCAGTAGACTACTGGTCAAAGGGACCTGGGTTCGAGCCCCACCGGGTCGTGGTTTGAGTGATTAGCGCAGTAGACTACTGGTCAAAAGGACCTGGGTTCGAGCCCCGCCGGGTCGTGGTTCGAGTGATTAGCGCAGTAGACTACTGGTCAAAGGGACCTGGGTTCGACCCCGCTGGGTCGTGGCCAAGTGGTTAGCGCAGTAGACTCTGGTCAAAGGGACCTGGGTTCGAATCCTGCTGGGTCGTGGCCAAGTGGTTAGCGCAGTAGACTACTGGTCAAAGGGACCTGGGTTCGAATCCTGCTGGGTCGTGGCCAAGTGGTTAGCGCAGTAGACTACTGATCAAAGGGACCTGGGTTCGAGCCCCGCTGGGTCGTGGTTCGAGTGGTTAGCGCACTAGACTACTGGTCAAAGGGACCTGGGTTCGAGCCCCGCTGGGTCGTGGTTCGAGTGATTAGTGCAGTAGACTACTGGTCAAAGGGACCTGGGTTCGAGCCCCGCTGGGTCGTGGCCAAGTGGTTAATGCAGTAGACTACTGGTCAAAGGTACCTGGGTTCGAGCCCCGCTGGGTCGTGGCCAAGTGGTTAGCGCAGTTGACTACTGGTCAAAGGGACCTGGGTTCGAACCCCACTGGGTCGTGGTTTAAGTGATTAGCGCAGTTGACTACTGGTCAAAGGGACCTGGGTTCGAACCCCACTGGGTCGTGGTTTGAGTGATTAGCGCAGTAGACTAGTGGTCAAAGGGACCTGGGTTCGAACCCCGCTGGGTCGTGGTTCGAGTGATTAGCGCAGTAGACTAGTGGTCAAAGGGACCTGGGTTCGAACCCCGCTGGGTCGTCGCCAAGTGGTTAGCGCAGTAGATCGGGTCAAAGGGACCTGGTTTTGAGCCCCGCTGGGTCGTGGTTTGAGTGATTAGCGCAGTAGACTACTGGTCAAAGGGACCTAGGTTCGAGCCCCACCGGGTCGTGGTTCGAGTGATTAGCGCAGTAGACTACTGGTCAAAGGGACCTGGGTTCGAGCCCCGCCGGGTCGTGGTTCGAGTGATTAGCGCAGTAGACTACTGGTCAAAGGGACCTGGGTTCGACCCCGCTGGGTCGTGGCCAAGTGGTTAGCGCAGTAGACTCTGGTCAAAGGGACCTGGGTTCGAGCCCCGCTGGGTCGTGGTTCGAGTGATTAGCGCAGTAGACTACTGGTCAAAGGGACCTGGGTTCGAGCCCCGCCGGGTCGTGGTTCGAGTGATTAGCGCAGTAGACTACTGGTCAAAGGGACCTGGGTTCGACCCCGCTGAGTCGTGGCCAAGTGGTTAGCGCAGTAGACTCTGGTCAAAGGGACCTGGGTTCGAGCCCCGCTGGGTCGTGGTTCGAGTGATTAGCGCAGTAGACTACTGGTCAAAGGGACCTGGGTTCGAGCCCCGCCGGGTCGTGGTTCGAGTGATTAGCGCAGTAGACTACTGGTCAAAGGGACCTGGGTTCGAGCCCCGCTGGGTCGTGGCCAAGTGGTTAGCGCAGTAGACTACTGATCAAAGGGACCTGGGTTCGAACCCCGCTGGGTCGCGGCCAAGTGGTTAGCGCAGTAGACTATTCGTCAAAGGGACCTGTGTTCGAGCCCCGCTGGGTCGTGGTTCGAGTGATTAGCGCAGTAGACTACTGGTCAAAGGGACCTGGGTTCGAGCCCCACCGGGTCGTGGTTTGAGTGATTAGCGCAGTAGACTACTGGTCAAAAGGACCTGGGTTCGAGCCCCGCCGGGTCGTGGTTCGAGTGATTAGCGCAGTAGACTACTGGTCAAAGGGACCTGGGTTCGACCCCGCTGGGTCGTGGCCAAGTGGTTAGCGCAGTAGACTATTCGTCAAAGGGAGCTGTGTTCGAGCCCTGCTGGGTCGTGGTTCGAGTGATTAGCGCAGTAGACTACTGGTCAAAGGGACCTGGGTTCGAGCCTCGCTGGGTCGTGGCCAAGTGGTTAGCGCAGTAGACTACTGGTCAAAGGGACCTGGGTTCGAACCCCCGGTAGAGCATGATTGTTTGTGTTGCCTTTCTGCTGAGGTCTCGCCATCCTCACAGATCTTCTACTATGGCATATTAAACTGGCAGGCTCTTGTCAGGCTTCTGTGGCAAGCAGCTGCTTGAGGGCATGTTATTGTTCTGGCAGTTGCGATCTGCAAGTTCGCTAGTAAAACTTGAATTACAGTCTTGATATGCGATTTTTGCGTGATACTTTATTAATTTTTCATTCTGAAACCCATACTCGTTATAAATATTAACATAAAGTTAGAAACATTTATTTTTTTAGAAAGAAAATATTTTAAACATTTTCCTCCAAATTTTTAAATTATTTTAGAATATTAGGAGAAAAATGATAATCTTGGTTAATATAATTAAGTTCAACATTCTCAGTAATTTCCAAGAACGCAAGCCTCGCGAAAATGGATGGATTACTGTAATGCTACAGAGAATGTGCATAATGCCTAATTATAACAAACGGCGAAATATGAAACTGTTGGTGTCTTTACAATTTTACTTATTCCGCTACTTGTTAATTGCCTGAGCGACTGGCCAGGTCAGCAAAACCGTAACTCATTAGCCTTCGATCGTGTTTATCCGATAATGCATCGAATTCTGTGAATGCGCAAGCGTGATATCTATTACGTTTCAATTAGTGTTGCCAACTGTACTAAAATTATAGAATTTGTAAATATTTCATGCCCATGTACCATGCACTATAGTGACTAAGTACTTTGTAGAAAATGCACCAACATTTACAAGAAGCATTGTTAAAATTACAAATTCAAAGTGAAATTCTAAAAGGTTAATAGAAACTAGCAGATTAACCCGGCATTGCTCCGCGGCATTTTTTTTATTAGGTACAGTTGCATGATATGTCGATTCAGATTCAGAACTCAGTCCAGCTGGGTCAGCGTTGAGATTTATCTCCGCAAAATTCCCCGCCCTGCCCACCGTCAGTAGGGGACACCGATAGGCTTGGAAAGGCCGCCGTCCGTCGGATGGGACGTTAAGCCGTGGCCCCGTGTGCGGGAGAGCCATGTGCACGTTAAAGAACACGCTGGATGGCCTTGACGGGAGGCTACCATCTGTCTCCCAACAGCTGTTCCAGTGGGTCCCCTCCCCCAACCTTCTCCCCCAACCTTCTCTGAGCCTTCGGGGTCCATGTGACCTGGCCATTTAGCCCATGGTGTGCAAAAAAGTGCCGCTCAGAGGTAAAACAACCCAACCCAACTCAGAACTCAGTAACTTTTTAAATAGGCCTTTTTATGAAAATATTTGACTGAAGATGATTTAAAGGTCTCAATCAAATCTCTTTTAATCTCAATTTACAACAATATTTGTTCAAAATTTAGAGAGTTACTGGAACTGGAATATTTAAACAACAACATTGCTACTTTAAATAATTGCTCTGAAGAGTTAATTAAACAAGTTGAAACGAAAGTAATAACCATTAACTACACTTTTCTAACATGTGTAAGAATATTTCTTAGCAGTTCGTCAGATAATAAAGTCAATTTTCGACAGTTTCGAAAGATTTTTGCCGAACGAGCTAACTTGTTCAGTACACTGGTTTCGATAAATTAAGGAAAATCCCTATGCGAAGTCAATGGGAAGATGAAGTCAAAGCTCTATAACTTCTAAAATAAGTTGTTTTTGTTTTAAAATATGTAATTGCGGATAAAGATCTCAATCAAATAAATCAATATCTCGATTTTCAATAATATTCGTTCAGTATTTAATGAGTTTTGGAAGTTTGCATGTTTAACAACAGCAATGCCAGTCTTAAGAAACCTATACAAAACTAAAGAATAGTGAAAGAATTCTTTACACAAAGTTCTAAAATACAAACTTATTTTATTAAACACTTTGATACATTGCTTATTACTAAGTTTTAATTTATTTCTGAAGTCAATTTTTGTTGCTGGCATTGTTATCGCTAAATATTCAAACTTCCATAACTCATTAAATACTGAACGAATATTGTTGAAAATCGAGATATTGATTTATTTGATTTAGAATCATTATCTGCAATCACATTTTTCAAAACAAAAAAAATTTTTAGAAGTTATAGAGCTTTGACGTTAGCTTCCCATTGTTTTAACACACTGATTTTCCTCAATTTATGGAAACCAGTACATTTCATCTCCTATAACTCTTTAAATAGTGAACGAATATTGTTTGGAAATCGAGAACGAAATATATTGATTGATATCTTTAAATTATATTCAGTCAAATATTTAAAAAAAGCTTATTTAAGAAGTTACTGATTTCTGCAGCTGAGCTACTATTGAGTAACACTGAACCGTTCTTTATAAAATGGGTGTTGCAAAATTTCTTTGACATTAAACTCTTAAGATCGATTCCGATGGGATTTTCTTCCCTCTACATTTTTTGGGGGGAAGAAGGGCAGAAGGAAAACCACATTATTTGTAGAGTTCGTTGGAGATATACACCTCCTCGCCAAATTATTATGTACACTGGGCCGGTTTAAGGCATGGCTGTCTGTGTCGTTTTTCTGCTGAGGTCCTGCCATCCTCTCAGATCTTCTACTCTGGCATATAAACTGACAGGCTCCTGTCAGACCTCTGTGGCAAGCAGCTGCTTGAGGGGGTATTTATTTATTATTTTTTATAGTGCGCGAAGTACCCTGAAACATGCTAAGGTATGAAAAGTTTCTTATAGTGACGTAATATTCTGCGTAACTAGAAAGACCTATAAAAGTCAAAGGCACGGGAAAAAGTCAAAAGCGACACGGGTAAAAAGTAAAAAGGCTGCTCTGATTGTATCCGAAAGGAGGCTCATCATTGGAGTGGGAGGCGGTCAGGAGCATCCGTAACGCAGCTGATCGGGGTGAAATCACGGCTTATAATATCCCAAGTGCATGGCCGCCAATTTTCAGAGTCCGCCAATCGTGGTAAATGCAGATGAAAAAGGCTCAGACAGACGTTTATTGTCACGAACTATTACAGAAAGCCTTCGATACAATAGATCATAACATTTTACTAAATAAATAGGAAAATTACGGTATTAGTGGTATAATGTTAGATTGGTTTCGAAATTATTTATCAGATAGATATATAATTACTAAAATAAAAAACTGTTACAGCAGAAAAATAATTGCACGATATGGGGTTCCCCAAGGTTCAATTTTAGGTCCTTTATTGTTCCTGGTATACATAAATGATTTGTTCAATACAAAATTAAAAAGCGCTATTTATCTATATGCTGACGACATTGTTTTAATAAACAGTCACAAATATTTAAATGATAGCATTTCAGAGATTCAAACAGATTATAATAATATAATTAGATGATTAAATCATAATAAAATCTACTTAAATGAGAAGAAAACAAAATTGATGATTATACACTCACCAGGATTTCATCAAAACCTTTTTATCAAAACAAATAAAATAAATTGCAAAAAAAAGGATGCTTCAAATTGTGAATAAATATGTAGTTGCCCACCTGTTCAGCAAGTAAATCAAATAAAATACTTAGGAATCATTTTTGATGAATATTTTAGATGGAATGCCCATATATCCCATATACGTGAAAGCTTGATAATATCAGCGATAAAAATTCAAAAATTGAAATACTTACTAAATATGGAAACCTGGGTATTATTTTATAAAGCAATATGCGAATCGATTTTAAATTATGGAATAATTGTGCATGGAACAACTAACTTAACTAACATAAATAAAATAGAAAAACTGCGGTCTATAATAGCTAAAAATATTATTCCGTTTCCTTTGGAAAAAATTATAAAACTTCCACAGATAGATTAAAATTTTTAGATCTTTTATCTTACAGTAATTTATACAAATATAATTTAATAATTAAAAACATTTTTGACGAAACTTACACACTAAAAATTCAACACAATAAAAATACAATACTTCAAAACCAAGGGTATTATAAAATGCCTAATTTTCGAAATATTTACGGAAAACATACCTTCGAATATCAAGTACCACTTATATTTAATGCTATTCCAAAAGAATTTTATTAAATATAGATTCTTTTAGAAGACTGAAAATCGACTTACAAACGTATTTGGGAATTTCTAATTAGTTGATTATTATGTGTTGTGTTTTGTGGATTTATTTGATGTACACCATTTTTGTGGATGAATGAACTTATGTTTAATTTAATTTACTCACTTTCCTGCAGATAAACTATTTAGCTTTGCGGATCAAATGGTAAATGTATTTCTATTCTTTACTCTTATGAATAATAAATTATATTCTTAAAAAAACAGTTCATCTGCTGAGAGAGATGACCGCTAACAATGTATCCTCAAGGTCAAATGGAGGTCACATAGAGGTTAAACCTTGATGTGCGAGTACTAGAAACGTGAAAACTGACGTCTGCTGGTCTTTAGAGTTGTCGATTTCGGAAACATGATGAAATTTTGGATCCTGCTGGTTTTTAGAGGTCAAAGCTCAAATGGTGCTAGAGAGCTAAAATTGGCACGTGGAACGATTTCGGGAAGTAGATTTCAGAAATGTCAAGAAATTTCAGATCCGGTGTCGCATTCAAGGTCAAATAGGAGTCGGATTGACAGTCTAGAAATCGGCGCCTTAAGCGCTTCTTGATTTTTAGTATGCATCTATATGTAATGTATATTTAATTGATCGTGTTTCGGAATCCTAAAAATGAAAAAAACTTTAAAAGATACCTATCTTCCCTCATGGGCCCTAAAAAGTAGAAAATAGACCAGAAGCATATCGATGGTGCAATCAGTCACTGAGTTCGACTCACTTCAAAGGAAGATAGGCATCGGCAATCTTGTTGTGTAGGGAAATCGGCGCCCTATCTTGCTTTGAAGTGAATACGAACTCAGTGACTGATTGCACCATCGATATGCTTTAGGTTTAGTTTCTACATTTTAAGGCCCATATAGAGAGATAAGTTTTTTTTAATACTTTTTTAACGTTATTTATTTAAAAATTTTCTCTTTGTGACTATAAAACACCTACCTTCAAAAACTTTCATTTGATATATGACTTATAAACATCGACCACATTTCCCCCCCCCCTTCCGCTTTTAGAGTCGTGTTTGAGGTAGCTCATGACACTGGAGACGTCACAAGATTTAATCTGAAATATGACTCGTTAAAGTCGACCCCCCCCCCGAAAATTCGCCTCCCTCTTTATCAGTGGAGAATAATGGGGGTAAAATTCGAAATAGTTTACGATGGTCATTATACGAGCTTTCATGACACCTTACTCGCAACTGTAGACCCTCACGTTCGGAAGATATAGTAGTAGTAGTAGACAACTTTCATAATTCCCGTTTTTTAGGCGGGGAGAAAGCTTGGGGGTGGGGTCAATTTTTCATAGCTCATGACACTCCCTGCTTCAGAAGCTTTCATTTGACACATCAATCATTAAGTTTCTCCATCGCGTTCGAAAGATATGGCGGAAGAAGTGTTTTGAGAAATCCACACACCGACAAATGTCAAGCGAAAGCAATAGGAAGATAAGTAAAAATAAAAAGACGACTGTCAGTTTATTAAAAAAAAATTCAGTGGAAGTCTAAGCTTAAATATGAGTTTAGCTTCAGTTTTGCGATCAAATTGAAAGAAAATAAAATCGGATTTGTAGTACGTTGTTTTGCTAACCGCTCCAATAAATGGAAGAATTAACCTTTCAGTTTTTAAATATGGTCTGTTTACGACCCGATTGCTTTTACATTGCAAACACCAAATCATTAACTATCCGGAAAAAAATTCAGAGTATTAATATAGTCTGTTCTAAACGGATAACCCCTCCAAAATACAATCTGCACTTTTATATCAGCAGAAAGAGCTAATCTTAAAGATATCCCGATAAAAAAAAACAGAAAAAGCGATCGATTTCAAAAATATCCCAGAATAAACTTTATACATACATATTTTTTTTTTATTTGCGACATATAGGACAGAGAAGAATCCAGGAAGCTACTCCTAGCTTAATACAGGCCTTCTCATACAAGGACATGCCCTACTAAGACCGAAGTCACTGCTGACCACTGCTTTAGTTAGAGCTAACACAACACACAAAGTTTGCCTTGCTGGAACAGTCGCTAGCTGCCTAACCACTATGCCAATTAAGGCATAAGATGATTTTTCTTTTTCTATAAAAGAGCATTTTCCCCCGAAACATGGGGCGGGGGTGGCTCAGTCGGTAGCGCTCCACGCTCGTAATCTGTAGTTCCCAGGTTCGAGTCCCAGCTGGGTCAGCGTTGAGATTTATCTCCGCAAAATTCCCCGCCCTGCTCACGGTCAGTAGGGGACACCGATGGCCTTGGAAAGGCCACCGTCCGTCGGATGGGACGTTAAGCCGTGGCCCCGTGTGTGGGAGAGCCATACCCTGTGCACGTTAAAGAACACGCTGGATGGCCTTGACGGGAGGCTACCATCTGTCCCCCAACAGCTGTTCCAGTAGGTCCCCTCCCCCAACCTTCTCTGAGCCTTCGGGGTCCATGTGACCTGGCCATTTAGCCCATGATGTGCAAAAAACTGCCGCTCAAGATAAAACAACAACACGCATCTCGAGATAAAACAACAACAACAACCCCCGAAACACTCTTTTAGAGCAAGAGCAATAGCAAGGTGATAGGAAAATCCATTAAGCGTGAATGGAGTTCCCTGAGCAACTGTTGCCTGCGCAGGGAGTCAAGGATCCATCCGAGTCCGGTTCGTGTGTCGGCTAAGACTTAAATACTCTCTCGTCATTAGGCGATCTCCTAATGGATAATGACAGTTGAAGATTTTGGGAAATGTCCCGAACCGACATTCATTCGGACATGTTAGCCACGTGCACGAGGGAGGGATTTACTTCCCTCATCTTCTCCTCTTTGCCGTTCTTCTAATTGCTTTCCTCCTCCGCGTGCACCACGTTCTTCCCTTTTCCTTCCTTCCTTGAGAAATGGCGACGATTATGCGATTTCAATTTAAGGATCCCGTCTATCGTCTGGTGAGCAATCTCGCGCTCCGTTTAACTTTTCGCCGTTAATTTTCTTCGGATTGAAGCTGAAACCAACAAAACAAGAAGACTAAGACTACTCTAAGTGTGACTAATGCCCCGATTACAAAGTTGGAATATCGTAATCTCCAAAAGGATGAACTGAAAATGGACAAAATAACCACCCTGTAAATCAAAGTTCGCTTCTTTTTTTTAAATTTTTGTTGTTCTTGAAACACGAGAAGCAGAATGGAATAATTAAAATGTAACATACTAAGGACATAAGGAAAAAAAAAAGCACAAGATGTAAATCTTTTTTTTATTTAGAGGGGAAGGGGGTAGATTCGAAATTAAAAAATCTCGCAACTCTTTTACGAACTTCTGAAAACAAATATCATTTCCCACATTTAAAATGGAAGAAGAATAAAGTGCAATTCGTAGAAATAATTTCTGTCTTTGAAACGGCTACTTTTCACATCTCTGAACTGTTGGTTCCTAATGGTTCGGGGCGGGGGTGGCTCAGTCGGTAGCGCGCCAGGCTCGTAATCTGTAATTCCCAGGTTCGAGTCCCAGCTGGGTCAGCGTTCAGATTTATTTCCGCAAAATTCCCCGCCCTGCCCACGGTCAGTAGGGGACACCGATGGGCTTGGAAAGACCGCCGTCCGTCGGATGGGACGTTAAGCCGTGACACGGTGTGCGGTAGAGTCATACCCTGTGCACATTAAAGAACACGCTGGATGGCCTTGGCGGGAGGCTACCATCTGTCTCCCAACAGCTGTTCCAGTGGGTCCCCTCCCCCAATCCTCTCTGAGCCTTCGGGGTCCATGTGACCTGGCCATTTAGCCCATGGTGTGCAAAAAAGTGCCGCTCAGAGGTAAAACAACCCAATCCTAATTGTTCGACTTAATTATTTTCTGCATTTTCTTTAATTTTTTTACCTCTGTTATATTCTTGATCCAAAAATATCTAAGTCGTTTTTCTTTAAGAATTTACCTCATTATAGTTCGTTTTCAATAAATAAACAAACAAACAAATAAATAGATAAAAACGAGTTATTGTTTGTCGGTAGACGTTCCCCTTCTTTTGTTTTAAGAGATAAATAAAAAAAATTTTTGGATTTTTTTTCAGATTTCGCATTTTCCAAAAATATCAACAATTTTAGTTTCTACCATTATTAATCTAAAGCGGGAAAATGTCGAATTTGTAAACAACTATTGTAAACGATCTATTAACGCTGAAAATCTGAAATTTTGCTGGTGGCTTTTGGTGGTCGTGTGAATTTGCATTTGTATCAGTGACATACCTACACCCCACTCCACAGGGTTGGGGGAGAAACATAAATTTTCTGTTTCAGGAAAAAATCCTTCTGAGTTCGGTAGGTACTAATAAAATATTATTATTCTCAGTTTTTGAATCTGCCATTAGATTGAATTTTTACCGTAGATAAAACCTTTCAAGCAGCTGCTTGTCACAGAAGTCTGACTGCAGACTGTCAGTTTAATACGCCATAGAGAAGATCTGTGAGGAAGGCGAGACCTCAGCAGAAAGACAACACAAAAGTCGAGACCTCAGCAGAAAGACAACACAAAAGTCGAGACCTCAGCAGAAAGACAACACAAAAGTCGAGGCCTCAGCAGAAAGGCAACACAAAAGGCGAGACTCAGCAGAAAGGCAACACAAAAGGCGAGACCTCAGCAGAAAGGCAACACAAAAGGCGAGACCTCAGCAGAAAGGCAACACAAAAGGCGAGACCTCAGCAGAAAGGCAACACAAAAGGCGAGACCTCAGCAGAAAGGCAACACAAAAGGCGAGACCTCAGCAGAAAGGCAACCCAAAAGGCGAGACCTCAGCAGAAAGGCAACACAAAAGGCGAGACCTCAGCAGAAAGGCAACACAAAAGGCGAGACCTCAGCAGAAAGACAACACAAAAGGCGAGACTCAGCAGAAAGGCAACACAAAAGGCGAGACCTCAGCAGAAAGGCAACACAAAAGGCGAGACCTCAGCAGAAAGGCAACACAAAAGGCGAGACCTCAGCAGAAAGGCAACACAAAAGGCGAGACCTCAGCAGAAAGGCAACACAAAAGGCGAGACCTCAGCAGAAAGGCAACACAAAAGGCGAGACCTCAGCAGAAAGGCAACACAAAAGGCGAGACCTCAGCAGAAAGGCAACACAAAAGGCGAGACCTCAGCAGAAAGGCAACCCAAAAGGCGAGACCTCAGCAGAAAGGCAACACAAAAGGCGAGACCTCAGCAGAAAGGCAACACAAAAGGCGAGACCTCAGCAGAAAGACAACACAAAAGGCGAGACTCAGCAGAAAGGCAACACAAAAGGCGAGACCTCAGCAGAAAGGCAACACAAAAGGCGAGACCTCAGCAGAAAGGCAACACAAAAGGCGAGACCTCAGCAGAAAGGCAACACAAAAGGCGAGACCTCAGCAGAAAGGCAACACAAAAGGCGAGACCTCAGCAGAAAGGCAACACAAAAGGCGAGACCTCAGCAGAAAGGCAACACAAAAGGCGAAACCTCAGCAGAAAGACAACACAAAAGGCGAGACTCAGCAGAAAGACAACACAAAAGGCGAGACCTCAGCAGAAAGACAACACGAACAACCAAGTCTTGCCGAAGGCTCGAACTCAGGTCTCTTGGATCAGAAGCGAAGCACGCTTTCTACTAGGTCACAGGACGGCACTTTCACCGTTAGAGAGGGCTAAATTTTAAAAATGTCAAAACTTTTTTCTTCGCTCTAAAAACATGCATTTCATATTCACAGTGGTATTGCATTTTCTAGTGTGTTTTTTTTTCATGAAAACAGAATTCATGTTGGCAATTTTCGTTAAAATCCACGAGACTTTGTTCCTAAACTTTCACCAATCCGACTATATTTTCATTACTCCCTTCATTACCCTCATTCTGAAATGGTCTGCGCCTCACCATAGGCTGAGGAACATACGACGATATAGCTCGTAATCTGCAGTTCCCAAGTTCGAGTCCCGAGTCCACCATTTCGATTTATCTGCGCAAAAATCCCCACCCTGCTCTCCTTCCGTAGGGGACACGGATGGGCTAGGAAAGGCCGCCGTTTTCCGGATGAGACGTTAAGCCGTGGCCCCGTGTGCAGGAGAGCCATAACCTGTACACGTTAAAGAACACGCTTAATGGCCTTGACGGGGGGCTACCATCTGCCTCCCAAGAGCTGTCCAGTGGGTACCCTTTCCCCAACTATCTCTGAGCCTCGGGTTCTTTGTGACCTGATCATTTAACTCATTGTGTATAAACAAGTTCTACTCAGAGGTAAAACAACCCACACCAACCAATAGTTATAGTCGTGCCGCAATCCTAACGAATGCTGTTACTGCTTTAACATTTGGAAGAGTCTCGACAACAAGCGTTTGACTGTGATTCAGTTTTTCATTCTGAATAATTTTACAATTCTGTAATAATGACGAAATTCAAATATCAGAAACGATTTTTCCAAGATCTTTCCATATCTCATGAATCTCCCTGAGTAAAGGACAGCGAAACAGAAAAGAGCTTTCACTTGTTATATAGTGTCAGTCTAACTTGAAAAACAGGGACTACCGCGAATTTTCTCCATCATTTTCACAGTTAGTTCGTTCCACATCATCTCTTCGAGGGAGAGTTGGGTCAGTTGATAGCGCACCGAATTTGCAATCTACAGCTCTAAGATTCGAGTTCCAACGGAGCCACTGTTGAGATTTACATCCATTCAACTCCCACTTTAATTTCGGTCAGAGAGCAAACACTGATGGGTTTGCAAAGACCGCCATCCATCGGATGGAAAGCTTAAACGCTGCCGCTTGTGCAGAAGAGTTGGGTTGATTTGTTTTACCTCTGAGCGGCACTTTTTTGCACACCATGGGCTAAATGGCCAGGCCACAAAGACCCCGAAGGCTCAGAGAAGGTTGGGGGAGGGGACCCAATGGAACAGCTGTTGGGAGACAGATGGTAGCCTCCCGTCAAGGCCATCCAGCGTGTTCTTTAACGTGCACAGGGTATGTCTCTCCCGCACACGGGGACACGGCTTAACGTCCCATCCGACGGACGGCGGCCTTTCCAAGCCCATCGGTGTCCCCTACTGACCGTGGGCAGGGCGGGGAATTTTGCGGAGATAAATCTCAACACTGACCCAGCTGGGTGCAGAAGAGCAACACGCTGCTTTAAAGTGCTTTAAAGTGTGCTTTAAAGTGCACTTTGGATGGCCTTGACGGAAGGGATCTGTTTCTTAACGGCTGTGCCGAAAAGCTCCTTTTCTAATCTTCTGAGTCCTTGTTACCGGTCAATTTATTCCGTTGTGTGCACAAAATGGCGTTGAGAAACAAAAACTACAGACCTCAATCCACTTCATCTCTTCTGCTTCCAAAAAAAGAAACAAAAATTCCATTAAAAATATTCTCATTTACAATTTTAATTATCAGTAATTCTTCATAGGCTTTTGAATCTTTTTACATTCTATCCTCACTCGATTATAATTTATTGGATCTGATAAGCAAAGACCTTCTCCATTTTCTCTCGTTTCCCCGCAGCAAATGAATAATTCTCTCAGAGTTGATTGCATTTTCGCCGAGGTCTTTCTATTTGCACATCCTTCTCTCCGGGGCGTCAGTCCTAACCTTTCGCAGACATCACACTTCAGGCAAATACATTTTCGTGATGGATAGATACCTTTACAATTGGAGTCAGTAGGCGTCCTTCGCCAGCGAGAGTAATGAATGCAGAGATCGTTATGAAGGCGTAAGTTTCGTTCAATGCAATCACGGTTTTCAATTGCACCAGGTGAGCAAAAAAATAAAACAGCCGAGCTTTTGACTCTTGGAATCTTTCGCGATCGCGAGTCTCGGAGGAAATTTCGTTCACCTCTTTCGTTGGAAGGATGTTCTCGTCCTTTCACATTATCTCTTTTGTTGTAGGACATTGCATACGATTCCCTGCCTTTTAAAATAATTCTCTGTCTTTGATGCTTAGAAAGAGATTTTATGCAAACTCTAGCAAGGTTCAGTACATTGGTGTGATTTTTTTTTCCCCCTCTGGTAACAAGTAAATTTATGGCTTCTGCAATTTTCTCATTATATCGGCAAAATTAGCAGCTCATCTACAGGTTCAGGACCAGATCTAGGAGTGGGAGGAAAAGGGGAAGCTAATCCTTTCAGAATGCTAGTAAGCGTAATAGTGAAAAAAATACTAAATTTATAGTTCATGAAATTTCAAGAAATTTTTAAAGAGCAGCAAATCAGAGAGGCAATCTAAACAGGTATCTGCATTAGAAATCCAGCCTCTTATCCTCCTCCCCCAAGTCATGCATTTTTACAATTTTCCACCTCGATCGTGTTTCTTGGATCCCCTCCTGTTTTTTTTAGATCCATGTTTGCACAGTTATCTGCAGCTTATCTGCAAAAAGAACAAAACGACCATGATATCAATTCGAACCAGAGCATCTACAGTATAATATGACATAATGTGATATTACTGCGCCACTGACTGTTCCTAGCAGCATTCACATCGAATTTGTCCCCGAAAGTATTTTAATTGTAACATTCATGCAGCCTCTTCCCTGGATCATGCCTATCGACCCTTAATTGCAACATTTACGTCGACTCTTTCTTGCACTAGGCATATTAACTCTTACTTGAAACACTCAACTCCCTGCAGCATGGGAGCGGGGGTGGCTCAGTCGGTAGCGCGCCAGACTCGTAATCTGTAGTTCCCAGGTTCGAGTCCCAGCTGGGTCAGTGTTGAAATTTATCTCCGCAAAATTCCCCGCCCTGCCCACGATCAGTAGGGGACACCGATGGGCTTGGAAATGCCGCCGTCCGTCGGATGGGACGTTAAGCCATGACACAGTGTGCGGGAGAGCTATATCCTGTGCACGTTAAAGAACACGCTGGATGGCCTTGACGGGATGCTACCATCTGTCTCCCAACAACTGTTCCAGTGGGTCCCCTCCCCCAACCTTCTCTGAGCCTTCGGGGTCCATGTGACCTGGCCATTTAGCCCATGGTGTGCAAAAAAGTGCCGCTCAGAGGTAAAACAACCCAACCCTGCAGCATGCTTATTGCTCTTACATACAATATTCACGCTGCCTCGTCCCTGCATCATGCTTATCGACTCTTACTTCCAACATTCACATCAACTCTTTCCCGCAGCATGCGCATTGCTGATAGGCGTTAATTCATCCCCATTTGGTATTACTCATATTAATATTCCCTTTTTTTTTTCTTCTCGGCAAAATCTGTTTCAAGAACCCAGAGAGAAATTGATGGATGAATTGTGTAGGTTTATAAACCAAAAAGGAATCCTTTCAACTGTTTAGCTGTGCGAAGTACAAAAAAAGGAATCCTCCTTTCATTCTAGAAACAAACAATGCGAATTACATTGGCATACTTCCCGTCTCATTTTTATCATTGGATTTTTACTTCTAAGAACCAGTAAAGAACTAGCTAGAAGCTTTTTCGTCTTAAGATGCTGCACGCACCCTGAAAGGTACCTTCACTGCATACATATTGACCTTGCGGAAAAGACCTTTGCAGGCGTCTGCCCACGCTCTTTGGTTCAAATATAAACGATATTAACCTCTCCCCTCAACATTTACGAATGTCGTCTGTTTAGTTGATAAGAATGCTTTTAAATATTTAAAACCGTGACATTCCTAAACAGCGCAGTGTGTCCAGATGTACGTATTACTTGGCAAGCATGTGACGCAGGCGCTGTAGGGACCCGAAGTGGAGTGAGTCAAGTTACAATCCTCGCGCTCCACAACATAACGCAAAAAAAAAGTTCAAACGAGAGATGCAGAATACATTAGAAAGTATATAATACACTTAAAAATTTTTTCAATCTTTTTAACTTCTTAAAAAAAGGATTTTTTAACTATAGTCCTTCTGTCTATGCATTGTTACTCGGGTTTTGTTTTTAAGAGATGATAAAAATAATTTTATCTCCATTTTATTTTTGAAGTACAAAAGTGTTATGTTGGTTATTTTTATACAATTCACATAAAACAGAAAAAGGGACACTCAGTTAAAAAACTCAAAGTAGAATTTGACAAGACTGAGCACCTGTTATTAGGTAAGAATAAAATATTTTTTGCTTGATGCATTACGGTTCTTTAGAACAATGATTCTCAACCAGTACCCCTTGAGCACGTGGTAAATGCTTCGAAAACAACTGTGTCAACCCTGTTTTTTTTATAATAATAATATAAAAAAATCCAGTTATCAGGGATGTTGGTATTCATTAAGTGGAACATTTCCCGTCAATTGGCAACTCTGGTGGCACAGGCGTTATGAAAGGTTGTGAACTTCCACACTTTTCTCCATTTATCTATTTGTCTAAGACGGCGAATTTTTAACCTTCCTGTACGTAAAAAAAAGATTTTTCCCCCATAATCTTCATCTGATGTTTCACATTAAAAAATTAATAATTTAAGGAGCTTCCCGATCCACCAAAAAATTCATATGTGCCTTTCACCTCTGAGTATCACGTTTCTGCAGGCAACGATATAAATAACCAAGTCACAAAAATCCCCAAGGGTTCGGAGATGGGTAGAAGACGGGATCTACTGGACGAGCTGTTAGAAGACGGACTGAAAGTTCCCGTCAACACCACATAGTGTGTTCTTTATTGTGCACGGGGTATGATTATCTCTCGCACACGGCGCCACGGCTTAACGTTCCGTCCGACGGACAGCGCTTTTCCAAGATCATCGGTGTCTCCTTTCTCACCGAGGACAGAATTGAGATTAGCGGAGACACAGACAGTTTTCAGCGTAGAACAATTGGGACTCGAACCTGAGAACAGCAGATCCACCCCTTGCATTTTTGAGATTCAATCGTTGTTGGGTAAATTCGTTTGGTGAAAGTTTGGTCATAATGTACGTTTTTAGAATCTTTCAATTTTTTTGGGGCGGGGGTGGCTCAGTCGGTAGGGCGCCAGGCTCGTAATCCAGGTTCGAGTCACAACTAGGTCAGCGTTGAGATTTATCTCCGCAAAATTCCCCGCCCTGCCCACGGTCAGTAGGGGACACCGATGGGCTTGGAAAGGCCGCCGTCCGTCGGATGGGACGTTAAGCTGTGGCCCCGTGTGCGGGAGAGACATACCCTGTGCACGTTAAAGAACACGCTGGATGGCCTTGACGGGAGGCTACATCTGTCTCCCAACAGCTGTTCCAGTGGGTCCCCTCTCCCAACCTTCTCTTAGCCTTCGGGGTCCATGTGACCTGGCCATTTAGCCCATGGTGTGCAAAAAAAGTGCCGCTCAGAGGTAAAACAACCCAAACAACAGTAGATGTCTGACAGGAGCCTGTCAGTTTAATATGCCACAGAGAAGATCTGTGCCGCTCAGAGGTAAAACAACCCAACCCAATCCAATTTTCTTTTTCATAAACTTTGAATTATCATAGCTTTAAAACAAGGAAAGTTATAGCCGCAAACCGAGATTTACCGTAGATAAATTAGGGAAATGAAGTTAAACGCGAAAATATTTTAATTTTCGAATTTAATTCTTACCAGCTAAATTAAATCTAAAATGCCTTTACTATTTCGCAAATTAAAATTCCGTAATAGGCGAAAAACCTAAAAGATACTTATTGTAGTTAAAGTAGGGTAATGGGAAATTAATCATAGATATTTTTAAGCTTTGATATTGATATCCAACACTTTAGCTAAAATTTCGTTGGAAAATTGCTGCTTCGTAACGTCTTGTAAACTAGAGGCCTTTTTCTACTAAGAAACTTTACAGTAACAATTAAATTCTATGCTAGAGAAAAAACAGAACCACCAAAATTATTCCAGTATTTTCAGCTAGAGTTCGTAAAGACATTGATCATTTGGGGTTTTTTTTTTTGAGATAACAGGTAAAAACAGAAAGAAAAAAAACCGTTCACAACAATGAACTTTGACCCATAATATTTCAAACAGTTGTTAAAATTTTACTTTACTTTAAATTTAACAGTACTTTAAACAGTACTTTAAATTTTTTAAACGTAATGCATTTGATTTCAAATGACAGATATTATTTAAATCTGCATATTAGTTTCTGAAAGGTCTCTATACTTCTTATAGTTCAATATTTTTTTGCTAATGACAAATCCTTAAAACTGACCTTCTGCATTTAGGGTATTTTGAGGTCTATAGTGCAGGAAAGATAGAATACACATACACAAAAAAAAATTGATCTTCACGCACTTTAGGACACTAGAAAAAAAATAGTATTAAAAATATATGATGCAGTGCTCACAATATGGCGATGTTTCTGAGCCAAGACCTTGTATACCAAAAACCAGAGAGGCAATAACGTCCTATAGGTCAAGGACAATGTTAGGGATTTAGAAAATGTGTGTAAGCATATTTAAAAAGGAGAAAACAGTTTTAATAATATCGTACGGTTTTTAAAAAGCAGTTGTCTGTCGTATGGGATGTTAAGCAGTAACCTCATGTGCAGAAGAGCGGGGCTTTGCCGTCATTAAACTTGATCATCTTATGGGATCATCTTATTGAATCATCTTATGGGAAGCTTCTATCTGTTTCGAAACTGCTATCCTGTGAGTATCCTTCCCATAACCATCACTAAGCCGTTGAGGCCATTTAGCATATTGTGTGCGAGAAAGGGACACTCAGAGGGAAAACAATAATCGAAAAATTAACTTTGCTTTAGAAGAGAGAGAGTTTTTTTGCTGGAGTTAAAATTCAGAATTCAAAGTCAATTTTTACTACATTATTACGAAAAAGAATTTCTTTACGAGCTGTAATTGAAAGGAACTTTAAAAAACCAGCAAAAGGTAACATATTTGATGAAACAGAAGAACTTATAAAATTTCTTTTTGCAGAGATTTTAAAAACGGATGCTCGTTTTGCACATTAAAACAAATAATAGTGAATATTTCTTTACACAAAATTCATAATAGTCAATGTCTTCAGATAGTTGAAGTTCAAATAATAAAGGTTCAATGGGAAATCATCAGTTAAATTAGTCCGATACATTTCGACCCTCAAAAATATGGTTGATATAATTGGTAATTCTGTTGTTAAATATCATACATTTGACAAAAAGAATTGAGCTATCCGGTTCTGTATTTAGTATTTTAAAGTTCAAACTGCTGTAATAGTATAACTAAGGTTGTCCTGTTTGCTAAAGAAGTGCAAAAATGTCCGTAAGCAGGGACGGATCTGGGGGGTTACCCCCCTCCTTGGAAAATTCTAGTAAGGGTAATGAAAGACAAAAAATTATTAAACTTCTTCATATTCGACGCATTTTTCAAGAGTTTTTTTTAATTTCTAAAATGAAAGACAAAATGTTACACTGCAATGGAAATCCAGTCTCTTGCAACCCCCCCCCCCCTCTTTTTTTATCGATACAGATCTGGATATAAGTAACCTTACAATTAAACTGATGATTCGTTTAAATAGGGACAATTCTTTTATATGAAATGCTCAATTTGATATTCTGCTTGGCGCATACAAGATTCGTATCCCTCTCTCTTACAGCGCATCATGCTTTTTCTCAGAGTTCTTGATGGATAGTTTGATAGTCCTTCTCTTTTTACGGTACCACCAAACAAAAAGAAAAAGCCGCTCATTCTGTTCCAGAAAATTCCCTCACGATCTTCTTCACTCCAGTACACTGAATGGCGTTTGCTAATTGTTCAACGTAAATGTTTCCCCATTGTCCAAAGAATTTGTCTTGTGTTTGCTAATTGTTCAACGTAAATGTTTCCCCGTTGTAGAAAGAATTTGTCTTGTGTTTGCTAATTGTTCAACGTAAATGTTTCCCCGTTGTCCAAAGAATTTGTCTTGTGTTTGCTAATTGTTCAACGTAAATGTTTCCCGTTGTCCAAAGAATTTGTCTTGTGTTTGCTAATTGTTCAACGTAAATGTTTCCCCGTTGTCCAAAAAATTTGTCTTGTGTTTGCTAATTGTTCAACGTAAATGTTTTCCCGTTGTCCAAAGAATTTGTCTTGTGTTTGCTAATTGTTCAACGTAAATGTTTCCCCGTTGTCCAAAGAATTTGTCTTGTGTTTGCTAATTGTTCAACGTAAATGTTTCCCGTTGTCCAAAGAATTTGTCTTGTGTTTGCTAATTGTTCAACGTAAATGTTTCCCCGTTGTCCAAAGAATTTGTCTTGTGTTTGCTAATTGTTCAACGTAAATGTTTCTCCGTTGTCCAAAGAATTTGTCTAACAGAATTATACCTGAAAAGTAAATTTCGCACAAAAAACTTCTTGTTTAATATTACAAGCGACATCATACAATGCTTGAATAAGTTTTTGTCGGTTGATTTTAGTTTCAGATGTTCGCAAATTCTGCACAATGGAGATCTTCGTACATCCGGTTTCAGTGTTTTGGTCGGACTTTGAATTATCGAATACGTCCGGTATTTTCTACAGTTCTTACCGAAAGAGATCAACTTTCGATTATTTTTTTCAAATATTTGCTCTTTTTATTGATGAGCGATTTTAGCACTTAAAATAATGCTATTCGAAAATTTTCAGTTTCTAGGAATTCTTTCAAATTTTAGTTAGAAATAACATTGGGTTTTAATTGTTTTATCCCTAATTATAAATATTTTTAAGTTTGAATTACTCCAAATATGAAGAATTAAAAAATGCTTTATCCGCACATATTTCTATGTAGATATATTTTCTAGGAGTCATTCGGTTCCTTCGGCACCTATCGATTTCTAACCCGTCACTCCAACCCCTATTTGACCTTGAATGCAACACCGGATCTAAAATAACTCTCATTTCTGTTTTCTAATGCCAGAAATAGCCCTATTCGCCATTTTAGTGCTCCAGCACTGGTGTATTGGGATTTGACCTTTTGATCTCAAATGACATCGCGTCCAAAAAACATAATTTCTGAGATCTACACTGGTTCCCATAAATCAAGAGAAAATGAAAAAAATCGCGATAATTCGCCAAAAAAATTGTTTGATACTTACCAAACTTGTTTGTGTAAACAGTAAAGTAATGCCGAGTGAGCATATCGTATGCAAATTAGTCTAGGTTGTGTCAATTTGCGTTATCGGATAGCGGCATAAAAACGGGTGTTTCGGAGTGATCGTTATTTTGTGTTGCAAATGTGAGTATAGAAATTCGAAATCGCCATTTTGTAGGAATGACCTCGAGACATCATTTGTGAAATGAACTGCGGTGGATGGCTATTAGCCGGTTCGAAGCAGGCCAAAGTCAGTCAGACGTGGCACGATGGCTGAATGTGAGTCCTTCTATGGTCCATAGACTGTGGAATCTATTCATTAGTGCGGATCCCGCGTCTCGGAGGTTTAGCCGAGGAAGGGTAGAGTTACGACCGCTGTAGAAGACCGATATCTGCGATTAACAGCACGAAGTAGTAGGAGGTCTACTCCCTCTCAGCTACGATACTCTCTCGCAGCAGCCACTGGGAGGGTTGTATCAGCTTCTACTGTGCGTAGAAGGCTTCATGAGGGAGGTCTGTACGCTTGAAGGCCAGTAATTTGCATACCCCTCATGTCATAGGAGAGAGAGGTTGAATTGGACACGAACGCATGTTAATTGGACAGAAGAACAATGGAGGTCCGTACTCTTCACAGATGAGTCCAGATATTCTTGCAGAGTGATTCCGGACATTGTTTGATATGGAGAGAAAGAGGTACCCGCTATCATCCCAGTAACATCCGTCAAAGAGACAGTTACAATGGAGGTATCATGTGTGTTTGGGGTGGAATTTCCTTAGGTGGACGCACAGACCTCTATGTGTTAATGAATGGGAACCTCAATGCTCAAAGTTATAGAGATGACATCCTGGACCCTTATATACGTCCTTACACTGGTGCAATAGGTGAAACATTCATCTTACAAGACGATGACTATCCACACAGGCCTCGACTAGTGGAACAAGACCTTCAGGAGGAGACCATTATGCGCATGGAGTGGCCAGCTCGATGTCCCGACCAAAATCCAATTGAGCATGTGTGTGGGATGCTCTAGGGAGACGTGTTGCTGCCCTAAACCCACCACCTGAAACAAAGGGGGAGCTTATTTCTCCTTTAAAGGAACAATGGTCGTTACTTCCTACTGAGCTGATTCACATCGCTGTCGTGTCTGCATTACTGTAAGGGGTGACCACACTCCTTATTAAAGAACTTTGCCCATTGCATTCTGACACCTCATTTTTGGACAAGTTCCTCTAAGTGTTATTTTTTGACGAAAAATGTTTCTAGTGAAAAACATTTTATGCCATTCTAAAACTGGCATTGTAATTCATGTTTCCATCAAATTTCATTAAAATAATTCATATAGTATTTTTGTTTATCACAATTTTTCTGAATTTTCCTTAATTTGCGAAAACCAGTGTACAACTCATAATACCCCCAGGCACCAATTTTTAACCGTCTACCAACTTCAAAAATCGATCTTTGACATCGAAGGACCCGTCGCATTCAAAATTTCATAATATTTCCGATATCTACTATTGAAAATAACCCAGAAACCAATTTTTAGCTCTCTAGCACAGGTAGAATGAAATTTGACCTTTGACATCGAAAGACCCTCTGGATCCGAAATTTCATGCTTCTGTCACCTACAAATCGGAATACCTCTTGACACCAATTTTCACGTTTATAGGAAATGGTAGACAATGGTTTGACCTCTACGTAACCTCTATTTGACCCTTAAGGGCATGTCGTAGGTTAAATTTCGTATTTCTCCCGAGATCTACGACCCATATTACCCTTAAGGGAAATTTTTCGGGGTTCTACCATTTCTTCATCACAGTTAGAAGGAGCGTGATTCCCTGTCAGTCACTCAGCCGTCAATCCCTCAAAATCGTTTACAGTAAATATATATATTGGATACACTGGTGGGGCGGGGGTAGCTCAGGCGGTAGCGCGCCAGGCTCGTAATCGGCAGTTCCCAGGTTCGAATCCCAGCTGGGTCAGCGTTGAGACTTTTTTTGCGAAGATAACTCTCTGCCTCTGCCCACGGTCAGTAGGGGACAACGATGGGCTTGGAAAGGCCGCCGTCGTCGGATGGGACGTTAAGCCGTGGCCCCGTGTGCGGGAGAGTCATACCCTGTGCACGTTAAAGAACACGCTGGATGGCCTTGACGGGAGGATAACATCTGTCTCCCAACAGCTGTTCCAGTGGGTCCCCTCCCCCAACCTTCTCTGAGCCTTCGGGGTCCTTGTGACCTGGTCATTTAGCCCATGGTGTGCAAAACAGTGCCGCTCAGAGGTAAAACAACCCAACCCAAAGATACACTGGTTTACATAAACTAAAGAACAAATGAAAAAAATTAGTGATATCACAAAAATACGCCGATAGAAATGCACAAAAGTCATGTATAATTATGTGAAATAATGTGCAGGATTTAGGAAATGGTAAGCAAATGAATGACAATAGCAGCGGTGTACGAAAATACATAGAACATTGAAAGCAGGCGTTTTGAAGCTGTTCTCAAGTTCTCCTGTAGAGGCTGTCCTCTCTTATCGAGGCAGCAGATTTGTTGGGTATGTCTGCCAGATTTCGTTTATCCGAAGAAGGGTGGTGTCGAGTTCGGGGGCAAGGCAAAGTCAAGAAGTTGTTGCCAGATGGCTTAATGTGAGCCATTCAGAGGTGCGTAGACTTTAACATAGATTATAACAAGGACTGAGTGCATCGGTGACGACGGGTGACAAATCCAAGAGAGTAGCGTTATCTGGTGTTATGTTCCTGTAGGAGCAGTATGTCAACATCACGTCAACTATGATCAGACCTCACAGCAGCGAGGGGAACATCATTATCAGCTACCACCGTATGCCGAAGACTTCACGAGGTGGACCTGTATGGGTTGGGTTGTTTTACCTCTGAGCGGCACTTTTTTGCACACCGTGGGCTAAATGGCCAGGTCACATGGACCCCGAAGGCTCAGAGAAGGTTGGGGGAGGAGATCCACTGGAACAGCTGTTGGGAGACAGATGGTAGCCTCCCGTCAAGGCCATCCAGCGTGTTCTTTAACGTGCACAGGGTATGGCTCTCCCGCACACGGGGCCACGGCTTAACGTCCCATCCGACGGACGGCGGCCTTTCCAAGCCCATCGGTGTCCCCTACTGACCGTGGGCAGGGCGGGGAATTTTGCGGAGATAAATCTCAACGCTGACCCAGCTGGGACTCGAACCTGGGAACTACAGATTACGAGCCTGGCGCGCTACCGACTGAGCCACCCCCGCCCCCATGCACAGGGAATGACTCTACTGCTCATGTGTCTCATCCGATGGACGTCGGTCTTTCCAAGCCCATCGGTGTCTCCTTTCTTACCGAGCACAGGGTGGGGATTAGCGGAGATAAATCTCGACGTTTGCGCAGTTGGCACTGCATCCTAGGAAATGCAAATTACGAGCCTGGCGCGGTACCGACTGAGCCTTCTTATACATTTTAATTAAATAAATTAAGAAATAACTAAAATATAAATATAGATAGTGTGTTTTTTTCTTGTCATGTTTTAACTTCAATATGAAAATAAAAAAAGGATGAAAAATCTTTAAAAGCAACATTTAAAATTAAAATATTTACAAATAGAAACATAGAAATATTCTTGCAATTTAAATAAGTCAATGCAGAATTTTTTTACAAAAAAAAAAGAACAATTTTTCCTATCACAACAAATTTTCTTGAAAATAAAAGATGGAGTAAAACTAAATGTTGTACTCTGTGTTTCACCACCATGAGTGGGCCGGGGTGGCTCAGTCGGTAGCGCGCCAGGCTCGTAATCTGTAGTTCCCAGGTTTGAGTCCCAGCTGGGTCAGCGTTGAGATTTATCTCCGCAAAATTTCCCCACCCGGCCCACGGTTAGTAGGTTACACCGATGGGCTTGGAAAGGCCGCCGTCCGTCGGATGGGACGTTAAGCCGTGGCCCCGAATGCGGGAGAGACATACGCTGTGCACGTTAAAGAACACGCTGGATGGCCTTGACGGGAGGCTACCATCTGTCTCCCAACAGCTGTTCCAGTGGGTCCTCTCCCCCAACCTTCTCTGAGCCTTCGGGGTCCATGTGACCTGGCCATTTAGCCCATGGTGTGCAAAAAAGTGCCGCTCAGAGGAAAAACAACCCAACCACCATGAGTTGTGCCCAAGGGATGCACGAGTTGAAGAATTTACTCATCTCGATGATCCCTGAGACAAACTCACGGATCACAAATTGAGGAAACTAGATTAAAACACAAAAAATATGTCGAACACATTCATTTAAAAAATCGTTTATTGAAAAGGAATTTTAAATCCTTAAAAATTCTTCGGTCGTCGTCAGTTTTGTAGAAAATGTTTACGACGAGAGTAACAACAACGTCTGCTACTAAATGTCCAATAACATTTTAAATATTAACCAGATGCCTCCGAAAACTGAGATATATTTCAATCAGATTTTTAGTTTATATCTAATAACGTTTTCTTTCTTCATCAAAAGTTTATTATCAAAGTTAGGGAGCTTTGAATGTGGATTTTCGTTCGAATAATATTGAAGTGTTCAAGTACTTTAGGCAATATAACGAATCAACTCTGGTTGCTTTATTTGCTGAAACTAATTGAATAGAGGTATATGATTAATATTTAATGAATCCAATAACATTTCACTGCATCAGTTATTCTCGAGTCGCGGCAAAACGTAACCTAATATCAGTGGGAAGACACTTTTGCTTTGCAAATAAGTTGCATTTCATAATGCTATTCAGCGTTCACGTCGAAGCCTCGATTCTGCCGACACTTTGAAAAGGAAACATTATCTAACTTTATAGTTAGACTAATCAATTTATTTTCTGATTTATCCGGCTGTGTCTCTTTAACTAGCAGAGTAATTTATGAAGATAACCTCCGCTAATTTTAAAACGGCTTCCCAGCTTTTCAAGGCTGATATTGGATTGGATTGTTGTACCTCTGAGCGGCACTTTTTTGCACACCATGGGCTAAATGGCCAGGCCACAAGGACCCCGAAAGCTCAGAGAAGGTTGGGGGAGGGGACCCACTGGAACAGCTGTTGGGAGACAGATGGTAGCCTCCCGTCAAGGCCATCCAGCGTGTTCTTTAACGTGCACAGGGTATGGCTCTCCCGCACACGGGGCCACGGCTTAACGTCCCATCCGACGGACGGCGGCCTTTCCAAGCCCATCGGTGTCCCCTACTGACCGTGGGCAGGGCGGGGAATTTTGCGGAGATAAATCTGGACGCTGACCCAGCTGGGACTCGAACCTGGGAACTACAGATTACGAGCCTGGCGCGCTACCGACTGAGCCACCCCCGCTCCTTCAAGGCTGATAAATAATCGCGTCATATCCAGAGGCCATGATTCAGTCGACACAGGGTGTGGAGGGGGGCTCAGTCGGGAGCACGCCAGGCTCGCAATCTGCAGTTCCCAGGTTAGAGTCCCACCTGTGACAGCATTGGGATTTCTTTCCGCTAGCCTGCACCTATCCTTGGTTGATAGAGAACCCGATGGGCTTGGAAAAGCCGCCGTCAGTCGGATGGGACGTTCAGCAGTTGCCACACGAGATGGAGAGACACATACTGTGCACGTTAAAGGACACGCCTGGATGACCTTGACGGGAGGCTACCATCTGTCCCTTACAGTTGTCCAGGGTCCCCTTCTCCCAAACTGCTCTGAGCCATTAGAGGCATTGTGCTCTGGAGGTCCGTTTAATACACTGGTTTCCATAAATTAAGCAAAATCCGTATGTTAAGTCAATGGGAAGCTAACGTCAAAGATCTCTAAATTATAAAATTATTTTGTTTTGAAAAATGTAATTGCAGATAAAGCTCTCAATCAAATAAATCAATGTCTCGATTTTCAACAATATTCGTTCCGTATTTAATGAGTTATGGAAGTTTGAATATTTAGCGATAACAATGCCAGCAACAAAAATTGACTTCAGAAATAAATTAAAATTTAGTAATAAGCATTGTATCAAAGTGTTTGATAAAATAAGTTTGTATTTTAGAACTTTGTGTAAAGAATTCTTTCACTATTCTTCAGTTTTGTATACGTTTCTTAAGACTGGCATTACTGTTGTTAAATATTCAAACTTCCATAACTCATTAAATAATGAACGAATATTATTGAAAATCGAGATATTGGTTTATTTGATTGAGATCTTTATCTGCAATCACATTTTTCAAAACAAAAACACTTATTTTAGAAGTTTTAGAGCTTTGACTTTATCTTTCCATTGACTTAACATAGGGATTTTCCTTAATTTGCGTGTATCAGTATAGTTTGGTTCTTTCTAAGGTTAGTTGTTGTAGCGAACATGGACCCTTTGTAAGCAGGATAACAAGAAACTTGATGCCTTTGATTCTATACGTTTTCACAGTATCTTGGGCATTAGGTGGTTTAACTTTGTAATCAATGATGAGCTTGGAAGAAGGAGTCATCAACCTCCTTTGAGCAACATTTTGTGCAAAGAGAGACTGCATTGTTTTGGCCATGTTGCCCGTATGTATAGCTGCAGATTGGCAAACAGGATTACGAACACTGTACCTAAAGGCTTCAGGAAAAGGGGGAGACCTAGGAATATGATGGGCAAACAATGTCAAACAGTACTTTGCTAGAATTCGCTTGTAGTGGGAGAGCAGACATGTCTGTAGAGGAAAATCACGCAGTCTGGTAGGACCTCCATAGCTCATGGCTGCATAATTATTTTGTATGTATGTATGTATGTATGCATGTATGACCTGGTCGTTTAGCCCGATGTGGCAAAAAATTTCGTTCAGTGGTAATACAACCCAACCCATAGATAGAGTATTAATAATTTGAGTCTGGTTATTTTACTTCCGGGTGAAACCGTTTTTTTCTTTTCACACAATGGTGTATAGTCGCTCAAAAAAGTATCCGAACACTACAGTTGATTACAGAATTCGGAAAAAATATCTGGCAACGATTTTTTTAGAAATTAGTGATCTGGCAACATCATTAGTGATCTGGCAATCTTCGTGTCACGTGACACGAAGGTTGCCAGATCACTTTTTTCTAAAAAAATCGTTGCCAGATATTTTTTCTGAATTCTGTAATCAACCGTAGTGTTCGGATACTTTTTTGAGCGACTGCACATGGTCAGGTGATAACAATCTTAAAGGTTCAGAGCGAGATTTACTGAATTTACTGAACGGCTGCTAGAGGACTGAAGCCTCTTGTGAATATCTATGAAGCTTGTGCATTAAGGTGCACTGGATATGGCTATCCTGCACACGGGCCCAGAGCTTAAAATCCCACTCCCATAAATTAGTGTTGTCAGGCCCCTAAATGTGATTGCCTTGCCAGTTATCTCCACTAACTGTCCCAGTGGCCAAGTGGTAAGCATGCTTGGCACGAAGGGACCCGGGTTCGAGCCCCGGAGGAGTCATGAACGTTTCCTTTCTTGCGTTATCTTTCTGCTGAGGTCTCGCCTTCCTCATAGACCTCTATGGCTTATTTACACTGACAGGCTCCTGTTAAAACTCTGTAGCAAGCAAGCTGATACTTCGGGTAATTTCTTTTAACGCCCACCCTTTCCTAATCGAAAAGGAACATCGATGTGCTTGAAAAGGTTGCCGTTCATCGGATGGAACATTAAGCCGTGGTCTGGTGTGCACGCCAGCTACATCGAATGAAAGAACACGCTGAATGGATTTGACAGGATGATTCCATCTATCTCCTAACAATTGTCCAACAGTTCCCCTTCGACAACTTTCTCTAAGCCTTTGGGGTCTTTGCCACCTGGACGTTTAGCTCAGTGCCTACCGCTCAGAAGTAAAATAACCCAATGCCTGGGGCGGGGGTGGCTCAGTCGGTAGCGCGCCTGGTTCGTAATCTGTAGTTCCCAGGTTCGAGTCCCAGCTGGGTCAATGTTGAGATTTATCTCCGCAAAATTTCCTGCCCTGCCCAAGGTCAGTAGGGGACACCGATGGGCTTGGAAAGGCCGCCGTCCGTCGGATGGGGCGTTAAGCCGTGGCCCCGTGTGCGGGAGAGCCATACCCTGTGCACGTTAAAGAACACACCTGAATTGCCTTGACGGGAGGCTACCATCTGTCTCCCAACAGCTGTTCCAGTGGGTCCCCTCCCCCAACCTTCTCTGAGCCTTCGGGGTCCTTGTGGCCTGGCCATTTAGCCCATGGTGTGCAAAAAAGTGCCGCTCAGAGGTAAAACAACCCAACCCAACCCAATGCCAACATCTTGATGGTGGCAATTGGGCAAATCGTCGGCTTTCGGTTACAGAAGGACTTAACAAAACGTAAACATTTCTCTTTGGTAAAAATTCCAGAAGATCAGACCTCTTAAAGACACAAAACCAAAACATTACCACATTTGTTCAATTTTTTTTAGTGGGCAGTTTCATAAAGTTGGGACTTTATTTCACCGCGGAAGTAGACCTCTTCCTTTCACACTGTTGTCAGGTTAGCTTTGCCGCGAGTTTAGTTACTTTCACTGCAAAGCAAATATTCCTTTGCAACAACTGCGATCTATGAAAAGCATTAGCACTCACCTGCCTCTCCACGATATCTCCAATGAGCTCCAGTTCCCTTTCCGTTTCTTCCGGATCCAAAACGAGTCCCTGTCCTTCGCCCGCGTGCTCATAATGTCCTGCCGGAGTTCTAGTCCTAGTCTCGTGATGCCTAACGGGTGCACGCGATTCCTCGTCAGGTGCGAATGGTCCGAAGATGCCGACCTCGCCACTCGGGCCCCACTGTGGGAGCGGGGCGTGGAAATCCATTTGGTTCGTCGACTCCGACAGCTGCTCCTTCTCCTCGGCGTTGTGAACCACAGTCCCGAACAGACCCAAGAGTTCTTCCTCGAGGGGATTGCCAGAGAAAGGTTCCCGGAAAGCTTCGTGAGATGACCCGTATGGCGAGTCGAGGTCTTCCATCGTCGAATCGTCAGCGAACAGCAGAGGCAGGGGAGCATCGTCTGGCAGCGCATCTGATGGTCTGCTGTGAGAAGATGGTTGTGAGGATACTGGGACGACATCTCCGAATCCTCTGAAGAAACCAACAGATGGGCTCGATGCAGTGTGGTGATGTATCTGCTGATGCTGCCTTGTTGGACTGTGTTGGGAGAATTTGTCAGGTCTCTGTTCAGCAGAAAATGTTAAAACATCGCTCTGACCTTCGTTGACGGGGATTTGGAGATGATCTTTAGAGACAGAGGAAGGTTTCCCTTGGCCTGCATTGTTGGATGCGCTCTGGAAGTTGTTGCTACGATCAGGTAGGCTCATTGCCTTAGCCGGCCAAGGATACAGCATAGAGGAAGGATGCTGTCTTCTGGATGTGCTGGAATAAGGGGACGAGTGAGCGATGCCGAGCATGTAGCCCAGGAAATCTCTGGGGATCAAAGGAATTTCGTTCGTTGCCTCACTGTGACGTGCCATCCGACGCATGCGCACCCACATCGCTCGGAGTTCCGTGCAAGATGGCGGTTTGTCTGAAGTTTCAGGAAGTTCGACGGGAAGTTGTTCCAACTGGCGGCGCTGCAGTCGCCTGTTTGGACTTCCGGTCACCAACATGAAGAGAAGAAATAGTCTCGATACCAGACCATGCATGATTGGGACGTTAGATCACAAAGAGAATCATATGCCTAGGGGAAAAAAGAAGTTAAAGGTATGAAAGCAACTTTTTTAATGTGGACGACAGGTACTAAAAATAAAAAGTTAAAGATATGAACGCAACTTTTTTTAATGTGGACGACAGGTACTGAAAATAAAAAGTTAAAGATATGAACGCAACTTTTTTTAATGTGGACGACAGGTACTGAAAATAAAAAGTTAAAGATAAGAACGCAACTTTTTTTTAATGTGGACGACAGGTACTGAAAATAAAAAGTTAACGATAAGAACGCAACTTTTTTTAATGTGGACGACAGGTACTGAAAATAAAAAGTTAAAGATATGAACGCAACTTTTTTTAATGTGGACGACAGGTACTGAAAATAAAAAGTTAAAGATAAGAACGCAACTTTTTTTAATGTGGACGACAGGTACTGAAAATAAAAAGTTAAAGATAAGAACGCAACTTTTTTTAATGTGGACGACAGGTACTGAAAATAAAAAGTTAAAGATAAGAACGCAACTTTTTTTAATGTGGACGACAGGTACTGAAAATAAAAAGTTAAAGATAAGAACGCAACTTTTTTTAATGTGGACGACAGGTACTGAAAATAAAAAGTTACAGATAAGACCGCAACTTTTTTTAATGTGGACGACAGGTACTGAAAATAAAAAGTTAAAGATATGAACGCAACTTTTTTTAATGTGAACGACAACAAGTACTGGAAAAAACACTCACACTTTCGTACATGAAAATATAAATAATAAATACATAAATGAACGCAATTCTAAGTAAATATATTAATTCAAAGTAAGTGTAAGGTAAGAACATGAGAAACCAAAGAAGTCTGTCGGGCTGTTTTAGCTCTGAGCGGCACGTTTTTTTCATACAATGGGTTAAATAGCCATGTCAGAAGGACTCAAAGAAGGGTGGGGAAGGGGACCCTCTGGACCCATCAAATTGGTTAGGAGGCGGATGGTAACCTCCCGTCAAAGCCATCCAGCTTGTTATCTAATGTGCACAGAGTTATGGCTCTCTTGCTCACGGTCCCACGGCTTTATATCCCAACAGACGGACGGCGTTACCTTTCTAGTCAAGGGCAAGGATTGGATTGGATTGTTTTACCTCTGAGCGGCACTTTTTTGCACACCATGGGCTAAATGGCCAGGCCACAAGGACCCCGAAGGCTCAGAGAAGGTTGGGGGAGGGGACCCACTGGAACAGCTGTTGGGAGACAGATGGTAGCCTCCCATCAAGGCCATCCAGCATGGCCTTGAACGAGCACAGGATATGTCTCTCCCGCACACGGGGGGGGGGGAGGCTCCGTCGGTAGCGCGCCAGGCTCGTAATCTGTAGTTCCCAGGTTCGAGTCCCAGCTGGGTCAGCGTTGAGATTTATCTCCGCAAAATTCCCCGCCCTGCCCACGGTCAGTAGGGGACACCGATGGGCTTGGAAAGGCCTCCGTCCGTCGGATGGGACGTTAAGCCGTGGCCCCGTGGGCCCCGTGCCCCCTGTGCACGTTAAAGAACACGCTGGATGGCCTTGACGGGAGACTACCATCTGTCTCCCAACAGCTGTTCCAGTGGGTCCCTCCCCCAACTTTCTCTCAGCCTTCGAGGTCGGAGTGACCCGGCCATTTAGCCCATGGTGTGCAAAAAAGTGCCGCTCAGAGGTAAAACAACCCAAAGAACAACCGCACACGGGACCACGGCTTAACGTCCCATCCGACGGACGGCGGCCTTTCCAAGCCCATCGGTGTCCCCTACTGACCGTGGGCAGGACGGGGAAATTTTGCGGAGATAAATCTCAACGCTGACCCAGCTGGGACTCGAACCTGGGAACTACAGATTACGAGCCTGGCGCGCTACCGACTGAGCCACCTCCGCCCCCGAGGGCAATGTGGTAGGTGCAAAACAAAGGATAGCGGAGGTAAATCTAAAAGCTGATAGAGTCGGAACCCGAACCTGAGAACATCAGACTACGACAGAACCAACCCCCCAAAAAGACTCGGAATGCAATATCACAGAGACAGGACTGTACACTGGGAGAAGAGGTGGGGTGGGTGGGAAGAGAGTCATTCCCCCATCTGCAGAACTTCAATGATCGAATTGGGACACTAAGAGAGTGAATAAATATATTGCATATACTTTGAAAGAATGTTATTTAAAATATCTCGTGGGTGAATGGATAAACAATATATTGCTCTCATGAAATAACAAGATGGGGAAAAAATTAATTTTTCCGTAACTGAGTTTTTTTTTTCAGCTTATTATTTTATGAGTTCTATATCTAAAGTGCGTGCGATTCTTTGCTACCGATATATTTCTTTATTTGACGAAATATAATTCCTAAAAATAAATAAATAAAAAACAGCAGAATTACATTTTGATCCGTTCCATTTCAATCCAGTTACTCTCCCGAAAACTATTTTCTTTTACATTCGGGAGTACAGAGAAGTTATTGCTGTGATGATTGGCTGCGAATTGGCACCACGTAACGATGATTAAAAAATGTCTAACTGTTACATTTGATGATTGCGGAGAAAGTGACTCATATAAAATGAAATTCTTTCCGGGTAGCAGTGAGGTTCAGTTTATAGCGCTCATATTCGTTGGGTTGTTTTACCTCTGAGCGGCACTTTTTTGCACACCATGGGCTAAATGGCCAGGTCACATGGACCCCGAAGGCTCAGAGAAGGTTGGGGGAGGGGACCCACTGGAACAGATGTTGGTAGCCTCCCGTCAAGGCCATCCAGCGTGTTCTTTAACGTGCACAGGGTATGCTCTCCTGCACACGGGGCCACGGCTTAACGTCCCATCCGACGGACGGCGACCTTTCCAAGCCCATCGGTGTCCCCTACTGACCGTGGACAGGGCGGGGAATTTTGTGGAGATAAATCTCAACGCTGACCCAGCTGGGACTCGAACCTGGGAATACAGATTACGAGCCTGGAGCGCTACCGACTGAGCCACCCCCGCCCCACTCATATTAGTAATTTGATGTTTTCGTGTCTCAATTGTTGATATTTTCTCCGCTAAACCCCAATCGCGGTCTCGGTCAGTAGCGGCACCGTTAGGCTTGGAAAGGCCGCCGTCCGTCGGATGGGAAGTAAAGCCGTGGCTCCGTGTGCGGGAGAGCCATACCCTGTATACATTAAAGAACACAATGGATGGTCTTGACGAGAGGCTACCATCTGTCTCCTAACAGCTGTTCCATTGGATCACCTCCCCCAACATTCTTTGAACCCTTGGGTCCTTGTGACCTGGTCATTTAGCCTATTGTGTGCAAAAAAAGTACCGCTCAGAGGCAAAACAACATAATATAATACTCAGGCAATCTAGCTATTAGAGAGATTTTACAGCAGTCTGAAAATATCGAACTATTTATAATGATTAAGAATTAGTGACAACACTAGAAGAAATTATGCAATGCGATTGACGCAGAACGCAACTGATAACAGGAACGAGACGTTTTCATGCGCGACTGAGACATTTTAAAAGTTAATCCCACGTGGGCACTCGAACTTGCATTGAAGCAGATAATCGAGTTGCTCTCCCCACGCTCTTTTGCACGACGTCGGCTTCCCCACACAGCAGCCGTAACCTGTTACTCGAATTCCTTCAAAGGAGTAAGGGCATGGGAGCTCGCAGACGGGATCTTTAACGAAACCCAGGAAAAAGGGGGAAAAAAATATCAAGGAGTGTCAGATTGAGCTGATGGACGCCAACAATGGCAAGAATTAGATTATCGGTTCCATGTATATCGAATCACGCACAACACTCACACAGCACAACTTTCTGAGTTCTGTTACACTACGGTATTTTGAGTTATTTGTTGTAGGGATGTGAATTTTGTAGTCTTATGAATGGTCGAGACCAACTCCAATAATAAGAGGAAGTTGACGACTCTTGCAGAAAGAAAACGTTCCTCATTTATTAGGGATTTGGTTTCAGGGTCCATTCCCTCGAGCCAAGCATGCTACAAGATCTGTCACGTGGAGGGAGAAGGAAGAAGTTATTGCTACTTTGTTGTTGTTTTCATTTTGTTGACTGCGAAAAAACAAATAAAATACGGACCAATTCATTTATGTCAATGAACAATGAAATTCGAATCACCGTAGGATTGGGCTATTTTACCTCTGAGTGGCACTTTTTTGCACACAATTGGCTAGGTCACAAGAACCCCAAAGCTCAGAGAAGGTTGGGGCAGGGGACCCACTGGACAGCTGTTGGGATACAGATGGTATCCTCCGGTCAAGGCCATCCAGACTGTTCTTCAATTTGCACGGGGTATGGATTTCTCCCACACTGAGACATCACTTTAAGTCCCATCTGACGGACGGCCCATCGATGCCCTTTTCTGACCGAGGGCTGGTGGGGTTTAGCGGGGATAAATCTTAACGCTCTCACAGGGGAGACTGGAACGCGGCAACTTCAGATTACGAGCCTGGCACGCTAGCCGCTGAGCCAAGTCCCCTCCCCCTTCCAAATACAGATAAATCCATCGTAAAATATTGTGGAGAACGGATGGGATATTTTTTTTTCGATGATTGATAGAGGTGGCCGAATAAAAGCACAATAATTATTTTATCAGCGAAATAATAAAATTCGAAACATGAGAATTGCGATCATGTGCTTATAACTGCATTAAATGAGCAAGAGCTCAACTGATTTCCTTCACCAGAAATACATTTAATTTATTTAGAAAGACCGCAGACGAAGCGTTTGCGGTCTTTCTAAAGAATTCTTCAAAAAATCTTAATTTGATTCATTGTTGACAACGGAATGAATGTGGTTTTTCTTTTTGCATTTTCCATTCTGATCTCTTTAGTTTTTCTTCATTTGGCGGATGCCGACTACCGACTCTGGGGCGGGGGCGGCTCAGTCGGTAGCGCGCCAGGCTCGTAATCTGTAGTTCCCAGGTTCGAGTCCCAGCTGGGTCAGCGTTGAGATTTATCTCCGCAAAATTCCCCGCCCTGCTCACGGTCAGTAGGGGACACCGATGTGCTTGGAAAGGCCGCCGTCCGTCGGATGGGACGTTAAGCCGTGGCCCCGTGTGCGGGAGAGCCATACCCTGTGCACGTTAAAGAACACGCTGGATGGCCTTGACGGGAGGCTACCATCTGTCTCCCAATAGCTGTTCCAGTGGGTCCCCTCCCCCAACCTTCTCTGAGCCTTCGGGGTCCTTGTGACCTGGCCATTTAGCCCATGGTGTGCAAAAAAGTGCCGCTCAGAGGTAAAACAACCCAACCGACTACCGAAGAAATCATCCGAAAACGCTTATTTCATTTTAAATATGCATTTTGTGCCATTCATTTACATTTGAACAGCAGAGAGAGTTAGAAACAGACAATAAATTTAAAAACAAAAAGAAACATCCACGGGAGACAAAAAAGTACTTATTACACAACTATGAAAAAAAAAAAGTTTCAACAATATAATTAGTTTATTTTACAAAAATGTTAAAAAATAAACGAAGATGGAAAGGAGTATGCAACGTTTTACAGTTCAGTAAAATAAGAGATATAAATAAAAATGTTTCCAGTGATTCAGTCTTTAACAGCTTCTCTCAGTAAATTGACATTCCTACGAGAATGAAGTTCAGGAGCTTTGTTTAACTAACGAAGAAACAAGAACACGATTTCGTCTTTTAAAATGCAGACACAAATGAAAGATGCCATTGCTGAATTTAGTTCTCTTGTGCAAAATAACGAAGTGTAATAATGAAATAATTGGAAGGCTTTTCAGGCTCACTGACGATTGTTTGCGAAAAAATGAATTTCAATAGATTGCGATGATTTGAGAATCCCTCTTTTGTTGCTGTAACAGTTGAGCAATGGCTTTGTTGGAGTTTTAATGGGATAAGAAAGGCCCGAGCGCTTCCGAGTTTATCTGACTGTTCAGTGACAAATAGAAAGAAGAATATCTTTTACAATGGGAATGGAAAACAGCGATTTTGAATAGCATTGTGATGATATATAATGGCACTGCGAACAGTTTATCTGCGTTTCAATCTCACTTTCATTTCTTATTTCGGCAAAATAATCGGTTGATTGCATAAAGTTTGATCAGAATACCTTAAAAAACTGATGGGCTTGGACGGCCTTTCCAAGCCCATCGCTGTCCCTTACTGACCGAGGGTTGGGTTGCTTTACCTCTGAGCGGCACTTTTTTGCACACCATGGGATAAATGGCCAGGTCAAATGGACCCCGAAGGCTCAGAGAGGGTTGGGTTGTTTTACCTCTGAGCTGCACTTTTTTGCACACCATGGGCTAAATGGCCAGGTCACATGGACCCCGAAGGCTTAGAGAAGGTTGTGTGAGGGGACCCACTGGAACAGCTGTTGGGAGACAGATGGTAGCCTCCTGTCAAAGCCATCCAGCGTGTTCTTTAACGTGCACAGGGTATGGCTCTCCCGCACACGGGGCCACGGCTTAACGTCCCATCCGACGGACGGCGGTCTTTTCAAGCCCATCGGTGTCCCCTACTGACCTTGGGCAGGGCGGGGAATTTTTGCGGAGATAAATCTCAACGCTGAACCAGCTGGAACTCGAACCTGGGAACTACAGATTACGAGCCTGGCGCGCTACCGACTGAGCCATCCCCGCCCCTACTGACCGAGGGCGGAGTTTACTGTGCAGATAAATCTCAACGCTGGCCCAGCTGTGAACTACAGAATACGAGCCTGACGGAGGCTGCTGACTGAGTCACCCAGCCCCCACGGTTCCTAGGAGACAGATGGGAAACTCTCGTAAAGGTCATCCAACATGTCTTTAACGTGCACAAGGTATGACTCCCCTGCAAAGGGGACCACATCTTAACGTCCTATTCAACGGACGGAGGCCTTTCCAAGACCGTCAGTGTCGCATTTTTCACTGAAGGCAGAACGGAAGTCATCGGAAAGATATCGCAAGGTAAGTACAGTTGGGACTCGAACCTGAGAGCTGCAGATTATGATCCTCGCGCGCTACCGACTAAACCATTTGCTCCCTAGTAAGTAATAGGTGTTAAATATTTCGTTCACATTAACACATAATTTATTCTCGTGAAAACAGGAATGATTCCTGTTTCCTAGGAAGATGAGATAAATTCAAACGTAAATTTCGGAAGACTTCCATTGAATCTGAGAAGGATGGTAAAGCCGATCAAATTTCCCAATTGTGTAAACTGATCCTTAAATTGACATTCCTACGAGAATGAAGTTCAGGAGCTTTGTTTAACTTTTTTCAAAAGGCAAAAAACTTTAAAGCGGAGATTCCTACTTTAGAGAAAAACATATCACAGGAAGGAACAAATTATACAAAAGCAGTTCGAGATTACAGTTCGCATTTGTTCTGGCAACCACTCAAGACACAGAGCATAAGAAGAATTAAAATCAAGAATCAACAAAGATTAAAAAAAGCATTTCTTTAATCTCAGTTTCTTTGAAGATTCCCGTTAATCGACACAACAGTTAGTAAACCGATCAAGATGTGTGTCAAAGTTCCACTTGCAGAAAAAGAATGAAGCAATTACAAATCGTGGAACACACAATACGGGTATTTGCCTTTCTTGAGGAGAGTTAATGTAAACGTTACAAGAATTCCTCTCTTCACGCATAGATGCTCTTATTTATTTAAGACGACCAGGTGAAGTGGATCTTCTGTTTCTTTCCAATCAACTTATTAAGTATTTGATTTCCATTATAGGCACTTCCGCCACTTTCACCCCCACCTCTAAATGCACTTAATCTGTTTGCATCTTTGCCTATCCTGCATAAAGGAAGACTTCAATCAGATTTAAAAAAAAGAAGTATAGCTTATGTTTACATTTTATTACTGTCTGTCTTTAATTACTTCACTTTTGTATAACTATTTTTCTGCTTTCCATCTTTTTATTTTTCCCTTCCTATTTTCTTGGCGGATTAGCCAGTGAGTACCACGCCACGCTCCTAACCTTCAGTTCTCGTGCTTGAATCCCAACTCTGCCTGTTCTCAGACATCTCTCATTGAGTCCCTTACCCTATGCAGCTCGGGGTTCTTGTGTTTAGACATTCTCTCAGCGAGTCCCTTACCCTATGCAGCTTGGGGTTCTTGTGCTTACACATTCTCTCAGTGAGTCCCTTACCCTATGCAGCTTCGAGTTCTTGTGCTTAGACATTCTCTCAGTAAGTCCTTACCCTGTGCAGCTTGGGGTCTTATGCTTAGACATTCTCTCAGTGCGTCCCTTACCCTATGCAGCTTGGGGTTCTTGTGCTTAGACATTCTCTCAGTGCGTCCCTTACCCTTGCAACCTGGGGTTTTTGTGCTTAGACATTCTCTCAGTGAGTCCCTTACCCTATGCAGCTTGGAGTTCTTGTGCTTACACATTCTCTCACTGAGTCCCTTACCCTATGCAGCTTGGGGTTCTTGTGCTTACCCATTCTCTCAGTGAGTCCCTTACCCTATGCAGCTTAGAGTTCTTGTGCTTAGACATTCTCTCAGTGAGTCCCTTACCCTATGCAGCTTGGGGTTCTTGTGCTTACCCATTCTCTCAGTGAGTCCCTTACCCTATGCAGCTTAGAGTTCTTGTGCTTAGATATTCTCTCAGTGAGTCCTTATCCTGTGCAGCTTGGGGTCTTGTGCTTAGACATTCTCTCAGTGCGTCCCTTACCCTAGCAGATTGGGGTTCTTGTACTTACACATTCTCTCAGTGAGTCCCTTACCCTATGCAGATTGGGGTTTTTGTGCTTAGACATTCTCTCAGTGAGTCCCTTACCCTATGCAGCTTGGGGTTCTTGTGCTTAGACATTCTCTCAGTGCGTCCCTTACCCTAGCAGATTGGGGTTCTTGTACTTACACATTCTCTCAGTGAGTCCCTTACCCTATGCAGATTGGGGTTTTTGTGCTTAGACATTCTCTCAGTGAGTCCCTTACCCTATGCAGCTTGGGGTTCTTGTGCTCAGACATTCTCTCAGTGCGTCCCTTACCCTATGCAGCTTGGGGTTCTTGTGCTTAGACATTCTCTCAGTGAATCCCTTACCCTATGCAGACTGGGGTTCTCGTGCTTAGACATTCTCTCAGTGAGTCCCTTACCTTATGCAGCTTGGGATTCTTGTGCCCTGCCCATCTAACCTACTGTGTGCACAAATAACCTATCGGCATGATAAAAGATAGTAGGGGAAAAAGAAACTGTAAGCCAAAAATTATTAATCGTGTGCATATTACACGTATTTTTTAAGAATTTTTTAATACCTCTAAAACGAAGAAGAAAATGTTCATTGCAATGGAAATCAAGTCTCTTGCCCCCCCTCCCATCCCCCCACTTTTCTCGGCTCGATTGCGTAGCTTGTTCCTGTCCACACCTCTTTATTTGCTTCTAGATCCGAGCCTGATTTGCATAATAATCATAAAATACCTATTTTGCTTCAAATAATCACCGAATCCACCAAGAGAGCAAAATATGAGTTTCGGGTTGTTCTACCAACCAGTTCGGCTCACCAGACCGATCTAGGTATTTTTTTTATTTTTATACCCCTTTATGCTCGAATGAGGGCCTCATATCCATTCATAACTGAAGTCGTGGAGAATAACAGTCTCTCTATTTTCCTATTTCACAATGACCTCGACACGAGTGTGGCAAAAAAGCAATTTCTTTGTTTTTTCCTTCACCATTACTTTTCTTTCTTTCATACACCATTTCAATGTGACGTTCAGAGGTTGTTGCTTCACTCCATCAGATTTGTTTCATCCCTTGAGCGATGTGCGTGGTAGAGTGCGCAGTGGAGCGCACTCATTCTCACTCATTCCAATTGATTCCACTGAATGCCGAGGGGCGTCAGTGTTCAGTGAGGAAAGGCTAGAGGCTCGTACGCTTCCTCGTCTCCTTTCTCTGGCTTTAGTCCTTCTTCACAGGGGCGCGGGGCGGGGGTGGCTCAGTCGGTAGCGCGCCAGGCTCGTAATCTGTAGTCCCAGGTTCGAGTCAAAGCTGGGTCAGCGTTGAGATTTATCTCCGCAAAATTCCCCGCCCTGCCCACGGTCAGTAGGGGACACCGATGGGCTTGGAAAGGCCGCCGTCCGTCGGATGGGACGTTAAGCCGTGGTCCTTTGTGCGGGAGAGCCATACCCTGTGCATGTTACCTGTACACAGCCAACAACACAGGGGCGCCGAGAGTCAACTGAGGCCTCCGGACAAACATTTTTTTCAGACATCCATCTCAATAACGAATGATCCTGATATACTTCTTTGGAAGATGTTGCACCTATGTTAAATAATCAAGTGTAAAGTAAAAATCTATTGTACGGTCGCTCAAAAAAATATCCAAACTATGGTTGATTACAGAATTCAGAAAAAATATCTGGCAACGTTTTTTTTCAGAAATTAGTGATCTGGCAACCTTCGTGTCACGTGACACGAAGTGTACATATATCGGGAAAATGTCACATATTGTTTGTAATCTTTGTAGTGAGTAAGTTGTTGTTTTGGGTTATTTTACCTCTGAGCGGCACTTTTTTTGCACACCATGGGCTAAATGGCCAGGTCACAAGGACCCCGAAGGCTCAGAGAAGGTTGGGGGAGGGGACCCACTGGAACAGCTGTTGGGAGACAGATGGTAGTCTCCCGTCAAGGCCATCCAGCGTGTTCTTTAACGTGCACAGGTATGGCCTGTGCACAGGTATGACTCGAACCTGTGAACTGCAGATTACGAACCTAACGAAATACCGACAGAGCCTCAGCAAATATATTATTTTACGGATGGCCAAAGGAAGCGTTTTTCTCAATAATTTTGACAGCAATCTCTTTTAAGCCATCTCGAAAGCCCCTGAGAGATATCTTCCAAATGACGTAAACGAAATTGTTGACAAAATAATTGGGAAAAACTTTGATCACCCAGAAAACAATTTGGAAGTAATGACTTCGAATCCTCGGACACACATCGGGAATCCCTCTTCCGATGACTTATAAAAGCCAGAGAAGGAAATCGCGAGGATATGCGCGTTCAGCCGCCACACATTGACCTTTGACATCCAAGACTACGCTTTCATATTCAATTAAACTGTATCGCAAACAAGTCTAATCAAGAGCTGCAGGTGATGCTGAGGCGTAGATGAAAATATTAATACACACCCAAAAAATCGTATTTATTTTTAAAAGTTTTTAACCACGTCCCGCGTGCTTTAAAAATGGATGGTAGATAATCTATTCCGTGGGGCAGGATGGCTCAGTCGGTGGCCCGCCAGGCTCGTATTCCGTAGTTCCCAGGTTCGAGTACTACCTGAGCCAGACACTGATCTTAGCTTCACATTTATATCCGCAAAACCCCTACCCTATCCCCTGCCAACAGAGGGCACTGACGGGCTGAGAAAGGCCACCGTCCGTGGGATGGGCTTTAAGCCATAGGACACATGTGCGGAGTGGTCATGCTCTGTGCACGCTAAACAACACGCTGGATGACCTTGAGGGGAGGCTACCATCTGTCTCTTAACAGCTGTTCAGTGAGTTCCCATCGCCCAGGGGTGGGGATGGCTCAGTCGGTAGCGCGCCAGGCTCGTAATCTGCAGTTACCAGGTTCGAGTCCCAGATGGGTCAGCGTTGAGATTTATCTCCGCAAAACTCCCTGCCCTGCCCACGGTCAGTAAGGAGCACCGATGGGCTTGTAAAGGCCGCCGTCCGTCGGATTGGGCGTTAAGCCGTGGCCTGGTGTACGGGAGAGGTGAACTTTAAAGAACACATTGGATGGCCTTGAAGGGAGACTACCATCTGTCTTCCAACAGCTGTTCCAGTGGGTCCCCTTCCCCAACTTTCTCTGAGCTTTCGGGGTCCATCTGACCTGGCCATTTAGCCCATGGTGTGCAAAAAAGTGCCGCTCAGAGGTAAAACAACCTAACCCATCGCCCAACCTTCTCGGGGTTCTTGTGACCTGGGCATTTATTCACTGTGTCACTTGACGCTCAGATGTTAAACAGCACCCAACCTATTCTGCCATTTTTGAGGCCAGCTAAGTGTGGCTAAAAATTGAGCAAAATCGTTTTAATTTTGTGTGATAAAATACCTGACGATTAGCGCTTGCGCAGTACAAGAAATTCAAATTCGAAAAAAGTGTTTTTCTTCCCACTCTAATAATAAATTTTTCATATATTCTAAGAATAGTATTTTTTTGCTTACTAATAATCCTCGCGGCCAAAAAATAAGTGAGTGAGACAGTTCACCAGTAATCTTCTGCATCAATAAAGAAAAGTTAGAAAAAAAATGAGTGCTTTCCCGTGTCAACAGCAATTTAAACCATCCTGCTTTTCTGTCGCTGAAAATGAATTTTGCTATCACTGAAATCCTGACAACGTATTTATTCTACATGCAATAAAAAAGTTTAAATTCTCAATTTATATATTTCCTGCGAAGATTTCAAAGTGAATGAGACCACAGAAAAACAAATGCACGAAATGAAGGACGAATTTAATTGTAAGTGGCACGAGTTAAATCCACAGTGAATATTCTCTCAACGCAAAGCTTTTAATGGGTTGGGTTGTTTTACCTCTGAGCGGCACTTTTTTGCACACCATGGGCTAAATGACCAGGTCACATGGACCCCGAAGGCTCAGAGAAGGTTGGGTTGTTTTACTTCTGAGCGGCACTTTTTTGCACACCATGGGCTAAATGACCAGGTCACATGGACCCCGAAGGCTCAGAGAAGGTTGGGTTGTTTTACCTCTGAGCGGCACTTTTTTGCACACCATGGGCTAAATGGCCAGGTCACATGGACCCCGAAGGCTCAGAGAAGGTTGGGAGAGGGGACCCACTGGAACAGCTGTTGGGAGACAGATGGTAGCCTCCCGTCAAGGCCATCCAGCGTGTTCTTTAACGTGCACAGGGTATGGCTCTCCCGCACACGGGGCCACGGCTTAACGTCCCATCCGACGGACGGCGGCCTTTCCAAGCCCATCGGTGTCTCCTACTGACCGTGGGCAGGGCGGGGAATTTTGCGGAGATAAATCTCAACGCTGACCCAGCTGGGACTCGAACCTGGGAACTACAGATTACGAGCCTGGCGCGCTACCGACTGAGCCACCCCCGCCCCAGCTTTTAATGAAAGCTTACAACTTTTGAATTAAGAAATTAGACTAACTTTTCTGGCACATGGGACTCGAACCTGTGCCATTAAGCACTTTTTGGTTGCTATTAATTTTTGGTTGCTATTAAATTTTTGGTTGCTATTAAGCGTAGTGTTGTTTATTGGAAGAGTAGATTTCGGCTGTTTTTTCACAAGAAAGTCAATAATTAAGGAAAGTGAAAAATAAACAGAAATAACGGAATTTCTAGTAATGTTGATCTTAAAAAAAGAAATGTTTTTTTTCTCTTATTAGGCAAAATATTCTGCTTCCTGCATTAGCACAAAAGAATATATGACTGTAGAAAATTGTAATAAACATGACGCAAAAGTTTCGAAAATTGTAAGAAAAAAATTTTAGTGTTAATCCACAAGTTCAAGTTGTTTTACCTCTGAACGGCAGTTTGTATGCTCACAACGGGATAAATATCTAAATCACAAGGACCCCAAGGGCTCAGAGAAGGTTGGGGGATGGGAACCCACTGAACAGCTGTTAGGAGACTGTGATTTTCTTACACCAAGGCCATCCAGCGTGGTCGTTGACGTACACAGGATATGGCTCTCCTGCACGCGGCGGGGATGGCTCAGTCGGTAGCGCGCTAGACTCGTAATCTGTACTTCCCAGGTTCGAGTCCCAGCTGGGTCAGCGTTGAGATTTATCTCCGCAAAAACTCCCCGCCTGCCCATGGTCAGTAGGGGACACCGTTGGGCTTGGAAAGGCCGCCGTCCGTTGGATGGAATGTTAAGCCGTGACCCCGTGTGCGAGAGAGACATACGCTGTGCACGTTAAAGAACACGCTGGATGGCCTTGACGGGAGGTTACCATCTGTCTCCCAACAGCTGTTCCAGTGGGTCCCCTCCCACAACCTTCTCTGAGCCTTCGGGGTCCATGTGACCTAGCCATTTAGCCCATGGTGTGCAAAAAAAGTGCCGCTCAAAGGTAAAACAACCCAACTCTCCTGCACGTAGAACCATGGCTTAATATCCTATCAGACGGACAGCGGCCTTTTCAGATCCCTTGGTGTTCCCTTTCTGACCGAGGGTAAGGCGGGGGTTAGTGGGTATAAATCTCCACGTGGGAACCGAACCTGGAAACTGCAGATTTCAAGCCTGGCTGCACACAGTGGATTAAATGACCAAGTTACAAGAACTCAGAAAGTTCAGAACTGTGTAGGTAACCCAACAGACAGCTGTTAGGAACCATATGAAAGTTTCCCATCAAGGCCATCCTGATGTTCTTTAATGTGTATAAGATAAAGTATGACTCTGCTGCAAATGGAACAATGACTTAATATCCCATCAGATGGAATTGGGTTGTTTTACCTCTGAGCGGCACTTTTTTTGCACACCATGGGCTAAATGGCAGGTCACATGGACCCCGAAGGTTCAGAGAAGGTTGGGGGAGGGGACCCACTGGAACAGCTGTTGGGAAACAGATGGTAGCCTCCCGTCAAGGCCATCCAGCGTGTTCTTTAAGGTGCACAGGGAATGGCTCTCCCGCACACGGGGCCACGGCTTAACATCCCATCCGACGGACGGCGGCCTTTCCAAGCCCATCGGTGTCCCCTACTAACTGTGGGCAGGGCGGGAAATTTTGCGGAGATAAGTCTCAACGCTGACCCAGCTGGGACTCGAACCTGGGAATTGCAGATTACGAGTCTGGCGCGCTACCGACTGAGCCACCCCCGCCCCAGATGGAATTGACTTAAATAATTGCTTGGACGGGTTTGTTAGACCACTTGGGAATATTTCGTAGAGATCAAAATTAATTTAATTTTCTGGCTTTTTATTTTTGTTTTGAAGTTTCCATTCAAAAATCTTGATTATAAATTGTTTCCGATGTAATGTTTAATAAATGAAACTAAAATAAAATTGTTATTTTAATAAAAACAGCAACCACATCTCGTGGTTTTTGAAGATGCCGTTCCTATCCAATGGGAAGGTGTATCAGACTAGAGCTAAAGTTTTGACGGTCAACGTGAACAGACAGATGGAAAATCGCCTCGTCTGAGATGATTCTTTTACCTTCAATATTTAATGGGTCTTGCCCATGGGTCTCTTCATCCGGCACTAATTCCAGGCACGGATCTGTAAAAAATAAAGGGGTGGAAGGGAGTGAGTGACTCAATCGGGCCGGGAAAAAATAGGAGATGCCAACAGACTGGATATCCTTCGTAGTCTTTTATTTTAACCTTTGTTTTAGAAACTTTTAAAAACTTCTCGAAAAATGAGTGAAATATGCGCAAGTTTCATACTTTTGGCTCTATTACCCATCCTAGCATTCTCAAAAGGGGGGGGGGTTGTTTTACCTCTGAGCGGCACTTTTTTGCACACCATGGGCTAAATGGCCAGGTCACATGGACCGCGAAGGCTCAGAGATGGTTGGGGGAGGGGACCCACTGTTGGCAGACAGATGGTAGCCCCCCGTCAAGGCCATCCAGCGTGTTCTTTAACGTGCACAGGGTATGGCTCTCCCGCACACGGGGCCAAGGCTTAACGTCCCATCCGACGGACGGCGGCCTTTCCAAGCCCTTCGGTGTCCCCTACTGACCGTGGGCAGGGCGGGGAATTTTGCGGAGATAAATCTCAACGCTGACCCAGCTGGGACTCGAACCTGGGTTATTGTGTTGGGTTGTTTTACCTCTGAGTGGCACTTTTTTGCACACCATGGGCTAAATGGCCAGGTCACATGGACCCCGAAGGCTCAGAGAAGGTTGGGGGAGGGGACCCACTGGAACAGCTGTTGGGAGACAGATGGTAGCCCCCCGTCAAGCATCCACCGTGTTCTTTAACGTGCACAGAGTATGGCTCTCCCGCACACGGGGCCACGGCTTAACGTCTCATCCGACGGACGACGGCCTTTCCAAGACCATCGATGTCCCCTACTGACCGTGGGCAGGGCGGGGAATTTTGCGGAGATAAATCTCAACGCTGACCCAACTGGGACTCGAACCTGGGAACTACAGATTACGAGCCTGGCGCGATACCGACCGAGCCACCCCCGCCCTATGACAATAAAGAGAAACACACGAAGCTCACAGATGATAAATATGATGCGGCAAACATTCCAATGAAATTCAATTCTCTCACATAATCTAAGGAGCATATTAGAAGGCGTTTCTTGAGTTAAATCTTTTCCTTCAGTTCAGTTAAAGATTGTGCAGATTGTTTATGATAAATTTCTAAGTGAAATCCAACAGAAATCGACAAGGTCATTAGGGGACACCGTCCATCTGATGGCACGTTTAGCCGTGGCCCCGTGTATGCGGAAGAGTCATACCCTGAGCATGTTAAGATCACGCTGGATGGCCTTGACGGGAGGCTACTATCTGTCTCCCAACAGCTGTTCCAGTGGGTCCCCAACCTTCACTGAGCCTTTGAGGTCCTTGTGGCCTGGCCATTTAACCCATTGTGTGCAAAAAGTGCCGCTCAGAGGTAAAATAACCCAACTGATGCAGAAGTCTGGAAATTAGAAATTGTTGATGAGACAATCTCTCACTTTGAAGTAAGTCATGGAGAGGAGGCGTGATCTTGTTGAAAAATAATTCTTCTCTTCGGGTCGTTGTCATGGATTTTCGGTAACAAATCTCGAACATATACTACTACCGACTGAGCCACCCCCGCCCCAGATGGAATTGACTTAAATAATTGCTTGGACGGGTTTGTTAGACCACTTGGGAATATTTCGTAGAGATAAAAATAGACACCTGTAGATGTCTTTTGATGAAAAAAAGAAAAGTCCATATGAAGAATGCCCCAAGAAAAAAAATGAAAAGCCCTTTTGCAAACTGACGAGAAACAAACGTGATGCATTTTTTTTTCATTGTCATTTATTTCCTTTTCGTGTGATGAAGTCACTTTGTAGTTATCCTGTATTAATCGAAACAACAACTCATGTTAGATTTGGGCGTTTTAAAACGGAAGCCCTCTGCTCGCAAGAGGGCTTCCGTTTTGCTCTTTCTAATGCCTGATGTGGTGTGGGGTTGATCGATATACGAATGCATTTTTTTTTCTCTAAATCTAATAATTTTCAAACATTTTAGGCAGCGTAGTCTTTTGGAAGGAATTTGCAAATATCTGTAGGCTAGTTCGGAGCCAATGTAGAACCTCACACACTCCGGCGTAAGAAAACAAGAAAATAAGAGGCCATATGTTATTATTAAGAGGTATAAAAAAATATATAAATAAATGCCTCCCTCAGTAGATGTCTGACAGGAGCCTGTCAGTTTAATATGCCACAGAGAAGATCTGTGTGGCAGGAAAGACAACACAAACAACCATGACTTACTTGGGCTCGAACCCAGGTCCCTTTGATCAGTAACCAAGAGTGCTAACCACTCAGCAACGAGGCAGCATTTAAGCCGTATATTGCCATTATTTTTATAGGAAATAATTTCGTCAGCGTTTACTATATATTTTCCCCTTACAACACCTAAAGACAGATTGATTTCCTACACATTTCCATCTTTGGGTTGTTTTACCTCTGAGCGGCACTTTTTTGCGCACCATGGGCTAAATGGCCAGGTCACATGGACCCCGAAGGCTCAGAGAATGTTGGGGGAGGGGACCCACTCGAACAGCTGTTGGGAGACAGATGGTAGTCTCCCGTCAAGGCCATCCAGCGTGTTCTTTACAGGGTATGTCTCTCCCGCACACGGGGCCACGTCTTAACGTCCCATCCGACGGACGGCGGCTTTTCCAAGCCCATCGGTGTCCCCTATTGACCGTGGGCAGGGCGGGGAATTTTGCGGAGATAAATCTCAACGCTGACACAGCTGGGACTCGAACCTGGGAACTACAGATTACGAGCCTGGCGCGCTACCGACTGAGCCACCCCCGCCCCGCCACATTTCTATCCTTCACTAATTTACATACACTCAACTTCGTAATCCAAAATCACATTAACGATATACACAGAATAAATATCCGGCATGAAAGGCACATAGATGAAAGCAAAATAAAAGAATTACTATCAGTTGCCATGATTCATTAACAATTACAGTAAATATAAAAGCTCTTATAAAATTCTGTGCGTACACTGGTTTCCATAAATTAAAGAACAACTTTATGTTATGACGATGGGAAACTAATGTCGAAGCTCTACAATATCTTTTTTTTTTTCGTTTTCAAAAATCTGATAGCAGATAAAGATCTCCATCAAATAAATCAATATCTCGATTTTCAATAATATTCGTTCAGTATTTAATAAGTTATGGAAGTTTGAATATTTAACAGCAGTAATGCCAGTCTTAAGAAACTTATACAAAACTGAAGAAAATTGAAAGAATTCTTTACACAAAGTTCTAAAATACAAACTTATTTAAATACTTTGATACAATACTTATTACTGAGTTTTTATTAACTTCTGAAGTCAATTTTTGTGGCTGGCATTGTTATCGCTAAATATTCAAACTTCCATAACTCATTAAATACTGAACGAATATTGTTGAAAATCGAGATATTGATTTATTTGATTGAGATCTTTATCTGCAATCACATTTTTCAAAACAAAATAGCTTTATTTTAAAAGTTATAGAGCTTTGACGTTAGCTTTCCATTGACTTCACATACGGATTTTCCTTAATTTATGGGGGGCGGGGGTGGCTCAGTCGGTAGTGCTCCAAACTCGTAATCTGTAGTTCCCAGGTTCGAGTCCCAGCTGGGTCAGCGTTGAGATTTATCTCCGCAAAATTCCCCGCCCTGCCAACGGTCATTAGGGGACACCGATGGGATTGGAAAGGCCGCCATCCGTCGGATGGAACGTTAAGCCGTGGCCCGTGTGCGGGAGAGCCATACCCTGTGCACGTTAAAGAACACGCTGGATTGTCTTGACGGGAGACTACCATCTGTCTCCCAACAGCTGTTCCAGTGGATCCCCTCCCCCAACCTTCTCCGAGCCTTCGGGGTCCATGTGACCTGGCCATTTAGCCCATGGTGTGCAAAAAAGTGCCGCTCAGAGGTAAAACAACCCAACCCAAATCCTTAATTTATGGAACTCAGTGTATTTAATCTCTTATCAAGAAATATTTTATCTGTAAAAAGATACTCTCTCTTAAAAACGGAACTCAAATATTTTTTCAAACTTGGTGCTGCATAAAACATTGGAATTATTAAAAAATGAAATGACAAGAACTAACGTCATTTATGTACGTAATCAACTAGTTCCTGGAAAATAAAGAGTGCCTTACATAAAGATAAGAAGAAGAAACAAGAGTCTGAAAATAATTTATTTGAAACTGTTCTTATTTTGCAGATAAACTTTAAAGCTTTTCAAGTCATTAGTAAAATTTTAATAATTTTTTGTTAGATGTATAAAGAATGATTAATAAAGCTTATAGTTATGTTTAAAAAAATTATGTATCCCTGAGCATATTCTTACAGCATGTCGAAAAACGCTGTCTTTAGGGCACACAAAAACATTTGGGTATTGACAAATAGAAATCCTTTCGGCGTTGTTAGCGTTATTAACGTAATGCACTTTAAAATGCTAAAAAAATTACAAATGTTACTAACGATAAACAGCTTCCTGTGTGGTCATATCTTCCAACAGAAATTAGCAAGCACAGCAATATTCTTCAACAGAACCGATGTGATGAGAAAAACGCTCCAATTTATTTCATCCCACTAATTAATTTCTGTTGCTATTCACATCAACCGACAGCCACCATCTCCATTCTATTTACATTTGATTCTGGATTCGACCCTTGGGGCAATTTCAACTTTCCTTTTTTTTGCATCCGTCTTCTGAAGAACATTTCTTCTCCATTTCGCAATCTTGACGCTGATTATAAACAGAAAAAAAATCTTTGATGCATTTTTAAATGAACGACGCCTCAGAGAGTTTTCGACTGACTCGGTATTCACATTCGAAAAAAAAAACATTCCATCGTAAACCCCTCTTCGTCATGATCGTTGGTAGCGCGTCAGGCTCGTAATCTGTAGTTCCCAGGTTCGAGTCCCAGCTGGGTCAGCGTTGAGATTTATCTCCGCAAAATTCCCCGCCCTGCCCACGGTCAGTAGGGGACACCGATGGGCTTGAAAAGGCCGCCGTCCGTCGGATGGGACGTTAAGCCGTGGCCCCGTGTGCGGGAGAGCCATACCCTGTGCACGTTAAAGAACACGCTGGATGGCCTTGACGGGAGGCTACCATCTGTCTCCCAACAGCTGTTCCAGTGGGTCCCCTCCCCCAACCTTCTCTGAGCCTTCGGGGTCCATGTGACCTGACCATTTAGCCCATGGTGTGCAAAACAGTGCCGCTCAGAGGTAAAACAACCCAACCCAACCCACAACGTCATGATCAGCAGTTCCGTCCTGTTTTTCCTCACCATTTTCGGTGCTAAGAGTTGTTCATTTTTCTGAAACCATATGATCGGGACATATCTTGCTCTGCAGGGATATTTTATGCTTCTTCCAAATGCATTATTAACTCCAATTGAATTGAATTAATTAATCATTTAAAAAATAAAGTTTTTCAATGCTTAGGAAGCAACGTTAACTAGCTTTTCATTGTATTAAATTTGAATTTCTTACTATTAAAATTTTGCTTTCGCATTTGCTGCCGAACTCGTCCACATAGCGTAAGAGTGACGTGACTGCCGAAGGTGTTCAGGAGAGGTTTGAGCCCCTACCCTAAAAAAAACTCTATTGACCAGTAAGACATCGCCTTTCCTAAACTTGAGAAACAGCCTGAAAAAAATAAAGTGGATCAGAGACCCTATGATCTTTCAAGAATGAAATTCAATCTGTTTCAATTAAGATTTTGCATTGTTTACTGAAAGTTTTTCGAAGTTACATTGCAATAGAATAATGTGTATCTTATTTATGTGCATTTACTGCATTGTATGTATTGCAATAAATTATAATTATTATATATTTCGGAAAACTCAGGAGTGCTTGGCCTATGTCTCCTCAAAATACAGACCGAGGTTATCTCCCTGGTGCACGAGTCACTGCATGAAATCACCTCATTTAGTTATCTTGTAGCTTCGGAATAACTAGGAAGATTATTTCAGCACAATTATCGCGTTTTTCGAAAATATAATATTTTTCTTAGTGTTTTCAAACGAAGAGTTTTGAAGGGAGTTATATCGATGATTACAAAACCGCTACTAGATAAGTGGTATCAGGCCCGGATCTAGAATGCAAAGGGGAGTGTGTGACCCCCCTCCTTTGATCGCATTACATTCCCCCCCGTTTTAGAGGTGTTTTAAAAATTCGCGCTATAGATATATAGAAGTTTTTTTTGTTTTTTTTTTACGGGGCGAGGGTGTGTTGTTGGGTTGTTTTACCTCTGAGCGGCACTTTTTTGCACACCATGGGCTAAATGGCCAGGTCACATGGACCCCGAAGGCTCAGAGAAGGTTGGGGGAGGGGATCCACTGGAACAGCTGTTGGGAGACAGATGGTAGTCTCCCGTCAAGACAATCCAGCGTGTTCTTTAACGTGCACAGGGATGGCTCTCCCACACACGGGGCCACGGCTTAACATCCCATCCGACGGACGGCGGCCTTTCCAAGCCCATCGGTGTCCCCTACTGACCGTGGGCAGGGCGGGGAATTTTGCGGAGATAAATCTCAATGCTGACCCAGCTGGGACTCGAACCTGGGAACTACAGATTACAAGCCTGGCGCGCTACCGACTGAGCCACTGGGGCGGGGGTGGCTTAGTCAGTAGTGCTCCAGGCTCGTAATCTGCGGTTCCTAGGTTCGAGTCCCATCTGCGGTTCCTAGGTTCGAGTCCCATTGAGATTTATTTCCACAAAACTCCCAGCTCTACCCTAGATCAGTAGCGGACGCCGATGTACTTGGAAAGGGCGCCATCCGTCGGATGGGACATTAAGCCATTGCCCATTGTGCAAAAGAATCATCCCTGTGCACGTTAAAGAAAACGCTGGATGGCTTTGACGGGAAGCTGAATTGCATTCCCCCAACTTCTCCTTGTGTCCTGGCCATTTAATCCATTGTGTGCAAGAGAAGTGCCGCTCAGAGGTAAAACAACCGAACCCGACTTGCCTTCATTGCCTTTACAAGCATTCTCAAATGGTGAGAAACAAAGCACCCCTCCCCCCACACACAGATGGGTGGTAGGTTGAAAAAAATATTCTGATTGTGAAAAAAAATTTCTCTCCAGTTTTTGCATTAGGATAAAGTTTGAAGTGTCCCTGATTTGGTAAAGAACAAAATTTTGCAATGTTGGCTGTTGTGCCACCATTTGGCGCCTGAAAAGTTAAATTGAAATTTTGCATTTAGGAAAATTTGGACCAAAAAAAATGGTCTTTGAATATGAACAACATAGTAGTGCAATAATCGAGGCGATTTTTACCAAAAGGGACTCGAACGATGTTCGCGAAAATTTAGCTTTTTTTTCAGCTCGTTTTGAAAAAAACCGAGCTAATGTTTTCACTTTGCCATCTGCTTGTCTGTGAACATTTAACTTTTCTGTTCTAACAGATAAATAAAAAAACATTTTTTCACGTTGGGTAGGCATTGGTGAAATATTACGATCCACACCTTACGAATCTCCCAATAATTTTAATAATTCCCTCCACTGATGGAGGAAAGTTGGAAAAAACCGGAAAACTTGAAACGAATATTCCAAACGATGTATTTATGGTAGCAATTTTGGTGGTGGAGTGTGAAAGTCAGGAGGTTTACACTAATATTGCGACGATGTACTTATGGTAGCAAATTTGGTGGTGGAATGTAAAAGTCAGGAGGTTTGCACTAATATTGCGAACGATGTACTTATGGTAGCAATTTTGGTGGTGGAATGTGAAAGTCGGGAGGTTTGCACTAATATTGCGAACGATGTACTTATGGTAGCAATTTTGGTGGTGGAGTGTGAAAGTCGGGAGGTTTGCACTAATATTGCGACGATGTACTTACGGTAGCAATTTTGGTGGTGGAGTGTGAAAGTCAGGAGGTTTACACTAATATTGCGACGATGTACTTACGGTAGCAATTCTGGTGGTGGAGTATGAAAGTCAGGAGGTTTACACTAATATTGCGAACGATGTATTTATGGTAGCAAATTTGGTGGTGGAATGTAAAAGTCAGGAGGTTTACACTAATATTGCGACGATGTACTTATGGTAGCAATTTTGGTGGTGGAATGTGAAAGTCGGGAGGTTTGCACTAATATTGCGAACGATGTACTTATGGTAGCAATTTTGGTGGTGGAGTGTGAAAGTCGGGAGGTTTGCACTAATATTGCGACGATGTACTTACGGTAGCAATTCTGGTGGTGGAGTGTGAAAGTCAGGAGGTTTACACTAATATTGCGAACGATGTATTTATGGTAGCAAATTTGGTGGTGGAATGTAAAAGTCAGGAGGTTTACACTAATATTGCGACGATGTACTTATGGTAGCAATTTTGGTGGTGGAGTGTGAAAGTCGGGAGGTTTGCACTAATATTGCCACGATGTACTTACGGTAGCAATTCTGGTGGTGGAGTATGAAAGTCAGGAGGTTTACACTAATATTGCGAACGATGTATTTATGGTAGCAAATTTGGTGGTGGAATGTAAAAGTCAGGAGGTTTACACTAATATTGCGACGATGTACTTATGGTAGCAATTTTGGTGGTGGAATGTGAAAGTCGGGAGGTTTGCACTAATATTGCGACGATGTACTTACGGTAGCAATTTTGGTGGTGGAGTGTGAAAGTCAGGAGGTTTACACTAATATTGCGACGATGTACTTACGGTAGCAATTCTGGTGGTGGAGTATGAAAGTCAGGAGGTTTACACTAATATTGCGAACGATGTATTTATGGTAGCAAATTTGGTGGTGGAATGTAAAAGTCAGGAGGTTTACACTAATATTGCGACGATGTACTTATGGTAGCAATTTTGGTGGTGGAATGTGAAAGTCGGGAGGTTTGCACTAATATTGCGAACGATGTACTTATGGTAGCAATTTTGGTGGTGGAGTGTGAAAGTCGGGAGGTTTGCACTAATATTGCGACGATGTACTTACGGTAGCAATTCTGGTGGTGGAGTGTGAAAGTCAGGAGGTTTACACTAATATTGCGAACGATGTATTTATGGTAGCAAATTTGGTGGTGGAATGTAAAAGTCAGGAGGTTTACACTAATATTGCGACGATGTACTTATGGTAGCAATTTTGGTGGTGGAGTGTGAAAGTCGGGAGGTTTGCACTAATATTGCCACGATGTACTTACGGTAGCAATTCTGGTGGTGGAGTATGAAAGTCAGGAGGTTTACACTAATATTGCGAACGATGTATTTATGGTAGCAAATTTGGTGGTGGAATGTAAAAGTCAGGAGGTTTACACTAATATTGCGACGATGTACTTATGGTAGCAATTTTGGTGGTGGAATGTGAAAGTCGGGAGGTTTGCACTAATATTGCGACGATGTACTTACGGTAGCAATTTTGGTGGTGGAGTGTGAAAGTCAGGAGGTTTACACTAATATTGCGACGATGTACTTACGGTAGCAATTCTGGTGGTGGAGTATGAAAGTCAGGAGGTTTACACTAATATTGCGAACGATGTATTTATGGTAGCAAATTTGGTGGTGGAATGTAAAAGTCAGGAGGTTTACACTAATATTGCGACGATGTACTTATGGTAGCAATTTTGGTGGTGGAATGTGAAAGTCGGGAGGTTTGCACTAATATTGCGACGATGTACTTACGGTAGCAATTTTGGTGGTGGAGTGTGAAAGTCGGGAGGTTTGCACTAATATTGCGAACGATGTACTTATGGTAGCAATTTTGGTGGTGGAGTGTGAAAGTCAGGAGGTTTACACTAATATTGCGAACGATGTATTTATGGTAGCAAATTTGGTGGTGGAATGTAAAAGTCAGGAGGTTTACACTAATATTGCGACGATGTACTTATGGTAGCAATTTTGGTGGTGGAATGTGAAAGTCGGGAGGTTTGCACTAATATTGCGAACGATGTACTTATGGTAGCAATTTTGGTGGTGGAGTGTGAAAGTCGGGAGGTTTGCACTAATATTGCGACGATGTACTTACGGTAGCAATTTTGGTGGTGGAGTGTGAAAGTCAGGAGGTTTACACTAATATTGCGACGATGTACTTACGGTAGCAATTCTGGTGGTGGAGTATGAAAGTCAGGAGGTTTACACTAATATTGCGAACGATGTATTTATGGTAGCAAATTTGGTGGTGGAATGTAAAAGTCAGGAGGTTTACACTAATATTGCGACGATGTACTTATGGTAGCAATTTTGGTGGTGGAATGTGAAAGTCGGGAGGTTTGCACTAATATTGCGAACGATGTACTTATGGTAGCAATTTTGGTGGTGGAGTGTGAAAGTCGGGAGGTTTGCACTAATATTGCGACGATGTACTTACGGTAGCAATTCTGGTGGTGGAGTGTGAAAGTCAGGAGGTTTACACTAATATTGCGAACGATGTATTTATGGTAGCAAATTTGGTGGTGGAATGTAAAAGTCAGGAGGTTTACACTAATATTGCGACGATGTACTTATGGTAGCAATTTTGGTGGTGGAGTGTGAAAGTCGGGAGGTTTGCACTAATATTGCCACGATGTACTTACGGTAGCAATTCTGGTGGTGGAGTATGAAAGTCAGGAGGTTTACACTAATATTGCGAACGATGTATTTATGGTAGCAAATTTGGTGGTGGAATGTAAAAGTCAGGAGGTTTACACTAATATTGCGACGATGTACTTATGGTAGCAATTTTGGTGGTGGAATGTGAAAGTCGGGAGGTTTGCACTAATATTGCGACGATGTACTTACGGTAGCAATTTTGGTGGTGGAGTGTGAAAGTCAGGAGGTTTACACTAATATTGCGACGATGTACTTACGGTAGCAATTCTGGTGGTGGAGTATGAAAGTCAGGAGGTTTACACTAATATTGCGAACGATGTATTTATGGTAGCAAATTTGGTGGTGGAATGTAAAAGTCAGGAGGTTTACACTAATATTGCGACGATGTACTTATGGTAGCAATTTTGGTGGTGGAATGTGAAAGTCGGGAGGTTTGCACTAATATTGCGAACGATGTATTTATGGTAGCAATTTTGGTGGTGGAGTGTGAAAGTCAGGAGGTTTACACTAATATTGCGACGATGTACTTACGGTAGCAATTCTGGTGGTGGAGTATGCAAGTCAGGAGGTTTACACTAATATTGCGAACGATGTATTTATGGTAGCAAATTTGGTGGTGGAATGTAAAAGTCAGGAGGTTTACACTAATATTGCGACGATGTACTTATGGTAGCAATTTTGGTGGTGGAATGTGAAAGTCGGGAGGTTTGCACTAATATTGCGACGATGTACTTACGGTAGCAATTCTGGTGGTGGAGTGTGAAAGTCAGGAGGTTTACACTAATATTGCGAACGATGTACTTATGGTAGCAATTTTGGTGGTGGAATGTGAAAGTCGGGAGGTTTGCAGTAATATTGCGAACGATGTACTTATGGTAGCAATTTTGGTGGTGGAATGTGAAAGTCGGGAGGTTTGCACTAATATTGCGAACGATGTACTTATGGTAGCAATTTTGGTGGTGGAGTGTGAAAGTCGGGAGGTTTGCACTAATATTGCGACGATGTACTTACGGTAGCAATTTTGGTGGTGGAGTGTGAAAGTCAGGAGGTTTACACTAATATTGCGACGATGTACTTACGGTAGCAATTCTGGTGGTGGAGTATGAAAGTCAGGAGGTTTACACTAATATTGCGAACGATGTATTTATGGTAGCAAATTTGGTGGTGGAATGTAAAAGTCAGGAGGTTTACACTAATATTGCGACGATGTACTTATGGTAGCAATTTTGGTGGTGGAATGTGAAAGTCGGGAGGTTTGCACTAATATTGCGAACGATGTACTTATGGTAGCAATTTTGGTGGTGGAATGTGAAAGTCGGGAGGTTTGCACTAATATTGCGAACGATGTACTTATGGTAGCAATTTTGGTGGTGGAGTGTGAAAGTCGGGAGGTTTGCACTAATATTGCGACGATGTACTTACGGTAGCAATTTTGGTGGTGGAGTGTGAAAGTCAGGAGGTTTACACTAATATTGCGAACGATGTATTTATGGTAGCAAATTTGGTGGTGGAATGTAAAAGTCAGGAGGTTTACACTAATATTGCGACGATGTACTTATGGTAGCAATTTTGGTGGTGGAGTGTGAAAGTCGGGAGGTTTGCACTAATATTGCGACGATGTACTTACGGTAGCAATTCTGGTGGTGGAGTGTGAAAGTCAGGAGGTTTACACTAATATTGCGAACGATGTACTTATGGTAGCAATTTTGGTGGTGGAATGTGAAAGTCGGGAGGTTTGCAGTAATATTGCGAACGATGTACTTATGGTAGCAATTTTGGTGGTGGAATGTGAAAGTCGGGAGGTTTGCACTAATATTGCGAACGATGTACTTATGGTAGCAATTTTGGTGGTGGAGTGTGAAAGTCGGGAGGTTTGCACTAATATTGCGACGATGTACTTACGGTAGCAATTTTGGTGGTGGAGTGTGAAAGTCAGGAGGTTTACACTAATATTGCGACGATGTACTTACGGTAGCAATTCTGGTGGTGGAGTATGAAAGTCAGGAGGTTTACACTAATATTGCGAACGATGTATTTATGGTAGCAAATTTGGTGGTGGAATGTAAAAGTCAGGAGGTTTACACTAATATTGCGACGATGTACTTATGGTAGCAATTTTGGTGGTGGAATGTGAAAGTCGGGAGGTTTGCACTAATATTGCGAACGATGTACTTATGGTAGCAATTTTGGTGGTGGAATGTGAAAGTCGGGAGGTTTGCACTAATATTGCGAACGATGTACTTATGGTAGCAATTTTGGTGGTGGAGTGTGAAAGTCGGGAGGTTTGCACTAATATTGCGACGATGTACTTACGGTAGCAATTTTGGTGGTGGAGTGTGAAAGTCAGGAGGTTTACACTAATATTGCGACGATGTACTTACGGTAGCAATTCTGGTGGTGGAGTATGAAAGTCAGGAGGTTTACACTAATATTGCGAACGATGTATTTATGGTAGCAAATTTGGTGGTGGAATGTAAAAGTCAGGAGGTTTACACTAATATTGCGACGATGTACTTATGGTAGCAATTTTGGTGGTGGAATGTGAAAGTCGGGAGGTTTGCACTAATATTGCGAACGATGTACTTATGGTAGCAATTTTGGTGGTGGAGTGTGAAAGTCGGGAGGTTTGCACTAATATTGCGACGATGTACTTACGGTAGCAATTCTGGTGGTGGAGTGTGAAAGTCAGGAGGTTTACACTAATATTGCGAACGATGTACTTATGGTAGCAATTTTGGTGGTGGAATGTGAAAGTCGGGAGGTTTGCAGTAATATTGCGAACGATGTACTTATGGTAGCAAATTTGGTGGTGGAATGTAAAAGTCAGTAGGTTTACACTAATATTGCGAACGATGTACTTATGGTAGCAATTTTGGTGGTGGAGTGTGAAAGTCAGGAGGTTTACACTAATATTGCGAACGATGTACTTATGGCAGCAATTTTGGTGGTGAGTGTAAAAGTCGGGAGGTTTACACTAATATTGCGAACGATGTACTTATGGTAGCAATTTTGGTGGTGGAGTGTGCAAGTCGGGAGGTTTGCACTAATATTGCGACGATGTAATTACGGTAGCAATTTTGGTGGTGGAATGTGAAAGTCAGGAGGTTTGCACTAATATTGCGAACGATGTACTTATCGTAGCAATTTTGGTGGTGGAGTGTGAAAGACGGGACGTTTGCACTAATATTGCGAACGATGTACGATGTTCTTTAACGTGCACACGGTACCACGGCTTAACGTCCCATCCGATGGACGGCATCCTTTCCAAGCCTATCGGTGTTCCCTACTGACCGTGGGTAGGGCGGGGAATTTTGCGGAGATAAATCTCAACGCTGACTCAGCTGGGACTCGAACCTGGGAGCTACAGATTACGAGCCTGGCACACTACCGACTGAGCTACCCCCGCCCCCTGCATGGAATAAATCATTTTTATGCAAGACAAATGTTTTTCTCCAACCAGGCTCCCGCCCAGTAATAATCGAAATAGTTCGGGCCAGTGACCAATCATTTCGAGCTTGGGCTCCAAAATTTGAGCCTAAATTATTCTCTATTACAAAGGGATATTATTGAATGGGCGGCTTCTTTGCAGATACTTCTCTTTTCAGATTACTCCTCTTTTAAAATTTCGTTATCAGTTTTAGTTGTTGCTTTTAAAAAATATTCTCGACAAACAGTGCAATAGGCCATTTATTTACGACAGTTCTGGAGTACTTTCTAAGAAAATATTCTTAGAAAACATACTCAATTATCAATCAGTGACTGTTTCATTAGGAACAAACCAAAGTCGGGTTCCTACTGGGTAAGTGTAGAGATTTTTCTCTGCTAAATTCCCCGCTCCTGCCCACAGTGAATAGGGTCACTGTTGGGCTTGAAAAGGCCGCCGTTTGTCGAATGGGACGTTAAGTTTTGAATAAAAGCTGTTTAATGAAACGTGATTGAAGATGAAGATACCAATCAAAACTCTCTGAATTTCGAATGTCCAGAATATTCTACAGATATCAAATCTCTTCAGAATCGAATTTTTCTTCATAAAGGCAAATGTCTTTCCATTTAAATTTGCTTTGTTTATACGACGGGTATTCAGAAAGTTCCCGATATGCATCTGCAGAACAAAACCATTGCATTTACCTCAACAAAACTTCTGCTCTCCTTCAAAGTACACTGGTTTCCGTAAATTAAGAAAACTCAAAAAAATCGTGATAAACAAAAATACTATACGAATTATTTTAATGAAATTTGATGGAAACATGAATTACAATGCCAGTTTTAGAATGGCATAAAATGTTTTTCACTAGAAACATTTTTCATCAAAAAATAACACTTACAGGAACTTGTCCAAAAATGAGGTATCAGAATGCAATGGGCAAAGTTCTTTAATAAGGAGTGTGGTCACCCCTTACAGTAATGCAGTCACGACAGCGATGTGAATCAGCTCAGTAGGCAGTAACGACCATTGTTCCTTTAAAGGAGAAATAAGCTCCCCCTTTGTTTCAGGTGGTGGGTTTAGGGCAGCAACACGTCTCCCTAGAGCATCCCACACACATGCTCAATTGGATTTTGGTCGGGACATCGAGCTGGCCACTCCATGCGCATAATGGTCTCCTCCTGAAGGTCTTGTTCCACTAGTCGAGGCCTGTGTGGGTAGTCATCGTCTTGTAAGATGAATGCTTCACCTATTGCACCAGTGTAAGGACGTACATAAGGGTCCAGGATGTCATCTCTATACCTTTGAGCATTGAGGTTCATACTCATTAACACATAGAGGTCTGTGCGTCCACCCAAGGAAATTCCACCCCAAACGCACATGATACCTCCATTGTAACTGTCTCTTTGACGGATGTTACTGGGATGATAGCGGGTACCTCTTTCTCTCCATATCAAACAATGTCCGGAGTCACTCTGCAAGAATATCTGGACTCATCTGTGAAGAGTACGGACCTCCATTGTTCTTCTGTCCAATTAACATGCGTTCGTGTCCAATTCAACCTCTCTCTCCTATGACATGAAGGGTATACAAATTACTGGCCTTCAAGCGTACAGACCTCCCTCATGAAGCCTTCTACGCACAGTAGAAGCTGATACAACCCTCCCAGTGGCTGCTGCGAGAGAGTATCGTAGCTGAGAGGGAGTAGACCTCCTACTACTTCGTGCTGTTAATCGCAGATATCGGTCTTCTACAGCGGTCGTAACTCTAGCCCTTCCTCGGCTAAACCTCCGAGATGCGGAATCCGTTCAAAGAAATTGATTCCACAGTCTATGAACCACAGAAGGACTCACATTCACGATGGCTGAACAAATGATTTTGTCCTACTTCAAGCCGGCCAATAGCTCTTCTCTGCAGTTCATTTGGCAAATGTCTCGAAGTCACTCCTACAAAATGGCTATTTCGAATTTCTTTACTCACATTTACAACCATTTACAACACAAAATAACGATCCACTCCAAAACACCCGTTTTTATGCCGCTATCCGATAACGGAAATTGACACAACCTAGACTAATTTGCATACGATATGCTCACTCGGCATTACTTTACTGGTTACATGAACAAGTTTGGTAAGGATCACATAATGTTTTCGTGAATTATCGCGATTTTTCTCATTTTTTCTTAATTTATGGAAACCAGTGTACTTTCCTCCAGCATCTGTGCAAAGTTGCAGACGTCGACACCAATTCTGAAACGCTTGGTGGTATTTCTGTTGGGGGAATGCTAAGCAACTCTGAATGAAAGCATTTTGCAGTGCCTCTGAGTGGCACTATTTTTGCCACAGTGGGATAAATGGTCAGGTTGCAATGACCCCGAAGACTCAGACTAGGTTGAGGGAGGGACCAACTGGATAGCTGTTAAGAAACAGATGGTCTTTAAAGCGCACAAGAGTTAGGTTGGGATGTTTTACCTCTGAGCGGCACTTTTTTTGCACACCATGGGCTAAATGGCCAGGTCACATGGACCCCGAAGGCTCAGAGAAGGTTGGGAGAGAGGACCGACTGGAATAGCTGTTGGGAGACAGATGGTAGCCTCCCGTCAAGGCCATCCAGCGTGTTCTTTAACGTGCACAGAGTATGTCTCTCCCGCACACGGGCCACGGCTTAACGTCCCATCCGACTGACGGCGGTCTTTCCAAGCCCATCGGTGTCCCCTACTGACCGTGGGCAGGGCGGGAAATTTTGCGGAGATAAATCTCGACGCTGACGCAGCTGGGACTCGAACCTGGGAACTGCAGATTACGAGCCTGGCGCGTTACCGACTGAGCCACCCCCGCCCAAGCGCACAAGGAAAAATATCTGGCAACGATTTTTTTGGAAATTAGTGATCTGGCAACCTTCGTGTTACGCAAAGGGCTAAAATCAAGTCGCAAGATCCAGATGTACAGGCGCTCAAAAAATATCCGAACACTATGGTTGATTACAGAATTCAGAAAAAATTTCAGAAAAATTATCTCTTACAGAAAAAAAATGGCTTAATGTCCCATCTGATAGACGGCGGCCTTTCCAAGCCCATTGGTGTCCCCAATTAGCGGAGATAAAGCCAGTGGTGAAGGGAAGTCGGTACGCTCAGGTACTCCGTACCGGCAAGAAATTATTTGCCGTTACGGCGAACTGGTAAGATATTTTCCAGTAGTGGCGTGGTTAACGATTTCTTTTTCACCTCAATGTGCTTTTAACTGAGCATTTAATTAAAAAACGGATCATTCCATTAAAGAAAAATTCCTCGATTTTTAATTCCGCTACTGCGATTTAACCCTTTAGATGCCAAGATGTTTAAAACTCCAAGCAAAGCCGTCTCTCGGCAAGTCGTTAAATGTTTACGGACAATTGAGTTCACATGTGCGTAACTGTCTGGGTTCGGAGTGATTTTCAAATTTGTGATTTTGTGACTTTCAAATTCTTATTTTAACTTTTATCCGATCTGTTGTAAGATGCGCAAATATTCATGTTTTCTGCTTTCGTCTTCTAAATATATTTTTGCAAATAATTCTATATTCTGCTGAATTGAAAATTCTAACATTTTTGAGAACTATGGAAGACAGTCAATGGGGGCGATTGGGCCCAGGACTCCACAAATTTAAGTAATGAATTTGAAAGTTAAGGGGAGAGAGAGGAATTTGAAATTTCATGATTTTTTGTTAATATAAATTCATGAATTTTTTTTAATCAATTTTACCGATGAATAACTTTACGTACTGGGTTAGCACAATACAATGGGTGGTGATTAATTGGACCAAAAAAAAAAGAGAAGTTTTTCTCTTATAAATAAAATTATGTAAATTGTTGCTTTATGTTGCTATTATAATGATGTATAAATTATTTTTTCTTCTTAAATATAATATATAAAAATGTGTTTATGACCTTTTTTTTCAAGAAAATGTATACATTAAAATAAAACAAATGTAAAAAACGTTAAAAAGTTTACATTTTTTTACTAATTTAATTAATTAAAAAATTAACAAAATTTTAATGACTGTTTTCGAAATTTGTTCAAAACAATAATAAAGAAAAAACATCCGTTGCATTTTAATTATGAGAGAACCTGAAAATTATAGAAAGAACAAGAGAAAACTTGAAAATTAGAGTAACAAAAATTTAAATGAAGAAATGTTTCTTTGGCATTCTGTTCTAAAAACTAAAACACAACCCCATATATGCAACTCGATGGAGAGTGAAAAACACATTTCTATGCTCGATGTGGAGAGGGCAGATTTTTGCTGTTCTTCTGGAGGTGGATGGAGGTGGAAAGGAGGAGGCACATTCTTCTTAAAGAAAGAACCAATTTCGCTTCTTTCGGTTTCATCATCTCATTCAGAATAAAGACATATGGCTCATTATGAGAGTCATTTCCTAAACGAGCCTCGAGTGCTCTCTCATGGTGAGATTTCACTCATTGGAACTAGAAAAGAAATTTTTCAATAAATAATCAACCATGGTGTTCGGATACTTTTTTGAGCGACTGTAGGTGGTCATATTATTTTGATACTAGATCGTGTGGGCTCACTCACGGAAATATTGAGCGTTTGCTGTGAACGGTAACTGGAGCGTGTACAGTTGCTGTACACGCTCCAGATATTTTTCCTGAATTCTGTAATCACGTGACACGAAGGTTGCCAGATCACTAATTTCTAAAAAAAATTGTTGCCAGATATTTTTTCTGAATTCTGTAATCAACCATGGTGTTCGGATACTTTTTTTTGCGACTGTACAGTAGACTCACATTCGGTCTCGGATGAACATGCCTCCGCTTTAACCGGTCGTTCCAAGAAACGGAAGCAATCGCCGCGTATTTTGTTTATATTACATTAGTGCAGTGCATATTTGCTTCAGTTCCTCTTTGTGAATATTACTGTGTCCTGTGCATATGCAGGAGTGTGTGTTGTGATCTATTAATTATTGTGTGGTACAAAATGAGTGGGTGCAAACGTAAGCGTAATGTCGTTACGATGGAGATGAAATTAAAAGCGTTAGAACGTATTGACAAAGGTGATCCAGTAAAGCATATTTGTGATGAACTAGGTGTTGGTAAAAGCACTGTAAATGACTGGAGAAGGAATAGAAAAATCTTTACAAGATTTTTGCACTCAGATCGAGTCTGAAAAAACGCTTTCTTCTCGGTGCACTCTTAAAAAGCATAAAAATGAAATTGTCGATGATACACTTTGGTTTAAGAGCGTCGAAAAGGAACGCCAATCAGTGGTCCGATCTTGAAAGAAAAAGTATTAATCCTTCATTCTAAAATCGATAATGGGGGAGATTTTTCAGCAAGCGAGGGATGGCTCTCTAGCTGGGAAAAACGTCATGGTGTTCATTACCTTGGTGTTTGTGATGAGAAATTGTCAGACGATCCTTTAGCAGCAAAGGAATTGTCAGAAAAACTTTTAGTGCTTATTGAAGAAGAAAGCCTATGCGCAGAACAAATCTACAATGTAAATGAGACTGGGTTAAATTTTAAATTTCTTTTAATGAAAACGTTTGTGACAGCGCAAGAAACATCATCAGGATTTAAAACAAACAAAGAAAGAATCACTCTGGCTGTGTGTACAAATGCTGCAGGTACGCACGAACTTACTCTTTTTGTAATTGGGAAATCAGCGAAACCCCGAGCATTCAATCATTTAAATTTATTTGCTCTGCCAGTTTACTACAAAGCTCAAAAGTCTGCTTGGATAGACTCGTATTTATTTAAAGAGTGGTTCTTTACAGACTCTGTTCCAAAAGTAAAAAACCACTTGACAAGTCTTAAAATGCCTGTAAAGGCCCTACTCATTATCGACAATGTCCCCAACACACCCAAGCGAACTCCCATCTGACAACATAAAAGCCATGTTTTTGCCACCTAATGTAACATCTTTAGTGCAACCAATGGATCAAGGCGTGCTTGTAAGTTTAAAAAGGCGATACAGGGGAAAGCTCTTTTCAGAAATTCTACAGCGAACCGAAAATGACGGAATAGGACTTTTAAATGCTTTGAAAACAATAAATATCAAGGATGTAGGCAAGAGCTTTTGAAGAAATGCCTCGTGAACTCTTTACAACGTATGTGAAGTCATGGAGAAAACTTTGGCCTGAAGATGAAAACTGTGTAGAAAGTACCAAAGACGACAACACGAAAGTATCGAATGAGCCTGCCGAAGATATGACGGATAATGACAATATTTCGCTGCTTAATGACTTTAAACTGCTGCCTGGATGTGACCACTTGAAGAAGATGACATTGAAAAATGGTTAAAAGGTGATGACAATTGGAAAATGAAACACTGAATGTTGACGAAATTATCAATGCAGTCTGCCAAGAAGGGAACTTAGAAGAAGCGGAGAATGAAGAAGAAGAGAAAGAAGAGGAAGAAGGGAAAGTTAACAGTGCAATTAGCATTTATGTCAGGGCCGGATAAGAGAGAATCTACTGTAATGCGAACGTCACATTAAGCGGAGAGCCACTGTACTTCTTTCTTTTTATTTTACCGTCCCACAAAAGTTTTAAAAGCTCGCACTTATGTTGGTGAGTTACAAATTTTTATGATAACGTAATTTTTCGATGAGAGTCCTAGAAACTACTTCTAGCTTGCACAGGCCTTCTTATACAAAGTTATAGCACAGGATAAACAGCCATGCCACCACCCAGGAATCGAACCCGGACTCCAGCTGTCGGCTCGAGGCAACGTGATACTACTGTATAACACCACAAAAAAAATTACATTCTTAAAGGAATTATGTGGGCAGTGGAAAGAACAAGTAACGATATCTTCATACGAGATTAACAGAGTTGGGTTGGGTTGGGTTGTTTTACCTCTGAGCGGCACTCTTTTGCACACCATGGGCTAAATGGCCAGGTCACATGGACCCCGAAGGCTCAGAGAAGGTTGGGGGAGGGGACCCACTGGAACAGCTGTTGGGAGACAGATGGTAGCCTCCCGTCAAGGCCATCCAGCGTGTTCTTTAACGTGCACAGGGTATGGCTCTCCCGCACACGGGACCACGGCTTAACGTCCCATCCGACGGACAGCGGCCGTTCCAAGCCCATCGGTGTCCCCTAATGACCGTGGGCAGGGCGGGGAATTTTGCGGAGATAAATCTCAACGCTGACCCAGCTGGAACTCGAACCTGGGAACTACAGATTATGAGCCTGGCGCGCTACCGACTGAGCCATCCCCGCCCCGAGAGAGATTAACAGAGCATCAGTTACTGGAAAATATTGGCTGAATTGGATAACCAAAACAGCTTGAAAATTACATCCCCTTATATTTAAGTGGAAGCGTTTTGGAACATGCTCTACACATACATCATAAGGTCAACTTTTGACTTGGGCTGAAAGGTACGATGCACCTCTGACCACACCAAGACTTTAACGATCGACAGAGGGGGGAGGGGGAAGAAACAATGGTTGCCTGTAAAAACAACGCAACTTGCAAGAGGGAAAAAATATTTACTTTGTGACTTTGGCAAAAGTCACTTTTTTTCCTACCGGATACGGAAACCCCGCTAATCTATTGCTGCGGAATCTCAAATGCCAAATTTCCGTACCTCGTGAAATCATTGATTAAACTTGATGAATTTTAGAAATTACTCTGAATCTCCAATATACCTTATTCTAGAAAAACGTTTAAAATTGGCATTTGTGTTTAGAATATGCAAGTTGAGTTATAAAAATTTAAATATAAATGAAAAGTTTATTTTCCTTTCTGAAAAATTTGCCTTTAATTTTAAAAATTAAAATCAGTTTAAAAACATTAGATTAGATAAAAAAAAACCCTACTTCTAATATTTTTTTTCAATAAGGGCGAAATCCGCGAATGCAACGGAATCAACAAATATTAAGTGCATTAATATTTCACGTTATAAAACAATAATATATATTTGTGGAAAACAGGAAGAAATAGAAAATACTGGGACATTGCACTTTCGTCATCATACACGTCGCTATATTATCCCTGTAAGATGATTTCAGTGCAGTGACAGCAAAGTGCGAGATTTTCCACACAGACCTAGGCTTCGAAGCGTTCCATACCGGCAAGAAATAAAATCTACTTTCGCCGCTGGATAAATCTGAACCCTGGTACAGTTCAGATTCAAACCTGAGAACCTCAGATTACGAACGAGACACGCTGCCTGCTGGGCCAACCCTGACACAGGAGTCTCATGATCAAGAAGTTTAGTTTACATTGGCTGCAATGATTTCACCCTTGACCTCAGGGGCGGGGATGGCTCAGTCGGTAGCGCGCCAGGCTCGTAATCTGTAGTTCCCAGGTTCGAGTCCCAGCTGGGTCAGCGTTGAGATTTATCTCCGCAAAATTCCCCACCCTGCCCACGGTCAGTAGGGGACACCGATGGGCTTGGAAAGGCCGCCGTCCGTCGGATGGGACGTTAAGCAGTGGCCCCATGTGCGGGAGAGCCATAACTTGTGCACGTTAAAGAACACGCTGGATGGCCTTGACGAGAGGCTACCATCTGTCTCCCAACAGCTGTTCTAGTGGGTCCCCTCCCCCAACCTTCTCTGAGCCTTCGGGGTCCATGTGACCTGGCCATTTAGCCCATGGTGTGCAAAAAAGTGCCGCTCAGAGGTAAAGCAACCCAACCCAACCCTTGACCTCCAAAAGGAAGTGGCAAAACGCAGATCTTTTGCTTTAAGAAATGAATGAAAAATTCTTTATACGTTTAATAGTTAGTTTTAAAATATTACTCTTTGTATTTTTCCAATTTTTAATTAGTTAGAATTTCTACTCTTAGAGGACGCTAAAGCGGAAAATAATAATCATCATTCTTTTTGAAAATGATCACCACACATTCCCCGGAGGTGGCATATTACTCTTCTAGTTCTGTTGTGTTAAATGGTATGTATTGGACTTCGTATGAAAGTGTGGATAGCCATGGTGATAAAGCTCACGTATGTGGTCATGGAAATTAAGTCTCGGTACTCGGTAAGAGATTTTCCTAGAATAGTGAGGGGGGTAGTACCAGAAATGCTCGATCTAGGGAGAAGCTCTCTCTTTCAGAATATTAATAACCAGAAAGGTGGTCAAAATATTAATGATAAATATTAATATATATTATGTATAATTTCTGAAAGAGTACGAAAATAGGAAAAAAAAAACATACATCGAAGAGTCAAAATATTATGACCACTTGCCTAATATGAAGGGCGGGGTGGCTCAGTCGGTAGCGCGCCAGGCTCGTAATCTGTAGTTCCCAGGTTCGAGTCCCAGCTGGGTCAGCGTTGAGATTTATCTCCGCAAAATTTTCCCGCCCTGCCCACGGTCAGTAGGGGACACCGACGAGCTTGAAAAGGCCGCCGTCTGTCGGATAGGACGTTAAGCCGTGACCCCGTGTGCGGGAGAGCCATACCCTGTGCACGTTAAAGAACACGCTGGATGGCCTTGACGGGAGGCTACCATCTGTCTTCCAACAGCTGTTCCAGTGGGTCCCCTCCCCCAACCTTCTCTGAGCCTTCGGGGTCTTTGTGGCCTGGCCATTTAGCCCATGGTGTGCAAAAAAGTGCCGCTCAGAGGTAAAACAATCCAATCTTGCCTAATATGATGTTGGTCCTCCACGTGCCACCAAAGCAGCTCTTACCTAGCGAGGCATGGACGCTACAAGATTTCTAAAGGTGTCTTACGTTACCAGCAGATCATTTAACTCTTGTAAGTTACGTGGTTGAGTGGCCGCAGATCGGATATGCTGTTACAACACAAACCACAGATGCTCAATTGGATTGATGTCTGGGGAATTTGGAGGCCAGGGCAATACCTGAAGTAATACCCTCATGTTCTGCGAACCATTCTCGAGCAATCCAGGCAGTGTGGCATGGCCCATTATCCTGCTGAAAGAAGGCACTACTAGAGGGGAATGTCGTTGACATGAAAGGTTGTATCTGGTCTGCAATGATGTTAAGGTAAGTGGTAGACGTCATAGTTTCCCGCACATGAATGACTTGACCCAGGGTTTCCCAGCAGAACATTGCCCAAAGCATTGCACTTCCTCCACTGGCTTGTTTTTGCCCCACGGTGCATCCTGGTGCAAACACTGCCCCAGGTAATCGACGCACACGCACCTGGCCGTCCACATGGTGCAACAGGAAACGAGATTCATCGGACCAGATAACCTTCTTCCAATCATTCAAGGTCCAGTTTTGATGCTCGCATGCCCATTGTAGGCATTTCAACGGCGAAACGAGGTTAACATGGGGACTCGGAGCAGCCTGTGGCTACACAGCCCCATTTCAGCAGGGTTCGATGTACAGTCGCTCAAAAAAGTATCCGAACACTATGGTTGATTACAGAATTCAGAAAAAATATCTGGCAATGATGCCAGATATTGCTGGGACAGAAAAAATATCTGGCAATGACCTTCGTGTCACGAAGGTTGCCAGATCACTAATTTCTAAAAAAATCATTGCCAGATATTTTTTCTGAATTCTGTAATCAACCATAGTGTTCGGATACTTTTTTGAGCGACTGTACTGTGTGTTAGGACACATTACTCCCATCACCAGCATTCAAATTACGGGCGAGTTGTGCCACAGTATCCCTTCTGTTGGCTCGTACCATGTGGGATAGCCTTCGCTCACTTCTGTCATCAATGAGCCGTGGTTGTCCCACTCCTTTCCGGTGGTTCGTTGTTTTTCCCTCCTCGGACCACTTTTTAAAGCTACTAACCACGGCTGACTGCCAGCACCCCACAAGCCTTGCCGTCTCGAAAATGCTCTGACCCAGTCGCCTGGCCATTACAATTTGGCCTTTGTCAAACTCACTTAAGTTTGCTGTCTTACACATCTGAAGAATAAGAAAAACACTGATTACATTGGGCTTGAAAACAAAAAGGCTTTGAAATGAAAATAGCCAATCTTTATTAATTTCGAGGTGCTGAACACGAAAATGACAATAAAATTTGTCGATTGGCTCTTGTTTAGGAGAGACAAAGATGGTCATGTAAAAACGACTCAGTCCGCATTGAGTATACTCTGACCTGCATTGGATATACTCATGACCCGCTATACTCAGAATCAAACATGACCCTCAAGAATAACGACTATTCATAGACTCTTCGAAATTGAGTCTCAAGGCGGTGTTGCTGCATAAAACCATTTCGCAAAGCTGTATTTTAAACTCCAGATTGCAACATATTGCGTGTATTGCATCAGCCCACAACCCCCAGAGGTTGCATCATTGTCTGATTCAATGTAGTTGTGTTATAACATCGCGGCTTTACGATCGCAGACAAAAGATGATGCAATCGTTAGTTGTAAGCGACGTCTCGTAGGGTGAGCAAGTCTTTTGAGCGACTCCCATTTACCCTTGACAACACAAGTATAACACAAGTGATCCTTGCAGTTTTAATCCAGCAGTAGTGATGCCTCGTAACTGTGTTAATAGTGCAGATACATTTTGTTACATTTGCGGGGAAGTGACGTTTGCAAGCCAGAAAAGGACCATCACTTCAATAGTGAAAGCGGCGTACGAGTTTTATTTTGGATGCAAGATCGGATACCAGGACAAGGCCTGGGCTCCAACCGTATGCTGCAGTACATTTTCAAGAAATCTTCCGAAGTGGCTGAAAGGCGAAAAAGTGGCGATGCCGTTTGCTGTTCCTATGGTTTGGTGAGAGCCAAGCAATCACGCAAATGATTGCTAGTTCTGCATGGTTCCACCTGTTTCTGGAGGCATCACAAAGGAAAAGAAGTGGACAATAGCGTATCCGAATATACAATCTGCTCTCCGACCAGTTCTGCACGGCAAAAGCCGAACCTCCAAAAGAATTTTCCATCAATTCAGACGATGAGGAGGGAGGCAAACCGGTGTCGGGTTCCCCGCAGCCTTCAGTGTCTAATGATGATTCATACGTCTGCCACGGTGGACATCTGCGCCTCACATTCTCACCGAAGCAGAAATTAACAATTTTGTTCGTGATCTGGAGCTGTCCAAGGCCAAAGCAGAGTTACTTGGATCAAGACTTAAAGAATGAAATCTTTTCTAGGAGAATGTCCGAGTGACTTCGCTTCGAACTTGTCAACATGTTTCGAACTTGTTCAAACATACTTCCTCCTCTTCAAAGCGCTAACTGAAGCTTATACGAAGAGTGGAACTAAAAGGATGTAAAAGTGGCTATATTGTTTGGAAAACAAGTTATTTATTCCGCCTAATCTAAAACTGAGCCTTCTCTTTCCAGACCCATCCTTCTCCGACTAATCCCCTAGTGACGAACCGGAAGAGAAGATCTTATCGATGATGTCGCCACCTAGCCGCCTCACAATATTTCTGAATTCTAAAACTCGTGAAAATGTTGATTGAACAAATTTTTTTGGGACAAATTTCTGTTTGACAAATTTCCGTCGAACAAAATTTTGCTGAACAAATTTCCGTTTGGGACAACCTTCTGTTTGTCAAATTTCCGTCTAACAAAATTCTGCTGAACAAATTTCCGTTATGAACAAATTTCTGTTTGACAAATTTCCGTCGAACAAAATTCTGCTGAACAAATTTCCGTTTGGAACAAATTTCTGTTTGACAAATTTCCGTCGAACAAAAATCTGCTGAACAAATTTCCGTTTGGAACAAATTTCTGTTTGACAAATTTCCGTCGAACAAAATTCTGCTGAACAAATTTCCGTTTGGAACAAATTTCCGTCAAACCTTCTGTAAACATTCAACTTTTATCTTTTTTAGAGATAAAAGTTATTTTTCTGTTGGATAGGTATTGACGAAATATTATGATTCTCACTTTCGAATCTCCCAAGAGTAATAATTACGCCCTCTAAACAAGAAAATTTTTAAAAATTTCAAACGAATATTACAAGCGATATAATTACATTTGAAATTTGCCATTTTGGTAGTAAAATGTAAATGTCACGGAGTTTGTATCGGCAACAATGATTTTCACTTTACTCCCAGAGGCGGTGGGAAAAATGCAATATTTTTATTTTAAGAGATAATTGTTTGTTTTTAGAGATTAATTAATAATTCTTTTTGGGTTGGGTTGTTTTACCTCTGAGCGGCACTTTTTTGCACACCATGGGCTAAATGGCCACGTCACATGGACCCCGAAGGCTCAGAGAAGGTTGGAGGAGGGGACCCACTTGAACAGCTGTTGGGAGACAGATGGTAGCCTCCCGTCAAGGTCATCCAGCGTGTTCTTTAACGTGCACAAGGTATGGCTCTCCCGCACACGGGCCACGGCTTAACGTCCCATCCGACGGACGGCGGCCTTTCCAAGCCCATCAGTGTCCCCTACTGACCGTGGGCAGGGCGGGAATTTTGCGGAGATAAATCTCAACGCTGACCCAGCTGGGACTCGAACCTGGGAACTACAGATTACGAGCCTGGCGCGCTACCGACTGAGCCACCCCCGCCCCATTCTTTTTGGGTTCGATAGCTATTGATGAAGTATTCGTTTCGAGCTTTAGGAATCTCACAATAGTTATGATGGTGCGCTCTGCCGGTGGAAAAAGTTGACCACTGCAAAATTTCCGACTAATATGGCAAGTGATGTAATTATTTTAGAAAACAGAAATTTTGCTATGAAATGTGTATACTACGGAGTTTGCATCGACAACAACGATTTTCACCTTTACCCCACTGAGGGGGTGGGAAACGCAATTTTTTTTATGAGAAAATTGTTTGTTTTTAGAGATATATTTAAAATTCTCTTCGGATTGGATAGGTATTGATAAACTATTTTCATTCACACTTTTCAAATTCTCCAAAAGTTTTAATGGCGCCCTCTGACGGTGGAAATTTCTTTTAAATTTTAATTAAAAATTTCAAACCATCTTTTTGGGAAAGAAATTGATATTTTAGAGGTGGAGTGTGATAATCAAGGTGTTTATATTGACAGCAACAATTTCTCTTTTCACCACCAGGGTAGGTAGGAAAATGAATCTTTTCAGATATGTGAGCAGACTAAAGAGTGGTCTACCCTTTGCAAAATCGAGAATATTGCCACCCTAGCCACCTCACAATTAGTTCTTCTTGATTACAAACACCGCCTCACAATTAAGTTCTTCTTGATTGCAAAACAGCGGGGGGGGGGGGGGGGGGGATAGCTCAATCGGTAGCGCGCCAGCTCATATTCTGCAGTTCCCAGGTTCGAGTCCCGCCTGGACCCAGCGTTGAGATTTATCTTCGTAAATTTCTCCTCTCTGCCCTTGATCAGTAGAGGACACCGACGAGCTTGGAAAGAATGCCGTCCTTCGAATGGGACGTTAAGCCGTGGCCCCATGTGTGGGGAGCCATACACTCTGCACGTTCAAGAACACGCTGGATGGCCGTGATGGGAAGCTACCATATATCTCCAAACAGCTGTTACAGTAGGTCTCCTCCCTAAACATTCTCGGGGTTCTTGTGACCTGGTCATTTAGCCCACTGTGCGCAAAAATTTACCGCTCAGAGGTAAAACAACCCATTGCGAGATTACAGTCACCTATTTCCTGTGTTCAAAATAATTCTAAAAGGTAATGTACACAGGGTCTGAAGAGATTAAAGAGATATGAAAATTGTAACATCCAATAAAAACTTAACCTGCTCTGCAAAAATCATTTAAATTTAGGGAAAATATAAAACATTTCTATGCAAATTGCTAAACATACGCTTACACTGCTTAGTAAATACAGATTACCTGTAGATATATAATTCAATTAATAATTATTTGGAAAAAATTATTGCCGACGATGCGGGATTCGAACCCGTGACTCTCCGAGTCCATGCCAGACCGCTCTACCAGCTAAGTAGTTTCAAGACACTCCAGGGATCCCCTTTGCACAGTGCTTTCCCCCTATGACGTCACAAGCCACGATCACTTCCGCCCTCTCCCCCTTATTATAAGGGGGGAGGGGGCGGAAGTGGGCGCGACCAGTCTGGGTGGCTTTGACGGGTGTTACCATCTCTCTCACAACAAGTATTCAGTAGATCCCCTCTCTGAGCCCTCGGGATCCTTGTGGCCTGGCCATTTAGCCCATTGTGTGCAAAAAAGTAAAGTTCAGAGGTAAAATAATTTCCCCCCTTTTTTTCTTCAAATTTGTTTGAGGTAACCCATTATCAAAGGAGACGTTTCCCTTTTTGGAGGAGGGTCATAATTAGAAGTAGTCTATGATGGTCCTCTTAAGAGCTTTCATTTGACATCTAACTCGTAAATGTAAGCCGAGTTAGACAAAGTTGCCAGTTAGTTATGACAAAGGTTCGGAAGATATAGTAAAAAAAAACACTTTCTGATTTCCTGTTTTTAGCAGGGAAGAAAGCAAAGGAAGTATCTTTATTGACCACATCACAAGCTTTCATTTGGCGTGCAACTTGCATTACATTCGGCCCACGCTTTGGAAAGGGTGGGTTAAGTTGGTTTACCTCTGAGCGGCACTTTTTTGCACACAATGGGCTAAATGGCCATGTCACAAGAACCCCAAAAGCTCAGAGAAGGTTGGGAGAGGGGACTCATTGGAACAGCTGTTGGGAGACAAATGGCAGCTTCTCGTCAAGACCATCCAGCGTTTTCTTTAATGTGCACAGGGACCACGGCTTAACGTCCCATCCGACGGAAGACGTCCTTTTCAAGCTCATCTGTGTCCCATACTGACCGTGGGCAGGACGGGGAATTCTGCGGAGATAAATCTCAACGCTGACCCTGCTGGGACTCGAACCTGGGAACTGCAAATTACGAGCCTGGCGCACTGCTTTGAAAAGAAATAGAAATATAATAGATAGCAAAATAATTCATTGCATATCTTTTTATAATCTGTGACACTCTCCATGTCACATGTTTTCATTTGACGTATAGCCCGTTACTTTCGGCCCTCGCGTTCCGGAAATATAGCAGAACAATGGTTTTCATATTTCTCTTTCTTTGCAGAGGGGGAAGAAAACATGGGGGTAAATTTTTTATAGCCTATGACACTCCCCGATTCACAAACTTTCATTTGACACATAAATTATTAAGTTTTATGTATCACGTCCAAAGATATGGTGGAACAACAGTTTTGACAAATTCCCAAACCGAAAAACTGATTCAATACGAAAATAGTTCAAAAGACCATCATCCATGCCTCATCCGTAACAAGAACTCGTGTCAGTTATGATCTGCTTCCAGAAGCTTATTAGTAGTATATGGTAAAGATAGGTAAGAAAGGCGAGACCTCAGAAGAATCCAGTCCTTCTCCTGAACTCGGTGTCACTTATGATCACCATCCAAAAACCTATCAGTATAATGTGCAACAGAGAAATTCTGTGAGGGACGCGAGGCATAACGATGCTAACCCTCAGCCATTGAGTTCGCTGACTGCACATTTATTATTATTTTCATCTCCTCGGAAATAAGTTATTGAAATTAAGAAGAGTAAGACCCTTCTCTCCAACGCACCCAGGTTCCCATAGATCCGGCCCAGTGGTAATGGGGGCGGGGGTGGCTCAGTCGGTAGCGCGCCAGGCTCGTAATCTGTAGTTTCCAGGTTCGAGTCCCAGCTGGGTCAGCTTTGAGATTTATCTCCGCAAAATTCCCCACCCTGTCCACGGTCAGTAGGGGACACCGATGGGCTTGGAAAGGCCGCCGTCCGTCGGATGGGACGTTAAGCCGTGGCCTCGGGTGCGGGAGAGCCATACCCTGTGCACGTTAAAGAACACGCTGGATGGCCTTGACGGGAAGCTACCACTGTCTCCCAACAGCTGTTCCAGTGGGTCCCCTCCCCCAACCTTCTCTGAGCCTTCGGGGTCCATGTGACCTGGCTATTTAGCCCATGGTGTGCAAAAAAGTGCCGCTCAGAGGTAAAACAACCCAACCCAGTGGGTAATGCGGGAGAAATGTTGGGAATACTCCTCAGAAAATAGAACTTGAAAGCAGATCTAAAAGACCAAAAAACCGTCCAAATGACTAAAAACACCTTGCGTGTCGTAAGGAAAACAAGAGTTAAACATTCTAATTTCTAGTAAAGAAGTCCTTTTTTCCCCTCTCAGTTCCTAATTAAGGAATGAAAAAGAAAAAAAAAAGAAAGATGTTGCCAAGAAACAAGTTTCTTTTCCTCTGTCTATTCAGTTATCAAATAGCATAAGTTTCTCTCGAGCCTTAACAATATTTCAAACATTTAGGAAGTTTTGCGTTAAGAGAATCCTCTGAAGTTTGTACATGATACACAAACAAGTTAAAAAAAACACACTCAGGTATGTACCTTGTGGTTTATTTAGTATTCCCTACCAACATAAATTCCTGTGTCCCAGACAGTTTCGTAAGTCGAATCATATTATACAATTCACGGAACGAAGTAACTTTCTGATGAAAGTTTTGTTTCATTTTTTACATTTGAGAAGAATATCTTTTCATAAAAGTGACAAAAAAAATGCTGCTTATAGAAGAGAGAAAAAACGAGACTTAAAAGAAAAATTATCTGAAAAATTAGAAAACACGAATATCTTTATGAATAAACAAGATTTAGAAAGCTACACTGTTTCAGTGTGCACATATGATGTTCTGCTTGGCACTTGGGATTTTTCTTTGAAGTAAATTTGATTTATGAGGGGCGTGGTGGATCAGTCAGATCTTATGTAGGGGCGAGAGAGGCTGAATTAGTAGCGAACAGGCTGGTCATCTGCAGTTCCAGGTTCGAATCCCACCTGGGCTAGAGTTCAGATTTATCTCCGCTAACTCTCCGCCGTGGTCTCTGGTCAGACAGGGAGCATTGATGGCATTGGAAAGGCGATTGTCCGTCGGATAGGAAATCAAGCCGTGGCTCCCACTTGTAGGAGGGCAATACCCTGTGCACATTAAAGAACACGCTGGATGACCTTTATGGGAGGCTTCCATTTGTCTCCTAGGAACCGTGCAATGGGTCCCTTTACCCAGCCTTCTCTGAGCTCTTGGCGTTCTTGTGTTGACTTCTTTTACTCTAAGCGGCACTTTTTTGCCCATAATGGGCTAAATGGCCAGGTCACAAGGACCCAAAGGCTCAGAGAAGGTTGGGAGAGGAGAGACCCATTGGACAGCTGTTGGGAGACAGATGGCAGAATTACAGGGAGCAGAAAACTTCCGCCACCAGTGACTTCATCCCGGAGGTAAACGAAGGTCTCCTGTCTACCCGTTCGGAATACTCCTGGAATCTTGCTACTCTCGAGTCATTTTATTAAGGCCCGAGCTAAGCTGGGCAATTCCGCTGGTAAATAAATTAAGAGTGAATTCCCAGATTAGCTGTTCACATAGAATTCGAGAAATATTTTTGTGGGAAAAAACGAGTTTCCCTGATGACCAAAACTATTGGTTAGAACACTTGGCATGTAACTGGGAGGGGGATTCGAGTTCTGCTCATCGGCGAAATTCATTCTTTTTCTAGAAACGTATTTCTTGAATTCTATGTCAATAGAAATTCTGTGTATTTATTTGCGATCGATTCTTTTGTTAATAACGCTTTAAAGTTTTGAGCGATTTCCTTATTTACTACAATACATCAATAACTACAATACTGAGAAATATGTACTATCTGCAGTTCCCAGGATCGAGTCTGTTGGATAGCCTTGATGGGAGCCTACCATCTGTCTCCCAATAGCTGTTCCAGTGGGTCCCCAACCTTCTCTGAGCCTTCTGGCCTTGTTGGGTTGGGTTGTTTTACCTCTGAGCGGCACTTTTTTGCACATCATGGGCTAAATGGCCAGGTCACATGGACCCCGAAGGCTCAGAGAAGGTTGGGGGAGGGGACCCACTGCAACAGCTGTTGGGAGGCAGATGGTAGCCTCCCGTCAAGGCCATCCAGCGTGTTCTTTACCGTGCACAGGGTATGGTTCTCCCACACACGGGGCCACGGCTGAACGTCCCATCCGACGGACGGCGGCCTTTCCAAGCCCATCGGTGTCCCCTATTCACCGTGGGCAGGGCGGGGAATTTTGCGGAGATAAATCTCAACGCTGACCCAGCTGGGACTCGAACCTGGGAACTACAGATTACGAGCCTGACGCGCTACCGACTGAGCCACCCCCGCCCCTCTGGCCTTGTGACATGGCCATTTAGCCTATTGTGTGCAAAAAATGTGCCGCTCAAAGGTAAAACAACCCAACTCATTGAAAGTCTCGAAACAAAACTTAGTATTTAAACTAACTTTTGAGGTGAAATCTTATGACTACCATTGCTATTGTTAAAATCTAAAATTCCGTAACTTTTTAAATACTTAACGAATATTGTTGAAATTTCAGATTTGTATAGTTTGGTTGAGATCGTTAATTAATCTTCACACATTTTACCATAAAGAAATCTTATTTTAGGAGTTACACACTAGTGAATTTAAAGAGTTATAGAAGTACCAACAATTAACAATAGCAATGCTAGTTATAAAACTTTAATGAAATTTTAATTAATTTCAATGATAATCAATCTCTAAATGGTAGCTAGGTATTCACTGGAAGGAGAGCTATGCACCAATCCCCTCTAAGGATGCGTAGAGCCGGCCAGGCTTAGCACCAAATTGGACCACACCTCTCTTGTGTTGCGATCTTAAGCAACCACGGCAATTCCCGATTCCGCCTATACGACACTACCAGTTATGAAAAGCCGTGCTATCTAGAGCCGGGGGCAAGGAATACGCCACATCATAGACGGCACCTCAACCCCGGCCTCTCATGACAGCAGTCCTATAGAAGGAAAGCAGACTACCGGAAGAAACCTAACTTTAATCTATTCTCCGGTTAGCCATGAACAAGGATATATAGATCCAAGTTCGAACGGCACCCGGGGTGGAGACTCTTAGTAAGACCCAGACTTTTTTTTGCTCGTGCCTACTAGGCGGGCTCAAACCGTTCGGCAGAGCCCTCGAACTGCTCACCCAGAGCACCTGAGGTTGGGGCCTCGGACACCGTCACCATCCAACCGGCCTTCCGACCGGTCAGCGGCATCGTCGGCCTCGGTTGGCCTTGGCTATGTCCAACCGGGGCACCAGTCCGGTCAGCACAGCCTTCGACCGGGTTGCTGGGCCCTAGCCCCCCCCCCCCCCCACCACCACCACCACGACAAGGTGGTACCCTATTGGGGGGGGGGACCAAATTGGACCAGTTGATCAAGGGAACAAGATCCTTCTTACAAAATGGTCCACAAGAAGGAAGATAATGTTAGACTTAGCACCTAATGTCCAACCGCGCCTTCTCGTGGTGCAGACCGTTAGTACTTTGCAAAAGAGATACTCTCTTGTGGAAGGGACGGTAGGAGAGGGCTGCCAGATCAGTGTGGTACTGATCTGGACTATTATTACTTTTCCTTTTTTTATATCCTGCTGAGGAGTGGTCAACCACACAGGGTCCTGGTGCTAACAATATACACCAACCTAAATAGAATAATGGCTCTGAGATTGATTATACATCCTGGATTTACTGCACTGGTGGGCTTCTGTTGAGAGAAAATCTTCCGCTGTGTTTCTGTTTGTGGGTTGACAACCCCAAGTGAATAGATCCACAGGATACGTTTCATCAGTGAATAATCCTGATCAGAGGCCATTACAGGTATCTGAAGTCTTGCTTCACGGGCTTCTTTGTTTCAAACATCTCTCTTTGCTTTGGAGATAGAAATTGCTATATTTCCTATTTTAATCTGCCCGTCTTAAATCTTTATTTCACATATGACTCGTAAAGATCGACACAATAAATTTCTTTTTTTACTTTCAGGGGAGAGGAGAAAGAAGGGTCACAATGTTTGAGGTAGAAGAAAGCATTCTCGATGTGGAAAGCTTTTACGAAGGGTGTTCAAAAAGTTCTCGACATGTGTCGACAGATTTGCACACGTTCCTCCGACGATAACGAGCTACAACTTGTTTGAAAGTTTGTCTAAACCTCTAATTTCGTGTTAAAAATAAAGGCCGCATCATCATTTCTCTCTTCGCTGGCGGCGCGTAAAGTTCGGTCTGCGAAATCCGTAGGGCGGGGGGTGGCTCAGTCGGTAGCGCGCCAGGCTCGTAATCTGTAGTTTCCAGGTTCGAGTCCCAGCTGGGTCAGCTTTGAGATTTATCTCCGCAAAATTCCTCGCCTTGCCCACGGTCAGTAGGGGACACCGATGGGCTTAGAAAGGCCGCCGTCCGTCGGATGGGACGTTAAGCCGTGGCCCGTTAAGCCGTGGCCGCGGGAGAGCCATACCCTGTGAACGTTAAAGAACACGCTGGATGGCCTTGACGGCAGGCTACCATCTGTCTCCCAACAGCTGTTCCAGTGGGTCCCCTCCCCAACCTTCTCCGAGCCTTCGGGGTCCATGTGACCTGGCCATTTAGCCCATGCTGTGCAAAAAAGTACCACTCAGAGGTAAAACAACCCAACCCAAAGCCACATATGATGAGATGTGGGTTTTATTACTATGCAATGTCGAGAATGATCGTCAACTATATTTGGATTGCTGAAGATGAGCCGCGTTCCCAAATCCTCCGACAAGTGTTTCGCTCAAGGAAGAGGATGTTAACAATTTTTTTAAATTCTCAAAGAGTTGCAACAGTGGGCAGCTTACCTGAAAAAAGGACTACAAATGGCCAATACTACACCAACATTGCTGTGCCGAAAATGGTTAAGGAAACGAAGGAGCAGAGTCCAGAAACAGGCGTATCAAGAGTTCGTTTTCATGACAATGCCAGTGCTCACAAATCCCGGCAAGTTATGGCCTATATGGAACAGGAAGGTTGGGTTGTTTTACACCTCTGAGCGGCACTTTTTTTGCACACCATGGGCTAAATGGCCAGGCCACAAGGACCCCGAAGGCTCAGAGAAGGTTGGGGGAGGGAACCCACTGGAACAGCTGTTGGGAGACAGATGGTAGCCTCCCGTCAAGGCCATCCAGCGTGTTCTTTAACGTGCACAGGGTATGGCTCTTCCACACACGGGGCCACGGCTTAACGTCCCATCCGACGGACGGCAGCCTTTCCAAGCCCATCGGTGTCCCCTACTGACCGTGGGCAGGGCGGGGAATTTTGCGGAGATAAATCTCAACGCTGACCCAGCTGGGACTCGAACCTGGGAACTACAGATTACGAGCCTGGCGCGCTACCGACTGAGCCACCCCCTTCCCCAGAGCAGGAAGGAATCAAACATCTACCCTAACCTGCATATTCGCCAGATCTTCACCAGGCGAGTTTTGGTACTTTCCAAAATTTAAAACGGAACTTGCTGGGAAGACTTTTGCAAGGGTGCAAGACCTAAAAAAATTGTTGGTGTGTAAAGGGTGCAAACTGCGTTCATTCAGAGTTACTGAGTATTTCCCAACAGTGGTACCAAACTGTTGATGGTACCTCACTTTTAGGAGAAAGGTGGTACCACCAAGCATCCCATTAGCCTAGACGTCTGCATCTTTGCGTAGATGTTGGACGGGAGTAAAAGTTTTGTTGCGGTAAGTGCAATGGTTTTTGTTCTGCAGATGGATGTCAAGAAGTTGTTGAAAGCCCCTCGTACAAAATAAGATTTGTTAAACAACAATTTGGCCCTCGGATGCAACGTTAAACCATGTCCCGTGTGAACGTGAATGATACCCTGTGCATCTTAATGAACAAAGTGGATAGTTTAGATCAGATGATTTCATCTGTTTCCTGATGTTCCAGCGGATTTTCCATCCAGAAAGGTATTGTGACTTGACCTTTTAGACTATTGTTTCTTTTTCCTCTGAGCTGCACTTTTTTCACAGAATGGGCTCAATGGCCAGGTCACAAGGACCCCAAGGGCTCAGAGGTTGAACAGCTGTTAGTAGACAGATGGTAGACTCCCGTCAAAGTCATCCAGCGCGTTTCACAGAATGGGGGCTTTCTTTAACACGAGACCACGATTTAACGTCCCATTTGACGGATTGATGCTTTCCCAAGCTCATCGGTGTGCATTGTGCAAAAGAAAGGTTGGGTTGTTTTACCTCTGAGCGGCACTTTTTTGCACACCATGGGCTAAATGGCCAGGCCACAAGGACCCCGAAGGCTCAGAGAAGGTTGGGGGAGGGGACCCAATGGAACAGCTGTTGAGAGACAGATGGTAGCCTCCCGTCAAGGCCATCCAGCGTGTTCCTTAACGTGCACAGGGTATGGCTCTCTCACACACGGCGCCACGGCTTAACGTCCCATCCGACGGACGGCGGCCTTTCCAAGCCCATCGGTGTCCCCTACTGACCGTGAACAGGGCGGGGAATTTTGTGGAGATAATCTTAACGCTGACCCAGCTGGGACTCGAACCTGGGAACTACAGATTACGAGCCTGGCGCGCTACCGACTGAGCCACTCCCGCCCATCTCTAAGTAGTACATAACATAAGAGAAACTTTCAAAATAATTTTGGATTCTCATGTGCCGACTTTTCTTCATCAGTGAAGGTGCTAGTAATACAAAGAAGGGAGAGGGTAGCAAGTCACGAAAAGGAGCCGAAAAAATATAAAAGGGGACCGAGAGACTGGATTTCCATTCGAGTGTAACATTTCTACTTCGTTTTAACCCTTTCACGACTAAGGGAAACATTTTTCCCCATTTTAAAATTGGTGATTGTAGTATTTAATTATAACCTTATCTGCATTTTTTATACAGAATGTCAAAATAGAACGTATGCCGAACGCAATTACGTAAACGGGAACGTTTAGAAAACAAAAACAGAACTGTCAGGACGCATAATATATGTACTATGTGCAATGTCCATCTTTGCCTCACTACCAAAAGAAATTGCTTCGCAGAATATCATAATTAACACATCATTTTGTATAGTAATTTTATTTCATAATTTTGTATTATTTTAGTTAACATTTTGTTCTAATAAATCAGTAAATAAAAGACATTGCATAATAAGCCTAACTATAATTTGTGTTACCTTTATAGTCCATTGGGAAAAATATTCCCCATAAAATTCCAAAAAAACTACACATTTTTATATATTTTTCTTATGATTTTTATTTATTTTACGTCTAAACAAACTAAAATAAACAGTTACATACTAATATTTACTCTTAGAAACCTTATGGTCCTGAAAGGGTTAAGGGTTTTTAAAAAATATTTCCTTGAAAATTACGTGAAATCTGCAGGAGTTTAAGGAGGGTTGAGGTAGTTTGTGGTAGCCCATGACATGGGATACGTCAAAAGCTTTAATTTAAGATACGGCTCGTTAAAGTCTAACCCCGCGAAAATCCGCCTCCCCATTATATCAGAGGGGATAGCAGGGGCAAATTCGAAATAGTCTACGACCGTCATTATACGAGCTTTCATTTGACATCTAACTCGTAACTGTAGGCCCTCACGTTCGGAAGATATGGCAGAACGACTTTCACAATACGGTTTTTTTAGGGGGGAAGAAAGCACGTGGGGTCAAGTTTTCATAGGCTAAGACACTCCGAAGTCTACGGAAGTGTCTTAGTCTATGAAATAGGAATTAGCCTATGCATTAGCCTATGCAATAGGAAGATAGGTAAAAATCAAATTATCCATTTTCAGATTTAAATATTTTTCTTCCTGTCATTTCTTAGGCTATTTTTTTTCTCTTAAAACTATTAGAGATTATAGACATGTGGAAACTAATTAGAGACCACAGACACGTCTTTAAACTAATTAGAGACCATAGATACGTGGGGTCAATTTTTCCATAATCTAAGACATTTCCAAGTCAATTTTTCATAGGCTAAGCCACAAGCTTTCATTCGTATCTTTTATCCCCTTCACTCGCGTTTAGGGGATACAGGAGAACAATAATTTTTATATTTCACCCCCTTTTAGGGAGGAAGAAAGCTCGGGGCTCAATTTTTTATTGCCTACGACATCCCCCGCGTCAGAAGCTTTCATTCGACATATAGCTTGTTACTTTCGGACTTCGCCTTCTGGAGATATAGCTTAAGAATAGTTTTCACATTTGCCCTTTTTTAAGGGGTAAAAAAAGCACAGGGGTCAATTTTTTTACAGCGTATGACACTCCCCGTGTCACAAGTTTTCATTTGGCACATAAATCATTAAGTTTCTCCATCGCGTTCGAAGGACATGGTGGAACAACCTTTTCTCAAATCCACAAACCGACAAATGTCAAAGCCATAAAAGCAACAGGACGATAGGTAAAAAATCAAATTATCCATTTTCAGATTTAAGTATTTTTTCTTCCTATCGTTTCTTGCTCTGGGAATGGGTAAATTATTTTTAATTATCAAAATTAAATTTTAAATTGTTTAAATTAAAAAAATTTCGGTTCTTTTTTTTTTCAATTTTTAAAGACATTCTCTATTGTGTGAATGGAAAGCTATATTTATAAAATTTCGTACACATAAAACAAGTCTTTTGTAGAAAATATCACAGGAAGTAAATTTAAAATATTAAAAAAAATCCCCATCTCGTTTTTGAGAACTATTTATTTACTATTTAAAGAGTTCTAGAAGCTGAAACGTTTAAAAGCTGTGCCTCTGCCGAGTGGTTAGCGAGCTTGGCTAGTGATCAAAGGGATCCGAGTTCGAGCCCCTGGTAAAGCACTACATACGTGTGTGTGTGTGTTTTTCTGCTGAGGTCTCGCCATCCTCATAGACCTTCTGCTATGGGGTATAAACCGAGAGGTTCCTGTCAGACCTCTGTGGCAAGCAGCTGCTTGAAGGGGTTGTAGTTACAAGAATTTACCTCAAAGCGTATATCATAAAAAAATATAAAATAAATAATAAATACCCCCCTCAAGCAGCTGCTTGCCACAGAGGTCTGACAGGAGCCTGTCAGTTTAATATGCCAGAGTCTGAGAGGAGCTTGGCTAGTGATCAAAGGGATCCGAGTTCGAGCCCCTGGTAAAGCACTACATACGTGTGTGTGTGTGTTTGTTTTTCTGCTGAGGTCTCGCCATCCTCATAGACCTTCTGCTATGGGGTATAAACCGAGAGGTTCCTGTCAGACCTCTGTGGCAAGCAGCTGCTTGAAGGGGTTGTAGTTACAAGAATTTACCTCAAAGCGTATATCATAAAAAAATAAAAAAATAAATCATAAATACCCCCTCAAGCAGCTGCTTGCCACAGAGGTCTGACAGGAGCCTGTCAGTTTAATATGCCAGAGTCTGAGAGGATGGCAGGACCTCAGCAGAAAACAACACAAACATCCATGCCTTACCCGGGGCTCGAACCCAGGTCCCGTAGATCAGTGGCCAAGCGCGCTAACCACTCGGCCACGGGACGGCGTATATCATACATTTCGCTAAAATAAATGCAATTTTAGAAAACTATCAGGGAATATTCAGTCTTAGTTTACCGTCGATATCACATTTTAGAGGAAAAAATTCAGCCGGGAGGAATACGAACCCAAGACATCCTGATAACATATCAGGTACCCTTGACCACGGAGCTACCGGCCGCTGAGCAAGATCTCTATTTGATGATATAAACTTTCCCCCTGCAGTACACATTTTTCTATGTCTCATGAAGGTTAAGTTTTTTCTCCTCACAAAATGCCTCACAAAGCAGATGACAAGTATGCCACGAATATACAATTGGATAAATTGAAGAGTTGGGTTGGGTTGTTTTATCTCTGAGCGGCACTTTTTTTGCACACCATGGCCTAAATGGCCAGGTCACATGGACCCCGAAGGCTCAGAGAAGGTTGGGGGTAGGGGACCCACTGGAACAGCTGTTGAGAGACAGATTGTAGTCTCCCGTCAAGGCCATCCAGCGTGTTCTTTAACGTGCACAGGGTATGGCTCTCCCGCACACGGGGCCACGGCTTAACGTCCCATCCGACGGACGGCGGCCTTTCCAAGCCCATCGGTGTCCCCTACTGACCGTGGGCAAGGCGGGGAATTTTGCGGAGATAAATCTCAACGCTGACCCAGCTGGGACTCGAACCTGGGAACTACAGATTACGAGCCTGGCGCGCTACCGACTGAGCCACCCCCGCCCCATAAATTGAAGAACTCCAATGAAGTTTTCGTTCAATTATCAGGGAAATATTTACTCTTAGTTCACTATCGATATCTCATTTAAGAGGGGGGCGGGGGTGGTTCAGTCGGTAGCGCGCCAGGCTCGTAATCTGTAGTTCCCAGGTTCGAGTCCCAACTGGGTCAGCGTTGAGATTCATCTCCGTAAAATTCCCCGCCCTGCCCACTGTCAGTAGGGGACACCGATGGGCTTGGAAAGGCCGCCGTCCGTCGGATGGGACGTTAAGCCGTGGCCCCGTGTGCGGGAGAGACATACCCTGTGCACGTTAAAGAACACGCTGGATGGCCTTGATAGGAGGCTACCATCTGTCTCCCAACAGCTGTTCCAGTGGGTCCCCTCCCCCAACTTTCTCTGAGCCTTCGGGGTCCATGTGACCTGGCCATTTAGCCCATGGTGTGCAAAAAAGTGCCGCTCAGAGGTAAAACAACCCAACTCATTTAAGAGAAAAAAAAACAGCCTTGAGTCAGGTGGGATACGAACCGACGATGGATGAAAATATTTTTTTTCCTTTTAATAATATCGACGGTTAACTAAAAATGACTATTTCCCTGACAGTTGAACAAAAATATCGATGGATTTCTTCAATTTTAAATTTTAAAAGTTGGAGTAATTTTTTTTAGTTTGAATCATTTTTGAAACAGTGTTTAGGACGAGGGTAACAGTATATCTGGTGTCGAATATTTCAGCTTCAATAACTCTTTAAATATCAAACGAAATTATTTAAATCAGAATTTAAATCAATTTGTTTGAGATCTGTAATTTATCTCTTGCAACAATTTCCTGTAAAAAGCTTATTTTTAAAGTTATGTAACTTTAAAATATAGTTCTCCAATGGATATTTGCAACTAGTTTTTGATGGCTTCTAAGAATTGAAAAGGATATTTTATTTTATATTTAAATAACAAAATGTTACTCTTCAATACTTGTCCCCTTTTTCCACGTTAGGCACCTAAAGAAGTGCCTAACGTGCTTTATGGAAATCTGACCCTGGTTTTTGCTATTTTGCCTCTTAGCAGCACACAATGGACTAAATAGTTAGTCACAAGGACCCAGAGAAGGGTTGGGTTGTTTTACCTCTGAGCGGCACTTTTTTGCACACCATGGGCTAAATGGCCAGGTCACGTGGACCCCGAAGGCTCAGAGAAGGTTGGGGGAGGGGACCCACTGGAACAGCTGTTGGGAGACAGATGGTAGCCTCCCGTCAAGGCCATCCAGCGTGTTCTTTAACGTGTACAGGGTATGGCTCTCCCGCACACGAGGCCACGGCTTAACGTCCCATCCGACGGACGGCGGCCTTTCCAAGCCCATCGGTGTCCCCTACTTACCGTGGGCAGGGCGGGGAATTTTGCGGAGATAAATCTCAACGCTGACCCAGCTGGGACTCGAACCTGGGAATTACAGATTACGAGCCTGGCGCGCTACCGACTGAGCCACCCCCGCCCCACCCAGAGAAGGTTAGGGGGAAGGGACCCCACTAGACAGACAGCTGTTAGAAGACTGGGGGTCATACTGTTAGAACTGTTAGGCCTCTCAGAAACCTATACACGGAGACGAGCTTTACATCCCATCCGACGGATGACAAATCTTTCCAAGCGCATCGGTGTTCTCTTTCTGCCCTAGGGCAGGGAGGTGGATTAGCGGAGATTAATCGTAATCTTGGTTGGGTTGTTTTACCTCTGAGCGGCACTTTTTGCACACCATGGGCTGAATGTCCAGGTCACATGGACCCCGAAGGCTCAGAGAAGGTTGGGGGGAAGGGACCCACCGGAACAGCTGTTGGGAGACAGATGGTAGTCTCCCGTCAAGGCCATCCAGCGTGTTCTTTAACGTGCACAGGGTATGGCTCTCCCGCACACGGGGCCACAGCTTACCGTCCCATCCGACGGACGGCGGTCTTTCCAAGCCCATCGGTGTCCCCTACTGACCGTGGGCAGGGCGGGGAATTTTACGGAGATAAATCTCAACGCTGACCCAGCTGGGACTCGAACCTGGGAACTACAGATTACGAGCCTGGCGCGCTACCGACTGAGCCACCCCCGCAATCTTGGTACAGGTGGGACTCGGACTTCTTAAATACAAATTAGAGGAGCCTGGCGCGCTGCCTGATGAGCGAACCTCTCCTCTCCCCCCCCCCAAGGGAAAAGACGAATTTTTTTAGACTAAATATATTGAAATCATTTAAATTTTTAAACATTGATATTTTGAAAGAAGATATCAAGGATTTTTTTAAAATAAATCTATTAAAAATTTGAACCGAAAGTGAAATTTTCGATTTTTAAGTGAGTCTCTTAATTCATTTTCATGAATTTTGAGATTAGAGACTTGTTGAATCAAGACAGAGTTCAATCGAAGACAGAAAGGACGTTAGGCACTCTGACTTCGATTGAAAAAAAAAATTACAAAAACATTAAACCTGAAACCCATAAATAATTTTCAGCGAAAACACTACGAAAATCTCGATCCTCAGATTAAAATTTTGAGGAAGAAACCTAAAATAATTTTAATCCCGAAACGTAACTAAAATTTTATCCCTCCCCCCCCCCCCAAAAAAAAACTATTGAAATATTGAGTACTAAAATTATGAGCGTAGAACTTACTAAGAATTTGAGTAGAAACCTACGAAAATTTTACCACCAAAACCTATTGAAATGCTGAACCAAAAACTTATAGAAAAGATAAACCGTGATAAAGATTTCAGCGCTTATTTTCAAAGCATCCGAAATCCTCACAACTTAATAAAATTGCAGATGTTCCACTCCGGATGCGCCCCTCAGCAGCTGGATGTCGACTGCCTCCCCACCCTCCAGTGGCGCACAGATGATCAAGAGACGCAAAAGACTTACCACTTTCGAGACTGACAGGAGGAGCTCAAGGTGCAACTGGTCCACCGGCGCAACTGGCCTCGTACATATGCGCGCGAAGCAGAAGGTTCACCAGCCGCTGCGGCCGCGCTTCCCGTCCACCCACGCAGCCCCACGCACGCAGGTGTGGGCTGCGCGGAGACTAGAGCTTTTCGGCAAAATCTAGTGGCTTTCCATCTTTGGCGTCTCATCTCTTCTGTCGTTATTGCCCACAGAATATGCTGCAAGTGCTGGAATCCATCTAGCGACTCGGTTCGTTGGAATATTCGTCATCCGTGAAAGTAGGGTTGGTTGTTTTACCTGTGAGACGCATTTTTCTGCACACAAGGGGCGAAATGTTCCATATCACATGATTCTCAAAGGCTCAGAACTGGGAAAAGGTTGCTTGGGATTGTTTTACCTCTGAGCGATACTTTTGCTTAAATAATGAGCTAAATGGCCAAGCCACAAGGGCTGCAAAGGCTTAGAGAAGTTTTGGAAAGGAAGCCTACTATACAGCTCTTTGAAACTTACAGCTTCCATCCAGTGTGTTCTTTAATTTGTACAGGGTATGGCTCTCCTGCACACGGACCACTACTTAACGTCCTGTCAGACGGACGGCAGCCTTTCGAAGCCCATCTGCGTTCCCTTTTTCACAGAGGGCAGGGTGAAGGTTAGCGGAGATAAATCTCAAAGTTGGCACATTTGGGACTCGAACCTGGGAGTTGCAGAGTGCGAGCCTGGCGCGCTATCTACGGAGCCAATCTCCCGCCCCACTGGGTGAAGTATGAGGATGATTCATGGGTGATGAATGAGGGTCCACTGAGTGAAGAATGAGAATCCGCCGAAGAATGAGAATTCGTGAACGAGGATCCGCTGGATGAAGAATGAGGATCTACTGGCCAGCTGTTTGGACCGGAGACTGAAAATTTCTCGATAAGACAAAACAGCCTTTTGTACAATATAATGTGCATAAGACTCTCCTGAAGGGGATGCCGCGGCTTAACTTTTCATCCGACGGATGGCGGACTTTACTACTATTCCTTAGGCGACCATTTCTCTCGGAAGGTAGAAATTAGCGGAGTAATATCTCAACGCAGGCACAATGAATACTCGAACTTGGAAACATCAGATTATCAGCCTGGCGTGAAAACTAAGATACCTAAGGAGTACTTGCAAGAAAATAAGTAAAATTCCACTATAAATCCGCTTAATTGTTTTTCTTTTTATGGGTTGGGTTGTTTTACCTCTGAGCGGCACTTTTTTGCACACCATGGGCTAAATGGCCACGTCACATGGACCCCGTAGGCTCAGAGAAGGTTGGGGGAGGGGACCCACTGGAACAGCTGTTCGGAGACAGATGGTAGCCCCCCCGTCAAGGATATCCAGCGTGTTCTTTAACGTGCACAGGGTATGGCTCTCCCACACACGGGGCCACGGCTTAACGTCCCATCCGACGGACGTCGGCCTTTCCAAGCCCATTGGTGTCCCCTACTGACCGTGGGCAGGGCGGGGAATTTTGCGGAGATAAATCTCAACGCTGACCCAGCTGGGACTCGAACTTGGGAACTACAGATTACGAGCCTGGCGCGCTACCGACTGAGCCACCCCCGCCCCCTTTTTTTATGGAAAGTTACTTGTATTTCTATGTACTCAAAACAATATATATAGGTTTGCTAAAAAAAAAGACCTAAAAATTTTTTTAAAATTCATATCTGTATTGAAATACAGGAGTAAAAAATTGATTTTATTTTGTCAAAAAAAAAATACTTTGATAAGTTTAAGTCAAAACATTTGCAATATGTGGACATGGGCAGCTAACACCATCAGTAGTCGTTGTTCGAATTGAAAAAAGTTTAACGGAGTGAAGTTTAACCCTTTCAGGACCATAAGGTTTCTAATAGTAAATATTAGTATGTAACTGTTTATTTTAGTTTGTTTAGACGTAAAATAAATAAAAATCATAAGAAAAATACATAATAATGTGTAGTTTTTTTTGGAATTTTATGGGGAATATTTTTCCCAATGGACTATAAAGGTAACACAAATTATAGTTAGGCTTATTATGCAATGTCTTTTATTTGTTGGTTTATTAGAACAAAATGTTAACTAAAATAATACAAAATTGTGAAATAAAATTACTATACAAAATGATGTGCTAATTATGATATTCTGCGAAGCAATTTCTTTTGGTAGTGAGGCAAAGATGGACATTGCACATAGTATTATTATATATATAGTATATTATGCGTCCTGACAGTTCTGTTTTTGTTTTCTAAACGTTCCCGTTTACGTAATTGCGTTCGGCATACGTTCTATTTTGGCATTCTGTATAAAAATGCAGATAAGGTTATAATTGAATACGACAATCACCAATTTTAAAATGGGAAAAATGTTTCCCTTAGTCGTGAAAGGGTTAACGAAGAGATCCATTACCCTAGCCTCAGTTTCTTGACTAATGCTGATAGGCCAAGTGTTACGTACACTTTTGGAATGTCTTGTTTCAGTTGGTCAAGAGTTCTAAATCATTCTCCATAGTTTTTACGGAATTTTTATGTATTCAAAGGAAAAGATATATAAGGAATATCTCCCCCCCCCCCCCCCAAAACCGTAGGAAAGGGTGAGGCTCAGTCGGTAGCGCGTCAGGCTCGTAATCTGCATTTACCAGTTTCGAGTTAAGATTTATCTCCGCGAAATTCCCCACCCTGCTCTTGATCAATCGGGGATACCGATAGGCTTGGAAAGGCCGCCGTCCATCGGATGGGGCTTTAAGTCGTGGGCCATGTGCGGGAGAGCCATACTCTGTGCACGTTAAAGAACAATGCTGGATGGCATTGACAGGAGGCTACCATCTGTCTCCTAACAGCTGTCCCCTCCCCCCCCCCCACCCTGAAAATTTATCTGAGCCCTCGGGGTCCTTGTGACCTGGCAATTTAGCCCCACTGTGTTCAAAACACTGCCGCTCAGACGTAAAGCAATCTAACCCTCTCCCCCCTTAAAAACTCATACAATTAAAAATTCATATTTTACTGAAATCAAATGAAATGTTCCCGAAAATTCTAGCTACCGTTCGCCAACTGTACACGTATCTGCATTGTTGAAATTTCTTGCGAGATCTTTTATTAAGCGAGATCTTTTATTAAGCAAGTCTCTTTTATCCAACTTCCGTCACAGTTAAGCAAGTGTGGTTTGTTACGTGTAGATGAGTTGTTTCTGGAAAAGGCACTTTTTAATATTAATTCTTTATTTTCTTTGCATTTACATATGCAGAGTTGATCATAGATCATCTCTCAGAGTTGAAGGTAAGAACAAATGCTACATGCATACTCCTTACAAAATAGCACAGACAGTTAATAGAGAAAATAGAAAAAACATTTAGAGTAACAATGTTAATAAAATCCCCGCGAAGCCTGTTGTAGCTTATCCGCAGGAAACGTAAATACATGCAGTTGTAAATAGTTGTTATATATCGGTTACATATTGGCATTGATACATAAGAAGTCCTGATTTATATATATATATAAGGTATATATTGTTACGAATTTAAATGGAAGAGCACTGAGCGTGAGTTCAAGCAAATATATGTCAATGATAATTACAAAACAATGCAATCTATTACAAAAGTATGGATGAAATTATTTATACAAACTAAGTCAACCGGCACGAAAATCTATCTCAATAAAAAGATAAACTTTCTGAAAAATCCATTTCTTATTTCTATTCACACCCAAATCACAAAGGGGTGGGGGTGGCTCAGTCGGTAGCGTGCCAGGCTCGTAATCTGTAGTTCCCAGGTTCGAGTCCCAGCTGGGTCAGCGTTGAGATTTATCTCCGTAAAATTCCACGCCCTGTCCACGGTCAGTAAGAGACACCGATGGGCTTGGAAAGGCCGCCGTCCGTCGGATGGGACGTTAAGCCGTGGCCCCGTGTACGGGAGAGCCATACCCTGTGCGCGTTAAAGAACACGCTGGATGGCCTTGACGGGAGGCTACCATCTGTCTCCCAACAGCTGTTCCAGTGGGTCCCCTCCCCCAACCTTATCTAAAGTCCTCGAGGGGTCCTTGTGGCACTGCCATTTAGCCCATTGTGTGCAAAAAAAGTGCCGCTCAGAGGTAAAACAACCCAAATCACAAAACAAATCTAATATCATTCGATGAACATTAAAATCATGTTTATAAACAAATATGCAATCTGTCGAGATTAACTTTATAAAAAAAAATAAATACCCCCTCAAGCAGCTGCTTGCCACAGAGGTCTGACAGGAGCCTGTCAGTTTATATGCCAGAGTAGAAGGTCTGAGACGATGGCAGGACCTCAGCAGAAAAACAACACGAACATCCATGCCTTACCCGGGACTCGAACCCAGGCCCGTAAATCAGTAGCCAAGCGCGCTAACCACTCGGCCACGGGACGGCGATTAACCTTACCAATTCTTATAAACAAACTAAATACTATCGCACATCAAGTAATAATCTCTTCCTACAACAGAAAAGTTAAGACTAGCTCTGTCTATTCGACTAACGTTTACCTCTTCATTTTTTAATGTCAAATGTCCCTTGTATAACTTTCACTTCAGGCGTAAACCATTCTTGTTTTCCTTGTTAATTCACTAGTAAGATTTACACTAATAAACTAATTAATCTCCCGCGCACTCATCACATAAAATACTTCTTCTTTTTAACCACTTTATCGTGTACAGACTGAGACCAACCATGTCTCCTTTCACATATCAACAACTCCAACATTACAATTCTAATCCCATGGCCGAATGGTTAGCGCGCTTGGCTGCTGATCGAAGGGACCTGGGTTCGAGCCCCGGGTAAGGCATGGCTGTTTTTCTGCTGAGGTTCTGCCATCCTCTCAGATCTTCTACTGTGGCATATAAACTGACAAGGCTCCTGTCAGACCTCTGTTAAAAATAATTGAGGGGGTATAAATTTATAAAAATAAATACCCCCTCAAGCAGCTGTTTGAGTGGGTATTTATTTTTTTTATTCTTCATTCCAATTCGTTGGTTACGTAATTCTCATGCAGAAGCATGCGAGCGTTCATGACACGTTTATCATAAATTCATTGTAGCACGTTCATCTGTCGTAACAATATATATAAAAATAGATATATTGTTACGACAATATATATATATACAAATGCTAATTAATATTAAGTAAGGAAAAAGACACTTTTATACTCTTACCCTTTTAAACGCCAATTTTTGGTCTCAGAGTTAGGTTTTGATAGTCTAATAATGATTAACGGTTCTGTAGGCAAACAGTTAAAAATATGTGGAACTGTATAGTTTTCGAAGCGTGTACCGTAGTTATTGCTAAAATTTGGGATCTGGTAGTAGTAATTGCTAGGTTGCCCAAGATATCCACCAAAAAAAATAGCAATTTCACGTATTTCGATCTGGCGAATATTGTTAACTGGATAATCTACACTAAAAAGATCAGGAACAAAATATCGCTTTGGCTCATTCCTACTTCTTTAGTCATTAGAAACAAAATATCGCTTCGGCTCATGCCTTCTTCTTTAGTCATTAGAAACAAAATAGCGCTTTGGCTCATGCCTACTTCTTTAGTCATTAGAAACAAAATATCGCTTTGGCTCATGCCTACTTCTTTAGTCATTAGAAACAAAATATCGCTTTGGCTCATGCCTACTTCTTTAGTCATTAGAAACAAAATATCGCTTCGGCTCATGCCTACTTCTTTAGTCATTAGAAACAAAATATCGCTTTGGCTCATGCCTACTTCTTTAGTCATTAGAAACAAAATATCGCTTCGGCTCATGCCTACTTCTTTAGTCATTAGAAACAAAATATCGCTTCGGCTCATGCCTACTTCTTTAGTCATTAGAAACAAAATATCGCTTTGGCTCATGCCTACTTCTTTAGTCATTAGAAACAAAATATCGCTTTGGCTCATGCCTACTTCTTTAGTCATTAGAAACAAAATATCGCTTCGGCTCATGCCTACTTCTTTAGTCATTAGAAACAAAATATCGCTTCGGCTCATGCCTACTTCTTTAGTCATTAGAAACAAAATATCGCTTCGGCTCATGCCTACTTCTTTAGTCATTAGAAACAAAATATCGCTTTGGCTCATGCCTACTTCTTTAGTCATTAGAAACAAAATATCGCTTCGGCTCATGCCTACTTCTTTAGTCATTAGAAACAAAATATCGCTTCGGCTCATGCCTACTTCTTTAGTCATTAGAAACAAAATATCGCTTCGGCTCATGCCTACTTCTTTAGTCATTAGAAACAAAATATCGCTTTGGCTCATGCCTACTTCTTTAGTCATTAGAAACAAAATATCGCTTTGGCTCATGCCTACTTCTTTAGTCATTAGAAACAAAATATCGCTTTGGCTCATGCCTACTTCTTTAGTCATTAGAAACAATATCGCTTCGGCTCATGCCTACTTCTTTAGTCATTAGAAACAAAATATCGCTTCGGCTCATTCCTACTTCTTTAGTCATTAGAAACAAAATATCGCTTCGGCTCATACCTACTTCTTTAGTCATTAGAAACAAAATATCGCTTCGGCTCATGCCTACTTCTTTAGTCATTAGAAACAAAATATCGCTTCGGCTCATGCCTACTTCTTTAGTCATTAGAAACAAAATATCGCTTTGGCTCATGCCTACTTCTTTAGTCATTAGAAACAAAATATCGCTTTGGCTCATGCCTACTTCTTTAGTCATTAGAAACAAAATATCGCTTTGGCTCATGCCTACTTCTTTAGTCATTAGAAACAAAATATCGCTTTGGCTCATGCCTACTTCTTTAGTCATTAGAAACAAAATATCGCTTCGGCTCATGCCTACTTCTTTAGTCATTAGAAACAAAATATCGCTTTGGCTCATTCCTACTTCTTTAGTCATTAGAAACAAAATATCGCTTTGGCTCATACCTACTTCTTTAGTCATTAGAAACAAAATATCGCTTCGGCTCATGCCTACTTCTTTAGTCATTAGAAACAAAATATTGCTTCGGCTCATGCCCGACTCATTAGTCATTAGAAACGAAATGTTAATGTTCAGATGAAAGGACTGTAAACTCTGAATTCATTGGCACAAATCATTTACCCCATTTTATAGCAAGAGTAGTGGCAGTTTTACGGGTGAGAGAGCTTGAATCTAAAAGAATTAAGTGGAGGGAGGTCAAGAAAGGAAATATATAAGAATGCCACTCCGATATATCTTTTTCAGAAGTTATTCCCGCAAAATATCGCCAGGTTCGAGTCCCAGCTGGGTCAGCGTTGAGATTTATCTCCACAAAATTCCCCGTCCTGCCCACGGTCAGTAGGGGACACCGATGGGCTTGGAAAGGCCGCCGTCCGTCGGATAGGACGTTAAGCCGTGGCCCGTGTGCGGGAGAGCCATACCCTGTGCACGTTAAAGAACACGCTGGATGGCCTTGACGGGAGGCTACCATCTGTCTCCCAACAGCTGTTCCAGTGGGTCCCCTCCCCCAACCTTCTCTGAGCCTTCGGGATCCATGTGACCTGGCCATTTCGCCCATGGTGTACAAAAAAGTGCCGCTCAGAGGTAAAACAACCCAACACAACCCAATCCGCAAAATATTCCAATATATATATATATATTTTTCATTCCATTGTTTTTTCAGATAAAGATTATTGCTAATTTGTGTAATATTGTATGCAGGTTGGTTTGGACTGTTTTACTGCTGAGTAGCTTTTTTTTTTACACACAATGGACTGAATTGTCAGGTGACAAAGAGACCAAGGATTCTGAGAACGATGGTGAAGAGAATTCACTGAACAACTCTAGGAGACAGACGAAAGCCTCCTTCCAAGGTCATCCAGCGTGTTCTTTAAAATATCCAGGATTATTGCTCTCTTGCACATGGAACCACGGCTTAATGCCACATCTGACGGACGGTGGCCTTTCAGTCCAACAGTGTCCCCTTTCTCACAAATGGCAGAGTGGAAGTTATCAAAGATGAATCTCAACATTGGTCGATTTGGGACTACCATTCTGGGCACTACAGATTAAGAGCTTGATGATTCATCAATTCTTATCTTTCTTCAATTTCTTTAGTCTAATGACTAAAGAAGTAGGCATGAGCCAAAACGATGTATTGTTTCTAATGAATAAAGAAGTAAATATGAGCCAAAGTGATATTTTGATCCATTCTGGGAACTACACATTGAGAGCTCGATGCGTTACTGACTGAGACAACCCTAGCACTAAATGAGCATGAGTTAACTAGCCCACCCCCTCTAATTATTAAAGTTCTGCAAGTGGGCAGTATGCCTTCCTTCCCACCTACCTGGATCCATTCTTTGCGTGAAGCTTAATTTATTAAAATATTATAATGAAACATTTATTATACATATGTCATTTTTATTAAAAGAGAAGAGAGTGCTCACCTACACAAAGGATGGCGATAACCTAGAAGCTCAATTGGGCTTCTCTACGTTTCTCATGCAGCATGCAAGCACATACACAGGGAAATGCCAGCTGATGTTTTATGCATTGCACAATTCTAGTGAGATACGCGTAGTAGACCAGTTATGGGCTAATACATAATACTTTTAAATACATCATTACTGTTTCAGTGTGGGGCGGGGGTGGCTCAGTCGGTAGCGCGTCAGGCTCGTAATCTGTAGTTCCCAGGTTCGAGTCCCAGCTGGGTCAGCGTTGAGATTTATCTCCGCAAAATTCCCCGCCCTGCCCACTGTCAGTACGGGACACCGATGGGCTTGGAAAAGCCGCCGTCCGTCGGATGGGACGTTAAGCCGTGGCCTCGTGTGCGGGAGAGCCATACCCTGTGCACGTTAAAGAACACGCTGGATGGCATTGGACGGGAGGCTACCATCTGTCTCCCAACAGCTGTTCCAGTGGGTCCCCTCCCCCAACCTTCTCTGAGCCTTCAGGGTCCATGTGACCTGGCCATTTAGCCCAGTGTGCAAAAAAAGTGCCGCTCAGAGGTAAAACAACCCAACCCACAACCCACTGTTTCAGTCTTAATTGCGCATCCGATAAATTTAATTAATTTATGTTTTTTAAATCACGTTCAGTAGAATTTAATATTTACATATCCTTTAAAAATAAGGGTTGGGTTGTTTTACCTCTGAGCGGCACTTTTTTGCACACCATGGGCTAAATGGCCAGGTCACATGGACCCCGAAGGCTCAGAGAAGGTTGGGGGAGGGGACCCACTGGAACAGCTGTTGGGAGACAGATGGTAGCCTCCCGTCAAGGCCATCCAGCGTGTTCTTTAACGTGCACAGGGTATGGCTCTCCCGTACACGGGGCCAGGCTTAACGTCCCATCCGACGGACGGCGGCCTTTCCAAGCCCATCGGATTAAAAATAAGGTATTCGGGTGTTATTTTTTTTTTTATTTTTTTTTTTTCAGTTTGAATTCACTGAAATTTTGAATTCAATATATCTTAAAGCTTTGTAGGATAGATATCAAGGTAAAACATACAACGATTATTTCCGTACTTATAAAACGCATTATTTTAATTTTTTTGCCTTGTGTGTCAAAAGGCTTGGAATGGATGCTGATTTCGCTTACATTACATTTTCGTTATTAACTCTGCCGTTTTGCAATGTCTAACGATATCCATGTGATAATAACACAATGACGATAATAATATGCTTTAGATGATTTGATATTTTAAAATACGCATTCATTTTTTAATTTTAATACATAAAAATTGGTGAGTTCTGAATCTATTATTTAAATCAAATATATATTATATATACATGCATTTTTTGAAAGAAAGACAATTGGAATAGTTTAATATCGAACAGAAGTAGAATATCACCTAATTTCCTTTTCACAGTTCTGTTTTACCTAAGTGCTTTGAAACAATCTAAACATTCCTTTAGAATCAACTATAATCGTCTTGATTAATACTTTCAAATAATTCTTCAATTCTATCCTGAAATATTAACACCCAAAGAATTAAAAGAATGGGAAAAATAAGTGAAAAAATATATCTGCATGACATGAAAGATATATTCCTTTAATTAGAATTATTCGTTTAATTATCAGATTAGTTTTGGGTTGTTTTACCTCTGAAGCCCATGGTGTGCTAAAAAGGCTCAGAGAAGGTTGGGGGAGTGGACCCACTGGAACAGCTGTTGGGAGACAGATGGTAGCCTCCCGTCAAGGCCATCCAGCGTGTTCTTTAACGTTGGGTTGTTTTACCTCTGAGCGGCACTTTTTTGCACACCATGGGCTAAATGGTCAGGTCACAAGGACCCCGAAGGTTCAGAGAAGGTTGGGGGAGTGGACCCACTGGAACAGCTGTTGGGAGACAGATGGTAGCCTCCCGTGAAGGCCATCCAGCGTTTCTTTAACGTGCATCTCCCGCACACGGGGCCACGGCTTAACGTCCCATCCGACGGATGGCGGCCTTTCTCAAGCCCATCGGTGTCCCCTACTGACCGTGGGCAGGGCGGGGAATTTTGCGGAGATAAATCTCAACGCTGACCCAGCTGGGACTCGAACCTGGGAACTACAGATTACGAGCCTGGCGCGCTACCGACTGAGCCACCCCCGCCCCTTATCAGATTAAGATTCCTTATACTATAATCGTTTGGAATTTGTTTTTTGTTTTTTTGCTTGGGGACTATATAGTAAAGAGAGAAGAGAATATCTATTTATTCACAATAAGAACAATAAAAAAACTTTTTGGTTTCTTTTTGAAATTGGAAAAACTTGTTGGGAAACTTTTATTTAAAAAAAACTAATTTAACATAAATCTAATCATTATCAAAGAGAATTTATTTTTCCAAAAGTAGTGTCATAATGAAGGCAGTCTTCGTCGGAAGATTCGCATTTAATACCAAGCAATCGCAGATTAATGAAAAGATCTAGAAAAAAAATAAAAGGGGGAGAGGGGACGGATGCTAAGAGACTGGATTTCCATTGCAGTATAACATTTCCCCCTCCATTTTAGAGATCTTTAAAAATGTTCTTGAAAAATGCATGAAATATCATCCTCCTCAAGAAGCCATAAGCTATGAAGTCCAAACTGATCGTTTAATTACATAACATTACATACATAATTTTAACAATTTTTTGTTTCTATTGCCCCTACTGGCATTCTCAAGGGAAGTGGGCATGCCCCCCCCCCCCTACCTAACAAGATTCGATCCTGCTCCTGCGAAGTATCATGGTCATTTTTGTTTTGAGCATAGTGGAATACGAATACTTTCTTATAATTAATACATTTAATCTGAGTTTTGAATATATGTTGATTTCTCCTCTTCTGATTTCCTTTCAAACTCTGGTACGGTAGGGGCGGGAGTGGCTCAGTCGGTAGCGCGCCAGGCTCGCAATCTGTAGTTCCCAGGTTTGAGTCCCAGCTGCGTCAGGGTTGAGATTTATCTCCGCAAAATTTCCCGCCCTGCCCACGCTCAGTAGGGGACACCGATGGGCTTGGAAAGGCCGCCGTCCGTCGGATGGGACGTTAAGCCGTGGCCCCGTGTGCGGGAGAGATAACCTGTGCACGTTAAAGAACACGCTGGATGGCCTTGACGGGAGGCTACCATCTGTCTCCCAACAGCTGTTCCAGTGGGTCCCCTCCCCCAACCTTCTCCGAGCCTTCGGGGTCCATGTGACCTGGCCATTTTGCCCATGGTGTGCAAAAAAGTGCCGCTCAGAGGTAAAACAACCCACAACTCTAGTACGGTATTCGATGAAATTTTCAGTCGAAGTCGCTGTTGCTCATAGAGGGAATATTTTTTTCCTGCTTTACGCATTGCACTACTATCATTCGAAACATTCCTTCAACAGACCGATAGTGAAAACAAAATGACATATTTGGAATAATTTGGAATGAAATTCGGCGCTATTAAATTAAAACAAAATTCTTCCCACTTGATACACTGGAAAATTAAAAAATAAAATTTGAAAATATAGGTTTAATTACTTGATTGTTTACGAACCACCTGTATTCAAATTCAGCGTTAACAACTAAAACACCTCGACGATGTTTCAAAAAACGACTAATTGCAATAAATGTGAAAGAGTATATACGTATATATTACGAACTAGGAATACGACGTTCTCTCCCATTGGGGATGAGGGAACAAATTGTTGCTGCCAATTTAAACCCCTTGATCATCACACTCCACCACCAAAATATCAAATTTCTAGTCCAAGTACATCGTTTGCAATATTCGTTAAAAATTTTCCCCGTTAAAGGGTGCAATTAAAACTTTTGGGAGATTCGAAAAGTGTGAATCGCAAAAATTCATTAATACCCATTCAACCAAAGAAGAATTTTTCATTTATCTCTAAATATAAGGGGCGGGGGTGGCTCAGTCGGTAGCGCGCCAGGCTCGTAATCTGTAGTTGCCAGGTTCGAGTCCCAGCTGCGTCAGCGTTGAGATTTATCTCCGCAGAAATTCCCCGCCCTGCCCACGGTCAGTAGGGGACACCGATGGGCTTGGAAAGGCCGCCGTCCGTCGGATGGGACGTTAAGCCGTGGCCCCGTGTGTGGGAGAGCCATACCCTGTGCACGTTAAAGAACACGCTGGATGGCCTTGACGGGATGCTACCATCTGTCTCCCAACAGCTGTTCCAGTGGGTCCCCTCCCCCAACCTTCTCTGAGCCTTCGGGGTCCATGTGACCTGGCCATTTAGCCCATGGTGTGCAAAAAAATGCTGCTCAGAGGTAAAACAACCCAACCCAACTCTAAATACAAATAGTTATCTCTTGAAATGAAATATTTCAGTTTTCCCACCCACCCCCAGGTGACGAGGGGGGGGGGGGAATCATTGCTATCCCAAACTTCGTGACCTTCTCATTTCACCACCAAAATTCCACATTTGTACTCTTAACTACATCGTTTGTTATATTCGTTAAAAATTTTGCTATTTTCAAACTTTTCACCGTTAGAGGGCACAATTATAGCTTTCGAAAGATTCGGAAAGTGCGAATCCTAATATTTCATCAATACCTATCCAACGTTTTATCTCTAAAAGCAAAGAAGTTGAATGTCTACACACAGACGACAAAATGAGAGCATTGTTTTTTTTTCCTGAGAACGAGTAATGTTATTTTATTTTGTTACCAAAAGTGAGTTGTGCAACTCTTAGGCACAGCCGCAATTTGCAACTGCAATGCGACGACGATTGCAATTGCTTCTTTAAAATGCATTCTAAAAACATTCATGGAACATTTTAAGCACCTTTAGGTACATTCATAAACCTTTAGAAACTTTCATAAACCTTTAGAATCTTTCATAAACCTTTAGAATTCTAAGAACCTTTAGACACATTCATAAACCTTTAGAACCTTTCATAAACCTTTAGAATTCTAAGAACCTTTAGGCACATTCATAAAATGCACCTTAAAGGAGAATCATCATCGCATTGCTGTTGCAATTTGCGGCGATTTTATGGCAACAACATGCATTGATAATAGCCGCTAATAAAAAAGCATTACTGAAAAAAATAATACTAAAGGTGTATAAACTAGCAGGTCCTGGCCTGACCTTTGTGACAAGCAGCTGCTTGAGGGGTTTATTTATTTATTTTTATAAATCAAAACAGATATACAGAAATGCATGCCCCAAACCTTTTTCTAATTCTTCTTGTTATAGAATACGACCAACTTTAAAATAAGCAGAATTATTTGAAGAAAAAAATTATAATTTTAATTACATTTCTGTAAAGAAATATCAGAAGTAATATCCGTAAAAACCGATAATTCTTGAGTAACATCATTAGAAAAGCTAAGGGCAATTCATTACTGGAGAGATAATTCTTTAAAAAAAAAACCTCTCTTTAGTTTTCGATTATATTAATTTTAATCACTCATTGCTAATTAAAAGGTTTAAATCGTAGCAAAAAAATTGTTTACTTTTACCTATTTTTTTTTTGTCACAACTATAAGCAAAAAATTAGAAAATTTAATTTCGACTAAACAGAGAACGCCTAAGCCCGAAGCCATCTGTGCTATTTAAAGCTGAAACACGACCGAGCCGGAACTCGCCGTTACTCCTTATGCCGAAGCCTATAATTAGTATTTGGGCATTATTTTATTGCGGTAAAGAATATTAAAATATGACCACGCAGTAAGTTAAGTAGTTTTTTTTATGGATGATTTAAATAATAATCAAACCACAAATTAAGTGCGTGTGTCTGTGGAGATTAAACAGTCATTTGTCTCTAGTTACACAAGCTCTTAAAGCACCTGAGTACATATCTAATATTATTGCAAAACACATAGTTCTTTTAATTTATTATAAAAAATATTCGAAACAATTGAAGCAGAATGATGCTACAACATTATCAATTACGTTCTTGGAAATAATTCTGTGGCCATATTTTAACATGAAGACAAAAAAATCATATATCGCAGCCCGGAGGATGCCAAATTTGCATGAAAATCAGTAATCTATATCAGAAATATTCATCATCCTCAACCTCAAGCAGCCATGGGCTACGGATGTTCACCAGGTTGTGCAAATTAGTTCTCCGAACACATCTCTCGTAAGCTACATCTACTGCACTGGCCACTGTAGGCCAATTCTAGCAAGTCCTGTTTGGCATTGTCTGTCCATCGCATCCTACGTATCCCCCTCTTTCTGAGGCCTTTAGGCACACTGCTTATAAACCTATTCGCCAATCTACAGTTATGCACACGGGCAACGTGGCCAATCCAACGTAGTCTCTGCACAACATGCTGCTCAAAGGAGGTTGCAGACTCCTTTACCTAAGCTCTTCATTGCTTACAAAGTAGAACTACCTAACGCCCAAGATAATGTGCAAGCATCTAGAATCAACCGTATCACATTTCTTGTTATCCTGCTTAAAAATGGTCCACGTTTCACTATCATAACTAACTCTAGAAAGAACCAATTCATTATACAATCTAATTTTACTCTTTAGGTGTATACGCCTATTTCTCCACACTCTCCATAGGTTCTTATAAGTCCCGGCAACAATCCCTATTCGTCTGTTTATCTCATGCTGCACTTTACCAGCATCTGTTACATAGCTCCCAAGATAACTGAACTGACACACTTGATCAAGGGATCATCATCAATTGCAATCATTCAGATTAACTGAATCAAGGCCTGCCTGACCAATTTTCATCACTTTGGCACTCTCTCTGTTTATCACCAAACCTACTTTGCTACCAGTCTCATCAACAGCTCCAATGAACGAGTTTATCTGATCAACATCATTTGGCAAAAGAGCAAAATCATCATCAGCTTAGTCTATAACAGAAATTTTCAGATCTCTAGAACATTTAAGCCCATTACAATGAATTCCGCATAACAATCAATAACCAAACTAAAGAGAAAAGGAGACAAAATGCACCCTTGTCGAACACCAGACACAATTCTAAACTAATTGCTGCAAGCCTTACCAACTCTCAAATACGACTCAGTTAACATAATGAAAGCGCTCTAAAATAACACTAACTTGTCTGGTAGCTAAGTATACGATCTCACGATCAACCACAAATTATGACGGTCAACAGAATCAACGTCCTTTTTGAAATCTACGAAGCTAGCTAGTAACCATAGGTATCTGACACTCTAAACAAGCCTTGTGATTCATGTAGTTTAAATTTAGAATTATTCGAAGTAACTTCACACTGTGATATAAGGGCAGCATTAAAGCATCTATCATCCTTACAATCAATGGGAGTAAAACTAACTACATTGGTTAGAACATCACTGAAATACACAGCCTTCCTAGCCATGACAGAATCCTCACTTTAGTAACCTTAACGTGTTTCCCAATTTCATCTCCCCTCTCCGATCTGCTGTTCCTATCGAACTAGCTAATTTGCTGTTAATTAGTATATAATCAATCACATTCTTATGCAGCCCATCTGGTGAAGCCCACGTGTACTTATATATGTCGCGTTCTTTTTAATAAGTGTTAGTTACTCTCAAACCATTAAGTTTGCTTAGCTGTAGGAGAAGTTACCCATTGCCATTGCAGCTACTAATACCAAAGAGGCCTATCACTCCTCTCCTCATGAAGTCGCCTAGAACAAAGTAATATATCTTTTCTTGACAGAATTCAAAATATCCTGAAGTTCTCCATAAAACCTATCCTTCTCATCCTCATCAGCATCCTCAGTGGGGGCATAACAGCAGATAACATTCACGTTTTTAACACTTGTCTGAAATTTTGCTGTAAGAAACCTTTCATTAATGCACTCATATCCTATAAGAGCAACACTAGAGTGTCTGCTGAAAAGCAGACCCACGCCTTGGTGATGTTTATTGTCTTCCCTCCCTGAAAAGAGAAATTTAAGATTATTTTTAAGAATCTGACCTTTATCTGTCCATCTGGTCTCTTGTAAGCCGAGAATATCTAAACTATAATGGTGGAATTCTCGTGTGAGGACATCAAGAGTACAGTATCTCTGTACAGAGTCCTCACATTCCAAGAAACTGAGGAGAGAAAATTGTTAGTGGGATGTTTAAAGAAACTATGTTAATTGAGAGAGGGAATGCCGAAAATATCAAACAGCCCACTAAAAATAGGTATGGGGCAAAAACCTATTCCCCTTAACTACTAAAGACTGAAGCCATTTACACTGGAAGACTTCCACCAATGTAGGTTTGACGTTGCCCGTAGAAGGGTTTAGGTACGATTGAGATGGCGTCTGATCAGCATTATTCAACAGATGATAAAAAGGTATCCCGTGAATCTATTCACTTGGGGCTATCAACCCACAAGCAAACAGAAAACATAGCGGAAGATTTTCATTCAACAGAAGCCCACCAGTGCAGCAAATTCAGGATCCATAATCAAGCCCAGAGCTATTTTTCCGTTCAGGTTGACATATATGGTCAGCACCCAGGACTCTGTGTGGTTGAACAGTCCTCAGCAGGGTAGGAAAAAAATTAGTTCTAGTAGTCCAGATTTGGGTTGTTTTACCTCTGAGCGGCACTTTTTTGCACACCATGGGCTAAATGGCCAGGTCATATGGACCCCGTAGGCTCAGAGAAGGTTGGTGGAGGGGACCGACTGGAACAGCTTTTGGGAGACAGACGGTAGCCTCCCGTCAAGGCCATCCAGCGTGTTCTTTAACGTGCACAGGGTATGGCTCTCCCACACACGGAGCCACGGCTTAACGTCCAATCCGACGGACGGCGGCCTTCCAAGCCCATCGGTATCCCCTACTGACCGTGGGCAGGGCAGGGAATTTTGCGGAGATATATCTCAACGCTGACCCAGCTGGGACTCAGTAGTCCAGATCAGATCAGTAAGCCACACTAATCTGGCAGCTCTCCGTTTGCGTTCCCTTCTACAAGAGAGTACTCTTTTGAAAGCTACTAACAGCCCGCACCACGAGAAGCCGGGGTCGGACCTTAGGTGCTACGCTTAGCCGGTTCTGTGCATCATCACAGGGGATTGATGCACAGCTCTCCTTCCAATGACTACCTATCTACCATTTACAGACCAGTTGTGTGGGAGTTCCTTTTTTCACCTTTTCTCCAATTTACTTACGAATTCAGAATTTACATGTTTTTAGTCAAACATCTGCTAAATCTGATGGAATTTGATTTCCTCGTAATTTTACAACAAATTAAAAGTCGAATTAAAAGATATTAGGGTAAATTTCATTTATAAGAAATTGGAAAAAAAATATGTTTTCTTCAGATCTGCTAAAACGCGTTTGTAGTGAAGGAAAGTTTCAATAACGGATCGGTTGGGTTGGGTTGTTTTACCTCTGAGCGGCACTTTTTTGCACACCATGGGCTAAATGGCCAGGCCACAAGGACCCCGAAGGCTCAGAGAAGGTTGGGGGAGGGGACCCACTGGAACAGCTTTTGGGAGACAGATGGTAGCCTCCCGTCAAGGCCATCCAGCGTGTTCTTTAACGTGCACAGGGTATGGCTCTCCCGCACACGGGGCCACGGCTTAACGTCCCATCCGACGGACGGCGGCCTTTCCAAGCCCATCGGTGTCCCCTACTGACCGTGGGCAGGGCGGGGAAATTTTGCGGAGATAAATCTCAACGCTGACCCGGCTGGGACTCGAACCTGGGAACTACAGATTACGAGCCTGGCGCGCTACCGACTGAGCCACCCCCGCCACCAATAGCGGATCGGAGTTGGACATTCCTATGAAAGCCAAATGCTCCACCAAACGTTTTAGGCACTGGATGCTCTGCATTCAGGCCTGGAGAGAGAGATGTGTCAAAGCGATAAAGGAAGAAGGCGAAACCTTACTAAATTGAACCGAAAGGGACCAGCACTGTCGCTTCGCGACATTTACTGGCCAAATACTGTAACATAGGTTTTCCAAAACCAACGGTTTAAACTTATTCTTGCAAAAAACGTGTGAGAGAACAAGAGTTATTTGACCTGTTGAGGGTTTGATAAGATAATTTCCTTCGTTTTCAGTATAAGACTATCAGGAAAAAGAGAAATATACGACATAGAAAACTTTTTTTTAAAATATCTGTGTATTGGTGTAGCATTTAGAGTTAATCGAATTATATTATGAATTTTGCATTTTTACATTATATTCAGACAATTACCGCAGTCATTTTTGTTCTAATTAACGAATCTGTTTAATTTTTCAACCTAATGAATACTTTTATACGAAGAATCTGTATACTAAATATCAAGATGTAATCTGTATACTAAATATCAACAGTGCGCGAGTTATTGCGAAATAAACGCGCAGAAATCCGTACCAGCAATGGCCTTTTGTGACCCCAAAGGGGGCATTTCGCTAGGAAAAATAGATACATATTCTTTGTATTGTTAAAACGTAGGATAAAGCATCTCCATTCTGTTCTTAGCTTTATAATGCAATCCGACGTGCAGTGACATCTACCATTGCTGCTGAATGGTACAACTTTGATTACACTGGTTTACAAGGTTTTATAACACGAACAATTGTAGCTGCCTTTAACTATTTTTCAGGTGCTGATTTCAGGTCTGGCCTTGAAAAATGGCTATCACGTCATGTTTTTATGTTATTGGTCATTTTCACTCCTATTAAGAGCTTCCTATACCACATGTTGTACTTTGATGAGTTGGGTTGGGTTGTTTTACCTCTGAGCGGCACTTTTTTGTGCACCATGGGCTAAATGGCCAAGTCACATGGACCCCGAAGGCTCAGAGAAGGTTGGGAGAGGGGACCCACTGGAAAGGCTGTTGGCAGACAGATGGTAGCCTCCCGTCAAGGCCATCCAGCGTGTTCTTTAACATGCACAGGGTATGGCTCTCCCGCACACGGGGCCACGGCTTAACGTCCCATCCGACGGACGGCGGCCTTTCCAAGCCTATCGGTGTCCCCTACTGACCGTGGGCAGGGCTGAGAATTTTGCGGAGATAAATCTCAACGCTGACCCAGCTGGGACTCGAACCTGGGAACTACAGATTACGAGCCTGGCACGCTACCGACTGAGCCACCCCCGTCCCCACTTTGATGAGTGAAGAAGTTAATGTGCCAGATAAGTTTTGTTATGTGTGTGGAAATTATATTTTAAAATCCCAGTGTCGTTCTTTAACAAAGATTGTGAAGAAAGCCTATAACTTGTATTTTGGTCTTTGCAATCCATGTCCTTTGCAATTCCAATGGTTTGGCGTGAGCCAACTAGTTACTTGAATGATTGCTGTTTTTGTTTAACTAAAGTGTCAGTCTTTTCAAAAAAGAACAAATGCAAAATACGATATCCAAATGTGCCTTCAGCCATAAGGCCAGTTCCTCATGAAAAAGATCTTTCAATGCCAACACCTCTAGCCAACTGGGAGGAGATGGATTCACATTCATCAGAGGAAAACTTTGAGGCACATAAAGATCCTGATCCTACATACACTCCTAAAAACGTTAGACGAGCCTCATCTGATTCAGCAAAATGAACTAAATGATCTTGTTCGAGATCTAGGACTTTCCAAACAACAAGCTGATAGATTCAAGACTTCAAGAGTGGAATCTTCTGGCCAAATGTACCAGAGTTTCTCTTGAGAAAGAGAAATTAGGCTTTATCTGCTTATTACGAGATGCAAGATGGTTTGTGCTTCTGCACAGATATTTCAGGACTGATGAAAGAAATTAGAACAACTGACGATCCTAAGGAATGGCGTCTATTTATAGATTCGTCAAAATTCAGCTTAAAAACTGTCCTTTTGCATAAAGGAACTAGAAACCTTCCATTCCACTGACACACGCTGTGGGAATGAAGGAAACTTATGAAAGCATGGAAAAAATACTCACTGCTATAAAATATGACCAATTTAAGTGGACAATATGTGGTGGCCTAAAAGTCATATCTCTCTTGCTCGGACTTCAAGGAGGCTTCACAAAAGTTTGCTGTTTTCTGCGTTTATAGGACAGTAGGACCAGGAAGGAACACTACAAAACGAAAGACTGGCCCAAAAGAGATGTTTCTATTCCTGGAAAGAGTAATGTGAGGTATAAGCCTCTATATGTTCTGCTCTGGAAAGAGCCTGAGAGATAGAAACTAACTGGAAAGAGTAATGTGAGGTATAAGCCTCTAGATGTTCCCTCTGATGTTCTGCTCTCACCAATACACATCAAACTGGGGCTTATGAAAACTTTGTAAAAGCTATGGAGAAAACTGGTAAAGGGCTTTTGAACTTGAAGGAAAAATTTTCAAAACTAAGTGATGCCAAACTCAAAGAAGCTATCTTTGTTGGGCTTCAGATCAAGAAGCTACTGAATGGTACTCTCTTCGAAGAAAAACTGAATATGAAGGAGAGCGCTGCATAGAAATCCTTCACGTCTATGGTTAAGGATTTTCTGGGAAATCACAAAGAGGAGCTACCATCAAGCTCATTAAAGATCTTCTCAAAAACTACGAAAATCTTGGCTTCCGAATGTATTTGAAGATCCATTTCTTGCACTCGCATCTCGACTTCTTTCCCAAGAACTTAGGAGCTGTCAGCGATGAGCAAGGGGTAAAGATTTTACCATAATATCCGAAGCATGGAGGAGAGATACCAAGACAGGTGGGACCCAGTAACGATAGATGACTACTGCTGGTTCTTGTAGAAGGAAGATACCTCAACACATAAGACAAAAATGAACTTCTTGTAAGTATAAAAGATCCTTACCCATGTTTTCTTATTTTGCGTTTGAATATTATTTCATTTGTTACTTTATATTCAGTGGTCTATAAGTATGACGTTTCTAATTTTTTTCACTATAATCATGCAATTAATTAATGAGTTTTAAGTTGCAATTTAATGAAATAGTCACATTTATTTTCATTTCCCAGATATGCGTATTCATTGAAATTTGAAATACAATCCGTAATTTAAAAAAACTCTACGTGCTACAGATTTTTCACAGCCATGTTTGAATACAGCACCCCAAAATTAGTTAAAAACATCCTCTTTGACCAATGTTATAAAAAAATTTTCAATTTGTTTTCTAGTGTTATGGTTACGCGATTATGAAAGTAGATGATTTGCTAATTGCCGCAAAAACTAATAAAAGGTCACCAAGAAATAACTCCCCAGAAAACATCCAGCCACTATCGAAATGAAGCGTAGAAACCACATTTACTCAATGCAGAGTTTAAAATTGAAAGGTGAAATTAATTCTAAAGAAAACCACTGAAAAAGAAATAAAAATAAAGATAATAAAATGTTTAATAATTTATTGGCTAGGCTAAATTTGAATAATCTTTTCTAGAACGAATCTGGCATTGCTTCAGCTACTTCACAAGCATTTTGTTTTCGTGCATAATTTTGCTTTGATTTTAAAAGCTTCGCCTTTGTGTACTCGGTGTGAAGTAAAACATCTCAAGGAGGAAGTGGGCTGAAACATTATCATCACAATTGATGAAGAGGTCGTTTCCTTCTAGACAGTTTATTTATAGTTTTTTCATTTCCCCCACAAAGAACAAATTGGGAAAAGTGTGTATTGTTACCGTTGTTTCAGTAAAATAAGAGTCCCCGATAGCACATAATTTCATTTGAATTTCCTTTCAACAAATTTGTGTTGCCAACTTTAAAGAAGTAATATATTTACAACATATTTTGAATAGTGATCTGTAATGTTCTTTAACGGATAAGAAGAATAGAGAATATTTTTGAGCATAATGCATCGCTTCAATTGAAAATTCCCTGAAGCAGTGATTCGATAGATTTTCCCGAAAAGAAAACTTTTAATTTTTGAATATCCATTCAAGAATGAAACGAGACATCAGCATTTCCACCGAGATGTTATTAACTTTGGTTAATCAGAAGATGCGGCTAAAGATTTCGGAGAACATTATTTGGAACCTCATTATACTTTAAATGGAATGTATTAAGTCGTTATTTAAAGATATGAATTTTCTTTATAACTTTCCAAAACTTTGCTTTATTTTTATCAACAACAAAGCCGGGAATTACTTTGAAAACTTACACGGTCTTTTGCCTTTGTGCGACTAATATTTAATATTGCTTTTCACTACTTATGTATATTATTACTTTTATTTTACTGATGGATTCGTTATCTTTCATATTTATTTGGCATAAATCTAGTTTTTATTAGGTCTAATCAATTCTTTTTATGGCTTAATCAATTTTTCTCTGAAAAGTAAAAGGGATTTGTTACAACTTTGCCGTTTTGCAACAGTGATGCTCCGAGTTTGGAATTTATTATAAGAAATGCTTCTTTTCAAAAATTACATTATTTTGTGAGTATCTTTTACTTCTGAGCAGCACTTTTTTGCACACAATGGGCTAAATTGCCAGGTCACAAAGACCCCAAGGATTCAGAGAAAGTTGGGGGAAGGGATCCACTGGTTAGCTATTAAGAAAAAAATGGAAGTCTATGAATACCATTAGGAAAGAAAAGGGCATCAAACGTCTTCTTTAACGTGCACAGGATATGACTTTCCTGCTCACAGGTCCAAGGTTTTACGTCCCATCCGACAGACGGCAGCCTTTCTAAACCGATAGGTGCTTCCTTTCTGATCGAGAGCAGGGTGAGAGTTTAGATACGATTATCATACGTCCTCCAAAAGGAAGTTGTGTTCTTTTTTTATCTCAAAATTTTTGTTCCCCAGGAATTTTGGAAAAAACAGGAAAATGCCCTCCTTTTTGTATAAACTCATAGGAACGTGTTTAACGTTAGAATTAGATTTTTTTAATTTAACTATTTGTATCCGTGACTGTCATATAACCTACTATTAACTGTGAAATAATTTATTGTAAATTCAAATCGTGAACGCTAAAGTCCTTCTGTTAATATTGCAAAAGTTACTACTTTCTATACTACTCGATATCAGCAAATTACATATCAGATCAAAATTTGTTCATGAATTTAAAAGTTCTATTCTTTTTAAATTTTATTGGTATCTGTTTTCTTATGGATTTGCTTCTTTTGCCTTCCGATATTTTCCTAATACTGTAAATCTGCAATTACGACAAGTTATTTTTTTCTCAATCTTAAATCTGTCTTATCATTACTTTGCAATTAAACTTCTGTCATTTAAAACATTCTCTTTAAACAAGGTGGTATCATTTATTACTAAAATAAACTTCATTTCCTTTTTATTATCAACACTGAATTTAACATTTTCATTAGTATTATCATCTTCAAGCAGCCATGGTCTACTGAGGTCCAACCAGACCGTGCAACTTAGTTCTCCAAGCATATCTTCCCTGAGCTACATCTGCTGCATCTGGCCACTGCACACCTATTCTAACAAGGTCCTGTTTGACATTGTCTTCCCACAGCATTCTCGGTCTACCCCTCTTTCTCAGGCCTTTAGGCACACTGTTCATGACCCTATTCGCTAATCTACAGTTATCCATGCGAGCAACATGGCCAAAGCAAAGGAGTCTCTTTCTGCACAATATGCTGCTCAAAAGAGGTTGCCGACTCCTTTGCGTAGCCTCATCACTACTTACAAAGTTGAATCACCTAATTTCCAAGATACTGCGTAAGCATCTAGAATCAAAAGCATCAAGTTTCCTGTTATCTTGTTTACAAAGCGTCCACGTTCAACTACTATAACAAATCCTAGGAAGAACCAAACTATATACAGTCTAAATAAGCCTGGTCTTTAGGCGTATATGCCTATTTCTCCACACTTTCCATAGATTCTTAAAATTTCTTCACTCTCCAAAGATTCTTAGTAGCAATCCCTATTCGTTTGTTAATCTCATGCCGCACATCACCATTATCTGTTACATAGCTCCCAAGATAATTAAACTGTGACACCTGCTCAAGACTGCAACCATTCAGATTAACTGAATCACAGCCTTCCTGACCAATTTTCATCACTTTAGTTTTCTCTCTGTTTATAACCAAACCTTCTCTACTACCAGTCTCATCAACAGCTCGATGAAAGAATTCATCTCATCACCTTCATTTGCCAAAAGGGCTTCTTGATGATTATCAGCATAATCTAAATCAGAAATTTTCGCATATCCAGACCATTTAAGGCCAAAATCTTTCCCTTACAGTGAATTTAGCATAACATAATCAATAATCAAACTAAAGATGAAAGATAGACAAAATGCACCCTTGTCGAATACCAGAACAGTGTTAAACCAATTGCTACGAGCCTTACCAAATCTCACATATGACTCAGTGTTACTATAGAGATCTTTCATTATGTTAACTAAATTGTCTGGTATGCTATACGATCTCACAATCAACCACAAATTATGACGATCAGAGTCGAAAGCCTTTTTGTAATTAACAAAGATAACAAACCAAAGGTGTCTGAAACTCTAAACATTTATCAAGAATCTGCCTGAGTGAAAATATCTGATCTACACATCCCCTAACACTTCTGAATCCACATTGCCCTTCACGCAATTGACTGTCAACCAGATTCTTAATTATATTAGGCACAATCATGCAAAGAACTTATATCCTTTATTTAACGTCAATGACCGCTTAGGTCTTCTGTTCACTATACCATCTTGATATTTTTCCGCATTGTCTGAATATCAGAATCTTTTCCTATCACTCGCTTAATGGTTGACTTAGGTAAACAGAATTATTAAAGTAATTTTCACCTTCCGTGATACCCCTAACACACACTTTAGCTCCTTAGATTTCTTTCTTTCCATAAAATGTACTTGCTCAAACCTACATTTACAAATCATCTGAGGAGCTGGACTTTTATCCGCACATCTATTTACACTTTTGTCTACTAGATCAGCACCTTGACTAACTATTCCACTAATTTTATCATCATTTTAGGTCATTAAGACAAAATTTCACCTCGTCTCTCTTCTACCTTCATCAATACTTAAAGAGAAAGTGTTAAAAGTTCAGTTATCATTAATTACAGAATCAACTTCCTTAAGATCAACCTCCTTTACCATTCTCTCCTTATCACTCCTCTTTACACAATCCTCAACATCATTCTCGTTCTTATATTTACAGTCTAGTCGATTCCGATCTTAAGTAAATTCTCAGTTAGATAGAGGAAATTAGACAGGTAATGAATAACTGAGTTATCCTTACCTAATATCTGCGCTATTTATAACTTCAGAACTATAACTACTACTTATCTGATCTTTATCTATCATCTCTTAACTAATTTCTCCTGAGTTTTCCCCACAGATATTAGTATTTACTCTAACGTAGTTACATTTTCTATCTGATAATCATTCTTAACATCAGATTTAGACACTTCGTCAAATTGAAATTTATTGTTAATTTCAGGACACTCTACATAAGGATTAATTATTATCTTTACTTGCCATTGATTCTTTACCTCAGAATCTGGCAACTTATCTAATTGAATGGTATCTTCAGTTTTAGAAAATTTTACAAAATTTCTATCTGATAATTAGTCCTATCTTCGGATTTACCTAAATCTTGTATTAGAAATTCAATCTTAGTTGTAAAACTATCGCTATCCTTTATAAGCATAATATCGTGATTTTTGGTTATTATTTCTACTTATTGCTTTCACAGCAAATATTATATATAAAATGTTATTTATATATATATATATAAAATTGCTTATTATTGCTTTCGCAGCAAATATCACCATAGACGAGTGTAAGTGATTGACTGACCTGAATGAGAAGGGATCACGTTAATTCTAACAATGATGCAGAATAGTAGAGCTCTGAAACAATTACGATCGCTAAATGAGTCTTATTGCCAGACCGAACAGAGTGATGACCTCTAGCTACTGTCTTTAGAGCTTGCAGCAGCTACAGGAACCCTCGAGGGTTTCAAGGCATATTGTTTACAGCGGACTTCGTGAGCAATGCCTTTATACCAGGAGACCTGTTTGTGTCCTTCTAACTCCCGTCGCCCGGCAAGATCGTTTAACGTGGAGTCGCCAACATCACACTTGGAGTCCAGACCAGTGGGCACATATTACGTTCACAGATGGATCGCGATTCAGTTTAAGTAGTGATTCACGACGCATTCTAATCTGGAGAGAACCAGGGACCCGCAACAGTGCCTCGAACATCAGAGAAAGGCACTATGGTGTGATGGAATTATCCTTACCTACTGTGGTGGCCATGGCGCGATGGTTGGGGCAGGAATCATGACCCTTTATTTTCGAGTGGCTCCGTTACTGCCCTGAAGTACAGAGACGAGTTCCTGAACCCATATGTCAGGTCATTCCGGGGAGACGTCGGTCCAGATTCTATGCTTATGGACGATAACGTCTACTCTCATCTAGCTCATGCGTCGGCGATTTTCTCGAAGAGGAAGATATTCGCCGAATGGAATGCCACCCACATCTCCTGACCTCAATCCCATTGAGCATGTATGGGATGCTCTAGGGAGATGCATTAGAGCTCGCCAGCACCCTCCCAGAATACTCCACGAACTCAGAACAGCACTTGTCGAGCAGTGGTCATTAATCCCTCAAGACCTCACCACTGCCCTCATAAACAGTATGAGGTGTCATTGCTTGAGCTGCATGGCTGTCAGGGGTGATCATACTCCATATTAACATATCGCATGTCGTATGTTACAGACTTTAAGTATTATTCCTTGGATTGCTATTTCATGTCAATTGCACGATTATGATCTTAACGCATGCACATTATACGATTATGAATTTCTTCTGCTTGATTTACATTTATAATGTAATAATAAACCTCTTCGCCAAATTTCATTGCATTCCCTTAAAAATATTTCGAGTTAAGTACAAATTTATATATTTTCCTTTAATTTTGAGCATCGGTGTATTTCACACTTATCACCTATAGAAATATTTCTCCTAATAAATCCAGAAGCATTATCATCAACAATTTTGATTAAAAATTACTCTTGTTTTTACCTGCTAGTTTTAGGTTTGTTAATTACTTTACCTGCATTAGACATGCACTTGATATCGCCAGATACCTTCTTACCTACTGGTTTAGCATCATTTTCATACTTAAAAACCTTCTGGCATTTGCCACACTTTGGCATAATCTTGTCATTAACTTTTCTGCTAGTTTGCACCATGACTCGTAGCCATATTTAGAGTATTATCTAATATTTTTCTCCTTTTATTGAATTGAATAAGTTTATTTCACCCAAACGTACTTTATTGGTACATAAAACACAGAAAAGTTCACAGATTTAAAAGGAGAACATAAGAAGCCGTAGCTTTTGAATAAATATTTCCTTAAATACACTTAATTTTAAAACATTACAGGTGTCCTTAATTTTACATTTATTTGAGCACATGAATTTTTGTGGTTTGACTCTATCATTGACTTCATTAGATTTATTAAACCTGCTGCTTTCTTAGGCATATAGTTATTTTCGCCATAATAACTTTTACCACTTTTAACAAACACTTTATTTTCATTACTCTTATTATCTTCCTGACTAAAATTACTCTCTTTATCAGGTATTTTGTTTTTACCTCCTACATAATTTATACTTTCCTTTGAAACTTATCCAGTCTTATCAAATTTTCAGGATAATCATTTAACACATCAATTTTCATTTCTGCTGAAAATTATCTTTACTGATATTTACGTTTTTAGCAGAATTATCAGGTTTATTTTTCACATTTTTTTCTTACCCTCCATAGTGCGTACACATTCTTCTTCTCCATCCTCCTTTTCCCTTAACACATTTTCCTCTTGCCAAGCAAATTCTCTAGCTTCCATTTCCTTTTGTAGTTTCTTCTTCATTACAATCATAGCCAATCTCTTTTCCTCTAGAGCTGATCTTCTACTTTCTAACAGCATTTTTCTCCTCTCTTCTCAATTACATTTCAATCTTCTTTCTTCTCTATCTCTTTCTTCTTTCTCTCTTTTCAATTTCATTTAAACCTTCTCTCTTTCTTCCCCCTCCAATTTTCTTTCTTCCCTTTCCAATTTTCCCTTTCCAAACTTCTTTCTTTCCTTTCTATCATCTTTCTTCCTTATCTCTTTCCTCTTTCTCTATTCACCATTTCATCATCGCATATTCTCCGAGATCGATTTCGGATCTGAATCACTCATTTTAACTGGATCCGCATCACATCCGCTAGCACCGTGTTCTACCCCAAAATCGTCATCAATCTCGCTAATTTCCCCACTTTCCCAAGCTTCGATGTGTCTGGTTAAATCAACGCTCCCATCCTGTTCAGTTATACCCTTCGTTTTGTCACGACGACTAAGCACCTGTGGCAGCCCAAAACTCGTACAAAAATGAAAATGGGCGAAAAAACCACATATCTTTCGACTAACATCGAGAGATGACTGTTTTATTTTCTGCCGGAACTGAAATCTCACTCCAAAATGATCAACCTATTCTACAATGACGAAACTTGGTCCACACCGGAACAAACAGGAAATACTGAAAATACAGCGACAACTGCCGTCATTCGCAAACCACCCGCAGAGGTACTAGGATGGCAGACTGAAGAACTCGTGGAAATCGCACACTGTAGAGCACTTAACTGAATGAGACCCAGTCCACTAAATGAACACCTTGTAGTTTGTTTTCCAGCACAGTTCACAAAACAATTTGAAATTTTCTTTCGATCGAAATGCTCTCTCGACTGCGCCAGATATCATGACCTCCCTAGATCCATCATCACCGAATTTCCTTTTAATTTAATAATTAAAGGTTTAACTAATAATTCCAATTAATTAATTTTCACCCTTGATTCTGGTGAAGAGGAGGGTTTTACACCGGTCTTCGATGTGCGTCAGACTTCATGTGCCTCAAATGTGATGTTCATTTCTCTCTGAAATGGCTATTAATAGCTGTGCTTTGGATGAAAGAAGTAAATGTCCAAAGCACTAGGTAGAGGACAACAAACAATTTATTTACACTTTTTAACATTCACGCATATCTACAGGGTGATTCAGTTAAGCGTGTACAAACTTCTGGGAGGTGTAGGTTGCACAAAGACGAATCGGAATCATAGCAATGCAGGGTCGGTAACGGCATCTTCATGCGGTAGATGGTGTTGTTCGACACGGTAGATGGCATTGTACGGCCGCGGGACTGCACAATGTTCTCGCAGGTAACCGTCATTCGCAAACCACCCGCAGAGGTACTAGGATGGCCGATTACACAAACGCAGAGTTAGCCGATATGCATCTCGCATACGGGGCTGCGGACTTCAACGGGCGAGCCACTATGAGCGTGTACCAGGAACGGTACCCGATGAAGCGTACTCCCAACCACCAGATGTTTGCACGGCTGCATCAGAGGTTATGTGACACTGGTTCCTTCCAGAGACCTGTCAGGAGTCGGGAACGATGGGCACGGACCCTGACATGGAGAATGTGCTACGTCATACAGAAGACACTCCAAGTGCCAGTACTCGAGCAATCGCTCAAGCAATCGTAATGGGCACCGGGTCGGTCCTTCCCAATCCACCGTATGGAGGTTTATGCACCAATTGCATCCATATCATATTGCAGCGCGTCCAGACACTGAAGCCTGAGGATTACCCACAGCGCATTGCATTTGCGCAATGGTACCTGCAGAAGAGTGCGGCAGAACCCCAATTTCCTGCTTCTGTGCTATTCACAGACGAGGCATGCTTTAAACGGAAAGGTAGCTTTATATTAAACAAAAAAAAACAAAAAAAAAAATCGCAATTTTCACAACTCACCTGGATGTTACCAAGTCATTTCGAATTTTGCCAACTCCAATTTACTCTTTTTTGGGGGGGAGAGCCTCCCCTCTCCCCCTTCCAAAGCAAGATCGCCGGATCTATCATGCCTTGATTACTTCTTCTGGGGTTACATCAAAGGACTGGAGTTCGATACCCCCCCCCCCCCGTTGAAAGTGCTGAGGACCTTGTCACACGCATCTCCGTAGCTGCCTCGGAAGTCCGAGACACGCCAGGAATCTTTCAGAATGTACGTGATTCCATGCGCCGACGATATCAGGCCTGTGTCTGATATCGTCGGTATCAGACACAGGTATATATATATATACTCATGGTCGCAACTTCGAACATCTTCTGTGACCCCTGTGCATTTCGTAAATGTACCTATTGTGATTAATAAAGTTTGTTTTACAAGAAAAACGCTCATTTTTGTCCCTTTTCGCAGTGAAAGTGTAAAACACCTTGGCCTAGCTGAAGTAATCAATGACCTAATATATTGAAACAAATAAACTCGTACATATCTTGAGGTATGAAGAAATGCTTATGAAATAATGGAAGAAACCTCATCGTAACTTCGTATACGTATATGCACTGCAAATGTTACAAAATGTCACATTATTGATGACAGTCTATAGTTAAGCATTCATTATACAGTATCTGCCACTATATCTCGCGCGGAAGCCCAGAGCTATCTTGCGGCCGAAAACAGAACTGACTTTTTCCTTTAAATGCCACGCCTTTTATAACCCGTATAATTTTCTGGAATATTCGCGAGATGGCTTTTCGAAAAGGTCCCAGATCTTTGCACTAATTGCAAGGCTCCACAGCTTAAGGGCGTGATCAGCTCAGAGACACAAATTGGAAATTTCAGATTTCGATTTACCGATTTATCAAATTTATCAGGAATGTGTAGGAAGTTGGACGTGCCTACCACGTTCAATTTCCTACACATTCCTGATTTCTGACTTCATATTGTAGTTTTCTTTCTTGTTTTTCGATTTGTTCCATAAATTTGCCGCCCTATAAAATTAGCCGCCTCAGGCCATGGGCTAGAGTGCCCTTATAGCTAGGGTTATCATACGTCTTCCAAAAGGAGGACATATCCTCCTTTTTTATCTCGTGTCTTCCCAGAATTTTGAAGAAACATGAAATGTCCTCCTTTTTGTATAAATTCATAACATGCTTCAAACTTAAAGCGCTTTCTTTGTACTTTTTCTTTTTTAAATTTCTTGAACCCTTGAATAATACAATTTATTCTGTTAACCGTGAAATAATTTACTGTTACCGGCCACTAGCTCAGTCAGAGTTCATAGAAACAGAATGTTTGTCTCCTGTAACATCAGAGAGTTGCTAACCATTACGCCACTTAAGCCAAAATAACTTTTGATTGCTTATCAAGTATGAACAAAAATCGGCAATTATGATGTACCGATTTTTGTTCATACTTGATAAACAATCAAAAGTAGTATAATCAAAAGCAAGTCATTATTATGGCCTTTCTGACTCAACGGTACTTGACATAAAACTTAGTAGGAGAAAACTCATTTCACAAATTGAAAGCATGCCCTTCTTTTGCCCTTTTAGCCAATTTTTGCTTTATTGTCCTCCTTTGTCCACCAATTTTGCTTTATTGTTGTCCTTTGTCCACCATTTCTAGCTTTTTTGTCCCCCTTTCAGGACACTGGCATCTAGTAACCCTACTTATATTAATACTCCACTGGTCAAAACCGCAACTCTCCTTGGATACACCATTGATGGCTGAGGGGCGGGGGGAGGAAGGCAATGGAATGATCTATAACAAAAAGATCATTCTTAATATTGATATACTAAAATGCTGGTTTCTTGGGTAGTGTTGTTTGGAGGCTGCGGGAGGTAGTCACCTTCAGTTCGATTAGCCTCACTTTTTAATCAAAGTGAAATGCAATTTCTTCTAATAGTTTACTAAAATATAAGTATCATAACTGAGATTAATTCTGCTAATTTCTGCAGTTAGTAGAAGCTGTATACATATGCCGTCCGCAGCCCAGAGATTGGGATAAGTACATTCTGTTGGCCAGAATATAATCGACGATGGTTTCCGGTTGTGTTTATCGTCTACGGCACATCAAGAATTTATAGTTACCATATAGGACCAGATGAAGTAACTGTGAGGACTGCGGCTAAAGCTCCTTTCGCACACACAATTATATCTCACAAGTTGAAATGGGCACCCGTGATAACATAAAATAACCTACTGATAAATGGTACTGAAGGTATTCTGAATTATACACTAAGTCTTTTAAGTTACAAATATAAGAGCTTCCACTTTAGGGACAATCAATATGCGCATCAGCTAACTGTGAGAATAGCAAAAGTGGACTCTTGGACTAATCCCTCTTTTCCCTCAGGACTCTCCTTCATTCCAAAACACTCGAGATTCCGAAGCTCACAGGGCTAAGCGGCAGTGCAGCATCAACTGAATGGCCTCTCCAACCCTACGTTTCGGTTGCGGCCACTTAGCTCTTCGAAACCTTCCTTCGCTGGAATAGGAAATAGAACACACTTTAGAAGTACTATGCAAGTATGGCAATTCGTTTTAAAGAAATAATAACCCTGGATTTATTTAATACTCAAGACAAAAACGGGGTTAAGCCCGTGAATACAGATAATAGTTCAAGTTGGTAGTTTTTTTTACAGATTCCACCTTGTAAGTGATTGATGATCTCTTATTACAGCAGAAGAGAAAACATGGAAATACATTCCTGCTTGTAAATGTTATTCTTAATAAAATCGAGTCGCTCAAGAATTCTATTTGCAAATGCACATGAAATAACTCCTAAATTCACTAAAAATGTCCCTAACTAGGCTTAGAACTAATTAAACTTAGCTCAAATCTACTAATTCTGCACTAAAATAAAGATGGTGAGCAAAGAATGAGCAGGGGGAGAGGAGAGGTTCTCCTCCCCAAAAAAGTAAATTGCAGTTGGAAAATTCGAAATGACTTGGTAAAATCTAGGCGAGTTGTAAAAATTGAGATTTTTTTTGTCGAATTAATGGAAGTAGCAAAATTGAGGCAACTTAAGAAAATCTAGACAGCTTAGTAAAATCGGGACAACTTTTCAAAACATGTGGAGTTGGCAAAATTAGAAGCGACTTGGTAAAATTCAGTCAGATGTCGAAATTGGAATAATTCTGTAAAATTATAATTAGTTGGCAAAATCGAGGCAACTTGATAAAATCTAGGGGTGTTGACCAAATACGAAGCCACCTGGTAAAATTCGAGTTGAAATGTTAAAATAGAGATATTTTTTAGTAAAATTATGACGAGGAGGCAAAATCGAGCCAACTTGGCTAAATTTTTAGGAGTTGGCAAAATTAAGGTAAAATGTAAATATTGGGATTTTTTCTGTGCAATTATGGCGAGTTGGCAAAATCGAGACAACTTGGCAAAATTCAGGCGAGTTGCGAAAATTAGGATTTTTTTTTTTGTAAAATTATGGTTAATTGTGGCAAAATCGAGGCAACTTGGCAAAGTCTAAGGCAGTTGGCAAAATTCGCAGCCTGTTGGTAAAATTCAGCGAGTTGTAAAAATAGGGTTTTTTTTTCAGTAAAATTATGGTGCGGACTCAAAATCGAGGCAAATTGGCAAAATTCAGGTGAGATGTAGACATTGGGATTTTTCTGTAAAATTATGGCGAGTTGGAAAAATCTAAGACCGTTGGCAAAATTCGAAGTCACTTTGTAAAATTCAGGTGAGATGTAAAAATAGGATTTTTTAGTGAAGCAATGGCGACGAGGCAAAATGAAGACAATTTGGCCAAATCGGGTGCACTTTGCAAGATGTAGGGTAGTTGACAAAATCGTGGCAACTCGGGATGATCTCTGGTAGCTGTAACCCCCCTGGAACTTCATTTGCGAATATGGGGGGCCCCTAAGTAGTGAACCCTCCCCCCAAGGAACACAATCCTGGGAACTTCCATGACACACATAAAATTAGAGTTATGCGAAATGGTTAGTTACTCAGTTGGCAAAATTGAATTCCGAGTTGGAAAATTTTCACTTTCTCCCCCCCCCCCCCCCTCAAGCATAGTCCCTTCGCTCGTCCCTGGGTATGAGAGACGAAATGGCCTGACTGGCTCATCCACTTTCAACAGGGCGGCTCACTGCGAAAGATTGTTTGCAGATCTGAAACACTGACGGTTAATTGGAGGCACAGGGCGGGGGTGGCTCAGTCGGTAGCGCGCCAGGCTCGTAATCTGTAGTTCCCAGGTTCGAGTCCCAGCTCGGCCAGCGTTGAGATTTATCTCCGCAAAATTCCTCGCCCTGCCCACGGTCAGTAGGGGACACCGATGGGCTTGGAAAGGCCGCCGTCCGTCGGATGGGACGTTAAGCCGTGGTCCTGTGTGCGGGAGAGCCATACCCTGTGCACGTTAAAGAACACGCTGGATGGCCTTGACGGGAGGCTACCATCTGTCTCCCAACAGTGTTCCAGTGGGTCCCCTCCCCCAACCTTCTCTGAGCCTTCGGGGTCCATGTGACCTGGCCATATAGCCCATGGTGTGCAAAAAAGTGCCGCTCAGAGGTAAAACAACCCAACCCAAAATTGGAGGCACAACTCAGTCACTTGGGAACATAGGCACTCTAAAATAATTCTCGAAGTCTGAATTAACGCTGGGGTGGAGAATTTGCTATCACCTAAATCCTAATCTTTAAGGCACTTCTAATTTGGGCACTAGACAACAAACTGACGACTGGAGAAGGAAAATATTAGCGGTTTCAAGCTAATAAAGTGCTTTTTCCCTTTTCTGTACGATTCTTTTTATTCTGCCATTCAATGGCACCAACCAAAAGTGGAGAGGGAATCCTGAGGTAGCACGTGAATATCAGGGAGGACCGGCTAGCTCTCGACAGATCTGTGGTAAGAGGAGTTCTAGGCAGCCCTATCATAAGCGTGACTGCCAAAGTTGTTGAGTCGGGAGTCAACCATCTATCGTCCCAAAAAGTGTCAAGTTCCAAAGTAATCTTAATTATCCAAAAGAGTCTTATTCCTTTGACAAGGAAAGGATCTGCCCTAGCTCGATGGGAACCTATTCTGGAGATCGCTCCTTTCGTCGATAAAACCTCCCTGACCTCGCCACGCTTTTTCGGCCCACTAATCTCGCTAATACTTCCACCAATGAACGAACCTCTCTCTGAAGCCAAAACCTAAGTCGGAATCCCTCTCGTTGGACAGCGACCCCGTAGCATATCGCGAGTGACATAATTTGTTGTCTTCACCCGTACTCTCGTGTCAGCCTACGATTCTGGGCATGAAATTGGAAGCTTCATCAATACCACTAAACTTCTTTACGAGTTGGCCATGTGCTTTCTTAAAGAGTTTAATTGTGCTGTTTTCGTTGATGGCCTGTTGTTCGTTGCTTCTGAATGGCGAATATAGTAGATGAATGTATACCCATGCTCTGTGAGCGTTACTTTGTAAACGAATGGTTGTTTTTCGATGCATCCTGTTCTTTGGATGTTGATTCCAAGCCATGGTTTGCCCTGCAAACAATCTTGTTTTCGTTAACAGTGGCCAACTGAAGTTCCAGCTGCACCCTGCTTGTATCTTCCTTCCATGATGAAAACTCTATCAGCGTTGAAAAATGGGTTGGGTTGGGTTGTTTTACCTCTGAGCGGCACTTTTTTGCACACCATGGGCTAAATGGTCAGGTCACATGGACCCCGAAGGCTCAGAGAAGGTTGGGGGAGGGGACCCACTGGAACAGCTGTTGGGAGACAGATGGTAGCCTCCCGTCAAGTCCATCCAGCGTGTTCTTTAACGTGCACAGGGTATGTCTCTCCCGCACACGGGGCCACGGCTTAACGTCCCATCCGACGGACGGCGGCCTTTCCAAGCCCATCGGTGTCCCCTACTGACCGGGGGCAGGGCGGGGAATTTTGCGGAGATAAATCTCAACGCTGACCCAGCTGGAACTCGAACCTGGGAACTACAGATTACGAGCGTGGCGCGCTACCGACTGAGCCACCCCCGCCCCCGTAGATAGGGGAATCGTACTCTGCACACCTAAAGCTGCTAAACAGCATGAGTCTGTGTGCACCACATTTATTAGACAAATGTTGTAGTAAATTGTTTGATATTTCAGTCATTATTCATATTCTTATTTATTTCAGCAAGTTTCGGAAGAAAAATCATTAATGTGCAATAAATACACTGGCGTAAATTGAAAAAAGAACACCCAGAAGGAATTCCTTTAGGAACGTCATATTATAATACGTTAATAGTTAAGGGCAGCATAAGTTATAGTATGTTAATAGTTAAGGGCAGTTAATAGTTAACAGCAGCGTGATCCAAGATTGAAAGTCATTGGATGAAATAATGACGTTAGTGGGGACGACAACATGCAAATGTACGCAGCGCGTATTTAAGGACTAGGATGTGAAGAAAGAAGTTATTCGTCTTGTGTTGTTCAGTGCTCTTGGAAGAAGCTGTCATACCTGGACGACGCGGGCACGCAACATTTGTTCAGGTAGCGGGGTTTGAGCGAGGTCGTATAGTAGTTCTTGACAAAAATAAATTTATTGAAAGAAATCGGAAAAGTTCGAGTATTTACCTTAATGGTGCTTTGTAGTCTTAGGTGTCTGACTCCAGGGTGGTTACTCCAGTATAACGTTGACTGCCTGTCGGTTCACAATGGAGGGAATGAAAAATACCCTAAACTAAAATCATCACCACATCGGATTTATATCTAACTCTGCTGGCAAAGTTAACAATTGCTGCAACTGAGTTTTTATCCTATTTCCCATGTCTTAAGGGTTAATGACTACCCCCTCCCCCAAACACACACTCACGCCGTCTCCCGCACCACTCCCAACATACCCAGTCTCTCATTCGCCATAAATAATCATTTGCTGAAAGTCATCATCATTATTATCTGTCATCTGCTATCTGTTGAGCAAACGTCTCCCATGCTTCTCCAAGGAAACCAATTTCTGGAAGCTGAAGTTTACAGTTTAGTGAGATCACCTTCTCATTCAAGATTAAAGGGAACCGCTATCGACAGCTAAGTAAGAAAAAATCCATCAATATTAAATGCACAGATTACCTGCGAATGCACGCTGGTTCCCGTAAATTAAGGAAAATCCCATGTTATGTCAATGGGAAGCTAACGTAAAAGCTCTATAACTTCTAAAATAAGTGTTTTTGTTTTGAGAAATGTGGTTGCAGATAAAGATCTCAATCAAATAAATCAATATCTCGATTTTCAACAATATTCGTTAAGTATTCAATGAGTTATGGAAGTTTGAATATTTAACAACAGCAATGCGAGTCTTTAAGAAACTTATACAAAACTGAAGAATAGTGAAAGAATTCTTTACACAAAGTTCTAAAATACAAACTTATTTTATTAAACACTTTGATACATTGCTTATTACTAAGTTTTAATTTATTTCTGAAGTCGATTTTTGTGGCTGGCATTGTTATCGCTAAATATTCAAACTTCCATAACTCATTAAATACTGAACGAATATTGTTGAAAATAGAGATATTGATTTATTTCATTGAGATCTTTTTCTGCAATTACATTTTTCAAAACAAAAAAAAACTTATTTTAGAAGTTATAGAGCTTTGACGTTAGCTTCCCATTGACTTCGCATAGGGATTTTCCTTAATTTATGGGAACCAGTGTACTTACAAACTACCTAGTGCCTTAGATACTACGCAAGCATCTAGAATCAAGGGCATCCGAGTTTCCTGTTATCCTGCTGATGAAGAATCCATGTTTAGCTACCATAACTAACCTTAGAAAGAACCAAACAATTATTATGTAACCTAATTTTAGTCTTTAGGTTAATAAGTCTATTTTCCCATATTCCCCATAGATTCTTAAAAGTGCCAGAAACAATCCCTATCCCGTTTATCTCGTGCCGCACATCACCAATATCTGTTAAACAGGTCCCAAGTTAATTAAAATGTGACACTTGCTCAAGAGTGCAATCGTTCAAAGTAACTAAAGCACCATTTGCATCAAGGTGAGTATATATAAGGTGGCGCCAAAAGGCTATGTTTTGTCAAGGTCATTCGAGTATCGCTGAGAGGACGTCACAGCGAGGAGAGCACTGCTAAAATATTTACACAATCATCCGTTCTTTCGTGTCTTTTTCTCCGCTTAGTGAATCTCTTTCTCTGTGAAGTCTTTCAGGAAATCATTTTTTTTTTATCACGCCTAACTGTGCAGAAGTAAACTATATGAGTAATCCTCATATTATAGGGGCGGGGGTGTCTCAGTCGGTAGCGCGCCAGGCTCGTAATCTGTAGTTCCCAGGTTCGAGTTCCAGCCTGGGTCAGCGTTGAGATTTATCTCCGCAAAATTCCCTGCCCACGGTCAGTAGGGGACACCGATGGGCTTTGAAAGACCGCTGTCCGTCGGATGGGACGTTAAGCCGTGGCCCCGTGTGCGGGAGAGCCATTCCCTGTGCACGTTAAAGAAAACGCTGGATGGCCTTGACGGGAGGCTACCATCTGTCTCCCAACAGCTGTTCCAGTGGATCCCCTCACCCAACCTTCTCTGAGCCTTCGGGGTCCATGTGACCTGGCCATTTAGCCCATGGTGTGCAAAAAAGTGCCGCTCAGAGATAAAACAACCCAACCCTCATATTCCTTCGAAGAATAAGAAAAATAGTGTTTCATATACATTCCCATTAGAAGCAAAAATTAGTATGAAGTGGGGGCTGCAGTGTCGGCGTGAAGATAAATTCGATGCGCACATGCTAAGATATCTGGTAATCATTTTTCAGATGCCTGTAAGATCTATAACGCGAACTCTTAGGACTAACTATTAAACGTAAACTGAATTCAAAGATTCCAGATTTCAAAAAAATCTGTTGCAAAAAAAAATTCAGTCTGGTTACCATGACCAATTCTACTCCGACCAAATGATTGTTATCTCGGGAAACAACGAAATGATTGTTGGAATAAGAAACCGATTGCTCTGAAAACCACGACAGTGTATCCAGTAAAAAAAGTAGCATTATCTCAGGTAATTGATAATTTAAATACCTTGGCTTATATTGCACTGATTCATGGGAATATACATGTAAGTGTTATACATGTAAGTGCGTCATAGTCTTCGCATTAGAAAATTACAGCAGCAATTTCAAATTGCTATTAAAAACTAAATAATGCCGAGGGGGAAAATCTCTGCTTTGCAAACAAGATTACAATCAAAGCAAAAGCAGTGGAATACACAGAAATGGAAATTGATACAGAGAATAAAAATTGCAGAATTAATCAAAACACGAAAAAGAAAGTAGACATTTCGTTCGATAACTCTAGGAAATATCTTCTTCGTAAATTGAAAACTGTATTTATGCTAGGTCACATTAAATATTTTTTGGAAGAGACAAAATTTCAACCACTACTCACGGCGACGAAAAATGATATTTTTATTATTTCCATTATGATCATTAACATAGTTGTTAAAAAGAGAAGTTGAAATAAAGATCTGGTGTTTTAATTCGATCGAATTTAATTTTAGAGCAAGATCAGAATAATTGCTCAGAATCATCTAATAGAAATACTATAGTAATTCGATTTGAATTACAAATGATACAATTATGATATTAGTAATATCAACATATATTCAGAGTTAATAAACCCTAATCTGCGTTACTATTAACTCCTTAAATAATATTTTTATAAAAAAATAATAACTAAAAATAATTTTAGGAACATAATCAAATCTATTTAAATATCGATTTCCAATAATATGCGTTCATTATTTCAAGAGTTACGAAAGCTGAAACGCTTAGCAAATCAGCTCTTTCTGCAAAATATCATTCAGAATTAGCGAAATATTAATCTAATTTTCACGTGAACTGTTGAAAACACTCTTAGAGAAATTAGTAAAGTTCAGCATAACAGTTATTGCTTTAATTTTAATTTGTTTTTATTAACTTTTGAGAGCAATTACTTAAATTGGAATTATTGCTGCTAAGTATTCCAATTTCCTTAACTCTAAATAGAGAATGAATCTTGTTTCAAAATCTAGGTTGAAATAAATTTCAGATCTTTAAATTGTCTTCAGTCACACTTTTTCAAAAAATGCTTATTAAAGATGTTCCAGAGTTCTGTGTTGGGTTGTTTTACCTCTGAGCGGCACTTTTTTGCACACCATGAGCTAAATGGCCAGGTCACATGGACCCCGAAGGCTCAGAGAAGGTTGGGGGAGGGGACCCACTGGAACAGCTGTTGGGAGACAGATGGTAGCCTCCCGTCAAGGCCATCAAGCGTGTTCTTTAACGTGCACAGGGTATGGCTCTCCCGCACACGGGGCCACGGCTTAGCGTCCCATCCGACGGACGGCGGGCTTTCCAATCTCATCAGTGTCCCCGTGGACAGGGAGTTTTGCAGAGATAAATTTCAATGCTAGCCCAGATGGGACTCGAATCTGGGATTGCAGATTACGAATCTGGAGCGCTACCGACTGAGCCACCCCCGCCCCTCCAGAGTTCTGTATCTCAGTTCCTATTGACATAACACGGAACTGTACCTTAATTATAAAGAGTCTGCTGAGAGTATATCTATAACAGATAAATATTTCCCTGATAGCTAGATAGATCTCAAACAGTTAAAAAAAACTGAAATTGTGATATTTAACTTTTCTGCCCACATAGATCAATATTACTGTACGCTTCTTACAAGCTTTGTTTACCGTCGTCTCGCCACTGTGACGTCAAAATGCCAGCCAATGTCCGTCAAGAAACGCTTCCTCGCTGAGTGGCACCCCCCCCCCAATTCATTCACCCTGCATTTGCCAAAACAATTTTCATCATTTTAGTTTTCACTTTGCTTATTATCAAAACCTACTCAATTACCAGTAGAAAAAACCGAATCATTCATTTATTTTAATATATTATTACGATAAAACCTTGTTTTACACGTATTTTAAACAGGGACGGATTTAGTGGGGGGGGGGGGACAAGGTGGCCATGCCACACCCCACTTTCAGAATGCTAGGAAAGGTAACAGAGGTAAAAAAATTATTAAACTTATGTACATTTCATGCAATGTTTCAGAAAGCTTTTAAAGAACTCTAAAAGGAGAGAAGAAATATTACACTACAATGGAAGTCTCTTGCCAAACTTTTACTTTCTTCTGGCTCGACTGTTTCCTCCCTCTCCGCAAAATTCCCCGTCCTGCCCACGGTCAGTAGGGGACACCGATGGGCTTGGAAAGGCCGCCGTCCGTCGGATGGGACGTTAAGCCGTGGCCCCGTGTGCGGGAGAGCCATACCCTGTGCACGTTAAAGAACACGCTGGATGGCCTTGACGGGAGGCTACCATCTGTCTTCCAACAGCTGTTCCAGTGGGTCCCCTACCCCAACCTTCTCTGAGCCTTCGGGGTCCTTGTGACCTGGCCATTTAGCCCATAATGTGCAAAAAAGTGCCGCTCAGAGGTAAAACATAAGGGAGAGGAAGGTTGGGTTGTTTTATGTTTTCTAGATCAGAACCCGATTTTCAATTTTACGTTTTGTCTTCAGTTATCCTTAGTTGCATTATGGTATGGATAATGCACGATGGCTATATTCGCAACTGCAATAATTAATGAAGCTCTTATCTAAATATTTCTATCTTGAAACATTGATTTGCTTTTTGCCTCCTCCCTCCCTACGGAAAGAATTTTGCCCCACTGATATTTGCACACTCCCTCTGCTAAAATTCCTGCCGATGCCCATGCCTATTACCAGTTTCATCAACAGAGCTAATGAAAGAATTCCTCTCATCAATATCATTAACCAAAAATGCCAAATCAACAGATTAGTTAGCTTACTTACATAAATAGTGCAGATATTTTTAGCAAAAAATCTCACATGAGCATTGGTTGTGTCCCACTCTCCCCTCATATCAGCAAACGTAAGCTTTGCCCAGATCTCCCTTTCCCCAAGTCGCCGTCCTTTTATGGGACGTTACATTTTATCTCAGATCAACCTATTATTGATTTTCTATCTATTAATTTCATATAATTCCTAATCGAAACAGAGTTACAAATCTTTTTCGTCACTTCACAAGTTAAAATCTAATCTTCCTTTACAAAGGCATTTTTTGTGTGTAAAATAACATCAATTATTTCGAACGAATGACACTTTCTCTTTACGCCATCAACTTTAAGTGGAAATGAAAAAAAAAAAACTCCGAACTGGTAATCCATCACTTGTTAAGTGGTTTCTCCTCGCTATGTAGCGCCTCCTCCAACTTCACTGGTGTCTGCGCCAGGCACATGCCTACTGACACTAAGTGGCTTTAACAAGTGACCACAGTGAGGAGACGCACCGTCAGTCGAAGGAGGAGACGGCGACATCAACCTGGTGCCTTCATCTTTTAGAGCCGTCACTGGAGTGTGACATCAATGTTTCGGCCGTTGCGAACTTCAAGAATCAGCGCATTTTGTGCTTTGATACGAAGTTGACACTCAGGCACATTTCGTCGTCAACATAAGCCAGTTTACACAAGTGATAACGATTGCTGGTTTTGTCCTCTTTGGTGATTTGTATTGGAATAAACTAAAACTATGAAAACAATTAAACAATCGAAGAGTGACATTGAAACATCCTTAATTTCTGGGATATCGGTAGCGGGCCCTAATCTGTATTTCCCAGGTTTGAGCCCTAACTGGGCCTGCACTGATAAATAGATCTTGGCAAACCCTCACTATGCCCTCGATGAGAAAGGGAACACCACTGGATTTGGAAAGTTCGCCACCGTTCATAGGATGGGATGTTAAACAGTGGTCTCGTCTGCAGGAAAAAACACACCCTGTGCACCACTTTAAGAAACACACTGGATAACCTCGATGGGAGGTTAATATCTGTCTCCTAATAGCCGTCCAGTGTGTGTCTGATTTCAGAGATTGTGTGATGTAAAATACGCCTTTATCCCCCAAACAACGCAAGGAGCAACATTGGTAGAGGTAGTGTCGTGGTTTCGGCATATCACATCTTTGGTGGAGGTAGGTGTCGTGGTTTGGACAGATCACATCTTTCTTGGAGGTAGGTGTCTGGTTTGGGCAGATTACATCTTTGGAGGAGGTAGTGTCATGATTTGGGCAGGGCACATCTGCTGAAAAATTAAAAGAGAAGTGGAATTAAAGGGAAAATTAAGGGGAAGTGTGTGAGGAGGGAAGTAATCTGAGATGGAAAGGGGGAAATCAAGTCTGAATGAACCGGAATATGCCGTTCAGGTGTCGACTTATAACTTCCGTTTTAGTGGTCTTCAACAAAGTTCTTGAAAAATGCTGGTTATATAGATTTAATATTTTTCCTCCTCCGCTCCGGTAATTAGCATTCTGAAAGAGGGTGGCCCCCCTTTTCCCCGATACCGTTTTTCATTAGGATATATGCTCTTTTGGCAAAATATATATGACCTTTTAATTCATAAAATACATATTTTACTATCCGTTCAGGGGTAATGTTGTGCTACTACCGGTTATTATGTACTTTGGGTTACTGCGGAATTACGTATACAGAGTGCCGTCCGGACTACGTCCTTTCCCAGTTATCTAGCTTCAGTGGAATACTCCAGTGTACTGCAGGGGAGCCCATGGAAAAGGCTTAGCTCAGTAACCTAAACTCCATTTACCAAATCACAAGACGGTGAAGGCCCTTAATTGGTAAAGGACCTAGCCTAGACTTGAACCTATAGTTTCCATAGTAACCCAAAGCGCAAAATAACTCATTAGGTATTATTCTTGTTGCACGGCCGTAACACATAACTATATCAAACGAAACAGAACTATTTCAACACAAAAAAATAGAGCACGGAGACACATCTCGACCGAGGGACAGCAACAAAGGATCACGGTTACTTGAGCTTTAAGTGCTTAGGAATTCATTGGTGTGTCGCAAGAGGTTAGCACGAAAAAATGCAAATGAATACATAGCAATGTAACACAAAATATGGCCCACAGAAAAATGTTAAACTGGACGGACGACCAATGAACGTCAGCAAAGGATCCCAGCTACTATCGCTTTAAGTACTTTAAAATAAAATGCTATTTTATTTGAGTTACCGCGCATTTTTAATGGAATTCATATCTATGGAATACATACACGGGTATTTAGGGTACAGGTATTTCAGACAGGGGAGGGGATTGGTGGGAAATCCATACGATTGCGAACTATATAGTAGCAGAAGGGAAAGAAATTACTAAGCCAACGATGGCGGCTACTGTACAATTCACAGGAGTGATGCCCATTAACTGGTAAAAGATGTAACCTATAGTTTCCGCAGTAACCCAAAGTGCAAAATAACCTCTTAAACAAACACACTTCTTGAAATTAAAATTTCTCCACCCAAAAGCTGTAGACGGATACGTCGAAAAATTTTCATAGGTATAAATGCTGGTAATTATTTTCCAAAATCGTAATTTCAAACGAACAGAATGAAAGTAGAAAACGAACAGAAAAAAAATAGAAATACAGTGAATCGTTCTCACCATCAATATATAGTGTGACTCGTACTGATATATACAATATATATTGTGACTGCCTGTAGTCAAAGGCGTGATAAATAGATTAGTGTCAAGTGACGAAGGTTGCCAGATCACTAATTTCTAAAAAAAATCGTTGCCAGATATTTTTTCTGAATTCTGTAATCAACCATAGTGTTCGGATTCTTTTTAGCGCGATTGTACCTGCTGTCGCTTCTGATCAGAATTATCTTCCAACTGATATAAATTACTTTGTGCTCTATCCAGGCCCGTAACCAATTCAACATAACAAAGGGAGTTTTCGCATTCGTAGGAATGGTGGAACGAAGAATTTTCATAAAAATAAGAACAGTACTTCTGAGCTTATGGCAAAATGTGATCTGTCACAAATCTCTGAATCTTTGTATTGTAAAGCAGCCAAAGTTTAAAGTTTCAAAAATCAAACATATTAAAGAGCCTACTGGAGTGGGCTCATGAGCTTGCCACAGGGGGGCAGAGGTGGTGGTGGGGAGGGGGATTACTGATTGATAACTGCTGTTTCATTTCATCCATTGCAGTCTTGAGACAGAATTTTAATCAAATGCATCTGCTTGTTTTGATCTGTATACCGCTTCGAAGTTCTCGATCTTTGAGGAAAATAGAGTTTGAAATCTGGTTTGGCTTTGTGTCTGTTTGCATATTTCATTTTCAGATTATCTTACTAAGAAAAACGCTTTACATTTTGCAGACGGTAACAAAACTGCAGAAGCATTTCTCAGTAGCAGAGAGCACTCGCTTATTAACCGAAGTCAAAAACTATTTAATTAAAAACTCTTTCAAATCGTTTCCATTTAGTAAAAAAATCCAGATTTTAATAACTTATTGAGAAATATTAATTACAATAGATTAAAAATAAATTTAAAAGATTATCTTAAATAAATTATATAACTATATCAAATTTTGCGTTTTCATGAACTTTTCGCATTTTATATTTTGTCTTAATTAAGTTTTATCAAAAAAAATTAAAGTAAGAGAACATGTGTATATGTATAATGTATTATTCAATACTACATTATATCCGTATAATATAAATAATCCGTATAATACATTATATCCGTATAATGTACTATTCAATTACCTACAGATAAGCTTGTGGGTCCTATGCATTTTGTATTGTATTATATGTTCTTATGAATGAATAAAAAATGTCTTAAAAAAAGAAACAATATTTCATTCAGAAATATTTTCTTCATAAGGAAACAGTCACCTTTTTCACATTGCCATATTCAGAAACATTCTTACTGAGAAATACATTACTCAGAAATATGTCGTTTATTGGGAAACACATGATCTTATTCAGAAATGTATTGCTTTATTGAGAAACGCACGATCTTATTCAGAAGTGTATTGCTTTATTGAGAAACGCACGATCTTATTCAGAGATGTATTGCTTTATTGAGAAACACACGATCTTATTCAGAGATGTATTGCTTTATTGAGAAACACACGATCTTATTCAGAGATGTATTGCTTTATTGAGAAACGCACGATCTTATTCAGAGATGTATTGCTTTATTGCGAAACGCACGATCTTATTCAGAGATGTATTGCTTTATTGCGAAACGCACGATCTTATTCAGAGATGTATTGCTTTATTGAGAAACGCACGATCTTATTCAGAAATGTATTGCTTTATTGAGAAACGCACGATCTTATTCAGAAATGTATTGCTTTATTGAGAAACGCACGAACTTATTCAGAGATGTATTGCTTTATTGAGAAACGCACGATCTTGTTCAGAGATGTATTGCTTTATTGAGAAACGCACGATCTTGTTCAGAGATGTATTGCTTTATTGAGAAACGCACGATCTTGTTCAGAGATGTATTGCTTTATTGAGAAACGCACGATCTTGTTCAGAGATGTATTGCTTTATTGAGAAACGCACGATCTTATTCAGAAGTGTATTGCTTTATTGAGAAACGCACGATCTTATTCAGAGATGTATTGCTTTATTGAGAAACACACGATCTTATTCAGAGATGTATTGCTTTATTGAGAAACGCACGATCTTATTCAGAGATGTATTGCTTTATTGCGAAACGCACGATCTTATTCAGAGATGTATTGCTTTATTGAGAAACGCACGATCTTATTCAGAGATGTATTGCTTTATTGAGAAACGCACGATCTTATTCAGAAATGTATTGCTTTATTGAGAAACGCACGATCTTATTCAGAAATGTATTGCTTTATTGAGAAACGCACGAACTTATTCAGAGATGTATTGCTTTATTGAGAAACGCACGATCTTGTTCAGAGATGTATTGCTTTATTGAGAAACGCACGATCTTGTTCAGAGATGTATTGCTTTATTGAGAAACGCACGATCTTGTTCAGAGATGTATTGCTTTATTGAGAAACGCACGATCTTGTTCAGAGATGTATTGCTTTATTGAGAAACGCACGATCTTGTTCAGAGATGTATTGCTTTATTGAGAAACGCACGATCTTGTTCAGAGATGTATTGCTTTATTGAGAAACGCACGATCTTATTCAGAAGTGTATTGCTTTATTGAGAAACGCACGATCTTATTCAGAGATGTATTGCTTTATTGAGAAACACACGATCTTATTCAGAGATGTATTGCTTTATTGAGAAACGCACGATCTTATTCAGAGATGTATTGCTTTATTGCGAAACGCACGATCTTATTCAGAGATGTATTGCTTTATTGAGAAACGCACGATCTTATTCAGAGATGTATTGCTTTATTGAGAAACGCACGATCTTATTCAGAAATGTATTGCTTTATTGAGAAACGCACGATCTTATTCAGAAATGTATTGCTTTATTGAGAAACGCACGAACTTATTCAGAGATGTATTGCTTTATTGAGAAACGCACGATCTTGTTCAGAGATGTATTGCTTTATTGAGAAACGCACGATCTTGTTCAGAGATGTATTGCTTTATTGAGAAACGCACGATCTTGTTCAGAGATGTATTGCTTTATTGAGAAACGCACGATCTTGTTCAGAGATGTATTGCTTTATTGAGAAACGCACGATCTTGTTCAGAGATGTATTGCTTTATTGAGAAACGCACGATCTTGTTCAGAGATGTATTGCTTTATTGAGAAACGCACGATCTTGTTCAGAGATGTATTGCTTTATTGAGAAACGCACGATCTTGTTCAGAGATGTATTGCTTTATTGAGAAACGCACGATCTTGTTCAGAGATGTATTGCTTTATTGAGAAACTCACGATCTTGTTCAGAGATGTATTGCTTTATTGAGAAACGCACGATCTTGTTCAGAGATGTATTGCTTTATTGAGAAACGCACGATCTTGTTCAGAGATGTATTGCTTTATTGAGAAACGCACGATCTTGTTCAGAGATGTATTGCTTTATTGAGAAACGCACGATCTTGTTCAGAGATGTATTGCTTTATTGAGAAACGCACGATCTTGTTCAGAGATGTATTGCTTTATTGAGAAACGCACGATCTTGTTCAGAGATGTATTGCTTTATTGAGAAACGCACGATCTTGTTCAGAGATGTATTGCTTTATTGAGAAACGCACGATCTTGTTCAGAGATGTATTGCTTTATTGAGAAACGCACGATCTTGTTCAGAGATGTATTGCTTTATTGAGAAACGCACGATCTTATTCAGAAATGTATTGCTTTATTGAGAAACGCACGATCTTGTTCAGAGATGTATTGCTTTATTGAGAAACGCACGATCTTGTTCAGAGATGTATTGCTTTATTGAGAAACGCACGATCTTGTTCAGAGATGTATTGCTTTATTGAGAAACGCACGATCTTATTCAGAAATGTATTGCTTTATTGAGAAACGCACGATCTTATTCAGAAATGTATTGCTTTATTGAGAAACGCACGATCTTGTTCAGAAATGTATTGCTTTATTGAGAAACGCACGATCTTGTTCAGAAATGTATTGCTTTATTGAGAAACGCACGATCTTGTTCAGAAATGCATTACTTTATTGAGAAACGCATGATCTTATAAAGAAACAATCGCCTTATTCAGAAACATCGTCATATTGAAAAACATATTCCCATATTCATAAACACCTCATGCAGAACACATCACCTTATTCATAAACGCATGATCTTATTCATAAGCACATGATCTTATTCATAAATACAAGATCTGATTCAGAAACACATCACCTTAAGCGATCTGGCGTGACCTGCTCGACTCACAACGACATACTTGGCACCGTCCGTTGACAAGTGAGGTTCCGTTCGCCATTCGTCAGGTGTAGGCGGGGTGTTTGCGAGCGGGAGAGCCATCGTGCTCGGAGCAATGTATTGGGCAGGCCCAGGAAGGCCCTGACAAATCTGTCTTACACACGGAGGCGCAGAAAAAGGTCCGTGTCCGCCATTACTCGTGCACTTAAGCAGCAACCTTAATTACTACCCGTTTTATTTTAAGCAGTAGAAGGATACGGTTTCCCCTTGGCGAGTAGATGAAACCGAATCGATTTTTGTCGATTATTTTCTTGGAGCCAGTTAAGTTTCCAGTTCTCGTCTGCAGTCTATTTATAAAACGGTGATTAGAGATAGGGCGAATAATTGCTTACATGAGCATTTCATATTACGGCAAGAAATCTTTTTTATTTTACGAGCGACTCGGTGGTTACTCTGTCAGCGTGAATTGTGTTGCGGATGAGCAATTTGTTCTTCTGATGTCTACAAGAGTCCAACAGAGAAAAGTGCTCCGCCGCAGCTAAAATTAATGTTAAATTAAGAATCGTTATGCACATGCTAAATCATCACCCGTTTAAGTAGCTATTTCCATACTCCGTAACGCCTCCGTGCGAGTGAATTGGCGATGTACGGGGGATGCTGCAGATGACGTCATTGGAGGTTCAGCGATGGGTTACACAAGATCAACGATTTCTTTTCTGTCATTTGATCGTTATTATTAATCTAAAGTGGCGATTTAAAAACATCTAGTTCTGATTGTGAAACAGCAATTGTTTTAATTCCATTTATAGGTTCGTCCCAAATTCAAGATGGTACAATAATAAATCGTCCTCTCAGATTCATAATCTGAAAATATTTCGAAATGGTAATCTTCGGGTTGGTTTAACTTCTGAGCGGAATTTTTTTCCCTTCACTGGAGTAAATCCTCTGTCTAAATAAGACGATTGTTCCTGAATTAGATGGCCGATTTCTCAATAAGGGATGTGTTGTTTTAAAACTGAGTGGCACTTTTTTTTTGCACAAAGTGGGCTAAATGGCCAGGTCACATGGATCCTGAGGACTCTGAGAACATTGGAGTGAGAGGACCCACTGGACAGTTGTTAGGAGAGAGATGGTAGCCTCTCATCCAGTTTGTTCTTTAACGTGCACAGGGTATGACTATCCGGTAGACGGAGACACAGCTTAACGTCCCATCCGACGGACGGCGGGCTTTCCAATCTCAGTGTCCCCGTGGACAGGGAGTTTTGCAGAGATAAATTTCAATGCTAGCCCAGATGATACTCGAATCTGGGATTGCAGATTACGAATCTGGAGCGCTACCGACTGAGACACCGCCGGTCCTTTTTCAATAAGACAACACATTTCTGAATCAAGTGACTGTTTCGGAATAAGATCATGCGTTTATGAATAAGATTATATGTTTTGGATAAGCTGATACGTTTCTTACTAACATCATATGTTTGCAAATAAGGAAATTATTTGTATAATAGCTTCATGTGTTTATGTTGTTGTTGTTTTACCTCTGAGCGGCACTTTTTTGCACACCATGGGCTAAATGGCCAGGTCACATGGACCCCGAAGGCTCAGAGAAGGTTGGGGCAGGGGACCCACTGGAACAGCTGTTGGGAGACAGATGGTAGCCTCCCGTCAAGGCCATCCAGAGTGTTCTTTAACGTGCACAGGGTATGACTCTCCCGCACACGGAGCCACGGCTTAACGTCCCATCCGACGGACGACGGCCTTTCCAAGCCCATCGGTGTCCCCTACTGACCGTGGGCATGGCGGGGAATTTTGCGGAGATAAATCTCAACGCTGACTCAGCTGGGACTCGAACCCGGGAACTACAGATTACGAGCCTGGTGCGCTACCGACTGAGCCACCCCCGCCCAAAAAATATTTCAAGTGATCTGTTTACGATAGAAATTTGAAATTCACTGATAGCAACAGTCTGCCCCCTTTTCTAAAAGGGTGTATGAAAAGAAACTTCTAAAATTTCAGTAATAAAAGAGAAATAATTTTTATGTTGTGTAATTAATAATAAAGTACTTTTTATTTGCATTCTCTTTCCCTCCCCCCCTCTCTTCCCCATCTTCCATTTGCTCGAATTAAAACGTTTAAGGAGTGAAAAAGTAGGTAAAAGAAAAACTTCATTTTTTTTAATAGTTTTGATTAGTCTTTCCGTGTACATTTTACAAGTAATAGTTAAATTGTTTGCTGTTGAGCCACAAAACTTGAAGCTTATCTGCAGGATATAGACTAATGTCAGTTACAAATTATTTTCAGCTTTTTGTACATACTTTTCAATACATAATCTCACTTTTTTTCTTTTCTTTTTTTATTTCCTTCTGTAAGACGTCGAACTTTTTTGTTTGTAGAGAAAAATTTAATTTTTTTTTAGATAGGTATTGATGAAATATTACGATTTACACTTTCCCGAATCTCCCTAAAGCTGTAATTGCGCTCTCTAGCAGTGGAAAAACTTGAAAATTCCAAACGAATAATACAAACGGTATTTACGCCAGAAATTTGAAAATTTTGTGGTTGTTGGGTTGTTTTACCTCTGAGCGGCACTTTTTTGCACACCATGGGCTAAATGGCCAGGTGACATGAACCCCGAAGGCTCAGAGAAGGTTGGGGGAGGGGACCCACTGGAACAACTGTTGGGAGACAGATGGTAGCCTCCCGTCAAGACCATCCAGCGTGTTCTTTAATGTGCACAGGGTATGGCTCTCCCGCACACGAGGCCACGGCTTAACGTCCCATCCGACGGACGGCGGCCTTTCCAAGCCCATCGGTGTCCCCTACTGACCGTGGGCAGGGCGGGGAATTTTGCGGAGATAAATCTCAACGCTGACCTAGCTGGGACTCTAACCTGGGAACTACAGATTATGAGCCTGGCGCGCTACCGACTGAGCCACCCCCGCCCCATTTTTGTGGTGGAATGCGAAGGTCACGAAGTTTCCATTCCCAACAATGAGTTGACCCCTTATACCAGGAAATGACGGGAAAACGTGACTTTTTTTGTTTTAGAAGATAATTGTTTGCTTTTAGAGATAAATAGAAAAATTCTTTTCGGGTTAGATAAAAAATTATGATTCGCACTTTCCGAATATTAAAAGCTATAAATGCACCTCCTAAAGGTGGGAATTTTTAAATATCCCAAAAGTTTAATCTAATTATTACAAACGATGTATTTATGGAAACATTTTGAAATTATGGTGGTGGAATGCGAAGGTGCCAAGTTTCCATTGACAACAATGACTTGACTCCTTATCCCTAGGGAGGGGGGGAAGGGGGAATAAAAATCCTCTTTTACTTGAGTTGGTTATTAAGGATATATCATGATTCGCATTTTTCAAATAATTAGGAAGATTTAATATATATCGTTAGGACCATTAAATATGGAGAGGGCAAAACTATTGAAAGAATTTTGAAAATGATTTGTCTATGGTAGAAATTTGAGATTTCGGTGGTAGCTTTTCAGGAAACATTCCACTAACAGCGATTGGGTTGGGTTGTTTTACCTCTGAGCGGCACTTTTTTGCACACCATGGGCTAAATGGCCAGGTCACATGGACCCCGAAGGCTCAGAGAAGGTTGGGGGAGGGGACCCACTGGAACAGCTGTTGGGAGACAGATGGTAGCCTCCCGTCAAGGCCATCCAGAGTTCTTTAACGTGCACAGGGTATGTCTCTCCCGCACACGGGGCCACGGGTTAACGTCCCATCCGACGGAGGGCGGCCTTTCCTAGCCCATCGGTGTCCCCTACTGACAGTGGGCAGGGCGGGGAATTTTGTGGAGATAAATCTCAACGCTGACCCAGATTGGACTCGAACCTGGAAACTACAGATTACGAGCCTGGCGCGCTACCGACTGAACCACCCCCGCCCTCCTAACAGCGATAATCTATCCACTTTTATCAGAGAGGTGTGAGAACTTTAATTTCTTAAATTTAAGACGTACTTCTTATCTTATATAAATACTAAATAAAATACTATTTGCATTTTCCCCCATGATCCGTTAACTTAAACGAAAAACTTCGTTGTCTTTGAAACGAGATTCTCATCTGAGTCAGAGGCGTTATGAATTCTTCTAATTAAAGAGAGTAAATATTTATAAATATACATATAATTGCTAGCAACTACATTAGTATAACATAAATGCTGTCAGCTTTTTTTTTAAATTATTTCAAGAACTAACAACATTTTTATGCAACATCGAATTTGAAAAATTCGATAAGGTCCGATTCTAAAAGAAAGTTTTTTCTTTTCGTAATTATTGATGAAACATGGCAACTAACAGAATTTTTTTGTTTCAATCTTATGTTTCTTTCATGTTGGATATTTATTTTATGCGTGTCGTCAAAGAGATTTGGAGTACTAAGTTGCATCTGAATAAATTATTAAAGGAGAGAATGTTTAGGTAATTGAATCTGTTTTCAGGTGTTGCGAAATTCCCATATGCGCCCAGAGGAAATATGCGTCCTTCTTAGTTACCCATCTTCCTATTGCTTTTCCCTCCTCATTTGTCGATTTGTCAAAACAGTATTTTCACCGTTAATGATGGGGCGGGGGTGGCTCAGTCGGTAGCGCGCCAGGCTCGTAATCTGTAGTTCCCAGGTTCGAGTCCCAGCTGGGTCAGCGTTGAGATTTATCTCCGCAAAATTCCCCGCCCTGCCCACGGTCAGTAGGGGACACCGATGGGCTTGGAAAGGCCGCCGTCCGTTGGATGGGACTTTAAGCCTTGGCCCCGTGTGCGGGAGAGCCATACCCTGTGCACGTTAAAGAACACGCTGGATGGCCTTGACGGGAGGCTACCATCTGTCTCCCAACAGCTGTTCCAGTGGGTCCCCTCCCCCAACCTTCGGGGTCCATGTGACCTGGCCATTTAACCCATGGTGTGCAAAAAAGTGCCGCTCAGAGGTAAAACAACCCAACCCGTTAATGATTTATATGTCAAATAAAAATTTGTAAAGCGGGGAGCGTCATAGGCTACAAAACATTCCGCTATATCTTCGAAACGAAAGCTGTAACATAGGAAGTGCCAAAAGTTATAAAAATTCCGTAATGTTTCTCCCCCCCCCCCCAAAAAAAAAAAACATGCGAAGGATTGTTCCACTATATCTTTCGAACGCGTGGGCCGAGATATAATTTGTATGTCAAATGAAAGCCTATGACGTGAGGAGTGTTGTAAGTAATAAAAATATAACACCTTGTTTTCTTCCCACCTAGAAAAAGAGAAAACTTTCATTTGACACCTAACTCGTAACTGTAAGTTAGAGTTCAAATTATGTTCCTCCCCCCCTCCAAAAAAATGGGAGGAGAAAGGGAATTTCACGTGGTCGACCTTAAAAAGTTATAATCTCAAATAAATCCTTATGGCGTCTCAAATATCATGGACTACTTCAAACACGATACTTGCCCTACACCCGCCACCCCCACCCCCCACCCCGAAAAAAATAAAAGAAAGAAAGTGAGAGAAGAAATGTAGTCGATGTTTAGGAGTCAAATATTAAAAACAAATTCCTGAAGATTAAAGTGTGTAAAAAAAAATACACAATGTACATTGTTTCTTTGTCACTAAAAAATACTTATCTTCTTAAACGTGCCTTAAAAAATAGAAAATAAATCAAAAGCATATCGATGGTGCAAACAGTCACTGAGTTCGTATTCACTTCAAAAGGAGATAGGGCACCGATTTGTTTACGTAACAAGGTTGCCCGCGCCCTATCTTCCTTTGAAGTGAATACGAATTCAGTGACTGTTTGCACCATCGATATACTCGAGGTTAGTTTTCTACGTTATAGGGTGCCTGTAGGAAGATAGACAAGAACACTGCATTTAATGGTAGATTCAATGGCGAAAATTCCTCAAGTTCTACGTTGTAAATATCCAGTACAGTCAGATTTGTTTAATTTTTGGTCGAGTCTTAGACTCCCGCTACTGCGACGAGGAATTGTTGCCGGCATTCATCCGCTGTAGAAATAAGATTCAGCAATCACAACGACGACATCTATTCGCTTCAAAGACAGGATTCATTTTCAATACACGAAATCGATATGCCCTAAAGACCAATATTTTTGCAGTTCACAGACTATTTTCTATGGCGCAAGGACTCCTTTCATTCGCTCTAAAGACATGATCTATCTACTTGACACAGGATCTATATTGTTCCCAGTATATTATACCCATCTACCCGAAAGAGTTATCCGCTACATAGGCAGGATCCATCTTCACATAGACGATATCATTCCCTATTCCTATATACTCTAAAGATGCGATCTATCCACTTTGCAAAAAAAGCAAAAAGCGTCTCACACGGGAAGTGTCATACGTAGGCTATAAAGGAAATTTAGTCGCCATGCTTTCTTCCTCCTAGGAAAGGGGAATTCCCCGCCCTGCCCACGGTCAGTAGGGGACACCGATGGGCTTGGAAAGGCCGCCGTCCGTCGGATGGGACTTAAGCCGTGGCCCCGTGTGCGGGAGAGCCATACCTGTGCACGTTAAAGAGCACGCTGGATGGCCTTGACGGGAGGCTACCATCTGTCTCCCAACAGCTGTTCCAGTCACCTCCCCCAATCTTCTCTGAGCCTTCGGGGTCCTTGTGGCCTGGCCATTTAGCCCATGGTGTGCAAAAAAGTGCCGCTCAGAGGTAAAACAACCCAACCCAACCTAGGAAAGGGGAAATGTGAAAATCGTTCTTCCACGATCTCTTCCGACCCACAGTTACGAGTTAGATGTTAAGTGAGAGCTTGTGATATGAGGACTGTCGTTGGCTACTTGAGTTATGCCACCCCCCCCCCCCTCCTCAAGAAAGGAGACAGAAGTTTCACAGGGGTTAATCTCAATGTGTTATACTCAAATTAAAGATTGTGACATCTAGACTGTCTTGGATTATTCCTGAAATCAAGCCACTCCCCCCCACTCCCACCCCCAATTGGGGAAGGAAAATAATAGGGGTCAATGTTTATGAGTCTTATGTCAAATGAAAGCTTCAGTAGAGAGCAACAATGTAGTAGTTCCGAGGATATGTACTTTAAATGACAGTAAAAAAAATAAAAGTTGAAAATATCAATTTTTCCTTCGCGCGACCTAAAAAACAAACCAAAGCTTATCGATGGGGAAATCATTCACTGAATTCGTATACACTTCAAAAAGGAAGATAAGAGAGCAGACAATTTGTGTTAGGTTGATAGAAAGGAGCCTTATGTATCTTTGAATCGAATAAGATTTAAGTGAGTGATTTCATCATCGGTATGTTTTGCTTTTGTTATTTTGCATTTTAGGGCTCATGTAGGATGAAGGGTATTTTTTAAATATTATAGTTTATATTCTTTTAGCTCGTTTTAAAAAAAAAGGGGGTTAATTGTTCCACTTTGTCTTTGTCTGTCCGTCTGCAGATATTCAACTTTTGTTGTTTTTAGAGATGTTAAAACAAATCCTTTTCGGTCATATAGTGATGTAATATCATAATTCGCACTTTACGGATCACACCGTAAGTTTTAATAGCGCCCTCTAACGGTGGAAAATGTTAAGCATTTAAACGAATATTGCAAGCGATCTATTTATGCCAGAAATTTGAAATTTCGTTGGTAAATTATGATAGTCATGGATTCACATTAACAGCAATGATTTTCCCCTTTTACCCTCAGGGGCGTGGTAAAACAACTTTTTAAAGAGAAAACATTTCGTGTACGTACTAATAAAATATTAAAATAAATAAATACCCCCCTCAAGCAGCTGCTTGCCACAGAGGTCTGACAGGAGCCTGTCAGTTTATATGCCACAGTAGAAGATCTGAGAGGATGGCAGGACCTCAGCAGAAAACAACACGAACATCCATGCCTTACCCGGGGTTCGAACCCAAGTCCCGTAGATCAGTAGCCAAGCGCGCTAACCACTCGACCACGGGACGGCTTCAATAAAATATTAGTGTTTGCATTTTTCAATCACTTCCTTTTCATTTGGATATTGTGTTTATATACTGTCAAAGTGGTTATTATAGCTTCGCAATTATAACTCTTTTTCGTTTCAGCCTTAAATGTAGAGACATCTCTTGTATATAGTCCTCTCCTTCTGTGCTGTTAATCACAATGCAAATATTTGGTTGTTACTTTTTAAAAATCATCGCAACTGCCGACTATTCAGCAATACACTGTTCATGTATGTTTACACACTTGACAATTTGTATGTCATGTTTTTTGATGCGCATTGTGCGGCGTTAGTACTCAGTGCGTATCTTTACCTTCCTCTCAATAGAATGAATAAAAGTAAAGGAAAATTATTATTTGCGAATTTGCACTGTGTGAGGGTGCTAAAGACGGGAAAATAAAAAAAACTCTTCTATTTGAAAACGAGCATCCCATTTTCAATAGAGGGAGATGTGTTATTCTTCAAGTTACTTTTTCGCGTAAACTAATAGAGCATTTTGTGTGTGTGCTTTGCGGATCATTGTTTACGGGTAGAAATGCGTTTTCTGAAAACAATCTGGAAGAATGGTAAGTTTGCGCCATAGATAACGCTCAGTCTTATCGCGAATGGCCAATTTATTTGTATTAAATTTTCACTCCTTCAACTTCGAAGACATATTTTGAAGTTTCCTTGTCGTTAATGATCTCGTCAGCCTGGGCTGTAACAGTTATTGGCAGATGATGTGGTCATGTGATAACCGCGGCATCGAGACCGTTTTTCTTCTAAATACCCTTTAAACCGCACACTTTTTGGAGCAAACGTTTCGAGCAAAAGATAATCGTGGCGGAAGTCGTTCACTCTGAAATCTTGCTCTGGGGTGAGCTCGTCGGGGTTGTAATTGGTTAAGGAACCGTTCGCAAAAATGACGTCGAGTGTGGTAATCGGTAATTTGAAGGGGGCTTAATGCTTTTGTTGACGTCACCTCTTTTTTCTCTTTTGCATATAAATCTCAAACTAAAGTTTTTTTATATGTGCAAAAAATTATATTCAATCTAAACATATTATCCTAAAAGGAGTAATTAATTTACAATTTTACTTTACTTTTAACTTATACCAAAGCGATATTGACTAAGGGACCTGGATTCGATCCCCGACTAAGGCATGGGTGTTTGTGTTGCTTTTCTGCTGAGGTCCCGCCATCCTCACAGACCTTCTGCTATGGTGTATAAAACTCATAGGTTACTGTCAGACCTCTGTGTCAAGTAGCTGCTTGTAGGGGATATTAAAAAAAACTTTGCAATTAAAAGTAACATTGTTAAATTTTTAAAGGTAAACATCGTAGTTACTTCTGCTTTCCCAAATTAAACCTGATAAAACGACCCATTCATTCATAAATGACATGATGATTTAAGTTTGCGTTATTGTTTTCATTATTATCACCATTTAATAACAAAATAAATTGAAACTGGCTCTAATGCTCGTGCTTTCACTTGTGGTGTCGCTCCTCTCTGGGGCGGGGGTGGCTCAGTCGGTAGCGCGCCAGGCTCGCAATCTGTAGTTCCCAGGTTCGAGTCCCAGCTGGGTCAGCGTTGAGATTTATCTCCGCAAAATTCCCCGCCTTGCCCACGGTCAGTAGGGGACACCGATGGGCTTGGAAAGGCCGCCGTCCGTCGAATGGGACGTTAAGCCGTTGGCCCGTGTGTGGGAGAGAGCCATACCCTGTGCACGTTAAAGAACACGCTGGATGGCCTTGACGGGAGGCTACCATCTGTCTCCCAACAGCTGTTCCAGTGGGTCCCCTCCCCCAACCTTCTCTGAGCCTTCGGGGTCCATGTGACCTGGCCATTTAGCCCATGGTGTGCAAAAAAGTGCCGCTCAGAGGTAAAACAACCCAACGCTCCTCTCTTGAAGCCTTCAATAAGTTAGATTTTCTGAGACAGTCCGCGAAAATGAGGTACGTTGAATATTATATCATCTCCCAATTAGACTCGAACCTGTCGAAATTCTCCCTCCCCCCCTCTCCAATGGAAGTTTCTGAGCACTTCAGCTATTGGCTCTGCCATGACCCAGTCATCCAATTGGAGATGGAGTCCACGAGTTGGGTTGTTTACTCTGAGCTGCATATTTGTTTTTGCATACAATGGATTAAATTATCAAGTCTCAAGGACCCGAGAAGGTTGGGGGAGATGACGCACTGGACAGCTTTTGGGAGACAGATGGTAGCCTCTCGTCAAGGCCATCCAGCGTGTTCTTTAACGTGCACAGTGTATGGCTCTCCCGCACACGGAGCCACGGCTTAACGTCCCATCCGACGGACGGCGGCCTTTCCAAGCCCATCGGTGTCCCCTACTGACCGTGGGCAAGGCGGGGAGTTTTGTGGAGATAAATCTCAACGTTGACCCAGGCGAGACTTGAACCTAGGAACTGCAGATTAGAAGCCTGGCGCGCTACCGACTGAGCCACCCCCTCTTCCTATCGAGTCCAAGATCAGGATGGCATTTGAAATATTCCCCTGAACATTTAATGTGATTAGTTAGAGGCAACCCAATCTCCTCCTTTAATCCATCCGTCATCCTCATCCTCGATCATCGCATCCCTAAGGAAAATCCTTAACTTTCGCATCCACTCTTCTTGGTCTAACTTTCTGTACAGCGGGAAGAGTAGCACCAGGGATATCTTTGATAAGCAGAGCTGCAGACTTGATGGACATGTGATAAATTTCACATTCTGATCTCCAATTGCGTTGGATAAACCCTATGGAGTTTGCTTGAAACCTCACTACTGGGATGAATTAGGAGTGCCTGTCACAAGAGAGGGCTAACTTTCCTTTTTGATGCACATCTATAGAAATAGATACAGTTAAGCCTGAAAAGCTCTGAACCACTGGATGTATAGAAGGTAGAAATCCTGTCTTCTATAGTTTTATACCTTTAAAAAGAAAAAAACCACGAACCGCCGGCAAGGTGTTCGACCACGGTTCATAGATGCTAGAGGTTGGCTAAGGCTATCCCGTATGGTGCGAGCCAACAGAAGGGATATTGTGGCGCAACTCTTCCGTAATTTGAATGCTGGTGGTGGGAGTAATGTTTCACAGCACATCGAAACCTGCTGAAAATGGGGCTGTGTAGCCGCAGGTCGCTCCGAATGCCCATGATAATCTCTGTTCACCTTCGAATGTGACTACAATGGGCACACGAGCATCAAAACTGGACCTTGAATGATTGGAAGAAGGTCGTCTGGTCTGATGAATCTCGTTTTCTATTGTACCATGTGAATGGCTGGGTACGTGTGCGTTGTTCATCTGGGGAAGTGTTGGCACCAGGATGCACTGTAGGACGAAAACAAGCCAGTGGACGAAATGTAATGCTTTGGGCTATGCTGGGAAACACTGGGCACAGTCATTTATGTGCAGGAAACTATGTCGTCTACCACTTACATAAACATCATTGCAGACCGGTACCTCCTTTTATGGCAACGGTATTCCCTCTAGTAGGGCCTTCTTTCAGCAGGATAATGCTCCATGCCACACTGCCCGGATTGTTCAAGAAATGGTTCGCAGAACATGAGGAAGACTTCCACGTATTGCCCTGGCCTCCAAATTCCCCAGACATCAATCCAATCGAGCATCTGTGGTTTGTGTTGAAACAGCATATCCAATCTGCGGCAGTTCAACAAGTAACGTGTTGGTACCAGATACCACAAGACAACTTTAGAAATCTTGTAGCGTCCATGCCTCGCCGGGTAAGAGCTGTTTTGGCGGCACGTGGAGGACCAACATCATATTAGGTAGGTGGTCATAATGTTTAGGCTCTTCGGTGTATGCGATTCTGTTCTTCAGTGTTCTATTTTCCTAATCTAGAGCCTTGTGATTTTAGGTCCTCAGATTCGTACAATTTTACTTCAAATAAAAAATAATTTCTTACTCTATGTTGATTATTGTGCTTTTAACCACAGTATTTTACTTTACGTTATAAAAATCTTTGTTTTATTGTATCTTTGTGTTACTTTCACTTACATGAAAGGGCGTCGCAGATCTTAAAGCAGTCACTGCAAATGGCTGTGATACACAGTTAAAGAGATTACGACTAAAAGATAGAATAACTATTTTAGTGGTTTTGATGACACAAGGAGGCGATGCTGCTGCGCTTGCCCAGGGGCGTTGAAAATTACAGTATCATTTGAAGTCTAAAAATCTAGGGTGTGCAGAATGTAGATGTTAGTTATGCGCATGATATCACAGCTTCCAACCAAGGGATTGCCAACCAAAGGTGCTCGAGGCTCAAATACCATCGTCATACAGAAATCAGTTATTATTGTACCGTATTTTCCAATCTTAACATCAGGATACATGACTAGAGTCCTGCGCAGTGTCCACAACCGCAAATCTTTATCGTCATCCGCGTATATTGGATACTTAACCCTTCCAGTGTCCAGAACGTATATATTCGTTTTTAGTACAATGAAAGAAAACTATTTTTTAAAAAAATAAATTTTAAAATGGGAATTTTTAATAGATATCTTATAAAAATATGTAATTTAAGCTCAATAATATTTTCTTTTTTCATTTGATGCATATTTTATTAAACTACGACATAAATAATTTGTTAAAGCCATTTGTTTGCCATTTCTTAGAAGTTATATAAGGTATTGCCAATTTGTTTGTTAACATTACTCTGTGCTGAAACAATCCCCTAATTTAAGCTCAGAAGTTTGATTCGAACTATTATCAACAAATTTTTCCTTAAAGTTTTTAAAATCTCCTGCTAATTAACAAAGAACTGGTGCTTTTTAAAAATGGAAGATTTTTGAAGTAATTATGAAATATGTATTTTTTTGGTAAAAATTGTAGTAACATTAATTTTAATAGCAGTGTTCAAATTTTTTACTTCAATAAAATTCAGAATTCTTTTTAATTTGATATATAACATGAGCTATTTCTGTTGATTAGTTATTTATTAAAAATATTCTAAATGTGACTTGTTTATTGGACTGCAATAAGCCTGAACTTTTTCTCAAAGTATAGTATGGAGAAAAAAATTTTCAAAATGGAAGAAATGTTTACTTTAAACAAGAATTTTTTTTTGTTATTTAGAAATCAATATCGTTTCTATTCATGTGCATTATAATCATTTCTGCCTATTAGTTTTTTTTTTACAAATTTTTATTTGTGTTGCCAAATGCATTTTTTACTACATTGTTTCATTTTAATAGGACTTTTTTTTAGAGTCAGTCTTTTTTTGTTAAATATTTTATTTTCAGAAAATCCAGAATTAAATGTTGATTAATTTGGCATATAACATGTCATAATTCCTTTCCCTAATTATTTGGCAAAGCAGTTCTAAAGTTAAATTTGGCCTCTGGATGTAAACCAGTTTTTCAGGCTGGACACTGGAAGGGTTAATACCCATCGAGGTTTTGCAAATGTTTGAGATCTGATGTATGTTTGAGAAAAGAAATCAGTCTAATAGTTCATTGATGACTAATATTTAACTAAAATAATACACCGCGATAAAAAAAAAAACTAATTTAGTAAGGCAAATTTTTTTAAAAAATCGGCAAAGAATTTACATTGTAAATGTGCAAATTTATCCGAGTTAATTTTGCCCTTTTAACGCAGTTGTCCGCGATTCTAGGACGCCACTCCCTTCTCATTAATCAGGGCCTCTCCTCCGAGTTGCACTCTGCAAACTTCGTGATCTAGACGAGAAAAAAATTCCACGGATTTGGCTCCAGTTTTCTACACAACTCTTTAGTAACTTTTTTTCCTTTTTGAACTAATATTTCCTTTGTCACAATTTTAGTTACACTTATTATTTTAGTTAAATATTTGTCATCAATAAACTATTCGACCGATTTCTTTGGCTCTCAAACGTACATCGGACCTCAAACATTTGTAATACCTCGACGGGTATTAAGTATCGCAGCAAAAATATCGCTTTCTTCAACTTCATTTATTTTAAATTTGCAACTTTATCGCAATGCATTTTTTTCTTTGTAAAGGTAATATCATCATTGAATTTTAAAATCAGCCTTTTTTCGTTTCCTAAACAAACAATTTTTTTTACTCATGTCAGACCATCAATAACGCAATAATATTTGTCCATATTCCTACAGATTTTATTTGAGCATCTAATCTTTACTCTCCTTATCCGATTTAACATTAATTTCTTATCCGCGGGGCGCTTTTAAATGCGGATATCAGCGTATATGCACACAAGGTTTTATATATGGCCCCCATATATCATTTAAAAAAAAAAAATAATATTTTTGTTTTTATTTCCTTTGTATTTACAATACAGAGTTGATCATAGCACTCGTCTGAACACACGCAATTTTACAGTGAGAACTTCACTGTGAAAACGATGGTACATAATAGACACTCCCTGATTTACAGTAAACTTTCCGTTCCGCAAACCCTTACGTAAGTCGGAATTCGACCCACTACCATTCATACTATACAGGTGGAAATTGAAAAAAAAAGAACACCATTAGCAATTCAAACGTAATCTACGAGATTTATTTAGTAGAAAACTTGTTGAGAAAGGACAGTGATCACACGTGTGAAGTGAGTCAATGTTTATTTTATCTTTCAACGAGTATTACATTTTACAGAAGGCATATTTTAATAAAGTGTTGAACCTCCTCGAGCAGCAATACAAGCTTCCAATATGGCATGCAATCGATCATACAAATGCTGGATATCATGCTGGGAGCTACCATTCCATGCGCTTTCAACTTGGACGCGTAATTCAGCGATGGTCGTTGTGTGCCGCGGTTCGCGGAAGAGTCTTTGTCCGATTCAGTCTCCTACATGCTCGATTGGAGACAAGTCTGGAGAGCTTGCTGACCAAGGGATTTGGTGCACTGCCTGAAGAGCATGTTGAGTTGCACGGGCAGAGTGTGTGCGAACATTATCCTGCTGGAATATCGCATTTGGGATTGCACTCAAATATGGCAGGACGGCCAGCTATACGATGTCGCTGCGTACGTATTGCTGTTGTGTACTCTGCACAAACACCAGACACGTAAGACAGTAATAGCTAATCGCTCCCCACTCCATGATGACCGGCATGGGCCCTGTGTGTCGCTGACGGATGCACGATGGATGAAGCCGTTCACCTTGTCGCCTTCGGACGCATAAACATCAGACTCCTAAACAGAATCGGCTTTCATCACTGAAGACCACAGACTGCCATTCTTCTCTCCAATGAACTCGTTCTTGACACCACTCCAAACGTGCTCGACAGTGGTAACTGTGCCAGCAGCACGCGTGCCTGTAGTTCTGCTTCCTAAAGACGATTCCGTATCTTTCTTGTAGACACCCTTGGTACGACAGAGGATCGAATTTTTGACACTATAGTCGTCCACTCTGCCACCGCCACCCTCCTGATATGTCGATCCTATCGCGTGTCCGTAACACTGTTACCCTGAACCACGTCTGCGAGTGTGCAAATGCTCTTCTGACCATCGACGCCACCATTGTACCACTGCCGATACCTCTCGTTCAATGCGGCGTGCAATTTGACGAAAAGACCAACCTGCTTCCCGAAGACCCACTATACCACCTCGCTCAAACTCTGCTAACTGAACAAATGTTGCGCGCCTGTGTCGTCCAGGCATGGTAGCTTCGTCAAAGAGCACTGAACAACACGACACGAATAACTTCTTTCTTCACGCCCTAGTCCTTAAATACGCGCTGCCGACATTTGCATGTTGTCGTCCTTAGTGATGAGTTAATTTCCGCCAGTATAGAATCAAGTTTTACATCTTAAGTTGCTTCTTAGAAATAAATGTATTTGAAGTGGTTGTTAGTATAAAGTTATTTTGGTATTATTAAGCACAACAAGAGAACAAAAATCGGAAAAAATTTAGAAAATTTAAAAAAATTAGAAAAAATACTCTAGAAATAAAAAATGGAAAAGATAGGGATTACAGTAAATTAAACTAACAATAAAATTTTTTGAAAAACGTGAGAATTCCTTGGATCTGTGTTCGATGGCGATTACAACACGATGCCGAGATCAAGCATCACGTGAGAGCTGTGTAGGCTGCAAAAGATCTCCACCGTGTTTCGACAGCAGGAGCACGTTATAACGTAAAGTGAAATTATTCTAATTCGAAATTTTAACATTGGACTTATGAGGAAATTTGCGTAAGTCGGGGAGTGCGTGGACTCCTTACAGAGAGCACATGGACTGAATATAGAAAAAAGATTTCAAGTGTGTAGCTTTGAATCAATTCCGATATTCAAACTGAAATAAAATACAAAAATTGTTTTTCCTCAGGAAGCATTTGAAACGTTAAAATCAAATCCGAAATTCGTGGGTGGACAAAATTACGCTTTGTCCACTCTGCCTCCCTTGCACACCGCCTTCGCACACCACTGAATGTCAATCCATCTCTACCTCCTCTTCCTCGTCCTCCACAAATTTTTTCTACTCTACCTTCCTGCTAATTGGATCGATAGATACAAGGTCTGAATAGGAAGTGAAAAAAAAACAACTCTTTCACGGATAAGGTAAAAAAGACATGAGTAGGTTCCTTTCAATATCTAACAAGTAGAAGGAACCCGTAAAGCGATATTAAAAACATTTGTCATAGAATACCTAAGATAACTAGTTATAGCTGCCTTGAACCGGTTTGAAATATTTGATCCGTTTGTGTCTGATATTTTCTGAAGTTTAATATTTATGAAATGTAATCGATTGTAGCCACCCAAGATTGGGGCGGGGTGACTCAGTCGGTAGCGCGCCAGGTTCGTAATCTGTAGTTCCCAGGTTCGAGTCCCAGCTGAGTCAGCGTTGAGATTTATCTCCGCAAAAATTCCCCGCCCTGCCCACGGTCAGTAGGGGACACCGATGGGCTTGGAAAGGCCGCCGTCCGTCGGATGGGATGTTAAGCCGTGGCCCCGTGTGCGGGAGAGCCATACCCCTGCGCACATTAAAGAACACGATGGATGGCCTTGACGGGAGGCTACCATCTGTCTCCCAACAGCTGTTCCAGTGGGTCCCCTCCCCCAACCTTCTCTGAGTCTTCGGGGTCCATGTGACCTGGCCATTTACCCCATGGTGTGCAAAAAAGTGCCGCTCAGAGATTAAACAACCCAACCCATCCAAGATTTAGTCAGTTGAAGGAGCGCTGTGTTCACAGATGTAAATTTGTTAATAAATCCTTAATTTAAGTTTCTTTTACGAATTTTTTTTCAAATTACTTTCACCAGCAAAGCTTAAATTTTAGTCAGCTGCTGACTCCATTTTTATCAGCAGAGAACAGTTTAAGAACAGCTGTTTTAGAATTCTTTTTCCATGTGAGCAGAAAATATCAATGAACTATATTTGTAAAGTACTGCCACATTTCTGTTCCTAGAATCGGAAGCTTCGTACTTCTCGTGACGTTTATTATTTTAAAGGAAAAACTTCGCCTTCGGATTTACATTCTTTACTAATTAAAATGCAATTTCATTCCCAAACTCCCTCAGTTTTATTCCCAAAATAAAAATACTAAGCAATCATTGTGTCAGAGTTTATATTTTCTCCACTAACCTCCACCTCTGCCTTTCGTCAGAAAGTGGCATCGATAGGCTTGGGAAAGCAGACATCAGTCAGATGGAAAGCTAAGCCGTGGTCCCATCTGCAAGAATGTCATACCTGTGCTGCTAAAGAACACACTGGATGGCTTGACCGGAGGCTTCGATCTTTGTCCTAAAAACTGTCCAGTGGATTCCTTCCTCCTACAGAACTCAGAGCCATTAGAGTCTTTGTGACCTGGTCATTTAGCCCATGGTGTGCCAAAAGTGTCTCGGTTCATAAATACACTTCATATTCTCTTTGTTTACACCCCTTTCAATCATTTTCAGCAGTGGACTGATCCAAAACAACTTACCTAGTGTGTCCCACTATGTGCACATCATCTGAATGAAACTTTAGACTTTAACTCTTGACAAACGCTCCCGCGTTCTGGGGTCAGTACCTGGATGAAAAGCGATGTCCCCGACAAATAAACGTCTCCAGAAAATTTTTCAGATATTTTTTAATATTAAATTAACTGTACAACATAAGCAGATCTTTTACTAATAAAATAGTAGTGGTAACACTGTTAGAGATGATTTCGGGCTCAATTATTTGAACACGTGCGGTTCGAGTTTCAATCATGTCATCACATGTCGAGTCTGAGCCCTCCTTAATGTGGAGAAAGTTTTCTCAGATGCTTCCCAAGACATAGCTACAGTCGCTATTTCATTCTTATGTTAGTAATTATAATTATTCTATGACAAATTTAAAATGTTTATGGTATTTAGTACAAAGAATATTATAAACTAGTAAAACACATGCCAAACGTTCGGTGGGGCGGGGGTGTCTCAGTCGGTAGCGCGCCAGGCTCGTAATCTGTAGTTCCCAGGTTCGAGTCCCAGCTGGGTCAGCGTTGAAATTTATCTCCGCAAAATTTCCCCGCCCTGCCCACGATCAGTAGGGGACACCGATGGCCTTGGAAAAGCCGCCGTCCGTCGGATGGGACGTTAAGCCGTGGCCCCGTGTGCGGGAGAGCCATACCCTGTGCACGTTAAAGAACACGCTGGATGGCCTTGACGGGAGGCTACCATCTGTCTCCCAACAGCTGTTCCAGTGGGTCCCCTCCCCCAACCTTCTCTGAGCCTTCGGGGTCCATGTGACCTGGCCATTTAGCCCATGGTGTGCAAAAAAGTGCCGCTCAGAGGTAAAACAATCCAATCCAAAGCCAAACGTTCGGCGTGAAAATCTTTGCTAAGTTCATTCACAGCAAACGTACGTCAATTGATAACTGCATTCACAAGGCAGGCGACGGCAAACCCCAGAAATCTCCGACACCTTTCGAGGGATCACCTGTTAATTGATTGACTAATTAATTGATCACCCGTTCGCCCGGGATCACGGCTAATATAAAATAAGCAATACCTACGCTAAAGGTTTGGCGAGAAACGTTCTGATAACTCTTCCCACCGATGTTCAATCAGAGACTTCCACTAATGCAGTCACAATTAAATTCCGCCAAAAGTTTGGCGCCAGACATTTGTCCATTAACAATAACTTCCTTCACCGCTCTCATTACATACTACTCCATTCATAAGGTAAGCGGCTGCAACGCCCCCAAAAATCTCGTACGCTTTTCGAGAGATCACTCCACCACAGCTAGGAATCCGATCTGTTACCCCAAGAGTTAAATATAAGTGAGACCATCCCACCAAATTTGGGACCGATCGCTCAAGTAGCCGCGGAACCACGGAAAACTGCCAATTTCTGCCACCGATGACAACAGACGTGTCCACCGGCCAGGAATTTCGACTTTTATATAATGACCAGTTAAATACAAGCCAAATTTGGATTGGATTGTTTTACCTCTGAGCGGCACTTTTTTTGCACACCATGGGCTAAATGGCCAGGCCACAAGGACCCCGAAGGCTCAGAGAAGGTTGGGGGAGGGGACCCACTGGAACAGCTGTTGGGAGACAGATGGTAGCCTCCCGTCAAGGCCATCCAGGGTGTTCTTTAACGTGCACAGGGTATGGCTCTCCCGCACACGGGGCCACGGCTTAACGTCCGATCCGACGGACGGCGGCCTTTTCAAGTCCATCGGTGGTACAAGCCAAAAGTTTTGTGCGAAACGTATTACTAATTCTTCTCATCGATAAGTTCATTCATAGGTTTCCACCCTACTAAATTCGTTAAGTTGTAATAAAGTTTGCGGATTGAGCTCCCCCTCCACACACCCCCCCACCCCCACATCAAACATTTGAGATATCCCGAACATTTTTCGACTGAGAACTTCCGATACCTTAAACTCCTACTCTTCCCATAACTTTTTCTTTATTTTTTATAACCTCCCTTTTAACCCTACTTTTTACAAGACCAAGGTCGGATCTACAGGGGAGGCAAAAGTCCCTCCCACACCAGAATGCCATAGCAAAAAAATTATTAACTAATATACAGGTAATGGACAAAAAAATGGAAACCTTCTCATGTTAGGTCAATGGAGAGTCTAATTCTAAGATCCATAATTTCTACGAAAAGATTTTTTATAGGAAAATAGGACTAGATAAATTTAAACCTCATTCAAATCCACCTAAATCTCGATTTTCGACAACATTCGTTAGTTATTTAAAGTGCTAGGTAGTCACTGGAAGGAGAGCTATGCACCAATCCCCTGTGATGATGCACAGAACCAGCCAGGCCTAGCACCTAATGTCCGACCCCGCCTTCTCGTGGTGCAGACCGTTAGTACCTTTCAAAAGAGATACTCTCTTGTGGAAGTGAACGGAAGGGGAGGGCTGCCAGATTAGTGTGGCCTACTGATCTGGACAACTATGGCTACTTTTCTTTTTTTTCTACCCTGCTGAGGAGTGGTCAACCACACAGGGTCCTGGTGCTGACCATATAAACCCACTGGACAGATATATGGCTCTAAGCTTGATTATGGATCTTTGGACCTCCGTAGCCCATGGCTGCTTGAGGATGATGATGATGATAGAAGCTTGGATGTTTAACAGCAGCAAAGTCAGTCCTAAGAAACTTATGCAAAACTGACAATTATTGAAATAATTATTTAAAAAATTTCAATAACATAATGCACTTACTTTATTAAATAGTTTGAAACAATATTTACTTAGAAAGTTTCAATTAACTTCTGAGGTAAATTCTTACGATTAACACCTATAAGGTGTTAATAGTAAGTAATCGATTGTTAGGTTACTTTTTGTTAGGGTTGGGTTACTTTTGCACACAATGGGCTAAATGACCAGATCACAAGGACCTCGAAGGCTCAGAGAAGGTTGGGACCCACTGTTGGTAGACAGATAGTAGCCTCCTGTCAAGGCCATCCAGTGTGTTCTTTAACGTGCACAGTGAATGGCTCTCCCGCACACGGAGCCACGGCTTAACGTCACATCCGACGGACGGGGCCTTCGCAAGCCCATCGGTGTCCCTTACTGACCGTGGGCAGGGCGGAGAGTTTTGCGGAGATAAATCAACGCTGACCCATCTAGGACTCGAACCTGGGAACTACAGATTACGAGCCTGACGCGCTACCGACTGAGTACCCCTACCCCAATCGACTGTTATGTGTTATATATATATACACTATAATATAATATATAAAACATAACAGTCTTTCGATATTCAGACTTCTATAACTCTTAACGGATATTCTTGAAAAATCGAGATTTAGAGAGGTTTGAATGAGATTTTAACTTATTAACATTTTCCTGTAAAATGCTTATTGCGGATATTACGATTCTTCAAATTTGACTCTATATTGACTTAACATGGGAATGTTACCATTTCCCAATCCGTTACCTGTATATTTCATGCATTTTTCAAGAATCTTTTTAAGACTTCTTGAACGGCACATGAAAACGTTGTACTGCAATGGAATTACAATACATCCGCATCTAGACAAGTTGGGTTGGGTTGTTTTACCTCTGAGCGGCACTTTTTTGCACACCATGGGGTAAATGGCCAGGTCACATGGACCCCGAAGGCTCAGAGAAGGTTGGGGGAGGGGACCCACTGGAACAGCTTTTGGGAGACAGATGGTAGCCTCCCGTCAAGGCCATCCAGCGTGTTCTTTAACGTGCACAGGGTATGGCTCTCCCGCACACGGGGCCACGGCTTAACGTCCCATCCGACGGACGGCGGCCTTTCCAAGCCCATCGGTGTCCCCTACTGACCGTGGGCAGGACGGAGAATTTTTGCGGAGATAAATCTCAACGCTGACCCAGCTGGGACTCGAACCTGGGAACTACAGATTACGAGCCTGGCGCGCTACCGACTGAGCCACCCCCGCCCCCTACCTAGACAAGACTCACAGATCCAGGCGCGACTCATTATATGTTAGCTTCGATACTTACGTAAAATTCATTAAGGATCAAACAAAGAATCAATTATAATAAAAACGCACACAAAAGCAGTGCTGAAAACCTTAATTACCTGCACAGTTTCATTTAGCTTTTCTGTTCTGCATTTCCTGAGTTTTCTTACTCTGCTTGATCGAGGCTAATGCGAGATTGTCTGCTTCCAGACGACGACGTTGACACATCGTTATGTGATCACGAGAAAAGAAGTCTTCTGCCAATAGAAATCCGGAACCGGAAATCTGATTGCTAAAGAGATCGAAACAATTCATTTCCTGAGGCCCCGTCGCGTAAAAACAGACGTCCATTCAGAGAGCGATGAAGCACGAGGCGGAGGAGGTGGTTCATCGAACGATCAAAGATTGACAGGAAGTCGAATGCAGTTTCACTTGCTCGGGAATGTTACTGTAAGGAAGTCATTTGCATCTGCAGTTTGGTGCTTGCCATTCAGACTCGCAAGATGTGATTCGTTTGCAAAGTGGCAGGGTTTTTTTTTCTGTCTTTTGCTTCTCAACAGATGGGTCGGTATAGGTGGCACTGATGAGTAATGGCGTTCTCGTCTGATGCCAGATTCATTCCTCTCTGTTAGATGTTCGTTTGGCACAAATAGCGTTTGAGAAATTTAAAGTGAGCCTGTGGCAAAGAAGTTAAATAAATTTACTTTCAGTTCGTTGATTGAGCACATTATTCGCGATTAATTTCTTGCATGTATTAGTTATAATTTTGCAATCTTTAGTGATTTACTGCCAGTAGGAGGAAGACAGTCTGGGTAGCTGATTGGTTAGAGTGATAGGATAATTAATGATCAAAAAGATCTGGGTACAAAGGGATCTGAGGCAGGGATGTTTCATTTCTTATGTTGCATTTTTTTTCTGGGAGTCTCGCCTTCCTCACAGAACTTCTCCATACTGACAGGCTCTTGTCGGTGGTTCAGTCGGTAGCGCGCCAGGCTCGTAATCTGTAGTTCCCAGGTTCGAGTCCCAGCTGGGTCAGCGTTGAGATTTATCTCCGCAAAATTCCACGCCCTGCCCACGGTCAGTAGGGGACACCGATGGGCTTGGAAAGGCCGCCGTCCGTCGGATGGGACGTTAAGCCGTGGCCCCTATACGGGAGAGCCATACCTTGTGCACGTTAAAGAACACGCTGGATGGCCTTGACGGGAGGCTACCATCTGTCTCCCAACAGCTGTTCCAGTGGGTACCCTCCCCCAACCTTCTCTGAGCCTTCGGGGTCCATGTGACCTGGCCATTTAGCCCATAGTGTGCAAAAAAGTGCCGCTCAGAGGTAAAACAACCCAACCCAACTGATAGACTCTCTATGAAGTAATATGCAGACAAACTACTATCGGACCTCTGCTTTTCTAAGGATACATTTTTATATAGATTTTGCTAAATTATAATAAAAACTTTGATTAACGGCAATAAGTTTTTATATTGGCTAGGGGCTTCAAAAGTTTAAGTGGCCCGATCTCCTCTCTGGACCTGTGAGAGAACATAACGGAAGTTATCGATTCTGCCAACAAACAAAGCGGAATTTTTTGGGACCACGAACTGAATTTAGAAAGATTTTGGAGTAAAATATTGGTAGGAAGGTGAAAGAGAAATAACCAGGAGACCCTTATAGGTCTAGAGGAAGTAGTGGTCTTCTCTAGCAGGTCGCTATTCAGTGACACATCTTTACAAGCGTAGGACTATGAAAGGCTCAGCTTCATCTGTCTTCTTTCTAAAATTCCTTTAATGGATTCTTTTAGTTTGCAATTTTTTTGTTCATAGTTTTACAAAGCTTAATTGACTTCTGGCTAAATGCTTAGGGCGCTTGGTTGTGGATCAAAGGGACTTGGATACGAACCCCGGATAAGGGTTGGGTTGTTTTACCTCTGAGCGGCACTTCTTTTGCACACTATGGGCTAAATGGCAGGTCACATGGACCCCGAAGGCTCAGAGAAGGTTGGGGGAGGGTACCCACTGGAACAGCTGTTGGGAGACAGATAGCAGTCTCCCGTCAAGGCCATCCAGTGTGTTCTTTAGCGTGCACAGGGTATGGCTCTCCCGCACACGGACCATGGCTTAACGTCCCATCCGACGGACAGTGTCCTTTCCAAGCCCATCGGTGTCCCCTACTGACCATTCGCAGGACGGGGAATTTTGCGGAGAAATATCTCAACGCTGACCCAGCTGGGCTGAACACGAGGAGAGATTTTACATTTTCACAAGGATTCAACTTGGGGACGACATGAAAAAAAAATCATGCCGATTTATCATATGTACATGAGGATCATGCCTGTTCATATTGCACTGATACGGGATGGATGCGCAAATTCAGAGAAGGACGGCAGAGCTTCATAATCTCCCGCGTTCAGGAAGACCAAGGGATGCCGTGAACGAAATAACCGTAGCTACTGTTCGTGAGCTTATACCGTTCAGGCAATAAGTTTAGATGTCAGTTTATCGATTGGCAGTGTGAAAACAATTTTTCATCAACATTTAAAGTTCCGAAAGATCTGTTTCAAATGGATACCGCAGAAACTGACAGAACAGCGAAACAGGGCTAGAGTCAACTCGTGCAAGGAGATGCTGGCAATTTACTTGCTTTTTTGTAGCCTGTTAAATATTCCAGCTTTCATAATTCTTTCAATCATCATCATCATCCTCAAAGAGCTATGGGCTACGGAGGTCCATCCAAACCGTGAAGTTTAATTCTCTAAGCATATCTGTCCTGAGCTACATCTGCTGCATCCAGCCACTGCACACCAATTCTAACAAGGTCCTGCCTGTTTGACATTCCGCCCACCGCACTGTCTGCCCATCGCATCCTAGGTCTCCCCTTCTTTCTGAGGCCTTTAGGCACATTGTTCATAACCCTATTCGCCAATCTATAATTATCCATATGGCCAAACCAACGGAGTCTCTCTCTGCACAATATGCTGCTTAAAGGAGGTTGCAGGCTCCTTTGCCTAACCTCATCATTAGTTACAAAGTTGAACCACCTAATGCCCAAGATACTGCGTAAGCATCTGGAATCAAAATCATCTAGTTTCCTGTTATATTCTTTACAAAGTGTCCAAGTTTCACTACCATAACTAACCCTAGAAAGAACCAAACTATTATACAGTCTAATTTTAGTCTTTAGGTGTATACGCCTATTTCTCCACACTCTCCATAGATTCTTAAAAGTCCCGGCAGCAATCCCTATTCGTCTGTTAATCTCATGCCGCATATCACCAGTATCTGTTACATAGCTCCCAAGATAATTAAACTGTGACACCTGCTCAAGACTGCAACCATTCAGATGAACTGAATCACAGCCTGCCTGACCAATTTTCATCACTTTAGTTTTCTCTCTGTTTATAACCAAACCTACTCTACTACCAGTCTCATCAACAGCTCGAATGAAAGAGTTCATCTCATCAACATCATTTGTCAAAAGGGCTAAATCATCAGCATAATCTAAATCAGAAATTTTCGTATCTCCAGTCCATTTAAGGCAAAAATCTATCCCTTGAAGTGAATTTCGCATAACATAATCAATAACCAAGCTAAAGAGAAAAGGAGACAAAATGCACCCTTGTCGAACACCAGAAGTAATGCTAAACCAATTGCTACAAGCCTTACCAACTCTCACACACGACTCAGTGTTATTATAGAGAGCTTTCATTATGTTAACTAACTTGTCAGGTATACCATATGATCTCACAATCAACCACAAATTATGACGATCAACAGAGTCGAAAGCCTTTTTGAAATCAACAAAACTAGCAACCAAAGGTTTCTGAAACTCTAAACATTTCTCAAGAATCTGACTAAGTGAAAATATCTGATCCACACATTCCCTACCACTTCTGAATCCACATTGCTCATCACGCAATTGACTGTCAATTAGATACTGAACAAATATTGTTTAGAATCGAGATTTATTTAGATTTTGATTGAAATCTTTATCTTTAGACATATTTTTCATTACAAATCATATTGAAAACGTTATTCAGCTCTGAATGTGATTTTTCTATCACATTCAGAGATAACATAGAGCCAATTTCCCTTTTTCATTCAGAGATAACATAGAGCCAATTTCCCTTTTTCTGTCCGGTACACGTAACTCTTCTACTAAGGCGATTTAATTATTCTGTTACCAGATAGCTACAGCTTCTATTAAAAGCGATTCATATTTTTATTACGATACATCTAGCTCTTCAATTAAGGGAGATACCGTGTTATTGGGGAAGATGTTTATATTCTGTTAGGGATTATTATTCCTGTAAAGAATAACTCTTTCTTTTGTTAGGTGCGATTCTTATTATTCTTCCGAGTTCCAACTGTGCCCAGTGTTTGAAATTTATCTAAACTCCACCCTGCCCTCAGTAGGAAACACCGAGAGCGAGGCCGGCGCTAACTAGGTATTTTGCCGCTCTGAGCGAACTTCTGCTGCCTCTTTCTTCAGTTGGGTTGTTTTACATCTGAGCGGCACTTTTTTGCATACCACGGGCTAAATGGCCAGGTCACATGGACCCCGTAGGCTCAGAGAAGGTTGGAGAAGGGGACCCACTGTCTCCCAACAGCTGTTCCAGTGGGTCCCCTCCTCCAACCTTCTCTGAGCCTACGGGGTCCATGTGACCTGGCCATTTAGCCCGTGGTAAGTGGGTCCCCTCCTCCAAACTTCTCTGAGCCTACGGGGTCCATGTGACCTGGCCATTTAGCCCGTGGTAAGTGTGTCCCCTCCTCCAACCTTCTCTGAGCCTACGGGGTCCATGTGACCTGGCCATTTAGCCCGTGGTAAGTGTGTCCCCTCCTCCAACCTTCTCTGAGCCTACGGGGTCCATGTGACCTGGCCATTTAGCCCGTGGTATGAAAAAAAGTGTCGCTCAGAGGTAAAACAACCCAACCCAACTGAAGAAAGAGGCAGCAGAAGTTCGCTCAGAGCGGCAAAATGCATAGTTAACGCGAAACAGATGGTAGCCTCCCGTCAAGGCCATCCAGCGTGTTCTTTAACGTGCACAGGGTATGTCTCTCCCGCACACGGGGCCACGGCTTAACGTCCCATCCGAAGGACGGCGGTCTTTCCAAGCCCATCGGTGTCCCCTACTGATCGTGGGCAGGGCAGGGAATTTTGCAGAGATAAATCTCAGCGCTGACCCAGCTGGGACTCGAACCTGGGAACTACAGATTACGAGCCTAGCGTGCAACCGACTGAGCCACCCCCGCCCTCTTTCTTCAGTCTGGTCTTCGCTATTAATGATTATTTTATATAAAGTTAACGTCATTTTAAAAGTAATTGAAAGTCGTCTTGTTGAAAAATAAGTCGTACTTACCCCTATCGACCTCTAAGCAGCTATGGCGCTGCTGATGGTCTAGGAAAGGCCTGCCATCCGTCGGATGAGCCTTTAAGCTGCGGCCCTGTGTTCAGAAGAGCCATACCCTGTGGTAGTGTCAAGTTAAAGAACACGATGCGATGGTATTGATAGGGAGCCCTCATCTGTATCTTAACTCTGTAGAGGGCTTCCTACCCCGACATAGATCTGAAACTTGAGGGTCTTTGTGACTTTACCATTACATGCATGAAAGTGCCACTCACAGGTAAAGCAACTCAACCATTAATATTTTAGTAGGAAAGACATCGCTCTCCTATTAGTGGATAGCTGGATATTCGTAGATGTCTATAGCTCAATGTTAGAGCACCTAAGATGTTATCAGGAGATCGCAGATTCCTATCCCACCAGACAAAATATTATTCTTCATCTAATTTAAAATGTTTCAAATACATGGTTCCCATAAATTCCATGTGTTTCATTGTGTTTCCATAAATTCCATAACATTCCTATGTTATGTCAATGGAAAGCTCTATAACTTCTAAAATAAGTGTGTTTTTTTTTTTTTGTTTTGAAGCATGTGGTAGCAGATAAAGATCTCAAATCAAATATATCAATAACTCGTTTTTGAATAATATTCGCGCATTATTTAGTGACTTATGGAAGTTTGAGTATTTAACAATAACAATGCCGGTAACGAAAATTGACTTCAGAAGTTAATTAAAACTTAATATAAAGTACTGTGTCAAAGTGTTTAATAAAACAAGTTCGTATTTTAGTAGTTTGGGTAAAGAATTCTTTCACCATTCTTCAGTTTTATAGAAGTTTTTTAAGACAGGCAATTGTTATTGTATATTATTGTATATGTTAGCACGCTTGGCTACTGATCTAAGGGACCTGGGTTCGATCCCTGGGTAAGGCATGGTTGTGTGTGTCGTTTTTCTGCTGAGGTCCTGCCATCCTCTCAGATCTCTTACTATGGCATATAAACTGATAGCTCCTGTCAGACCTCTGTGGCAAGCACCTGCTTGAGGGGGTATTTATTTTTTTTTTTTTACATCCATAACTCATTGGGGTGGCTCAGTCGGTAGCGCGCCAGACTCGTAATCTGTAGTTCCCAGGTTCGAGTCCCAGCTGGGTCAGCGTTGAGATTTATCTCCGCAAAATTCCCCGCCCTACCCACGATCAGTAGGGGACACCGATGGGCTTGGTTGGGTAAAGAATTCTTTCACCATTATTCAGTTTTATAGAAGTTTTTTAAGACAGGCATTTGTTATTGTTACATATTTAAACTTCCATAACTCATTGGGGTGGCTCAGTCGGTACCGCGCCAGGCTCGTAATCTGTAGTTCCCAGGTTCGAGTCCCAGCTGGGTCAGCGTTGAGATTTATCTCCGCAAAATTCCACGCCCTGCCCACGGTCATTAGGGGACACCGATGGGCTTGGAAATACCGCCGTCCGTCGGATGGGACGTTAAGCCGTGACCCCTATACGGGAGAGCCATACCTTGTGCACGTTAAAGAACACGCTGGATGGCCTTGACGGGAGGCTACCATCTGTTTCCCAACAGCTGTTCCAGTGGGTACCCTCCCCCAACCTTCTCTGAGCCTTCGGGTTCCATGTGACCTGGCCATTTAGCCCATAGTGTGCAAAAAAGTGCCGCTCAGAGGTAAAACAACCCAACCCAACTGATAGACTCTCTATGACGTAATATGCAGACAAACTACTATCGGACCTCTGCTTTTCTAAGGATACATTTTTATATAGATTTTGCTAAATTATAATTAAAAACTTTGATTAACGGCAATAAGTTTTTATATTGGCTAGGGGCTTCAAAAGTTTAAGTGGCCCGATCTCCTCTCTGGACCTGTGAGAGAACATAACGGAAGTTATCGATTCTGCCAACAAACAAAGCGGAATTTTTTGGGACCACGAACTGAATTTAGAAAGATTTTGGAGTAAAATATTGGTAGGAAGGTGAAAGAGAAATAACCAGGAGACCCTTATAGGTCTAGAGGAAGTAGTGGTCTTCTCTAGCAGGTCGCTATTCAGTGACACATCTTTACAAGCGTAGGACTATGAAAGGCTCAGCTTCATCTGTCTTCTTTCTAAAATTCCTTTAATGGATTCTTTTAGTTTGCAATTGTTTTGTTCATAGTTTTACAAAGCTTAATTGACTTCTGGCTAAATGGCTAGGGCGCTTGGTTGTGGATCAAAGGGACTTGGATACGAACCCCGGATAAGGGTTGGGTTGTTTTACCTCTGAGCGGCACTTCTTTTGCACACCATGGGCTAAATGGCCAGGTCACATGGACCCCGAAGGCTCAGAGAAGGTTGGGGGAGGGTACCCACTGGAACAGCTGTTGGGAGACAGATGGCAGTCTCCCGTCAAGGCCATCCAGTGTGTTCTTTAACGTGCACAGGGTATGGCTCTCCCGCACACGGGGCCACGGCTTAACGTCCCATCCGACGGACGGCGGCCTTTCCAAGCCCATAGGTGTCCCCTACTGACCGTGGGCAGGGCAGGGAATTTTGCAGAGATAAATCTCAGCGCTGACCCAGCTGGGACTCGAACCTGGGAACTACAGATTACGAGCCTGGCGTGCAACCGACTGAGCCACCCCGCCCTCTTTCTTCAGTCTGGTCTTCGCTATTAATGATTATTTTATATAAAGTTAACGTCATTTTAAAAGTAATTGAAAGTCGTCTTGTTGAAAAATAAGTCGTACTTACCCCTATCGACCTCTAAGCAGCTATGGCGCTGCTGATGGTCTAGGAAAGGCCTGCCATCCGTCGGATGAGCCTTTAAGCTGCGGCCCTGTGTTCAGAAGAGCCATACCCTGTGGTAGTGTCAAGTTAAAGAACACGATGCGATGGTATTGATAGCGCCCTCATCTGTATCTTAACTCTGTAGAGGGCTTCCTACCCCGACATAGATCTGAAACTTGAGGGTCTTTGTGACTTTACCATTACATGCATGAAAGTGCCACTCACAGGTAAAGCAACTCAACCATTAATATTTTAGTAGGAAAGACATCGCTCTCCTATTAGTGGATAGCTGGATATTCGTAGATGTCTATAGCTCAATGTTAGAGCACCTAAGATGTTATCAGGAGATCGCAGATTCCTATCCCACCAGACAAAATATTATTCTTCATCTAATTTAAAATGTTTCAAATACATGGTTCCCATAAATTCCATGTGTTTCATTGTGTTTCCATAAATTCCATAACATTCCTATGTTATGTCAATGGAAAGCTCTATAACTTCTAAAATAAGTGTGTTTTTTTTTTTGTTTTGAAGCATGTGGTAGCAGATAAAGATCTCAAATCAAATATATCAATAACTCGTTTTTGAATAATATTCGCGCATTATTTAGTGACTTATGGAAGTTTGAGTATTTAACAATAACAATGCCGGTAACGAAAATTGACTTCAGAAGTTAATTAAAACTTAATATAAAGTACTGTGTCAAAGTGTTTAATAAAACAAGTTCGTATTTTAGTAGTTTGGGTAAAGAATTCTTTCACCATTCTTCAGTTTTATAGAAGTTTTTTAAGACAGGCAATTGTTATTGTATATTATTGTATATGTTAGCACGCTTGGCTACTGATCTAAGGGACCTGGGTTCGATCCCTGGGTAAGGCATGGTTGTGTGTGTCGTTTTTCTGCTGAGGTCCTGCCATCCTCTCAGATCTCTTACTATGGCATATAAACTGATAGCTCCTGTCAGACCTCTGTGGCAAGCACCTGCTTGAGGGGGTATTTATTTTTTTTTTTTTACATCCATAACTCATTGGGGTGGCTCAGTCGGTAGCGCGCCAGACTCGTAATCTGTAGTTCCCAGGTTCGAGTCCCAGCTGGGTCAGCGTTGAGATTTATCTCCGCAAAATTCCCCGCCCTACCCACGATCAGTAGGGGACACCGATGGGCTTGGTTGGGTAAAGAATTCTTTCACCATTATTCAGTTTTATAGAAGTTTTTTAAGACAGGCATTTGTTATTGTTACATATTTAAACTTCCATAACTCATTGGGGTGGCTCAGTCGGTACCGCGCCAGGCTCGTAATCTGTAGTTCCCAGGTTCGAGTCCCAGCTGGGTCAGCGTTGAGATTTATCTCCGCAAAATTCCACGCCCTGCCCACGGTCATTAGGGGACACCGATGGGCTTGGAAATACCGCCGTCCGTCGGATGGGACGTTAAGCCGTGACCCCTATACGGGAGAGCCATACCTTGTGCACGTTAAAGAACACGCTGGATGGCCTTGACGGGAGGCTACCATCTGTCTCCCAACAGCTGTTCCAGTGGGTACCCTCCCCCAACCTTCTCTGAGCCTTCGGGTTCCATGTGACCTGGCCATTTAGCCCATAGTGTGCAAAAAAGTGCCGCTCAGAGGTAAAACAACCCAACCCAACTGATAGACTCTCTATGACGTAATATGCAGACAAACTACTATCGGACCTCTGCTTTTCTAAGGATACATTTTTATATAGATTTTGCTAAATTATAATTAAAAACTTTGATTAACGGCAATAAGTTTTTATATTGGCTAGGGGCTTCAAAAGTTTAAGTGGCCCGATCTCCTCTCTGGACCTGTGAGAGAACATAACGGAAGTTATCGATTCTGCCAACAAACAAAGCGGAATTTTTTGGGACCACGAACTGAATTTAGAAAGATTTTGGAGTAAAATATTGGTAGGAAGGTGAAAGAGAAATAACCAGGAGACCCTTATAGGTCTAGAGGAAGTAGTGGTCTTCTCTAGCAGGTCGCTATTCAGTGACACATCTTTACAAGCGTAGGACTATGAAAGGCTCAGCTTCATCTGTCTTCTTTCTAAAATTCCTTTAATGGATTCTTTTAGTTTGCAATTGTTTTGTTCATAGTTTTACAAAGCTTAATTGACTTCTGGCTAAATGGCTAGGGCGCTTGGTTGTGGATCAAAGGGACTTGGATACGAACCCCGGATAAGGGTTGGGTTGTTTTACCTCTGAGCGGCACTTCTTTTGCACACCATGGGCTAAATGGCCAGGTCACATGGACCCCGAAGGCTCAGAGAAGGTTGGGGGAGGGTACCCACTGGAACAGCTGTTGGGAGACAGATGGCAGTCTCCCGTCAAGGCCATCCAGTGTGTTCTTTAACGTGCACAGGGTATGGCTCTCCCGCACACGGGGCCACGGCTTAACGTCCCATCCGACGGACGGCGGCCTTTCCAAGCCCATAGGTGTCCCCTACTGACCGTGGGCAGGGCAGGGAATTTTGCAGAGATAAATCTCAGCGCTGACCCAGCTGGGACTCGAACCTGGGAACTACAGATTACGAGCCTGGCGTGCAACCGACTGAGCCACCCCGCCCTCTTTCTTCAGTCTGGTCTTCGCTATTAATGATTATTTTATATAAAGTTAACGTCATTTTAAAAGTAATTGAAAGTCGTCTTGTTGAAAAATAAGTCGTACTTACCCCTATCGACCTCTAAGCAGCTATGGCGCTGCTGATGGTCTAGGAAAGGCCTGCCATCCGTCGGATGAGCCTTTAAGCTGCGGCCCTGTGTTCAGAAGAGCCATACCCTGTGGTAGTGTCAAGTTAAAGAACACGATGCGATGGTATTGATAGCGCCCTCATCTGTATCTTAACTCTGTAGAGGGCTTCCTACCCCGACATAGATCTGAAACTTGAGGGTCTTTGTGACTTTACCATTACATGCATGAAAGTGCCACTCACAGGTAAAGCAACTCAACCATTAATATTTTAGTAGGAAAGACATCGCTCTCCTATTAGTGGATAGCTGGATATTCGTAGATGTCTATAGCTCAATGTTAGAGCACCTAAGATGTTATCAGGAGATCGCAGATTCCTATCCCACCAGACAAAATATTATTCTTCATCTAATTTAAAATGTTTCAAATACATGGTTCCCATAAATTCCATGTGTTTCATTGTGTTTCCATAAATTCCATAACATTCCTATGTTATGTCAATGGAAAGCTCTATAACTTCTAAAATAAGTGTGTTTTTTTTTTTGTTTTGAAGCATGTGGTAGCAGATAAAGATCTCAAATCAAATATATCAATAACTCGTTTTTGAATAATATTCGCGCATTATTTAGTGACTTATGGAAGTTTGAGTATTTAACAATAACAATGCCGGTAACGAAAATTGACTTCAGAAGTTAATTAAAACTTAATATAAAGTACTGTGTCAAAGTGTTTAATAAAACAAGTTCGTATTTTAGTAGTTTGGGTAAAGAATTCTTTCACCATTCTTCAGTTTTATAGAAGTTTTTTAAGACAGGCAATTGTTATTGTATATTATTGTATATGTTAGCACGCTTGGCTACTGATCTAAGGGACCTGGGTTCGATCCCTGGGTAAGGCATGGTTGTGTGTGTCGTTTTTCTGCTGAGGTCCTGCCATCCTCTCAGATCTCTTACTATGGCATATAAACTGATAGCTCCTGTCAGACCTCTGTGGCAAGCACCTGCTTGAGGGGGTATTTATTTTTTTTTTTTTACATCCATAACTCATTGGGGTGGCTCAGTCGGTAGCGCGCCAGACTCGTAATCTGTAGTTCCCAGGTTCGAGTCCCAGCTGGGTCAGCGTTGAGATTTATCTCCGCAAAATTCCCCGCCCTACCCACGATCAGTAGGGGACACCGATGGGCTTGGTTGGGTAAAGAATTCTTTCACCATTATTCAGTTTTATAGAAGTTTTTTAAGACAGGCATTTGTTATTGTTACATATTTAAACTTCCATAACTCATTGGGGTGGCTCAGTCGGTACCGCGCCAGGCTCGTAATCTGTAGTTCCCAGGTTCGAGTCCCAGCTGGGTCAGCGTTGAGATTTATCTCCGCAAAATTCCACGCCCTGCCCACGGTCATTAGGGGACACCGATGGGCTTGGAAATACCGCCGTCCGTCGGATGGGACGTTAAGCCGTGACCCCTATACGGGAGAGCCATACCTTGTGCACGTTAAAGAACACGCTGGATGGCCTTGACGGGAGGCTACCATCTGTCTCCCAACAACTGTTCCAGTGGGTACCCTCCCCCAACCTTCTCTGAGCCTTCGGGTTCCATGTGACCTGGCCATTTAGCCCATAGTGTGCAAAAAAGTGCCGCTCAGAGGTAAAACAACCCAACCCAACTGATAGACTCTCTATGACGTAATATGCAGACAAACTACTATCGGACCTCTGCTTTTCTAAGGATACATTTTTATATAGATTTTGCTAAATTATAATTAAAAACTTTGATTAACGGCAATAAGTTTTTATATTGGCTAGGGGCTTCAAAAGTTTAAGTGGCCCGATCTCCTCTCTGGACCTGTGAGAGAACATAACGGAAGTTATCGATTCTGCCAACAAACAAAGCGGAATTTTTTGGGACCACGAACTGAATTTAGAAAGATTTTGGAGTAAAATATTGGTAGGAAGGTGAAAGAGAAATAACCAGGAGACCCTTATAGGTCTAGAAGAAGTAGTGGTCTTCTCTAGCAGGTCGCTATTCAGTGACACATCTTTACAAGCGTAGGACTATGAAAGGCACAGCTTCATCTGTCTTCTTTCTAAAATTCCTTTAATAGATTCTTTTAGTTTGCAATTTTTTTGTTCATAGTTTTACAAAGCTTAATTGACTTCTGGCTAAATGGCTAGGGCGCTTGGTTGTGGATCAAAGGGACTTGGATACGAACCCCGGATAAGGGTTGGTGTTTTACCTCTGAGCGGCACTTCTTTTGCACACCATGGGCTAAATGGCCAGGTCACATGGACCCCGAAGGCTCAGAGAAGGTTGGGGGAGGGTACCCACTGGAACAGCTGTTGGGAGACAGATGACAGTCTCCCGTCAAGGCCATCCAGTGTGTTCTTTAACGTGCACAGGGTATGGCTCTCCCGCACACGGAGCCACGGCTTAACGTCCCATCCGACGGACGGCGGCCTTTCCAAGCCCATCGGTGTCCCCTACTGACCGTGGGCAGGGCAGGGAATTTTGCAGAGATAAATCTCAGCGCTGACCCAGCTGGGACTCGAACCTGGGAACTACAGATTACGAGCCTGGCGCGCAACCGACTGAGCCACCCCCGCCCTCTTTCTTCAGTCTGGTCTTAGCTATTAATGACTATTTTATATAAAGTTAACGTCATTTTAAAAGTAATTGAAAGTCGTCTTGTTGAAAAATAAGTCGTACTTACCCCTATCGACCTCTAAGCAGCTATGGCGCTGCTGATGGTCTAGGAAAGGTCTGCCATCCGTCGGATGAGCCTTTAAGCTGCGGCCCTGTGTTCAGAAGAGCCATACCCTGTGGTAGTGTCAAGTTAAAGAACACGATGCGATGGTATTGATAGGGAGCCCTCATCTGTATCTTAACTCTGTAGAGGGCTTCCTACCCCGACATAGATCTGAAACTTGAGGGTCTTTGTGACTTTACCATTACATGCATGAAAGTGCCACTCACAGGTAAAGCAACTCAACCATTAATATTTTAGTAGGAAAGACATCGCTCTCCTATTAGTGGATAGCTGGATATTCGTAGATGTCTATAGCTCAATGTTAGAGCACCTAAGATGTTATCAGGAGATCGTAGATTCCTATCTCACCAGACAAAATATTATTCTTCATCTAATTTAAAATGTTTCAAATACACTGGTTCCCATAAATTCCATGTGTTTCCATAAATTCCATAACATTCCTATGTTATGTCAATGGAAAGCTCTATAACTTCTAAAATAAGTGTGTTTTTTTTTTGTTTTGAAGCATGTGATAGCAGATAAAGATCTCAAATCAAATATATCAATAACTCGTTTTTGAATAATATTCGCGCATTATTTAGTGACTTATGGAAGTTTGAGTGTTTAACAATAACAATGCCGGTAACGAAAATTGACTTCAGAAGTTAATTAAAACTTAATATAAAGTACTGTGTCAAAGTGTTTAATAAAACAAATTCGTATTTTAGTAGTTTGGGTAAAGAATTCTTTCACCATTCTTCAGTTTTATAGAAGTTTTTTAAGACAGGCAATTGTTATTGTATATTATTGTATATTATATCCATAACTCTTTGGGGTGGCTCAGTCGGTAGCGCACCAGATTCGTAATCTGCAGTTCCCAGGTTCGAGTCCCAGCTGGGTCAGCGTTGAGATTTATCTCCGCAAAATTCCCCGCCCTGCCCACGGTCAGTAGGGGACACCGATGGGCTTGGTTGGATAGAGAATTCTTTCACCATTATTCAGTTTTATAGAAGTTTTTTAAGACAGGCATTTGTTATTGTTACATATTTAAACTTCTATAACTCATTGGGGTGGCTCAGTCGGTAGTGCGCCAGGCTCGTAATCTGTTGTTCCCAGGTTCGAGTCCCAGCTGGGTCAGCGTTGAGATTTATCTCCGCAAAATTCCCCGCCCTGCCCACGGTCAGTAGGGGACACCGATGGCCTTGGAAAGGCCGCCGTCCGTCGGATGGGACGTTAAGCCGTGTCCCCGTGTGAGAGAGAGAGCCATATCCTGTGCACATTAAAGAACACGCTGGATGGCCTTGACGGGAGGCTACCATCTGTCTCCCAACAGCTGTTCCAGTGGGTCCCCTCCCCCAACCTTCTCTGAGCCTTCGGGGTCCATGTGACCTGGCCATTTAGCCCATGGTGTACAAAAAAGTGCCGCTCAGAGGTAAAAGAACTCAACTCATTAGGAACTGCACGAATATTGTTGAAAATCGAGATATTGATTCATTTAATTGAGATCTTTATCTGCTGTCACATTTTTCACACAAAAAAAGGAAGTTAAAGGGCTATATGACGTTAGCTTCCCATCGTCATAAACTAAAATGGTTCTTTAATTTATGGAAACCAATAGAAGTATCTTGGGTGGTTTATATCATATACGGTAAATTCTCATTGGTAGTTGAGTACAGAAATTTCCCTCTTGTTAGAGGCTAGGCGATATTACCAAAACAACATGTAATAATTTGCAGAACAAATTGATCGGAGGACGAATTATGATCTCCGTTTGCAAGAAGCTCTTGGGCCTCTATTTGTCTTCTAGGTGATGACATTTAATCGCTTGTAAGCTGATCAGTTAAGAATGGACAATGCATTTTGGGAATATTTCGAAGACACTCATTTGCATGGAGTGTCATCAGCGGCAGTAAAAAATGGGAAGAAATTTAAAAAATTAAAAAAAAATTTCTATCATCGTATATTCGACGTAAAATTTTAAAGTAAAACTACCAATGATGAAATCAGTCACTGAATCCATTATTAATTTCACAGGAAGATTAAGGCGTCAGCAATATTTGTTCACTTGGTAAATCAGTTTTCATTCCCTATCTGGGGCGGGGGTGGCTCAGTCGGTAGCGCGCCAAGCTCGTAATCTGTAGTTCCCAGGTTCGAGTCCCAGCTGGGTCAGCGTTGAGATTTATCTCCGCAAAATTCCCCGCCCTGCCCACGGTCAGTAGGGGACACCGATGGGCTTGGAAAGGCCGTCGTCCGTCGGATGGGACGTTAAGCCGTGGCCCCGTGTACGGGAGAGCCATACCATGTGCACGTTAAAGAACACGCTGGATGGCCTTGACGGGAGGCTACCATCTGTCTCCCAACAGCTGTTCCAGTGGGTCCCCTCCCCCAACCTTCTCTGAGCCTTCGGGGTCTATGTGACCTGGCCATTTAGCCCATGGTGTGCAAAAAAGTGCAGCTCAGAGGTAAAACAACCCAACCCAATTCCCTATCTTCTTTTGGCTCGTTTTACCTCTGAGCGGCACTTTTTTTGCACGCAGTGAGCTTAATGGCTAGGTCATAAGGACTCCCAATGGATCAGAGGAGGTTGCAAGAAGGGAACCCACTGGACAGTTGTTAGGATGCCCATGGTACCGTCAAGGTCGTTCACCACGTTCTTTAAGTGCACTCTACCGCACACGAGACTACGGATTAAAGTCCTATGCGACTGACGGTGCCTTTCCAAGCCCATCGGTGTTCACTTTCTGAACGAAGGCAAGTGTGAGGGTTTAACGGGGAAAAATCTCAACGATGGCACAAGTAGGAGTCGAACCTGGGAAGTATAGATTACGAGCCCGGCGCTCTGCCCTAAAAGTTAACCCCAGCTCTTCCTTTCAAGTTAATACAAATTCGGCAAGCGAGTTCGTCATTGGTTTGTTTTATCTTAATTTTTTTTTTACTTTTTCAGGGCATTTTACATTTTTATAGGAAGATAATTTTTTAAGTTTTTTTAGCTTGCATATTCTTTTTAATTTTATGCCTTTTAGAGTTTTTTTTTAATTTTTTTAATTTTTTAAATTTTATGCCTTTTAGAGCTTTTTTTAATTTTTTTTAATTTCATTTTAATTTTATGCCTTTTAGAGATTTTTTTAATTTTTTTTAATTTCTTTTTAATTTTATGCCTTTTAGAGCTTTTTTTAATTTTTTTTAATTTCTTTTTAATTTTATGCCTTTTAGAGCTTTTTTTAATTTTTTTTAATTTCTTTTTAATTTTATGCCTTTTAGAGGCTGCAGATGACTTTATCTCTACAAACACTTCTCGGAGATAGAAATCACTACGTTTCCCATGTTACTCTACAAGTCTTAAACTTTTTTTGACGTATGACTCGTAAAGATCGACAGCGTTAAATTTTGAAGTAGAAAAACACATTCCCGATGTGGAAAGCTTTTACGTTCCGTGGCGTTAAAAAACGTAACGTTCAAAAAGTTCTTGACATGTTATGCACGACATAGAAACTAAACATGTTTATATAGTAAGAGATTTCAATATAGATATTTTAAGTAAATGCAACTACCTCAAATGATTGCTTAAATATGATGTCTGCGTATGGATTTATTCCTGTTATTAATGAATTGACAAGGTTCTCTAAAGGTTATAACTCAAGTTCAGATCACTTATTTATGTGCATTTTTTACTTACAAGTACAGTGGACCTTCGTTATAGCGCTGCTCGCTATACCGCGCACTCGGATATAGCGCGGGCGATGTTCGCGATAAGTTCAAACGTTTATACAGGTCCGTGCGGCGTTAGTGAGTATCGCATTTTATTGCTACTGCGTATTGAGTAATTGTGTATGTATTGAGTTCCTGCATGTATTTTGAATAGTGTTTAATTATTGTATGCATGATGAGTAAAAGAAAAGCTTACAGTGTGAAATTTATTGTGTTGCCACCGCGCCGTTCCGTATAACGCGGTTCACCTTATAACGCGGGTGTTGTTTCCCGCCCGACATGCGCGTTATATCGGGGGTCCACTGTACTGAATTAGCTCTTCTTAACCACACATTTACTTATAATTTACCAATAGTATGCAAAATAACACTAAACCAAAATACATCTATTCAGTTTTAAATAACGAAACAAAGCTTCATTTATATTATAAAAAAAACTTGCCATCAATATAAACGGAGTTCTATTATTCGCGAGAATAAAGATGTTAGCATATTATATGATGAGTTGCAATATTTCTTTCAACTATTAAATAACAAATGCAGCACCAAAATAAAGTGAAACCATTTAACGGTAAGAAATCTTGCATGGCTGATGAACTGCTTCGATTAATTAATACAAAAGAAAAACTTTATAAAATATTTAAGAAAAATCCTTATAATATTGAAAACGAATGCATGTATAACGATTATGATAAAATGGTAAAAATGTATACCATAAAAATTGGTTTTTTAAATGTGGTATCAACTGAAAGAAACAATGGTCAGTGTTAAATAAATTAATAGGTATGCATAAAAATAAAATTGATCCAAGCGATTTAAATAAAACTAATTGGTTCATGAAATGAATGAACATTTTATAAATTCAGTTAAAAATTTAGATGGTACCAATAGTGACTTCATTGATAACAATAAATATTCTAATTTGATTAAGAATAATGATAGTTCAATGTTTCTTTTGGATTGTGATTAAAATGAGCTAAAGTCAACAATAAATTCATTAGATGTTAATAAAAAAAAAAAGCTAGCAACTATGGCCTAACAGTACCATTGTTAAAAATTACATTTAATTTTCACGGTAATATCACGACGGTAATTTACCGTTAAAAATTGTAAATATGTCATTTGAAACAGGTGTTTTTTTCCAAATAGTCTGAAAAAAGCAATTGTAATACCAATCTATAAGACAGGAGATATTAATTGTCTTTCTAACTATTTTTCTTTGAACTTAACACTTTTTTACCTGCAAGGTCTTGCCATTTTTAAATAAACATCACATAAATCGCAGATGAGGTCTGTTGTTCAATGAATGTGTCTTACTGCAACATCAAAAGATTCTTTTCCTTCAATATGGGTTGGGTTGGGTTGTTTTACCTCTGAGCGGCACTTTTTTGCACACCATGGGCTAAATGGCCAGGTCACATGGACCCCGAAGGTTCAGAGAAGATTGGGGGAGGGGACCCACTGGAACAGCTGTTGGGAGACAGATGGTAGCCTCCCGTCAAGGCCATCCAGCGTATTCTTTAACGTGCACAGAGTATGGCTCTCCCGCACACGGGGCCACGGCTTAACGTGCCATCCGACGGACGGCGGCCTTTCCAAGCCCAGCGGTGTCCCCTACTGACCGTGGGCAGGGCGGGGAAATTTTGCGGAGATAAATCTCAACGCTGACCCAGATGGGACTCGAATCTGAGAACTACAGATTACGAGCCTGGCGCGCTACCGACTGAGCCAGCCCCCCCCCCCCTTCAATATGGCAACTTTCCCTTCTTCTTCTTCTTTCTCTTCTTCTTCATTCTCCGCTTCTTCTCCGTTTCCTTCTTGGCAGACTGCATTGATAATTTCGTCAACATTCAGTGTTTCATTTGCCAATTGTCATCACCTTTCAACCATTTTTCAATGTCATCTTCTTCAAGTGGTCACATCCAGGCAGCAGTTTAAAATCATTAAGCAGCGAAATATTGTCATTATCCGTCATATCTTCGGCAGTTGCAGGGCTCATTCTATACCTTCGTGTTGTCGTCTTTGGTACTTTCTACACAGTTTTCAACTTCGGGCCAAAGTTTTCTCCATGACTTCACAAACATTGTACGAGGCATTTCTTCAAAAGCTCTTGCCAACATCCTTGATATTTATTGTTTTCAAAGCATTTAAAAGTCCTATTCCGTCATTTTCGGTTCGCTGTAAAATTTCTGAAAGAAGCTTTCTACTGTATCGCCTTTTTAAACTTCCAAGCACGCCTGGTGGATCCATTGGTTGCACTAAAGATGTTACACTAGGTGGCAAAAACATGGCTTTTATGTTGTCAGAAATGAGTTCGCTTGGGTGTATTGGGGGCATTGTCGAGAATGAGTAGTGTCTTTACAGGCATTTTAAGACTTGTCAAGTGGTTTTTTACTTTTGGAACAGAGTCTGTAAAGAACCACTCTTTAAATAAATACGAGCCTATCCAAGCAGACTTTTGAGCTTTGTAGTAAACTGGCAGATCAACTAAATTTAAATGATTGAATGCTCGGGGTTTCTCTGATTTCCCAATTACAAAAAGAGAAAGTTTGTGCGTACTTGCAGCATTTGTACACACAGCCAGAGTGATTCTTTCTTTGTTTGTTTTAAATCCTGATGCTGAGGTTTCTTGCGCTGTCACAAACGTTTTTGTCGAAGTTTAAAGCCTCATCTACGTTGCAAATTTGTCCTCCGCATAGGCCTTCTTCTTCAATAAGCACTAAAAGTTTCTGAAAATTCCTTTGTTGCTAAAGGATCAGCTGACAATTTCTCATCACAAACACCAAGGTAATGAACACCACGACGTTTTTTCCAGCTAGAGAGCCATCCCTCGCTTGCTGAAAAATCTCCCCCATTATCGATTTTAGAATGAAGGATTAATACTTTTTCTTTCAAGATCGGACCACTGATTGGCGTTCCTTTTCGACGCTCTTGCATGAACCATAACCAAAGTGCATCATTGACAATTTCATTTTTATGCTTTTTAAGAGTGCATCGAGAAGAAAGCGTTTATTCAGCCTCGACTTGGAATAGAAAATCTTTACAAGATTTTTGCACTCTTCTCCAGTCATTTACCGTGCTTTTACCAACACCTAGTTCATCACAAATATGCTTTACTGGATCACCTTTGTCAATACGTTCTAACGCTTTTAATTTCATCTCCATCGTAACGACATTACGCTTACGTTTGCACCCACTCATTTTGTACCACACAATAATTAATAGATCACAACACACACTCCTGCATATGCACAGTGCACAGTAATATTCAGAAAGAGGAACTGAAGCAAATATGTGCTGCACTAATGTACTATAAAAAAAAACACGCGGCGACTTGCTTCCGTTTCTTGGAACGACCGGTTAAAGCGGAGGCATGTTCAGCCGAGACCGAATGAGAGTCTACTGTACAGTCGCTCAAAAAAGTATCCGAACACCGTGGTTGATTACAGAATTCAGAAAAAATATCTGGCAACGATTTTTTTTAGAAATTAGTGATATGGCAACCTTCGTGTCACGTGATTACAGAATTCAGGAAAAATATCTGGAGCGTGTACAGCAACTGTACACGCTTCAGTTACCGTTCACAGCAAACTGGAGCGTGTGCAGTAACTGCACACGCTCAATATTTCCGTGAGTGAGCTGTGAACGGTAACTGCAAACGCTCAATATTTCCGTGAGTGAGCCCACACGATCTAGTATCAAAATAATATGACCACCTACAGTCGCTCAAAAAAGTATCCGAACACCATGGCTGATTATTTATTGAAAAATTTCTTTTCTAGTTCCAATGAGTGAAATCTCACCATGAGACCAGCACTCGAGGCTCGTTTACGAAATGACTCTCAAATTGAGCCATATGTCTTTATTCTGAATGAGATGATGAAACGGAAAGAAGCGAAATTGGTTCTTTCTTTAAGAAGAATGTGCCTCCTCCTTTCCACCTCCAGAAGAACAGCAAAAATCTGCCCTCTCCACATCGAGCATAGAAATGTGTTTTTCACTCTCCATCGAGTTGCATATATGGGGTTGTGTTTTAGTTTTTAGAACAGAATGCCAAAGAAACATTTCTTCATTTAAATTTTTGTTACTCTAATTTTCAAGTTTTCTCTTGTTCTTTCTATAATTTTCAGGTTCTCTCATAATTAAAATGCAACGGATGTTTTTTCTTTATTATTATTTCGAGCAAATTTCGAAAACAGTCATTAAAATTTTAATTTTTTAATTAATTAAATTAGTAAAAAAAAGTAAACTTTTTAAAATTTTTACATTTGTTTTATTTTAATGTATACATTTTCTTGAAAAAAAAAAAAGGTCATAAACACATTTTTATATATTATATTTAAGAAAAAAAAATAATTTATACATCATTATAATAGCAACAATTTACATAATTTTATTTATAAGAGAAAAACTTCTCTTTTTTTTGTGCAATTAATCACCGTAAACCCATTGTATTGTGCTAACCCAGTACGTAAAGTTATTCATCGGTAAAATTGATTTAAAAAAATTCATGAATATATATTAACAAAAAATCATGAAATTTCAAATTCCTCTCTCTCCCCTTAACTTTCAAATTCATTACTGAACTTTGTGGAGTCCTGGGCCCAATCGCCCCCATTTATTGTCTTCCATAGTTCTCAAAAATGTTAGAATTTTCAATTCAGCAGAATATAGAATTATTTGCAAAAATATATTTAGAAGACGAAAGCAGAAAACATGAATATTTGCGCATCTTACAACAGATCGGATAAAAGTTAAAATAAGAATTTGAAAGTCACAAAATCACAAATTTGAAAATCACTCCGAACCCAGACAGTTACGCACATGTGAACTCAATTGTCCGTAAACATTTAACGACTTGCCGAGAGACGGCTTTGCTTGGAGTTTTAAACATCTTGGCATCTAAAGGGTTAAATCGCAGTAGCGGAATTAAAAATCAAGGAATGGAATGATCCGTTTATTAATTAAATGCTCAGTTAAAAGCACATTGAGGTGAAAAAGAAATCGTTAACCACGCCACTACTAGAAAATATCTTACCAGTTCGCCGTAACGGCAAATAATTTCTTGCCGGTACGGAGTACCTGAGCGTACTGACTTCCCTTCACCACTGGCTAATTGGGGACACCAATGGGCTTGGAAAGGCCGCCGTCTATCAGATGGGACATTAAGCCATGTTTTTTCTGTAAGAGAGCAATACCTTGTGCGCTTTAAAGACCATCTGTCTCTTAACAGCTGTCCAGTTGGTCCCTCCCTCAACCTAGTCTGAGTCTTCGGGGTCCTTGCAACCTGACCATTTAGCCCATTGTAGCAAAAATAGTGCCACTCAGAGGCACTGCAAAATGCTTTCATTCAGAGTTGCTTAGCATTCCCCCAACAGAAGTACCACCAAGCGTTTCTGAATTGGTGTCGACGTCTGCAACTTTGCATAGATGCTGGATGAAAGTACACTGGTTTCCATAAATGAAGAAAAAATGAGAAAAATCGCGATAATTCTCGAAAACATTGTGCGATCCTTACCAAACTTGTTCATGTAACCAGTAAAGCAATGCCGAGTGAAGCTAAATTTGCTGTGATTTTCTAGTGAATTCTAGTCCTTTGTGATTTCTAGTCCTGAATGGTCGAGGAAGATCAACACTCGACCATTCAGGACTAGAAAAACCTAGTCACCTGGTCAGACGAATCAAGGTTCCTTTTGCATCATGCTGACAAATCACGCTGAGGATCAGAATTTGGTGCAAGCAACATGAGGCTATGGAGCCATCTTGTCTGGTGTTACTAGTACAGGCCACTGGTGGCGATGTGATGGTGTGGGCAATGTTTTCCTTGCACAGATTAGGGCCCCCCGATATCCATCAAAGGAGATCTGAATGCCATGGCGTAATGTAATATCGTTGCTGACCAAGTTCATCCCTTCATGCTACCGTTTATCTCACTCAGATGGACACATTCAGCATAATAATGTACCTGCTCACAAGGCACGTATCGTCACCGAATGTTTCCAGGAACATGCCGACGAGTTTTCCTTGCTTCATTGACCTGCACAGTCCCTAGATCAAAATGTATGAAACATCTTTGGGATGAGATGGGAAGGGCTTTTAGAAAGGGCGTGGCTATGGGAGGATGGGGGAAGAGGCTCCCCCAAAGTAAATCGGAGTTGGCAAAATTCGAAGTGACTTGGAAAAATCCAGGTGTTGTGAAAATTGGGACTGTTTTTGTAAAATTAAGGGAAGTTGGCAAAATCGAGGCAACTTAGCAAAATCTTGAGAATTTCGCAAAATCGGTAAAACTTGACAGACTCATGGGAAGGTTGTAAAATTCGAAGTGACTTGGTAAAATTCAGGTGAGATGTAAAAATAAGCTTTTTTCTTTTCTGTAAAAAATTATGGCGAGTTGGCAAAATCTAGGGAAGTTGGCAAAATCGAGGCAAATTCTAAGGCTCTTGGCAAAATTCGAAGACACTTGGTTAAATATAGGTGAGTTGCGAAAAAAAATTTTTTTAATAAAATTAAGAGAAGTTGGCCAAATCAAGGGCAGCTGGCAAAATTCCACGCCATTTGATAAAATACAGGTAAATTGTGAAAAATGGTATTTTTTTTTGGAAATTAAGGAGAGTTGGCAAAATCGAGGCAACATGGGAACATCTTTGAGAGCTGCCACCCCCACGGAATGAAACCCTGGTACGTTCCTGACAGAGACATAATTAAATTTATGTACTTATTTTTTTTCAGTTGGCAAAGTTCGATTTCCTTTCCAAAGAAAGAAGTCCGTATTTTATCAAATGGAAAATTTCCGTCCTCTCCCCCCACCTCCTCCCAACCCTAGTCCCTTCGCTACGCCCCTGGCCCGAAACTTCCCTCCTTGCCTTCAGTCAGTTTGGCGACACCGATGCGTTTGGAAAGGCCGCCGTGAAGCAGATGGGACGTTTAGCCATGATCCTGTGTGGGAGAGAGTCATACCAAACTAAAGAGAAAAGGAGACAAAATGCACCCTTGTCGAACACCAGAAGCAATGCTAAACCAATTGTTACAAGCCTTACCAAGACTCAGAACTTATCACACACATGACTCAGTGTTATTACAGAGAGCTTTTATTATGTTAACTGACCATAAGTTCTTACGATCAACCACAAATTATTACGATAAACAGAGTGAAAAGTTTCTGGACCCCCATAGTTATCACAAGAACTGCAATCACCTTTTTTTAAAAATAGGGATAATAATAGTTCTAGTAAAATCCTTAGGAACAATGCCTTAATCATAAAAGATGTTCAAAATTTCAGTCAGTCATGAGGTAACAGAAATATTCCCAGCTGTACGTGTTTCAATAGTAATTTCATCTACCCCTGGGGATTTATGTGGTTTAAGTTTAGAAACAGCCAAAATAATTTCAGTCTGTGATGTAGGGCCAACATGGCAAAAAGAAGCTTTTTTTACCAGTAATGCATCTATCCTCACTATAAACTATAGGAGTAGAACTAACAGCTCCAGGCTCGTAATCTGCAGTTCCCGGTTCGAGTCCCACCTGGGCCAGCGTTGATATTTTCTTCGCAAAACTACTCGCCTTGCCTTCAGTCAGTAGGGGACACCGATGGGCTTGGCAAGGCCGCCGTCCATCGGATGAGACGTAGCCATGGCCCTAGGTGTGGGAGAGTCCATACACTGCGCACGTTAAAGAATAGCTGGATGGCCTTGATGGAAAGTTAGCATCCGTCTCCTAACCACTGTCCTCTGCCCACGGTCAGTAGGGGACACCGATGGGCTTGGAAAGGCCGCCGTCCGTCGGATGTGACGTTAAGCCGTGGCCCCGTGTGCAAGAGAGCCATACCCTGTGCACGTTAAAGAACACGCTGGATGGGCCTTGACGGGAGGCTACCACCTGTCTCCCAACAGCTGTTCCAGTGGGTCCCCTCCCCCAACCTTCTCTGAGCCTTCGGGGTCCATGTGACCTGGCCATTTAGCCCATGGTGTGCAAAAAAGTGCCGCTCAGAGGTAAAACAACCCGACCCAACCCTAACCACTGTCCGACTGTCCCTTTCCGCAACCTTCTCTGAGCCCTCGGGGTCCTCCAGCCATTTAGCCCATTGTGTGCAAAAACGTGCCGCTCAGAAGTAAAACAATCCAATAATAATTTCTGCATGTACTTTGCAACACCTCATGAAACTGAATTCCGTTCATTGATCCATACACAACTCATCCGGATGTATTTATAAAACTTTTACTTTCGCACTATCTAGAAAAAGAAAAAAGTAATACTTTTTCATATTTATAACATTAAAAACTTTTTATTGTAAAGGATCAGCTATTTCTTCATGGCTATCCACACGTTCATTCAAGCTCAAATACAACTATTTAAGGCAAGAAGATGGTGAAAAAAAGTGAAACCAAATCACTCACCCTGAAGAAAACCATCATCCCTACTGTCTGCCTGCAACAACTCTGGAATGGACAAAAAAGTAAGTTTATCAAAAAAAAAAAGATAATTGGCTTGATTTGGGCAGAGGCGATTGCAAGGGAGTGGCCATTGGCCTTGAGAGTTTACTCTATTAAATTTTAATATATCTTACTTTGTGCAATCTCTATTATTCTTATACTTTCAAAGTTTTTTGCATCTCAACGTTACTTGGTTTGTGGTTTGCATTTCCGTTGTTTATGTGATTGAAAATAATCTATTGCCCTTCCTTATCTCAAGATTGCCGCAATGTGTTATGGTGAGAACTAATAGAAGTTGGGTTGGATTGTTTTACCTCTCAGCGGCACTTTTTTGCACACCATGGGCTAAATGGCCAGGTCACATGGACCCCGAAGGCTCAGAGAAGGTTGGGGGAGGGGACCCACTGGAACAGCTGTTGGGGGACAAATGGTAGCCTCTCGTCAAGGCCATCCAGCGTGTTCTTTAACGTGCACAGGGTATGGCTCTCCCGCACACGGGACCACGGCTTAACGTCCCATCCGACGGACGGCGGCCTTTCCAAGCCCATCGGTGTCCCCTACTGACCGTAGGCAGGGCGGGGAATTTTGCGGAGATAAACTAATAGGAGGCATAGGACAGTTGCCAGCCCTTGATTGGCTAATCAAGTCATGTCGTATAGTTGAATTCTTCACGTTGTTCGTTTCTTCTGAAGTTAGTGTGTAGGGGGAAGGGTACGTTTAGCTAAAAAAAATTCAGATGTTATGTATAATAATATTTTGCTGCCTCTCTCTTGTTAATTTTCTAGATCCATTTGGGGTATTTTTGCTTTTCTTTTGCCACTTTTTTTCATGATTTTTTTTCATGAAAGTATGGGTTACACGTCATTTTTTTAAAAGAGTGTGGTATGAATTGAGTAAGTTTGAAAGAGTGGTAACCAGCAGTGCTGAATCAAAGGTGTGAGCATAATTCTTCCTTAGATGGATATATTTATTATTCCTTTTAATATTTTCATCACTGTTCTAAAAATGAAACAGAGATTAAAACAAATAAAACATATTTGGAAAGACCACTGAAATAGAATTTTTTTTTTCACGACGGCGTACCAGTTTGATTCAATCACTTTACCATGGCCCTCAACTTTTATTTAGCTCTTCGCCTGGGTAATCAGTATTAGAAAAAATATGTACATTTTTGTAAAATTTCAAATATAATCTTTCTTTTTCTTGTTCTCTATACGTTCTTTTTTCTCTTTTACCAATTTAATTTGTCATCAGTTGCTCGCAGGCGGCACAAAAAGAAATGTCTTGCAGTCGTAGTTTGCCCAGGGCTGGTTTGTAACAACGATGAAAATTATAAGGAAATAAACGATGCCAGGAAAGGCCCAAATAGTGGACGAGGGGGTGGGGGAGAGAAGTAGAACCATTTGTCCTGGGACCTTGGCGTAAGAGCCCTCCAAATATAATTTCCTTTAATTAAGCAAATAAAATAAAAAGCAAGAATAGGAGATAACGTTTCATTGAATTGTTAACTTATTACTGACCTTGTTTTTTTTTTTAAAGTACCTATTAAATGTATTCATACGGCTTTCGGAGTGGGGCTCTGGGGCCCGGATTAACTGCAAAACAAGCAGCGATCACATTATACTCGAACCACAAACAGAGAGATTGAAACGAAGAGAGCCCTCTCTTTTCTCTTTTGCTGCCTCCCTTCGCGCGCCTCTCCCCCTTCCCAATCTCTCCTGTATCAAAGCCGATTAACGCTACGGAACATCTTCTCCAAGCAGAAATGGATTCTCCCTTAGCTGGGAGAATCCATTTCATGTTTTCATTGTTTTATTAAAATCCCATAAAAATGTTGATGTCATACTTGCGTTATTGGTAGCATCCATCTCAACAATTATATAATGTGAAATATAAAAATTATTTAAAAAAAAGACTTACTCCTAAGTGGGCCAACCCCCCCCCTCCCCCGCCCCCGAGGGGGTACGCTACAGCGTCCCTTGCCAGTCCGCACATGCTTACAAATAACCGTAACATTTCATTTGGTCGTCAAATAATTGTTTCAAAGTTTGTAATAGATTATAATGCAAAGAATTTAAAAAGTGCAGTTTCAGCATTTCTGTGTATATATTTTACGACGCGTCAGAGAAATTTTTCCCGAAAAGGGCGTGGAAAATATGAGCTCGAACTATCTCTGTAACAGGAATCCCCGACCTCGTCAGAAATACGAGATGACTTTGCCGCCATCTGTTGGTAGCAATAGACACCATACGTAAAAAGGCAGCTGCGGGGAGGGGGGGAAGAGGCAACATCACACGAGGTAGAATAAAAGGAAAATACATTTTGAAATACACCTATCCCTTGATTCACACGGTACTCAGTTCACACAATTTTGACTTTGCACTGTCAAAAAATGCAACCAGTTTCGATTTACACGGTACTGACTGAGACGTACATAGAAAGGAAATCTCAGTCAGTACCGTGTAAATCGAAACTGGTTGCATTTTTTGACCGTGCAAAGCCAAAATTGTGTGAACTGAGTACCGTGTAAATCGAGGGATAGGTGTATTCATTATTCAGGAAATGAACTGCAGAAATTTGTGAAAATTTGATAAACACCTATCACTGCGATGTTAAATCTGCTACATTTTGGATCAACCATTTGTGTCAACTGCTAATGCTAAAACGTTGCCAACCAAGAATTGAAATGCGAGAAAAATCGACGGTAAAGTTTAAACATGGAAATAACGAAAAATAATCTGTTGCATTGTAATGAAAATGTTGCCAAATACTTTTGCTCTGAAAATAAAATATATCTTTTGTAAACATATGCCGTCTCATGGCCCAGTGGTTAGCGCACGTGACTTCTGATCTGTGAGAACTGGGTAGCAAGCCTGGGATAAGGCATGGATGTTTGTGGTGCTTTTCTGCTGAGATCCTGTCATCCTCACAGACCTTCTACTATGGCATATAAACTGACAGGCCTCTGTGGCAAGCAACTGTTTGAGGAGGTATTTTTTTTATTTGTAATCATTGCATTATAATTGCATTCTTCTGCAAATGCGAAGAAAGATGAACGTATTTTGAATACGTGTAATGACTTTTGTTATGGCTTGTTTGTTTTTCGTCTTAATTTAAACTGCGAAGAATTTTAGCAGAAGGAAGGAAAATATCTTGATATAATGTGTGAGCGCTTTCTTTTATCTCGTTACACAATTATTCCCCACAAAACGAAGAGAAGAAAATGCTTCCTGTTCCATCTTCCATTAATATTACTTTTCCTTTCTGCTAATGGTATTGAAAATTTATATCTTACTTTATATATTTATTGGGGGGGGGGGGGCTCAGTCGGTAGCGCGCCAGGCTCGTAATCTGTAGTTCCCAGGTTCGAGTCCCAGCTGGGTCAGCGTTGAGATTTATCTCCGCAAAATTCCCCGCCCTGCCCACGGTCAGTAGGGGACACCGATGGGCTTGGAAAGACCGCCGCCCGTCGGATGGGACGTTAAGCCGTGGCCCCGTGTGCGGGAGAGCCATACCCTGTGCACGTTAAAGAACACGCTGGATGGCCTTGACGGGAGGCTACCATCTGTCTCCCAACAGCTGTTCCAGTGGGTCCCCTCCCCCAACCTTCTCCGAGCCTTCGGGGTCCATGTGACCTGGCCATTTAGCCCATGGTGTGCAAAAAAGTGCCGCTCAGAGGTAAAACAACCCAACAACTTATATACTTATTGATTCTAAAAGCATTTATGTAAAGTGAAGATTGTTTGCACTCTGGTTTCCAGTGTTGGAAAAATTAAAAAACCTTGCTTACATACAGTTACCTATTCGAACCTTTTAAATATGTCTATCAAATCGAGGTTCAAAATTTTACACCAAAAAATCCTAGCTGATGTATTGATTAGTAGAGCAGACCTGTGCCAAAAAGAACCTATCGTTTAAGCAGACATATCTTCGTATCTGTAGAGAACGGAATATACATATTGTAGGATTGCTGCATATACTTGTTTTTTCTTACAAATAAATGTTCAAAAACTGAATATAACGAGCATTGTACAGTACCGTGACGAATATACGATGCTAGTTTACAAAGCTAAAAAATTTTTATTTTCTGCTTTTTACACCTTCTAAAATGGGTATTTGAACTAATGAAAGATTGCGAAAATACTATTTTATTAGTACCTATGAAAAATTAAAAGAATCTTCCGTTTGGCTCTTCAAAAAGCTGCGTTTTATCCCTGCTACAATAGGCAAAAATCAAGTTGTTACTGTGAATATAGACCTTTTATGACATCTACATTTTAAGTTGGAGGACGATACCCCCCCCCAAAAAAAAATAAGTAAAATATTTTTATTTTCTTTAAAAAATTATACTTTTAATAAAATGTACTTTCGAAGTAATGATTGAGTGAAAGGTAAAAGAAAATTTTTCAATTACATAAGCAGGTTTTATCACAATTAGTGGAAAATCTGACGTAAATCGCCAGCAATTTTCAAATAATCAAGTTTATAATTTCTAACAATCAAAAGAAGACAGTCATCAAAATGATTATCAATCAAATGTGTCCGGTAGATTTAAATTCACGTGAGAGAAGGATGATTCAGAGAAATTTGTTTGTGAAACTGATAATATTCACAGAAAAAGGTCCTTTAAAAGCCGACACCTATTTGGTGTCGGCTTTTAAAGGACCTTTTTCTATTAAAAATTAAAAAATTAATTAAACGGCACCTATTAAAAATCACCATATGTAGGAAGTTTGTCTTGATTTCAACGCGTCACTTTGATAATCAATTATCTGCATTTCTGTGAAAAATCACTAACTCTACGAAACTGTTACAATCTCTTCTAACGCGTTTGCGAATTCCTTATAATTTGAAATAATTAAAAGACTCCTTATGAATGAATTTATAAAGAGATAACTGGTTGGCCATCCATGGGATAAATTTAACCACTATATTATAACTAAAATTTCACATTTCTAGTGTAGATACAGAGGTTTATCTAAATAATGAAAACACCAACAGCGACTGGAGTAAACGCAATGTGCCGTATACATATCACAAGGACGACGTCACCCGCGATGTTTGGGTTGGATTGTTTTACCTCTGAGCGGCACTTTTTTGCCCACAATGGGCTAAATGGCCAGGTGACATGGACCCCGAAGGCTCAGAGAAGGTTGGGGGAGGGGACCCACTGGAATAGCTGTTGGGAGACAGATGGTAACCTCCCGTCAAGGCCATCCAGCGTGTTCTTTAACGTGCACAGGGTATGGCTCTCTCCCGCACACGGGGCCACGGCTTAACGTCCCATCCGACGGACGGCGGTCTTTTCAAGCCCATCGGTGTCCCCTACTGACCGTGTGCAGGGCAGGGAATTTTGCGGAGATAAATCTCAACGCTGACCCAGCTGGGACTCGAACCTGGGAACTACAGATTACGAGCCTGGCGCACTACCGACTGAGCTACCCCCGCCCCAGTTCATTAAAGTGTGTGTGTGTAACCAATGTAGAAACATGGTACTGATAAGAAATTTATTAGGTACTCTTATTACTCTAAGTTATGTGATATGATAACTTTATGAATTTCCAACGAATTGCAACTGTAAGTTAAAAGTTTAATCCACAAAAGATTTTCAGCATCGCTTAGTGTTATCGATCATTCATCATGAAATGCATGCAAAGAAGCACTAGTTTTATTTTATTTGTAAAAAAAAAGTTTTATTTTATTTAAAGAGAAGCCTGTTCCATACTACTATTGATTTTTAATGTCTGTTTGTTTTGATAATTTGACTGCTTTTCGGATGATGCTTGCCGACATCGAAAATGATTTAGCTAAGTAAGTTGATTTTACTGAAGTTATTAAAAAATTTGAGACGACCAAAGCTAGAAAATATACTTTGAGATAATTTTTGATATTATTGTAAGTTTTTATTATGTAAATCCATATATTTTTTTAAATAAATATAAATATTACTTTTGTGTTATCATTTAAACTGACTTATTTTATCCTAAATCCTGTAGCTAACCTTAGCAGTAGGTAGGGGGCCCCGCCAAAGATCCTGGCCTGGGAGCCCCGCTTCAGTATGTGGGGGCGCTGGGTGTAATTGTCGACAATGTCAGATCTCACTGACCTCCAAAAATGCATGATCATTGGTGCACGTCTTGCAGGAGATTCAGTAACCAGAACGGCGGAAATAGTACGTGTAACACGAGGATCTATATCGAAAATTATGACTACCTATCAAAAAGGATTGGGGTTGTTTCCAAACGTGCAAATTGCGGACGTCATAAGAAGTTGTTAGATAGGGACAGGCAACGTTGGCGCAGATTGTGCAACAGAAGCATAAGATCACGGAACCATGAATAGCGGCAGAGTTGAACACCAATCGGAATGATCCCGTTTCCGTCTTAACAGTTTGTCGGGAACTTCATCGAACCGGTATTTATGGCCATAATGCAATCCACAAACCTCTGATTACCAACATCAATACAACAAAACGTGTAAGGTAGTACAAAGCACAGGAAAACTGGGAATGCTGAAGAGTAGCAACGCGTCATCTGGTCTGATGAATTGTGCTACGTATTGTTTCTCACCACTGATAGAGTGTACTTTTGGCAAAAACCTACAGAAGCGTACCAACCCGAATGTTTGATTCTGATTGTAGGGTGTCATATCATGGCATCCCCAAAGGTTATTCTGCAGGGTCACATCTGCAACGTACGAATCCATTCTTGGGGACCACCTGCACCCAATACTCTGGGCATTGTTCCCTAATGACCGTCCCTGGTTTCAACCAGATAATGCACTTGTGTATTGTGCGAAACATGTCAAGTTGTGGTTTGCAGGGCATGAGGAACAGCAGCTACCCTAGCCACCTCAATATTATTGAACATTTGTGGGAATATCTGAAGCGCAAGGTCAGATCACGCTTTCCAGCTCCAGCATCACTGGCACAGTTGGGCATATTTTACAGGAAGAATGGTCTCACATTCCATTAGCGTATGTTTCCATTATTTTTACTGTATGGCCGAGTGGTTAGCGCGCTTGGCTACTGATCTACGGGACCTGGGTTCGAGCCCCGGGTAAGGCATGGATGTTCGTGTTGTTTTTCTGCTGAGGTCCTGCCATCCTCTCAGACCTTCTACTCTGGCATATAAACTGACAGGCTCCTGTCCGACCTCTGTGGCAAGCAGCTGCTTGAGGAGGTATTTATTTTATTTATTTTTATGTTTACCTGTTGTCGTTTACCCTGTATGTCGTTTGCAACATTAATTTAAAGTTTTCCCATTTTTCATCTTTTCATCGTTAAAGGGTGCTATTAAAACTTTTGGGAGATTCAGAAAATACCTTTCCCATATTTTATGAATCTCACTTAAACCAAAAATATTTTTACATACAGTAAGGAAAACATTACAGATAACCAAATTTTTCATATGGTCATATTTTTACGCAGTATCAAGATATGATTTTTTTTAATAGTAATTTTATATTCTTTTTAATTGCAAAAAAACGAATTTTTTTCACATCTCATGTCTTTCTATAGGGCGCTAAAAAGTAGAAAATAAAGCATATCGACGGTATATCACTGAATTCGTATTCACATCAAAGGAAGATAAGGCACTGGCAATCTTGTTGTGTAGGTAAATCAGATTCCTATCTTGCTTTGAAGTGAATACGAACTCAGTGACTGATTGCACCATCGATATGCTTTAGGTTTATTTTCTACTTTTTAGGGCTTGTCCGTCCCATGGCCGAGTGGTTAGCGCGCTTAGCTACCTGATCTAAAGGACCTGGGTTCGAGCCCCGGATAAAGCATGGTTGTATGTATTGTTTTTCTGCTGAGGTTCTGCCATCCTCTCAGATCTTCTACTATGGCATATAAACTGACAGGCTCCTGTCAGACCTCTGTGGCAAGCAGCTGCTTGAAGGGGTATTTAATTTTTTATTTATAGGAAGATAATTATTTTTTTTAATATTTACTTTTTTTTGCCACTAAAAACAACTACCTACAAAACACTTTGATATACAATTCATACATAAACATCGACCCCATTTTTCCTCCCAGTCGGAGTCATGTTTGAGGTAGCCCTTCACATTGAAGACTTCACAATCGTTATTTTCAGATATGACTCGTCAAATAGTTTACGACGGTCACTATATGAGCTTTCATTTGACACCTAACTCGCCACATTTCCCGTTTTAGTGGGGGGGGGGAATAAAGTATAGGGGGTCGATTTCTAATAGCTTGTGACACTTCCTGCGTCAGAAGCTTTCATTTGATGTGTAGCTGGTTACTTTTGGCATTTGCGTTCTGGAAATAAAGTAGAATATTTTTCATATTTCCCCTTTTTTAGGGGGGGACAAAACATGAGGGTTATATTTTTTATACCCTACGACACATTCCGCATCACGAGTTTTCATTTGAAACATAGCTTGTTATTTTCCTCATTAAGGAGATATAGGGGAACAATAATTTCCATATTTACCCCATTTTCAGGGGGAAGAATGTATGGGGGTCAATTTTTCGTAGCCTATAGCATTCCCCATGTCAGAAGCATTCATTTGACGTTCGTTTCTGGAGATATAGTGGAATAATTTTTATATTTCCCCTTTTTTAGGGGGAAAGAAAGCATGGTGGGTCAATTGTTTATAGGCCATGACATTCCCCGCGCTTTCATTTGCAATTCTTGTTTTGACATAAATCATTAAGTTTCTCCATCGCTTTCAGAAGATATGGTGTAACAACGTTTTATCAGATCCACAAATGTCAAAGTCAAAAGCAATAGGAAGATAGGTAACAATAGATATCCCTGATAGGAAGCAATAGGAAGATAGGTAAAAACCCCTGATAGGAAGCAATAGGAAGATAGGTAAAAACCCCTAATTGGAAGCAATGGGAAGATAGGTAAAAACCCCTGATAGGAAGCAATAGTAAGATAGGTAAAAACCCCGATGGGAAGATAGGTAAAAACCCCTGATAGGAAGCAATAGTAAGATAGGTAAAAAACCCCGATGGGAAGATAGGTAAAAACCCTGATATGAAGCAATAGGAAGATAGGTAAAAACCCCTAATTGGAAGCAACAGGAAGATGGGTAAAAACCCCTGATAGGAAGCAATAGGAAGATAGGTTAAAAACCCCTGATAGGAAGCATTAGGAAGATAGGTAAAAACCCCGCCCCTGACCTTTACAATCTTATTCAACTGGTTATTCAGGCATGCCAATTGGAAGATGCTGCATTTAGAACTTTTTGCCCTGGCTGTCCACAACTGTTGATTTCACACACGGAATTCAGGCAGCATTTTACTAGCTGATTATGGACACAGTTGCAAAGATCTTGGTCAGAAAAGATGTTGCAAAATATGGTAGCCTCATTTCAAAGGGTAGGGATTGGCTCATTTGGTAGCACACCAGGCCGATAATCTGCAGTTCCTAGGGTTTGACCCCACTATGACATTAAGACTCGACTAACCCCCATTATTTCCCTCAGTCAAAAAGTGTGCACCAATGGGCTCGGAATGGCTGCCATTCATGAGATGGGCTGTAAAGTCTTGACTCGATGTGCAAGTCACATCTTGTGCACTTTGAAGAACACGACGGATGGCCTTGACGGGAGGCTTCCGTATCCTAATGGCTATCCAATGGGTTCTGTTTCCCAAACTTCCTCGGTAACTGCAGAACTCCCGATTTTCATAGAAATCACATAGAGTTGTATTTGCTCGGTACTGCATAGATCATGATTACTTAACAACCAATTGAAGTGCAAATATTTTGACACCATTGTACCTTTCTCACATTTTTGTTTCATTTCCAGCTTTTAATGCAGAATGAAGTTTACATATTTAGCTGCGTATTTCGACATCCAAATTGCAAATTTACTTTCTAGCCTTTGCTTTATGATTCTTATTATTCTTGGGTTGTGATTTTTACTTTTAATTTCATGCATTTTAGCATGTTCCTCATGAGCAGATACTTTCTCATGTCAACATCACTGGCCACGAGCAATGCGCTATGGCGCATTGAGAAAAATTAAAATATTAAGCATATACATAATCGTATCAGAATATGACCACCTACTTAATAATGGCAATAACTACCCTTTGCCCAGACGACAGCGGCGAGACGGAGTGGCATGGATGTAATGAGGCCGTGGAAAGTTGCGAGAGGCACACATGCCCATTCGGACTTCAGCAGAGCACGAAGATTCTGGAGATGACATGACTGTTGGTCTGCATGCCGAACCTGTCAATCCAAATGGTTCTACAAGTGTTCTATGGGATTGAGGTTGAGTGATTTCGCCAGCCAAGGGAGAACAGAAACATCGCTGTCGTGTTCCTGAAACCACATACCACCTTAGCAACATGGCAGGGCGCATTGTCCTGTTGGTAGGCAGCATCACCACCAGGTAAACATCCAACATGAAGAGATGCATATGGTCAGTGAGGATGGACAAGTAGCCATTGGCATTCAGGGATCCATCCAGTGGTACCAGCAGTCCCAGGTCATACCAGGAAAACATCCCCCAGACATGCACACTGCCCTGTACTTGACTGACAAGCATGTCCGGGTGTTAATTCTCATGTGTCTGACGCCGTATCCACCACCGCCCATCCCTTCTGTGAAGAAGAAACCTCAATTCATTGGAGAAGGCAACCTTTTTCACTCTCCCACTGTCCAATGACGGTAGTCCCCTGCGAACTGCAGGCGTCGTTGCAGATGGACTTTGGTTAACATGGGCGCCTTTACGCAGCGTCAACTCTGGAGACCCATGCATAACAGGGTTTGTTCTACTGTTATCAGGGACACGTATCTAGTGCTCCAGCATTCGAGTGGTCAATTGCTGCATGTTGCGCGTCGATTGCCCTTTACCAGTCAGTGTTCTCCTCTGGGGTCGATGGCTTTTGGAGCTCCACAGTTATGACATCTGGAGGTACTCGGTGTGCCATCAGTCCATTCTTGGTATACCCTTACTACAGCACCTCGTGAACAGCCCGTGAAGTCTGCTGTTTCCAAGTCGCTTCCACCCTTGGTGAGGTAGCCAATGAGCATTTCTTTTTGAACGTCCATCAAATCAATACCTCTTTCCATTGTACTCACGTTACGCACTGTGGCTCATCTGTCCTGGCCGGCAGCTTATATCTCCATGCGGTCGACCTTGTCATGTGCACTCAGTGATGTGTCTGTGCGGGTACACTGTGATTCTGTGGATGGTCATATTACTCTGATACGATTGTGTAAATACATAGACTTGTATTAAAATAAAGAGCAATTTTTTTCAGCGTATAAAAGCTTTTTTTTCAATGTTTACTTATCTAATAATGTTTGTCTGTCTGTCCGCTTATGCACACAGCCACCCCCGAAAAGCTAGAGACACCAAACTTAGCATGAACGTTGCCTTCACCCAGGGGAAGAACATAGGCTATGTGCGAGTTCGTTGGGGTCAACCAAAACTGGAATGGGCGGATTTAAATTTCTAAAAATCCTCATAGACTTAATCATTCTGGTGAAAGTTATTCAAAATAACTGTTGCCACTAACAAATTTAAAAAACAAAAAAATACATCAAACTAATATCTGATTTCGTATGATTAAACATTTAACATTTGAAAATTATTCAAAATAACTATTGCCACCATTAAATTTGAAATAATGAATGCATCAAACTAATTTTCTTTTAATTTCGCCTGATAAACTAATTGTTTGTTGGCTCAAAAGCACGAAGATCCATGGAGATTGAAGTCGTCCGAATTATGCACGAACAGCTCAGAGAAAGTTGGGACCCATCTGATCACTGACAAAGCCATTCAGTGCTCTTTAACGTGCAGCAGGGTATGGCTCTCCTGCACACGAAACCACGACTAAACGTCCCGTTCGACGGACGGCATTCTATCCAAGCCCATCGGTATCCTCTACTGACCGCAGTTAGTGGATTCCACAAAAAGGTAGGGTAATATTTGATACAGATTTCAGTGTTCATGATTGGAAGCACTTTAGAAAACGACTAAAAAAGAAAAACTAAATTTTAGGGTTTTTTTTTTTTTAAAGATATAATTTTGCTTTGTTGTCTGTCCTTCTGTAGACATCGAACTTTTTTCTTTATACAGATAAATAAAAAATTCTTTTTGTGCTAGATAGGTATTAGTGATATATTACGATTTGCATTTTTCGAATCTCCCAAAAGTTATAACTGCGCCCTCTACAGGTGGAAAAATTTGAAAATTCCGAAATATCAAACGAATATTCCAAACGATATAGTTATATTAGAAGTTTGAAATTTTGGTGTTGAAATGTGAAGGTTACGAAGTTACCATTGGCAGCAATCACTTGACCCTTTAGACCCAGAGGGTGGTGAATGCAACCTTTTTTTGTTTTAACAGAAAACTGTATGTTATTAAAGAATAATTAAAAATTCTTTTTGGGTTGGTAATGATGAAATATTACAATTTGCATTTTGCGAATTTCCCAAAAGCAATAATTGCGCCCTCTAACGGTGAAAAAAAAAATCGAAAAATCCCAAAATTTCAAACGAATATTGCAAACGATGTAGTTATGCTAGAAATTTGAAATTTTGGTCATCGAATGTGATAGTCTTGAAAATTCCATGGACAACAATGAGTTGACCCTAAGCCCAAGGTAGGTAAGAAACGGAACGTTTTGCTTTAAAAGACATTTGGAAATCTCTTTTTAGTTGGTTACTAATGAAATGTAATTCGCATTTCCAAAGGTAGTTTTAATTTATATCATTAATAAATAAATAAATAAATAAATACTCCCTCAAGCAGCTGCTTGCCACAGAGGTCTGACAGGAGCCTGTCAGTTTATATGCCAGAGTAGTCATTAGAGAACACTAAATATCGAAACTGCAAAACTTTTAACGAATGTTTTAAGTGATCTGTTTATGGTAGAAATTTCTGCGTGTAGAGTTCTGTTATGGTAGAAATTCCACTGACAGCAGTGATCTGCGCACTATTTTCAGAGGAACAAGAGAAAAGCAACTTTTTAAATTTAAGAACTGAAAAACAAATATTCTTTAGGTTTTATAATTACTAATAAAATACTACTCTGTGCATTTCCCCCACCATACATTAAAAAAATAAATAAATAACCCGTCAATCAGCTGCTTTTACAGAGGTCTGACAGGAGCCTGTCAATTTATATGCCATATTAGAAGGTCCATGAGGATGGCGGGACTCAGCACAAAAACGACACGAACATCCATAATTAAAACTTTTAAGGAGTGAAAAATAAGGCAAAGGAAGAACTTCATTCTCTTTGAATATGAAATTTCCATAGGCGTCAGGCGTTCTTCTAGTTATTTTACACTTTCAGTACCCTCAAGTAGTTTCAGTAGTGGAAATTCGAACTACTGTATAATTCAGAAAACAAACTATTTATATTTTATTAGTACCCGTAATGTGCAAAAAACGTTTTTCATTAATCTCTTAAAGCAGAAAAGTTGCATTTTACCAACAGGACAAATCATTACTATTAAGGTAAACCACTTGACTATTACATTCTATGACCAAAAATTTAAGTTTCTAGCAAAAATAGATCGTTTGCAATTTTTATTTAAAGATTTGTATTTCCAGCTTTTTCTGCCGCTAGAGGTCGCATATCGAGTTTATACATACCGCCTTTAGCACTCTCTAACACTGGAAATTCCACTAATTGGGATTCGAAAAATCCATGAATTTGTGGAAAAAAATTTCGCCAACATACGGTATTGGAACCCGCATCTCTCCAGAAACCTGTTAGAGTAATCTAACCTGTTGAACTAATGCCTGCTTTTTTCACAAAAAACATTAATTTACTTTTAGATAAGGTTAGATAACTTTTTCTATAAGGAATTAAGAAAATGGATTTTAAATGTGGTAAATAATGAGACTATGTTTTAGAAATAAAAGAAATTTAAATGTAATATAATTTCATTTGATGCTGAGTTGCCTTTAAGGTGCTCAACTGAACCACTTACTAAAGCACAATTCAATATATATTTTATATTTTTTTTCTGTTTTCTACCCAGTAAAGTTTTTTTTTATTTCATTTATTCTTAATGATAATTTTCAAACTTATAAATTGGTTAAATATTTACTTAGATTTTTTGATCAAGCTAGCAAAATGTGAGGAAATGTGAAACTGAAGCATGTTGCCTTTTCATTTTTATTACAACATAACTGTTAAATTTCTTCCACAAGCGAGTTTGTACTCTCGTGGAAGACTCAACATTTTTTCTCAGAATTTTACTGAAAAATGTAGGTAAAATTATAAAACACTAATGAAATATATTAAAATTTTCCATATATATGGTATGAATAAATATATGATTTTTATTGAACAAACTATGTATAAAGAATATATATTAGAAAATGTAATGCTTTAAAATTGTGTATCTGAGATATACAACATCATATATATTTCATTATAATTTCAGTTCTAAGGTAAAAAAAACATCTAAATATAATGTACTGCATATTCTGAGAATAAATTATCTCTCTATCTTATTGCTTTATAGGCATTAAAACGTCTATAGGTACGCCGAGATTATCAAATATTGTTTAAATCATTAATATTTTGTTAGTGCCTGTAAAACAAATATATAAATATATATTGTTTTATGTCTTAAAAAAAGTTTCATTTTCGCCTCCCCTTTTGGCTAAGACGGCAAAGCCCTGTTGCCGTTGTAAACCTTCTGACTATAACACTACTACCAAAATTTCAGATTTCCAGTGTAAAAAATTTGCAATATTGGTTTGAAAAATTTAGCATTTTCCATCTTTTCCACCGCTAGAGGGCGCTATTAAAAATTTTCAAAATTGCGAATTGCAATATTTCTTTGACACCTATCTAACCCAAAAAGAATTTTTCATTTACCTCTAAAAGTAAAAAAATTGATTGTCTTTAGACAGACAGGTAGAAAGACAGATGGACAGACAGACAAACAAATATTGGCATAGGCAGACGAAAAGGTCAAAGCATTAGCTAGTTTTTCAAACGAACCATAAAAGAAATTTTTTGTTGGTTTTCAGTTAGCTCATTTCACTTTTGCAGCCGATTGCCGTCTTCTGATGGAGTTTGTCGGAAAAAAAATATTTCTTTGAGGGAGACCCAGTTATAGCCAAAGCTTACCATGATAGGTTACTTAATCATTATGACAGTCATGGTATCCTTACTACTGAAGCTGAGGAAGAATGGGGTCATTTTAAACAGGCGTTTTTGGCCACAAGGTCGAAGCATTAGCTAGTTTTTCAAACGAACCATAAAAGAAATTTTTTGTTGGTTTTCAGTTAGCTCATTTCACTTTTGCAGCCGATTGCCGTCTTCTGATGGAGTTTGTCGGAAAAAAAATATTTCTTTGAGGGAGACCCAGTTATAGCCAAAGCTTACCATGATAGGTTACTTAATCATTATGACAGTCATGGTATCCTTACTACTGAAGCTGAGGAAGAATGGGGTCATTTTAAACAGGCGTTTTTGGCCACTAACAGTACTCTTTTAGGAAAAAAGGAGCAGTGGAGACAGAATTATCTGAGTGATAAGGCACTTGAGCTTATTTCGGAAAGAAAGAACTGCAGGAATGTCCTTAATCAATACCCTACTAGTCCTAATAGAAAGCATTACAGAGAGCTTAGTAAACGTGTAAAGGATCAGTTAGCTGCTGATAAGAATCTTTGGCTTGATGGCTTGGTTGACAAAGCCGAGGAAACAGTTAGACAGCACAACAGCAGAGAGATGTACCAGATAATGTTTTGTGTGGTAGAAAACGGACAGGTATACAAGGATTGAAGGGAATTCTGTCATGGCTGGGTGGACTGAGCACTTCAGTGATGTTCTAAACAATGTGGTTAGTTTTACACGCATTGTTTGTAATTATGATAGATGCATTGGTGGCTTTAATGTTGGCCCTATAACACAATCCGAAGTTATTTTGGCTATTTCTAAACTTAGACTTCATAAATCCCCAGGGGTAGATGAAATTACTACGGAAATGCTTAGAGCTGGGAATGCTTCGGTTACCACTTGGATGACTGAAATTCTGAATATCTTTTATGATAAAGGCATGGTTCCTAAGGATTTTACCAGAGCTATTGTTATCCCTATTTTCAAAAAAGGTGATCGCAGTTCTTGTGATAACTACAGGGGTATCAGCCTACTCTCTGTTCCAGGTAAAGTTCTATCCATGATTGTGCTTAATAGAATTAAGAATCTGGTTGACAGTCAATTGCGTGATGAACAATGTGGATTCAGAAGTGGTAGGGGATGTGTGGATCAGATATTTTTCACTTAGGCAGATTCTTGAGAAATGTTTAGAGTTTCAGAAACCTTTGGTTGGTAGCTTTGTTGATTTCAAAAAGGCTTTCGACTATGTTGATCGTCATAATTTGTGGTTGATTGTGAGATCATATGGTATACCAGACAAGTTAGTTAACATAATGAAAGCTCTCTATAATAACACTGAGTCGTGTGTGAGAGTTGGTAAGGCTTGTAGCAATTGGTTTAGCATTACTTCTGGTGTTCGACAAGGGTGCATTTTGTCTCCTTTTCTCTTTAGCTTGGTTATTGATTATGTTATGCGAAATTCACTTCAAGGGAAAGCTTTTGGCCTTAAATGGGCTGGAGATACGAAAATTTCTGATTTAGATTATGCTGATGATTTAGCCCTTTTGGCAAATGATGTTGATGAGATGAACTCTTTCATTCGAGCTGTTGATGAGACTGGTAGTAGAGTAGGTTTGGTTATAAACAGATAGAAAACTAAAGTGATGAAAATTGGTCAGGCAGGCTGTGATTCAGTTAATCTGAATGGTTGCAGTCTTGAGCAGGTGTCGCAGTTTAATTATCTTGGGAGCTATGTAACAGATAATGGTGATGTGAGCATGAGATTAACAGACGAATAAGGATTGCTGCCGGGAATTTCAAGAATCTATGGAGAGTGTTTAAAAATAGGCGTATACACCTAAAGACTAAAATTAGACTGTATAATAGTTTGGTTCTTTCTAGGGTTAGTTATGGTAGTGAAACTTGGACACTTTTTAAACAAGATAACAGGAAACTAGATGCTTTTGATTCCAGATGCTTACGCAGTATCTTGGGCATTAGGTGGTTCAACTTTGTAACTAATGATGAGGTTAGGGCAATGGAGTTTGCAACTTCCTTTAAGCAGCATATTGTGCAAAGAGAGACTCCGTTGGTTTGGCCATGTTGCCCGTATGAATAATTATCGATTGGCGAATAGGGTTATGAACAGTGTGCCTAAAGGCCTCAAAAAGAGGGGGAGACCTAGGATGCGGTGGGCAGACAATGTCAAACAGGACCTTGTTAGAATTGGTGTGCAGTGGCCAGGTGCAGTAGATATAGCTCAGGACAGACTTGCTTGGAGAACTAAATTGCACGGTCTAGTTGGACCTCCGTAGCCCATGGCTGCTTGAGGATGATGATGATGAAGTGGTAAGACGGTTACTGTGCAATTGAAAGTTCCCAGATTAATTCCTGGTAGCATTCCATCAAAACTCCAGCTCCTATAGTAAAATTTTCTGTTGTTAATTCTGAGCTTATGGTGAGAGCATATGAAAAAGATAATGAGCAATCCAAAGTTGGAAAATATACTTTTCTTCTAAAAAAACAGTCATATTGATGTTTTAAATGATCTTTTAAATTGTTTAATAAGGGTTAAAACTCCTGAAAGTAATATTAGACATAGTATTGATTAATGTGTAATATTTTGAAAGTATTTTGCACATCTGATGAAAGTAATAATCATTTAAAATTCATTGAGGAACAGTTGATACTATTTGGGTTAAATAAGTGTGGTTCAAGGTAGTCATCAGATATAATGATTTTTGCATCACGTTTTTTAGCATGGCTCCTCATGCATATAATTTTGTTGGAGAAAGTGGAAACATTAGATTACCACATCCTAGTACAATTCGGTGAATTTGTCTTCGGTTTAATGTCAATCCTGCTATAGAGAAAGTAGATTCAATTTTTTTATCATATGTCAGGCAAAAATATTTTTATTTTGAGTGATCAGATAAAAAAGTGATTTTAATGCTTGATGAAATTCATCTCAAACAGTATTTGGATTTCAAATGTGGTAACCTTGTTGGTCTGTCATGTAACACACAAAACATAGCAATCAGTGCCCATGTATTTACAACTAGTTTGCTTTCCAACTATAAAGATGTAGTTCACATATCACCAGCCAAAACAATAAATGCTGATATTCTTTACAGCATTATTTAAAAAATTATCATTGGTTTGGAAGAAATTGGTTTTTTTATATGTGTCGTAGCTGAATTCTATCAATCATAAAAGTATGTCATGTCTTTCTCCCCTAAAGTTCAAATTGTATATCCTCATCCATCAGATAAATCAAGACCTTTATTTTTTTCTTACTGACCCAGTTCATTTGTTGAAGTGTATCAGAAATAACTGGCTAAATCAAAAACGTATTGAAAAATGTATGTACTATCCACATTTTGTAAACAATGGATATAGTATTTCATCGTTCAAAACTGCATCCTTATCAACCCTTAAAGAACTGCATAAAATTGAAGCAAACTCATTGTTAAAATATGGATTTAATCTGTCGTATAGAGCTTTGAACCCAAGTAACCTTGAGAGACAAAATGTTAAATTGGTCTTAAATATTTTTAATGACTTTGTAGTTAATGGACTTTTAGAAATAGGAGAAGAGCACAAATTGTTACATTACCAAGATACATCAGATTTCATTAAGTTCATTTTAACATGGTGGCATATTCTAAATGTAAAATCACCTTTTAAAGGTAAACACTTGAATAACAAACACAAAATGCTATTAACGTGTTCAGAGTCAAATGAAAATCTCATTTCTGAATTCTTTCCTGAATTAATATATGCGTCATTTTTCTGCTGATGTCCTGCCATCCTCACAGACCTTCTACTATGGCATATAAACTAACAGGCTCCTGTCAGATCTCTGTGGCAAACAGCTGCTTGAGGGGGTATTTATTTTACTTTATTGTTGGCTAGATAAATGGGAGCAGATGAGTTTCACAACTGGTGTGCTAACGAAAGAAACCCATTCTGTGTTAAGACAGTACATATTCATTGCTTGAAATTGCTTCATATTGTACCTCTGAACTCAAAATATATTTTACCTGGTATATCAAACTGATAATTTAGTGAGTCGTTTCTTCCTCTACAGGCAGTTAGCTGGAAGTCAATATAAGTACGTCAATTATTTGAATGAGAAACAAAATTAAGAGCGCAGTCATTGTTGAAACTTCCCACTAAGTCAAGTGGTAAAATTAAAATAACCGATTTGGATTTTAAAGATAATTTTAAGGAAATGAATTTTATGTCTATTAGCTTAAAATTTTTTTAACATTACAGTGCTTCCTTCAGATTTGTCTGATTGTGATAATTCTCTTCCTGTAATTGCATATATAGCAGGTTATTGTGTATTTTCAGTTTTGAAATGTGATCATTGTAAACATTTACTATTACGTGGTAAAAAAATAGAATTGGATGTAAAACTTAAGTATTTACAAAAATTTGATAGAGGCAGTCTTTTTTTGCTCAAATGAGATAGTAATTAATGTTGTATTACTAAATTATATTACTATGAAAAAATTGTGTACTGAATTTGAACAAGAATTTATGGAAATGGCAAATCAAAGAAATGTTACTTTAATCACAACCAGTCTTTTATGTGATGCAGAATTACTTGATTATCATACAAGTTGTGAATTTGGCCACTGTATTGGAAAAATTCTAGAAATGATTATCTGGTGTTCAACAAATAAATTTTTAAAAAATGATTGTTAGAGAATTTGGGAAACAAGAAAAAATGTCTTAGTGCCAAAAAAAAAAAGTTGTCTACCCTCAATAAATAGTATCCACAGAGTTGGACTCCACTGTTGGCTTTGAAATTAATAGAATACCGCTGTATATGTTAAATAGAAAACCACTGTTGGCTTTGAAATTAATAGTTTTGTTGGCATGTGGGATTTGAACCATCTCTCTCCAGGTATATGCACAGTGTCCTAAGACCACTAAACTAATAAGTTCTGTTAGTGGAAAAAAAGGGTCTTAGTTAAGTGGTCTTACACCACTGGCTTATATGCCTAAATGATTTAATCTTTCTTTACCAGGCTGCATAGAATTATATTTTTAACAATATCAGATTGATTAGACAATTTTCTTGACATTTGGGAGGTTAGTTGAGCTATATGTTATCAAGTCTTAAGTCATAGATTTACAGATAGCTTTGTAAACCAAAATGTGTACGTGCTTGCAGTAAATTGTAGTTTGTAAAGTTTAGATGCACTTTTCCTGCTAGTTTTTGAATATGTCTTCCATCGAAAGGTTGTATCCATGTCCTATAAATTCAGTTTAATCACTTTATTTAAAGAAAAAGTATTTCAATTAAATCATATCTGCAATTGTTACGGTTAAAGCTCTTACAGTATATCATTAATTTATAGTTCACATTTGTCAATAAAATTGTTCTGAAGAATTTTTTTTCCCCCTTTTAATATAACACACTAGTTTTCTATAAGAATTTATGTCATGATTATATTATCAATGGTATAAAAAACTGGATTAATTATTGACAACATTTATGAGGAAAAATATGCGAAGGAAACGATTTTTTTTGTTTATAACCGAGTATTTATTCGCATTTTACCTTATTTTTAAACATATTGTGTCATTGTAATTATACGTAGAACCGATTATGACGCTCCTGGTAATTTATATATCGTTATACATATTCAGAGAACGTTATACGACGATCGAGCTGCAGAGGCCTTGAGTCTCGAAGGTTACGGTCTGGTGCGCTACCGACAGTCCCCCCCCCCCCGGGGGGGAAGATCGAGTGTAATATGCTGAACGAAAGTTTGCGATGTGGCGAGTGTCATTTACATTTCAGAAAGTTTCAGACCCGAGCAACGCCAGGTAAATCTGCTAGTATTAAATAATTATCGAACATGCACATACTGTGTAAGGTTACCATACGCCGTAAGTCTTCGGTTCAAGAAAAAAGATTTATAGCAAAATAAGGAATTTTACAAGTTTTAATAAATAATAATGCATTTTTTTAAAAAATGTTTTGTAGAGAGAATTTATATAATAAGTATTTTTAACGATAGCACAGGAAACAACCATTTATTATTTTAATGTTGGATCCAGAATGCGGCCACAGTCTAGAACCACTCGTGTAGAACCTTGGTGGTATGACTAGGTACTTAAGGAGGCGAGTTTTCAATGACACGACCAAGTTGGGGTAGATTGGACAGAGTTGTTCTATAAGGTTTTCCGTGCTAGTTTATTATTGTGAACACCCTTGATCATGTAATTCCATTCTACAACTGGGATACCACTCAATTGCACTATAACCAATCCGATGTTTTAACTTTCTTAAGAGAATGTATTTTTTTTCGCTACATTTTCATTCAACTAGCCAACAGAGTTCGGTCAATGGTTTAACTTGGTAACTGCAATTGCGGATTACTGATTTATGGAAGCTTGGAATACCGAAACATAATCCAAAAACAGCTGAATCACGTTTAAACATCTTTTGTATAACTGGCAATATAAGCCACCAAGTTTATAAAGCATCATATTCTTTATGGATTTTCTGCTCCTCGCTAGCTCTTTATGACATGTATACATTTAACTGGATAGGTTACGGTAACGTGTTAGATACAAGTGAAACTTTGCCTTAGGCAATGAATTTCTTTATAGCACAGCTATTTACAGGAAACGTTCCATCTCTTTTCTGATACTGGAGCTTAAAGAGGTATTTAGCTTATCTCCGAGTGATAATTTTTTTTTTCTTGGGTTGGGTTTTACCTCTGAGCAGCACTTTTTTGCACCATGTGCTAAATGGTCAGGTCACATGGATCCCTAAGGCTCAGAGAAGGTTGGGGGAGGGGATCCACTGAACAACTGTTGGGACAGATAGCAGCCTCCCGTCAAGGCCATTCAGCGTGTTCTTTAATGTGCAGAGGGTATGGCTCTCCCGCACACGGCTTGACATCCCAACGGACGGTGGCCTTTCCAAGCCCATTGGTGCCCCCTACTGACCGTGTGCAGGTCATGGAGTTTCGCGGAGATAAATCTCGACGCTGACCCAGATGGGACTAGGACCTGGGAACTGCAGATTACGAGTCTGGCGCGCTACCGACTTAGCCACCCCACTTTTTTTTCCATTGCACATAATGAGCTAAATGGTTAGGTCGCGAAGTCCCCAATGGCTCGCAGCTGGGAGTAATGAGATCAAGGGAACACCTTATGTTTAACAATAAAAGTCATTAGCAGTGCCCGAGATGAAAAGGGATAGTCGGATGTTTTAACAAGTGTACGTAGTAGCTAAAATTATCCCATTTTTTTTAAAAAACGGGATAGCTTTAGAATTTCTAGGAAAGAAGTCGAATAGCAGTTCAGAATCTCTTCCTGGATTCACTTTTTCTGCATCCGAAACGTTATTTAGATGTTCCGAATTTACTTTTTTGAAACTGAAACGTTTACAACAGTTCCAATTTCTATCTTTAATAAGTTGACAAACCTAATCATAACTTCAAGAAAGGGATAAAATAACCAAATTTAATATATTTTATTGTTCTTTAAATACAAAGTTTCAAAAACGGACTTGTGAACCAACCAAAACACGACCATACAAAATAACGTTTCATAAACTGTCAAAATTTAGAAGATAACTTTCACATGCATATCATGCATTACACGTACACAAGAAGGTAAAGACTGTGATAAAACCAGTTCTTGAAGATCAAATGTCATATCCCCAAAAAATGTGTTCTGAAAATAGTTTTGTGTATGTATATATATATTTCAGGAATGTTATATATAAATGCTAGGCAAAAGACACTGCAGGCCGAACATTTCGTTCAGTCTACATATTGGCAGTTCTGTTAAAATAGGCAAAAGTTTTAAATGATCTCGTGAATTCTATAGGACAATCGGTAGAGAATGATCTTGTATAACAGCTGATGATATCACAAACCGACAACAGCGAAGTGCTGAACATGTTAGAGAGCAAACAGAAAATTACTTACTGAACTGTCAACTTCCCAAATGCTCTGTTTAGTTTTACCACATTGACAAAGTAACTGACGGAAAAAGGTTGAACTCAAAAGAACACGAGTCCATTTGATTTCCCATTTTGCTAGTATGAATCACATTTAATTAATAATGTTACAAATTCACAAAAATTGACCTATCCAGTAACTCTGCTTTTGTGAACAAGACATCAGATGAAAAACATTAAATTATTTAAAATTTTATTTTCAAGTAGAGTCCGTATGCATAATTATAGATTAGCGAATTGGGTTAACAATGTGCCTAAAGGCCTCAGAAAGAGGGGGAGACCTAGGATACGGTGGGCAGAAAATGTCACAAGGACCTTTTTAAAATTAGTATACAGTGGCAAGATGCAGCAGATGTAGCTCAGGACAGATATGTTTGGAGAACTAAATTGCATTGTCTGGTTGGATCTCTGTAGTTCCTGGCTGCTTGAGGAGGATCATCGCGATCCTCCTCAACCATCATTTGTTTCCTCCTCAAGATCACTGGTTTTGCTACTTTTTTTTACAGCTAAATGACAAGGTACTGTCAGATTCAAAAGATTAACACACCCGTGATTTCACAAATGTATTGTGTAAGAAAGCTACAACCTACAGAGGCAAAATTTTGATTGCACAAGAAAAAAAAATGAAACATTGTCTTTAATGTGAAAATATATATATAAAAATATATAATTTGCATTTTATTATGGTTTAAGGGATAAGGTACATTCTAGTTTTTGTAATGTACAGTGCCAAAAAACTTGATCAATCCAGCATTGTATGTAGTCATATGATTATGCAAGGATTTTTCTTACTAAAAATGCTTTTAAAAAACGTAAAAATTTTATTGTGGCCTGAAAAATTATTGTGACTTATCTTATTGCAGCCACAGAATTGCCTATAATGCTGACCTCGGATTAAACTGAAACTTGCATCTCTGCCTCTATATCACCATTACAAGATTTCTTTGCATATCTTCATCCACATTGTACAACCAATTTCCATAGTAGGATTTTAAAAACTTGGCATTAAATAAAATTTAAAGTTTACAATTACTATGTTAAGATTCTCCCCATAACAAAATTTAAAATAAAAAACCATATGCATTGTCATCTGCAACATAATTATGATAAAGAAACTAAAAGATTTTTAAATTACACTTTTATATGAGGTACCCGACAGGGTAATTTTACATGACTTTGAAACACGTTTTTTCAGATAGTGGTAATACACTGACAAAATAAAATTCTTGTGCCATTTACTGCACAGAATTTTTATGGTTGATCAAAATCCATGGATAAAAAAAATGCTTCACTTACCAGCGTTTTATATGGATTTTTCACATTACTTAAAAGCATGCTAAAATGACAAACTTCAATCTCTCTTGAAGCATGTGAAAAATTGACAGTTCTGATTTCAACCTCTGGGCATAAAAACGCGTAAAAGGGATTTTATCTTGATAGCTACTTCACTTTGGAAATATCATCCCCAATACCATTATATCTTGCAATTGGTTTATGTAATTTCTCCGCTTATATCATTAGATGTTTTAAAATAAGCAATATGTCATTTCTAACAAAAAAAAAATATTACATCTTTCAAAATATCTTACATTTCAAAACAATCTTTTATTTTTCACGATTCATATTTAAAAAAACATTTACTCAAAATACTCGAACTACAATCTATAAAATACTGCTCATAAAAATTAGGGGATATTTCATCGCTTCATATTCATTTTGAAATATCCCCTAATTTTTGTGAGCAGTATAGTTTAGGATTAGTCCAAAATCAGTTAAAAAATAAATGGAAAAGCAAATGTACACATTTAATAAATGTACCATAGGTAGAGCAATGAAGTTTCTTTTCAGCCTTTGGTTCAAAACATTTAACATACTACAGTAAGCCCAGTTGAAGAAAAACATAGCTTTCTGAAACAAACTAATTCTGTTTGATTGTCATGTTGAACCCAAGAACAAATGTTTACAATGCATTGCAGTGTGCTTCATTACCATCATTACAAAGGCAAAATGTTTCCAATTATAAACTAGGTCTTAATGTACCACAGTTTGTCACACCACTTATGATCATATTATCACTCACAAATTTGAAACAGTGATTTTAAGGTCACATAGTGAACTCTTACCAAAACAGTGACTTTAAGGTCACATAATGAACATCTTATCAAAATGCTGTAACCTCTAATTTTCAACTCTCCTCACAATGTTTTACTTAAACAAGGATACAATTTACAATACAAAAGCAATTAGAATTCGTTAAACATAATATAGCAGCAAAAATTGGTTTCTATCTGCATTAAAAATGTTTTTCAAAGTGAAAAGGTGATTACTAACCCAAGAGTTGGTGCATATTGGTCTTTTAGGCCTACAAAAGTTTTTTTTTTTGACTATCACAAATGAATTCTTCAGCATCTTCATGTGTCAGTTCATCTAACTGGCCTGGAATGTTTCTGCTACATAGACATAAAAAGATTTTTGCTGTTTGAACAAGACATTTCATTGTGGCAATGTGAAAAAACAATGAGTACGCTCTATAACATTTGTTGTTCTGCCAGATTTTTTATTCCAATGAGTCCTAATATATTTTGCATAAAAACTAAATTCAAAAGCTATAAGTATTTCAATGTATTAAAAATTATCCCTTAAAGCAGCTTCTTGAAAAAGAGATGACTCCTGTCAGAGCTCTTTGTCAACAGCTTCTGTGGGAGTTGGGTTTTTACTTTTGCCTGTTTAGCACCATACAGACGGTCTGTGAGAATGGGAAAATCTCACAGAACGGAAACACAAGAAAAGCATACTAATTATTCAGTCACCAGGACTGAATGAGAAAAAAATGTTAAATGTTTTTTTTTTCATCATACTTTTGTCAAAATACAAAGTGTATATATATTTATGCATTCTTTTGAAAAATTAACTATAAAATTACAAAAAGAGTTAAAAGGTGATTGTTTGGAGCAACATATTTTAGAGTCATTACCTTTCTATTAGAGATGGCTAAAAGACCATACACACACTGTTATCAAAAAACATGCCTATTCCTGGGTAAAGCATTAGCAAGATAAAAAAAAAATTTTTGAGATCATAAAAAGGATAGAATGATGAAAAATACGAGTTTAAAAAAAATGATATTGAAGACTGATTATGTGCATTCTATTTTTACATAAGCTTCTTACATTTCGAATTTAGTAATAAATTTGTTCAGAAATGCCTACAAGATCTGAGAAAAGATTGCAATCATTATCATTTTTAAGATTGACTTAAAAATGATAATGATTAACTTGTCTTCAAGGCAAAAGTGGAGGTAAAATTTTCAATAGAATCAGATATATGGAAGAATATCAATTCAGAGCTGGCAATAGTTGTACTGCTATGATATAATGGCATATTTAACAGGTAATAATAGCTGGAAAATATAAATAATTCTCATCCGCACATTCAGGGTTCAGTAACTACTTACTGGCTTCATTTTGAGATATAAGCCATATTTAACCCTGTATACAATGCTGTCATCAAGGGTTGAACATATTAATACACAATTCTGTTTTTTTTTTCAAATATTCTTTAACTTTCAATTATTTTCACAAATTTTTCTAGTTTACTAATTGGTATGAAATTTCTTTTTAGGTTTCATAATTTATTTCAACATTTTCAAGCCAAAAGTAGCTTGGAAAGAAGGGTGCAAATGCTTGACAATTTAAGGGATTGAATCCAGGAGCATCACATTGTGAGGTAAACATGCTATCTGTGAAAAAAAATAAGTTATCTTAGTCATTTCGCAGATAGCACCAGTTTTACACCTAAATCATAGCAGAGGCCCATTACATAAAGAAAATGCTGTACTAACATATAAACGTCTAACATAAAAACCAATTAAAAATCTTTGGTTGTATAGGAAGCACTTTATGGCAATAATACTGAACTGTGTACTGAAAAAAAGGTTATAATTTGTTGCACTGACCAATGAGCAATGCTAATTTAGGCTAGGGTGCACTTAAGAATGCAGAAATAATTATCCAATGTAATTGTGAATATATCGGTTACAAAATCTTGGCATTTTTCTAACTTTCAGGGAAAGGTTTAGTAAAGAGATCAAAGTTTTAATTCATTATGAAGATTGGTGTTTTTAATTTCTGTAATATATTTTTAATGCACTATCCATTTGATTGAATTTTGCCATTTTAGAATTCTTTAATTACCAACTGTTTGAAAGAAGACTTACATGTGTGTTTGAAAATACATCAGTTATATAAAGACAGAAACAAAATTTTTAGTGGTTTGCAAAACAGAATGCTTCAAAGCACTTAAATGTTACCATAAAAATGTATTAGGTTAAAACTGACACTGATAAATGTAAGCTTTCACATACTGAGCTACAAAAATAGTTACTATTGGTAGCCACATAATTTAACAGGCAGTTATATATATATAAAAAAATATTGTTCTAACAAAATTATTTTTGCTGTTATTGTGTACACAATTGTAAATAGAAAATACAAAATCTTGCTGGTAATTTTTTTGGACCCTGTTCATATCTGCAACACCAAAAACAAAAAGGAATTTTTATATTTATCTCTAGGAAAATATAAAAATCAGCTAGTTCTAGCATTTGGCAGAACTAAATATATGACCAACCATAGGTTTTTACTTTTAAGGTGTTAGCAATGTGCATTTGGACTTTTCATGTCTTGATGCTATATAAATAATCCTTTTCTGCAAGTCTTAAACAGAACAAACAAATTTAAGGTAATTAGGCTGACGAAAATTAAAACTTTGTTTTTCCTTGATTCCACTGTAACTTATCAACTTATCCCTGCTGTTTACAAGTATGTGCAGATGAAAAGAATTATTCATAAAAATATAAGGATCAAATACGAATCGATCTTTTGAAACACAGCATCAAAATATCATATTTACTCAAATTTAAGCTGCACCTTTTTTTCTTGCTCTGAATCTTAAAAACCTTGGAAGTTGCTTAGACTAGATTTTGACTTGTACACTCATGACCATCATTGGTAGACTGCAGTAGCTTTTTAATTCCTCTTCTTACCACCACCAATGTTCCTGACTAATAGAGGTGGATAAGAGCTTAGCAAAAGCAAGGATTGCTCAGTCATGTGTATTCTCTTCTATAGGGCAGGGACTGCTCCAACATTGTTTTTACTGCTCACATAATATTAGTGGTAGAATTAAAAATGGCTAGAGCTGAGATTTCAGAACAGTGTCTATAATAGCAATTTTAGAAAGATTTCTATGATAATAGCTGTCTTTATCTCAGTATCACTAATATATGGTTGTACCTACTTTTCATTGTACTAGTCAAGTAGTCACTTGAGGTACTTTAAGACATTAGTTAGCATAATGGCTAAGAAGCAATAAAAGTATAGTACTGGTTCTTAACAATTTATTCTTTATGTGGAAAGTAACAGCAACTCCTATTAATATTCATATTTTAACTTCCATCATTATTATATGTGCAAAACAATAAAGTTTGAAGCACTTTTTTGACAAAATTAATGCATCCTACAAGTGAGGAAAATATTTTTTACTTTGGAGAAGTTAAAAACAATGCACAACCTAGAAGAGAATACAACTCGTTTGAGTAAATACAATATTTATTACATTATCAATCATTATTATTTTATTTTCTTACTATCAAACTTATTTTACTTTTCTATTTATTCTTAATTCAAGGAATATTATATGATTCAGATCAAATATTTAACAAAATATCTATAAAATTTATTCATATGGCTTTTCTATATTACAGTGTGGTAACATTATCTGGTAAGTTCTGCATAACTTAATGACATGATATGCAACATATGCAATTTATATCAAATCGGAAACACAAACCATTTTAATAAAGTTATGTGTTTCATGGAATTTTTTTACCACAATCGATTTAATTGTTGTATGGCATATATGTAAAATTTATGATCTTTTCAACTCATACACAACCATAGAAATGTTTCAATAGTATTCAGAATATAAATAACTTTTTTTAGATTACTTTTGATGTTGCAATTACTGCAATTTGTTGTATACGACTTCTTATAATGAAGTTTTAAATGTTTAGTATTTCTTATATTTTTAACAATCCTAATGTTCTTCGATAAAGCTCTAACATGTAATGAACATGATAATATACTTTGAAACCACCTGATTTTAATGGATAAATTGGAAAGATGAAATGTAGAAAACTAGAATTAGATATGAATTGCCAAAAGCTTCTCTATCAAAAATTTTTGTTTGGCACAGATCACAGATGAGAGAGACACAAGGCACAAAATGTAAACAGAAAGATACAAAACAGATGCAGAGAAATGTGGGAACACTTGGCACATTGGCAAGATGGGATCAACTTTTATAAATGTTTTCTATGGGAATGTGCAGCTTGCTACATGAATAGACCCAAACCAATCACAAAATGTTCCCTCAAATATGACATTATCTGGCATGTGATATGGAACCATACAATCAACAAGAAAGGAATAACTGGACAACTGTACATTCGACTTAGTTCAGAACAGCAACACATGTAGGACTACTAGATTTGCTATTCTTGCTTTACATCTGATGTTGACAGGTGTATCAACACCTGAAAGAAGAAAAAGGAAATGAAATACACTAGCTTAATAGGATATATATATTAAAATTCATGCAAAAATAGTGGTACAAAATTTAATTTATAAGATATAAAGTTGATTAATACATATAATTAACTTATTACATGATTTCAAGGAAAATATTAAAATTTTCCTATGAACTTCACTATACAACTGTATTAATTATATACTTTAGTACAAAATATATAGTGACACACAATACTAAAAGAATAAAAGGCAAAATATTACTGACAACCAATCCAAAATATATATATCCATAATCACATCTTCCAGGTTGGTGTCACTCTGAATCGACTGATGAATGATCTGATGATGAACCAGACCATTGTATTTGGCTGTCTATTGTTCTTGGCCGTTCTGTGATAGTTTCTAATGCTTCCCTTACTGTCACATTTTTTACTCTGTTTCAATATGAAAATCATCATTCTCAAGAGCTTACACTTTGAAGTCTAATATGGAGATTATAGTCACACTATGGGTAATTGCACTTGTGCAGTTGGTTTTTTCTGCTGTTCTGTTCCATTGCTATTCTTTCCATAATAATAGAAAGTGCAGATGTCAGATAGTTCAGAGTAACACCAACCTGTGATATTAATATACTATATAAAAGAGTGCAGCAATGGATAGGTAACTATTCTAGTTTAACATTTATTTTTCATATTGGTAGGCTGTCCTGACTTACCATTAACATATTTTATTGATTTTGCACCTTGTTTGCACTGCGGATATAATTATTATAATACAACTATATGATTAGGTTTTCAGCTTACATTTTATTCTTTTTCTATTGCATATAAATGAAATGCCTGTAATACTAAACTGTTTGCCAAATCATAAAGGATTTTTTCGGAAATACTGCAAGTTATACCAATTGCTCATTAAGCCAAAAATACTTGCCACCATTGTTTTCAGTCAAGTTAGAATTTACATAAAGAATTTCCCCAACCACAATTTTATACTGCTTAAGCCTCACTGTTTATAAGTTTATTGTCTACCCTTAACATACACTTACAGCTAGTAAAATAACTAGTATAAATAAGGGTATGTTTAAGAATTTATTTCAATAAGTATTATCTATAATTATTTTACATAAAACAATTCCACTAAGCCGAAGCTTATCAGCGGGAATGTACATATATGGTTTTAACAGATATGATCTAGATTAAATCAGTATTATTACATAAAATGAAGGAGAAAAAAAACAAATGAAAAAGAAAACCAATAAAATGATAAAAGAATCCAAATAAAAACATTACTTTTTCATCAACCATTGAAATATTTTTTAACATTACAATTTTTTTTAAGTTAACGATTTCTCTAGGGATCAAGTTAAATAGGTAGGGAAATCGATATTCTTTGGAATTTCGTCTGTAATTACTATAAAATATTGGTTGTTTCAAAAAACTCTTACTTTTTTCTAGTAAACTTATTATGGCAAATGTTTTGCTTATAGGTATTATCAAAGAAGATATTGATAACACAAACAAACACAAAAACTTTCAATAGGTAAAATTTTGAACAAACTAAATATATCATCTTTTGTTGTAAGGAATTTTTAACTTCTGAATTACACAATCCTTTTAGCAGACTAATTTGTATTCTTTTAATTTTATTTAATTCTGTCTTATAGGCTGTCCCATATCTAATTATAGATTCAAAATAGTTATATGTGCATTAACAAAAACTAAAATAGTTATATGTGCATTAACAAACAAGTTAAGTTTCCTAATTTTAAATGTTACAAATTGTAGTCTTGAAAACATCAAGTCAATATGTTTATTTCATTTCATTTTCTAACTCGTTTTCAAGACTAGGTAAATTATTTCATTTACTTCTTCTATTTTAGGACAATTGCATATACCAGATAATAAACCATCCAAGGTAGTACAACTTATTCAATGCTTAGTAATTTTTCTATTAAGTGTAGGTTGTTGAAAACCAATACACATAAATTTAGTTTTTTTTTATTAATAAATCATTTTGTACATTGCAAATAGTGTATTCTAAATCTGAGTGGAAGTTGATTAGCACTGTATCATCAGCATACATATATAATTTACTATTGAAATTAATATTAGCCAAATCATTTATGTATATTTTAAATAGCATAGGGCTGAGAATAGATCCTTGTGGAACTCTAAAATTGATCTGAAATTTATCACTAAAATTATCATTTATTTTCATAGGTATTTCTCTATGTAATAGATAGTTTTTAAACCATTCAAAAATATTCTCTCTAATACCAAGTAAATATAATTTCTGTAGCAAGATGCTAATGTCAACGGAATCAAATGCTTTAAGTCCATAAATATTACAATGCATTTCTTTCCTATATTTAAATTAATATTTATATTATTAATAAGATCTTCCAAAAGGCTTTGCGTTCCCATACTTTTATGGAACCCAAATTGCCGATTTGACAGAAAATTTATTTTATTCAAAAAATTTTGCAGGCGATCTCCAACGTATTTTTCCATTATCTTACCAAAAATTGTTAATAGAGTGATTGGTCTATAGTTATTAAGATCTCCAATGTATTTTTCCATATCTTATCAAAAATTATTAATAGTGATTGGTCTATAGTTATTAAAATTCTTTTTTGATCCACTTTTATATACCGGACGAATAATTCCAATTTTCATAGCTATTGGGATTTGCGAGTTTTCAAAAATTTTATTATAAGAATTGTTATTACGTGAACAAAATTGCATTTACTTTTCTTTATGTATTTTGGTTTAGTATTGTCAAATCCAGGAGATGAGTTTTATTTCAAGTAATCTATAATATTGGCAACATCCAAGTTACTAGCTAGTGGAAAATGGATAGAATTCTTATTTATGTAACATAATTCGTAAACCTTATCTGATCTAGTATTCCTCGTCGTAAATTCTGTTTGCATCTCACTAATAGTTTTCACAAAAAACTTAACAAAATTATTTAGAATTTCCTTTAGAGTATTTTCTCTAATAAACTGTATTTCAACATTTTCGTCAATTGACATCCTTTTTTATCGTCAATAATATCATTAATTTCCACAACCTCCTATTATACTCTTTATTAATTACTAATTTATTTGAATAAAATATGCGTTTTTGGTTCCTTATAATGGTGTTTATCCTATTTTTAATTGTTAAAATAATGTCATCAGTAATCCATTCTTTCCTTATTCTCTTAGTTTTACAATTATTAATTTGTTTACAACAATAAGAATTTTCTCGAATTTCATCAATTTTACTTAATATTTTCTGACATACTAATTCTGTACTCATGTCTTCATCAACTATATCATTCCACTGTATCATTTGCAATTTTTGAATAATAAGAGTATCATTATAATTTTTTTTTACAACCTAGGTTTGAATCCTCTTTCAAAAATGTAACCTCATTAGAGCTAATATTCTTTTTCAAAATTTTAATTAAGATACCATAATGGTCTGCAAATTTATTTCTATATGTTTTACTTTTAATGTCAAAACTGCTTGTTTTAACCAAATATGATCAATTAAGGTCTTTGTATATATAGTTAATGTTTTTTCTTCTCTAGTAAAACCCTTAACAATTTGTTCTAAACCAAATTCAATCAAAGTATTTATCAGTATTTGCCACATCAATATTAATATCACCTACAATAATTAAATTTTTAATTCCTGCTTTTTTTAATAAATATTCAGAAATTTCTTTTAGGAACCAGTTAATATTTTTACTAGGAGATCTATATAATGCAATGATATTAATTTCAATATTATTAATTAATAATTTAGTAATTATTGCTCCTGATGATCCTCTAATAGTCCAGTTGTCCTAAATTACTTTTGTTTAGATAGAAAATAATTATCCCACATTGTTTATTTTCTCTTGCCTTTAAAACAAGCTTGTTATACTCTTCAATATTAAATGTAGCTGATTCCTGTTCAGTTACCATAGTTTCAACCAAAATGATCAAATCCAACTGGAATTTAAGAAGTTCAATATGAACTACTAAATAATCCAAATATTTTTTCAGTGATCTAATATTTAAATAGATCAATTTTAACATTTTGTCACCTACCCTTGAAACCAAACATTAACATCAGTTAAGTCATCACAATACAATTCCTTATTTACTGCATCATTCTCAACCAATATCTGGCATAAACATTAAAAGAAGCAAAAAGAGAAACTATTTAAATTTAGGACAGACAATTATTAAGTAAAACACAAAATTTAATTCATATTATAAATATTTGTTAATCAGGATCTTCAAGAGTCACATCTTATAAGTGCCATTTTTGCAATACCATGTTTCTGACCATTTTCACAATAATGTGCTTTCTCATATTTTCAACAATGGACAAGCTTATCACTCATTGGCTTGCTATTATACAGTGATGCTCAAAATTGAAAGATAATGGACAAAATGTATACATAACTCTACTATACTAATTAATAATACTATACTAATTGTATAAGTGATATTCTCAAATACAATTAAATGTCACATGAAAAGGTATTATGACTGAGCAATAGCAAGTTGAATAATGACAAAATTGTGTCACGTGCATGAGTGCCCATAATGGAAGTGCTGGACTTAGAGGAAAAGAGATACTAATAAGGAACATGATCACTCCTGACAGTCATAAAACAATGCATTCCCGTACTGTTGACATTTGTTGATAAGATTTTTTTTTGGTAATAAATTCAACTCCTCCACAATAACAAATCTGATCACATGGAAGGTCTTGCAATTCTCCTCCTCAGGGTATCCCATACATGCTCAATTGGATTTAGATCTGGGGATCTGCCTGCCACTCCATCTTATGATGATCCTATAAGCATGCACATAAGGTTGTCTCTTGCTCCCCCTCTCATCCTGAAAATACATTCATTATGGGAATGACAAAAAGCATCTGATTTTTTAACTTAGATTTTACTAAACGTTTTCAAATATTTTTCAACTTAGAAGATTTAAGGTTGGATTTAGACCAGTGATTTTGGCATGTAGTATTCTCAAAAGTGATGTTTCATAAATTATTGGACTTAGATTTTTAGTCCTCAGATATCTATAAGTTGAAAGTTCACCTGACAATTCCTGCTTTATCCAATAACATATCTGGCCTATCTGCTTGATATATTGCTTCAGTTTGTGTCAAGCAATATCATCTGGGTCTTCACCAAGCACTAACTTTTACAATGACAGGCCTGAAAAATTTAACTGTTCAAAGTTGTTTTCCTGAATATATAACTATTATTAAGCTGTTTTAAACAACAGGATGAAGATGGGTGTAGAGGAAAAATTGTCTTGAGCCGGGTAGGATCTGAACCCATGACCTACTGATAACATAGCATCTTCTGATGACATGCCAGAGCACCTGATATTTCATCAGGAGGTCATGGGTTCAGATACCACTAAACTCAAGACAATTTTTCCTTTACATCCATCTTCATCTTGTTGCTTAAAACAGCTTAATAGTGGTTAAATGCACAGTAAATCAATGATGAGCTGTGAATTCATTTGTCTGAAGGTTTTCATCTGTGCTAACTCAAAGAATGAGTTTCAGAACTTTTTTTGCCAGATAACTAATGAAAGGAATTAGGTCATGTTTTATTCCAAATTAATCAATATTTACAAACATAAATTCTAAAACAACTTTTTCAGAGTGACATAGTAAAAAATAAGGATGTGGCTATGCATATAAAAATTTATTAAAAAAACGAATGGACCAAAATTATAATATGTATGAATAGAAAAGGAAATTTCTTTCTGAATAATGGAAAAGTAAATACTTGAAACAGGAAAATGAATTTTTTTCTGTATTTTTTTTTCGCCATGAGACTTTCTTTTTGTGAACTTGGAATATTTTTGCCAAATAACCAATCAATATATATAATAGGTCATATTATATACCAAAAGAGCATTCAATTGCAATTAATAAAAAGACAAAAATAAAAAAGCATGTGAAATGTCATAAGCATTTCCTTATGTTAACTGTTAAGTTCCGTTTATTTTTTTTCCATTTTAATTTCAATAAAAATTTAAAATATAAATTTTGTTGTCACTTTTTAAAATACTTTAGTATTTTAACATAAATAATTCATATTATTTCTATTATTCTATTATTACTTATTATTACTATTCTTCAATTTTTGGTATCTGCAAATTCTAAGAGCAGGAAAGTAGTGCCACAATAATTTTGTGTTTTAAGAAAATAATTTTTTTTAAAATCCAATAAATATAAAAAGAAGCAAAGAGCTGTGGTAAATTGAATAAAAACATTTGAAAGCATATAAAGTTCAATTTAAGCATTGAAATATAATTTTTTCCAGATTAATTTGCATTAGGTACTGATACAGAAAAGTTGAATTACATCATCAGAAGATGCTATGCTAGTGGAAAATTTTTCATTAAAAAAAAAATCAAAATTTTTTAATGCTAATTATGAAATTAATCTCAATAAAATAGCCAGCATTTGCTGTGTTGTCCAAGAAGATTGGTCTGACAATTCCAGCAGATGAATTAGTGCCACACCATGTGCATTTTTGTGGATGCAAAGGTGTCTACATGATTGTGTTGGGGATTGCTAATGCTTCACATGCATTTTCCTGTTTATTGATGTACCTCGTGGAAGTGTGAATCACTGATGAATCAAATGTGATGAATTGCTGTGGGCTGTCTACCATATATTGATTAAATTAGCCACGAAGTCTATTTACTTGTCATTATCCACATCTTCAGGGATTTCTGCATTTGAATTTTACAAGGAAACATTTTTAAGCCTTTTGAACACTGGTCAAAGTGAAGATTTATTTTAAAACCTGCTCTTAAGCCAGCCATTGATAAATTTGCATGAGCTACAAGTCAGAATTTCCTGTATTTGTGCAATGTTTTCAAAATACTTCATAGACTCCATGAATGCTTTTCTTACAGTCCCGTGGCCGAGTGGTTAGCGTGCTTGGCTACTGATCTACGGGACCTGGGTTCGAGCCCCAGGTAAGGCATGGCTGTTTGTGTCGTTTTTCTGCTGAGGTCCTGCCATCCTCTCAGACCTTCTACTGTGGCAAATAAACTGACAGGCTCCTGTCAGACCTCTGTGGCAAGCAGCTGCTTGAGGGGGTATTTAACAAAAAAATTTAACACATCACCAGTCTGTTTGAACTTTATCACTGATCTCTCAATTGTTGATCAGCTTGGAACTTTCTCTGTAGTCAAATTCTACTTCCAACTCATGTTACACCATAATAATACTGATGATTTAAAAAACTTTTTCACATAAAACACATGCCACTCAGCAGGTATGCCACCAAAAGTATAGCTACTTACAAAAGTTCTCACTAGGAGATAGCACCAACCAATACTAAACTCCCAACTATTGTGTGTTCTATGCAGGCTCCAATCTAGGGGAAAAAATATGGGGAAGGAGGGGCAGGTGATTTGATTGAGATGGAAAACTAGAAGAATGCATATCCTCTTTGGCAAATATATATTATGGTATGTTTCTAATTTACCTACTTTTTCACTCCTTAAAGTTTTAATTCGAGCTAATGGATGGTGGGGGCAAATTGCAAATAGTAGTAAATAATAATAATAATAATTGAAGCTAATGAATGGTGGGGGAAAATTGCAAATAGTATAAATAATAATAAGTTATACAACATAAAAAGAATTTATCTTCTAATTCCTTATATTTACAAAATTGCTTTTCTCACACCCCCTTTGAGAAAAGGGGGCAGATTGTTGCTGTCAGTGGAATATCTCTGGAGACTATGGTAGAAATTTGAAATTTTGCTGGTAAACAGATCACTTGCAACATTCATTAAAAGTTTCAATGTTTCTATATTTAGTGATCTCTAATTATTAAATGAAAACTACCTAAGGATTTGAAAACTGCGAATAATAATATTTCATTAGTACCAATTCAACTAAAAAATAGTTTACTAATTATCTTTCAAAACAAAACAGTGCATTTCCCACCAACCCTGGGTGTAAGGGATCAGCTCATTGCTGCCAATGAAAACTTCATGGCCTTCACATTCCACCATTCAAATTTCTAGAATAATACATCATTTGTAATATTCGTTTAAAATTTTGGAATTGATTTTTTTTACCATTAGAGGGCACAATTATAGCTTTTGGGAGTTTTCAAAAGTTTGAATTGTACTCTTTTATCAATACCTATCCAATCTAAAATGAACTTTCAATTTATCTCTAAAAAACAATTATCTCTTAAAACAAAAAAAAAAATTGCATTTTCCCACTCACCCTGGGTCTGAGGGTTTAAAAAAGTTTTGTTGCCAATGGAAACTTTGTAATCACATTCTACCATCAAAATTTCAAATTTCTAGCCTAAATACATCATTTGCAAAATATGTTTAATTTTTTGGAATTTTCGACTTTATCCATTAGAGGTGCAATTATAGTTTTTGGGAGATTTGGAAAGTGGGAATTATAATTTTTCATCAATACCTTCCAACACAAAAAAAAAATTTATCTCCATAAACAAAAAAAAAGCTTGATGTCTACAGACAGAAAAATGACGAAGTGAACACAATATCTCATTTTTTCTTTGAAAATGAGATAGAGCAAAAAAAAATGGACTGGTTCACTATTTCAGTATAAAATTTTCTTCACAGTTTTATTGATCTTTAAAAAAATTACTGAAAAAAAAAAACATGTAATTTATGTATGTTTAATATTTTTTCACTTGCATTCTGGTAATTAGCATTCTCAAAGGAGTGGGCCGTGCATCCCCACCCTAGATTGGGATCTTGTTCTATGCCCCCAAACACATTACTTTGAGTGTTAAAAAAAATTGATAAATATTGGCATTTAAAACTACCACAGCTTTCTCTGATGACACTACTTTAAGCCCTATACATAGGTTATATTATATTTCAGGCATTTACTTACAGGCTGCATTACAGAAAAGGAAATATATGCTACTTTTGTAATCATCAGAATTTTGAAGTGCAAGCCTAAAACTAAACATTTAACACAATCTCCAAAACATTTGTTTGTAACATGTTAATATTAAATATTAATTTCAGCATTTTTTTTACATGTATATGACATATAAGAAGAGAAATCAAGAAGCTATTTTGTCATGATTTTGCAACGTAAGTTTCTATAGTTTAAGTTGTCTGTACTTTGTATGTCAGCAAGTTTTCTAAGCTTATGAAAGAAAGATTCTCTTCACATATACACTGGCAGAAATTGAAAAAAGAACAGCATGAACAATTGAAGTGTAAACTATGAGATTTATTTAGTAGAAACAACTTGTTGAGAAAGGGCAGTGATCACACATGTGAAGTGATTCAATATTTATTTTACCTTTTAACGAGTATTACATTTTGCAGAAGGCACATTTTAATAAGGTGTTAAACCTACTCGAGCAGCAATAAAAGCCTCCAATCTGGCATGTAATTGGTCATAAAAATGCTGGATATAACACTGGGGGATGCCATTCCATGCACTTTCAACTTGGATGCGTAATTCAATGATGGTCATTGCCTGCCATGGTCCATGGAAGTCTTTGTCCGATCCAATCCCAAACATACTCGATTGGAGACAAGTCCGGAGAGCATGCTGGCCAAGGGAGTTGGTGCGCTGCCTGAAGAGCATGTTGAGTTGCCTACGCAGAGTGTGGACAGGCATTATCCTGCTGGAATATTGTATTTGGGATTACACTCAAATGTGGCAGGATGACGGGCTGTAAGATATCGCTGACGCATGTATTGCTATTCAGTGTACCCTGTGCAAACACCAGACACGTACAAGAGTGATAGCTAATTGCTCCCCACACCATGATGCCTGGCATGGGCCTTATGTATCGCTGGTGGATGCAAGATGGAAGAAGCCACTCACATGGTTGCCTTCGGATGTGTAAACGACCATCAGACGCTCCTAAGCAGAATCAGCTTTCATCACTGAAGACCACAGACTGCCATTCTTCCCTCCAATGAAGTCATTCTTGACACCACTGCAAATGTGCTCGACAGTGATGAGGTGACAGTGGTAACCATGCCTGTAGTCCTGCTTCCAAAAGATGATTACATATCATTCTTGTAGACACCCTTGGTACAACAGAGGATCAAATTTGTGATGTCAGTCATCCGCACCCCTGCCCTCCTGATATGCCGATCCTCTCGTGCGTCCGTAACTCTGTGTTGCCCGGAACCATGTCTGTGAGTGTGCGAATGCTCTTCTGACCATCAATGCCACCATTATACCACTGCCGATACCTCTCATCCAACGCAGTGTGCAATTTGACGAAAAGACCAACCTGCTTTCCGAGACCCACTATATGACCTCGCTCAAACTCCGCTAACTGAACAAATGTTGAGTGCTTGCATTGTTCAAGAATGGTAGCATCTTCAAAGAGCACTGAACAACACGACACAAGATGAATAACTTCTTTTTTCACGCTGCATACATTTGCATGTTGTTGTCCTCGGTGACATCATTATTTCATCCAATGACTTTCAATCTTGGATCATGGTTTCTGCTGCCCTTAACTATTAACATATTATGACATTTCAAAAGGAATTCCTTCTGAGTGTTCTTTTTTTAATTTCTGCCAGTATATATATATATTCAATTAAAGGACATTCATGGGCCATAATTTAATTACTTGAGGTTCACTGCAGTCCACAAACCACTACTTGGACAGCCCTGTTTTGTAGGTTTGAAGTCTGGAATTCTTATTGGCTAATCTACATGGGCTACAGTCTCATTATGGAAGATAGTGGTACACTAGGAACTGTGTGTGGACAAGCATTATTGTCCATTAAAAGGGGGTCTGGGTCAACTGCTCCTGTAAATGAGTGAACAAGATTGAGGATATATTTTAATACCTAAACACCTGTGAGAGCTTATCCTGGGACACTGTGGAGGTTATGCAACCATTAACAGTAATGCCTGACCATTCATCAAACTACCACTTTCTTATGCTAGAGGGGTGAAATCTGGTTCCCTACTTTCTGTGTGAAAAGCACATTGGCTAACTATTCCTGGGTATGGTAGAATATAATCAATACCAATTCAAATGGTCTTCTTTCTGTAAGAAGTAAATGGAACATAGTTGGTCATCACACAAAAATTTCTCTTTAAAAACTTTCTGTACAGTATACCTGATACAACCTTTTCATCTGGCAGCAGCAAGTCAAATGGTTTCTTTTTGATATTGTCACAATGACAGATATTTTAGATTTAGTGTTTGAGTACCAATACAAACACAAAACAAGAGTTCTTAATATAGGCTTTTTATTGTTTATTTGATTTCCTTGTTTGATGTGGTTTTATGTTGTTTCATTTAGATAACACTGATCATTTTTAAACGGTGCAAATCTGGTTTAATAATGGCAAAACTAGTTTTTGTGTTGATCTTTAACTTCTGAGTGCAGTAGTGTATTTTGCATATCTACAATATAAATAAATAAATATTTAGCAGAAAAAATTTTCGCTGACATACGGGAATTGAACCCGCACTCTCCAGAAACATGCCAAGTGTGTTCTTACCAGTTGAACTATTCCCGCATCTCTCCAGAAACATGCCAAGTGTGTTCTTACCAGTTGAACTATTCCCGCATCTCTCCAGAAACATGCCAAGTGTGTTCCTACCAGTTGAACTAATTCCAGCTCGTCTCTTTTCCACTTATTTCAAGACTAAACTCGTCCTCGAGATTTGTGGGCCAACCGTTGGGGCCATCTATGATCTTGGGTGGCAATCATTACTGATATATTGCACAGAGTGAGATGGAAATAAATAATAAATATAAAACAGAACATGAAATGCACTTACCATCGCATTAGCAAGTACAAATCTTATTTAAAACAGCCCACAATCTTTCAAATTGTTCTTGATGATTACATCTGTTACAGCATCAAAGACAAATTGGATATTGGTGGTATCTGTGGCACAGGTGAAATGTGTATAAATTTCTTTGGTGTCTTTTCGTTTGTTTTGGTTTTCAAATTTCATTTTAATATATGCTGCAGCCTCTTCATATGTGTTGTTTCCTAAAAATAGTAACAAAAAACAAAAGTAAGTATGATTTGCAGCATACACTATATTCTGACTCTTAGATATTTAAAATATACTAACCAATTTATAAATGCATAAGAAAATATTTATATATATAAAATAAATACCCCCTCAAGCAGCTGCTTGCCATAGAGGTCTGACAGGAGCCTGTCAGGTTTATATGCCATAGTAGAAGAATCTGTAAGGATGGCAGACCTCAGCAGAAAAACGCCATGTACATCCATGCCTTACCCAGGGTTCGAACCCAGGTCCCTTAGATCAGTAACTAGGCACACTAACCACTCAGCGACAGGACTGCATACTGTCACATAAAAAAATCTAAAATATTATTTTCAGTTAAATATTGAAAGATATTGTTATATATACCAAGAGCCAAACATTATGACTACTGGCCTAATATGACGTTGGTCCTCAACATGCTGCCAAAACAACTCTTACCCAGTGAGGCATGGATGCGATAAGATTTCTTAAGGTGTCATGTGGTATCTGGTACCAACATGTTACCAGATCCTTCAACTCTTGAAAATGTGGTTGAGCTGCTGCAGATTGGATATCCTGTTCCAACACAAACCACAGATGCTGGGGAATTTGGAAGCCAGGGCAATACTGAAAGTCTTCCTCATGTTCCACGAACCAGTCTCAAACAATCCAGGCAGTGTGGCATGGCGCATTATCCTGCTGAAAGAAGGCAATACTATAGGGTTATACTGTTGCCATGAAAGGATGTACCTGGTCTGCAATGATGTTTAGGTAGGTGGTAGACATCATAGCTTCCTGCACATGAATGACTGGACCCAGGGTTTCCCAGCAGAACACTGCCCAAGGTATTATACTTCTCCAGGTAGATGCACTTTTACCCAGCCATCCACATGGTGCAATAAGGAATGAGATTCATCAGACCAGATGATCTTCTCCCAGTTATTCAAGATCCAGTTTTGATGCTCGTGTACCCATTGTAGGCATTTTTGACAGTGAACAGAGGTTAGCATGAGCACTCAGAGCAGCCTATGGCTATGCAGCCTCATTTTCAGCAGGATTCGATGTACTGTGTGTTGCAACACATTACTTCCGTCACCAGCATTCAAATTATGGGTGAGTTGCACCACAGTATCCCTTCTGTTGGCTTGTACCATATGGGATAGCCTTCGCTCATCTCTAGCATTGATGAGCCATGGTCAGGCCACACCTTACCGGCGGTTTGTGGTTTGTCCCTCCTGGACCACTTTTTGAAGGTACTAACCATGGCTGACTGTGAGCACCCCACAAGCCTTGCTGTCTCAGAAATGCTCTAACCCAGTTGTCTGGCCATTATAATTTGACCTTTGTGAAATTCACTTAAGTCTGCTGTCTTTTCCACCTGAAGAACAAGAATAACACTGATTAACAGAGCTCAGTATGAGGTGTTACTTATACCTTCTCATGCGCCATTGTTTGCCTGCAGTTGCTTCAAATTGCATAAAGATGCAGCAGTCATAATGTTTGGCTCTTCGGTTTATATTTCGAACTCTAACCGATGCTAATAGATTAATGAACAATTGACCACTAGATTTTAACATTTTACTTCTCAACTGCAAGAGCTCATTATAAGTAAAAAAAAAAGCTAATGTGATTCACATGAAACCAGATTAATGTCAAAATTTATTGCAGTTTTTTTATAGGTGTTACCAGTTACTTGAAGCAATATTGATAAAAAATAGCTTTTACATATTGTAGTTTAAATTTTTTTAAATATAATTATCAAAATACTTGCCTGCAAAAACTTTTTTATTCATAAGGAGCTTTATACATATTTATGGCACATTCACGAAAAATAAATAAAAACAAATACAAAAACAAACATCATGAAAAAAATAAATAAAAAATATACATATACAAAAAATTACAACTTATTTTTTTTAACATATGATACTGTTCAAAACAGTTGCTGACATGCATGCATCACAAAAAAAGTGGGCTTCATGTCTACCACCTGGCATTTTTCAATTGGATTTGGGTTGTTTTACCTCTGAGCAGCACTTTTTTGCACACCATGGGCTAAATAGCCAGGTCACATGGATCCCGAAGGCTGAGAGAAGGTTGGGGGAGGGGACCCACTGGAACAGCTGTTAAGAGACAGATGGTAGACTCCCATCAAGGCCATCCAGCGTGTTCTTTAACGTGCACAGAGTATGGCTCTCCCATACACAGGACCACGGCTTAACATCCCATCCGATGGACGGCGGCCTATCCAAGCCCATCGGTGCCCCCTACTGACCGTGGGCAGGGCGGGAAATTTACATAGATAAATCTCAATGCTGACCCAGCTGGGACTTGAACGTGGGAAGTACAGATTACGAGCCTGGGACATTACCGACTGAGCCACCCCTGCCCCATTCAAAAAATTTTCAATTGGAACAAACTACACAGTCTTTATGGTCCCATTATGCAAGATATGTAATTTATTGTTTAGTCTTCTCCATTCACGACAAAAGTTGCTGAAAACAAATTCATCATCACTGCTATCAATCGCACTATAACTTCTATCACTGGTATTTATTTTATCTGCTATTAGCAGAGTTTTTGCTCGAGATGTAGTCAAGATTTTCATTTTGAGCTTGGTAAGTTGAATTTTTGGAAATAAACTTTGTTTGATTTAGAAACTTTTTGAATCTTTGCTATTTTTTCTCTTGAGCAACATAAATTGATATTTTGATTAGATTGTATTTAAACTTGACAATCATTTTTGAATTCTTACTCGATAAGTAACACTTGGCAAATAAATGAACCTTATTTCAACTTTATTTGGCAAGTTATTATTGCCTGGTGCCTGATAGAGCTATCCAGAATTTGAATAAATTGGATCAGATTAAAGGTCCAAACTTTAAAAAGTTAATAATCTTTGGAGCGTTACAAGCAGTTATTACTTCTTACAGCCTTAGTGTGAAACAATAGATGGTAAATGCGCAGTAAGAGACAACACTCCACGTAAAGGAACAGATGATATTCTATAATGTCTCTTGAGCTGTGCACCTTTATTCAAGCAAAATAGCAGTCTTTGTTTTTTTTTTATCAACTCCTAACCTTCAATTAAAGTTGAAATTATATCTTTTACTTCACGTAGAAACACATAACTTACACACTATATTCTCCAATCAATCATGCAAAGATCAAACAAATTTGAAAGAATACACAATTCACAAAAGAAAATTAACAAAAACTGAACACCATTCAAAATAACGTATCTGTATGCTATTAGCACTGTTGTCACTTTTTTGTTGCAATAGTTTCTCTCATTGAGTTTTGAAGCCATATGATAAAAACAACCAAATGTTTTTTCATTGATTTGAGCAACAAATTGAGTGCAGCAGCAGGATAGGTGACGAAAGAAATGTTTACTATATAAATTCTGCAGTTTACCTGCAGAGTTTAAGTAGTACGCTTTTTACTTTTCCTCTGCAGTTTGATAAAAATCAACTTTTTTTTTTTTTTGGGGGGGGGGGGCACAAAGATTTCCAATTTCAAGGGAAATGGTGAGCCTATGAAGAATTTACATTTTGAGTCCAAAAAGCCTGTAAAGATGTTGTGTGTCCTACACTAAAGTCCTAAAAATAGGTATATTACCCAAAGAATGTAACCCTACTTTTCCTGTAAGCCTTTGTTTATTGTAAAGTTACCATTCAGGGAAATTTTGAAAAATGTGACCAAATGATCAGTAAGAGCCTACTTATTACATTGCTTTTAATTTTTAACCCTTCCAGGGCCTAACCCGTATGTATACATAGGGAGAATCTGAAGTGCGAGTGTCGATGACGTATGCACATGGTCTTAATACAACAAAAATATATCGATTTTTAAAAAATAAAAATTGCCGTTGTAATTTTTTTATATGTATATCTTATAAAAATATATAATTCAGGCTTCAAAAATAATATTTTGTTTTTTAATTTGATGCATATTTTACTTATATTTGATTGCAATAATTTTATAAAGCCATCTGATTGCCATTTTTTAGAAGCACTAAAACAGTATTACCAATTTGCTTGTTAACATTCCTATATTCATCCTTCTTATTTAAGATCACAAGTTTGATTTGAGCTATTATCAACAAATTTTTCCCTATATTTTCGAAAATCTCCTAAAAATTAACAAAAAAAAAAACTGCTATTTTTAAAAACCGTAGATTTTGGAAGTAATTACAAAATACATACCACCATTTTTTTTTTCCGTTTGACACTCTTTTCTGTCAAAAACCTAGTCAGTATTCCCAAGTTATTTTTATCATTTTTCCCAGCATTCTATGTATCTTTCCCCACCTTCAAATCAAAACTAAAAGTAAACATGTCCTTCTTAGAAATTCTGGCTGCACCTGCATTTAATTAGCTAAGCTTCACTGAGGCAAACAAGACACAGATGGCTGATGCAATCTCCATTGCTTATGCTACGTGTTGTTTACAGTTTTGGTCTAGCATATTGGATACTCTTTGTCAAGTTAGTATTTTTTTTTATAAATTATGGGATACATGATGGATACAAGCCAGTGGAGGCATTACACAGCCTCCACTGACCTGTATCCATGACCTCGTGGTCTACACCACACATGTAACCTTCCATTGACATGTTGCAGTTGGAACCTCAACTTGTCGAACCAAGCTACCCGTTTCCAGTCCTCCACGGTTCATTGGTGATGTTCTTTCACCCACTGCAGCCTCATAGCAAGGTGATGTGCTGTTAACAAGGGTATTAGATGTGGACATTGGTGCATAGCCATGCATCATATGTCAAATGGTCTTTGCACACAAACCTTCATAGCTGCCCCATTGTTGAATGCCAACATTATCATCTGCACTATGGCCTTCTGTTCCAACATTATGGGATGGGAGAGGTGGCACTCACCTCAAACATCAATGGCCTAGTTTACAGACAGTTTTTCTTGTGGTTGCAAGTTTTGTCAGTTTTTATGTAGTTCTGGTACACATGTGATGGTTGCACACAGAAATCCCAGACATTCTGCAGTTGCAGATATAGAGTACCCCATCTTCCTTGAACTGACTATCTGCCCCCAGTTGAACTAACTCAGGTTACCATGTTTACCCATCATAACAGTCACAGTTATGCTAATACGGCAGGTAGGTATCTGACCTATTTATAGCTCATGTGGGATTTTGGTTGGCACATTATTTGTGATGGAGCAAGGTAGGTTTGTGGAATGGTGCAGTGTGTATAATAAATTGTGCTTTCAGTGCTTTCATTATATATATTAATTATTCATGTCCACTTATTGGGCTTTGAGACGAGACACCCATCTGTCTCCTAACAGCTGTTCAGTGGATTTCCTTCCCCCAACACTGAGCCACTAGGGTCTTTACGATATCCCATTTAGCCCACTGTGTGCAAAAAATGCTGCTCAGAGGTGAAAAACCCAACCCACTTACTGGCTTCTATATATCAGAAAGCCTTCTAGTCCAATCATAAATTTCAGTTGTTGTTTGGATTGTTTTACCTCTCAGCTGCACTTTTTTGCACACAACGGACTAAATTGCCAGGTCAGAAGGGCATTATGGCAAGACACCTTGGTAAGAGGATCTCTGAAACAGCAATGCTGGTAAGCTGCTCACACTTATGCAGTAGTTAGTACCTACCAAAGATGGTGTGAAACAGGTGACACTTCGAGCCATCAACATGTCATGCCATGCCTCATTGATGCCAGAGGTCAGTGCAGGCTATCTCATCTTGTCCGCAGCAACAGGAGGGCTACTGTGGCCGACATTACCCATAATTTCAATTGTGGTAAAGGGCTCAATGTGTCCAAACACACAGTTCATCGTAAACTTTTGTACCTTACTACATATATATATATAATAAATATTGAGATAAACTCAGATAAACTCGACAGTTAAACATCCAGTAATGTCGATTTTAATTTTTGATGAAAAATTGTTTGAGCCAGGTGGGATATGAACCTACGACCTCCTGATAACATCAGGAGGTCGTGGGTTCATATCTCACCTGGCTCAGACAATTTTTCCTCTAAATATGAAATCGACGTCAAAAGTGTATTTATTACTGGATATATATATATGTTATTTATATATTTCATTTCAATTTTCTGTGTGGCCTGCTATTCCATTTCAGTTTTCTGTGCAGCCCTTCAGCCAAAATGTTTGCCCAGGCCTGTTCTAAGTGATAATTTTCTTTCCCCTTTATTTTGTTTTGGTTGTTTTATATTTCCATAATGTATTATTCTTTTGTATCTTTTGTATGAAAATGAAAGAAATGGAAATAAAATTATTATTATATATTTTATGCAAAGAACTAACCCATGAATGAGAACAATAATTATTTTAGGACTGATTTGACTAAAAAAAGTGATGTTTATTCAAGTACAAGAAAAAAAAAATCCATAAATAGGTAAATTGTGCATTCCACTTCCCATTGTACATCTAATTAGCAGGACTTGCCCCCAATGCCACATTAATTATTCAAAGAGATGTTTAGTGTACACTACCAAGAAACAAGAGCATTATGCTATATATAAATGCAGATTGATGCCTTGTGCATCACTGGACTATGCTTTCAAGACTGCCATAAAAATAATATGAAAAGTTTATTCTATGTATATATGTATATAGTTTCAAGCAAATGTGTCTTAATATTTTTATTTAGAATTAAATCTTAGTGTTTTGGATTTTGAGATTGAAAGCTTTATAATATTTTAATATAAAGGCTTTTATAACATTAATAAAAATCACATTTCAGTCCCATATTTTAATTTTTAAAATTCAAGAATAAATGTACTTTCTTTTGGTATAGAATCCAACCACTTTATATATGACTTGCTGCATGGCAAAAATTAGATTATGGCAAATGAATTACAAATCCTACAATCTCCAAGAAGCAATTGTCACAACTAAAGATTAATAAATTAACTTAAGATAAAAAGAAATGTACAAACTTGATGAAAATAATTGTTCAAATTGTAAGTGAATGGAAGACTAAATAACTACAAGTCAGTATTCAAATCAAAATCAGAAAAATATATTACCTGTATATTCTGGGAAACAAATTGTGAGAGGTGACTTGGAAATCTTCTCTTCAAACAGATCTTTTTTGTTTAGGAACAAAATTATAGAAGTTTCAACAAACCATTTGTTGTTATATATTGAGTCAAACAACTTCATGCTTTCTGTCATACGATTCTGCAAATAAAAATATGGGAAAATATCACTAACATCAAATGTACATTAAAATAATTTATAATAGATAAAAGTTTAAAAAATATTTTAAAAATTCACATTTTTGTCTAATATTATTTCCAATAATTAACAGTATGTGAAAAAAACTAAGAATATTTGACACATATATGTTAATAATGAAAAATGGATTGTTTTCATAATTGTTTATATGTAGAAATTAAACCAAAACTTTGAACAACAGTTGTTTGCAGACATTAATATTCAAAAATACTTGTCGAAGGCAAGACTCTCCATTTCCAGAAAAAAAATTGTTTAGGAGGTGAAAATCAAATAGTTTTTAGGGAGGAAAAAAACAAAGAAAAAAATTAAAAACCAATAGTAAATATGAGTAAGGATGCTTTTGCATAACCAGATAATCAAATTAAAAACCCAAATCAGGTTGATATAAATCTTGACTTTCAATAATATTCGTTTGGTAAAGAAATATGAATGCTGGAATATCCAGCTGCAAAAGTTGCAACTTAAAAGAATTTATCACAAAAACTAATCAAAACACAAGTAATAATTATACTAAAATAACTGCATATTCAGAAGTTCATTAATAATTCCCTTTTTTGTCAACTTTGATCAACTTTTTCAATGAGAAGTGATACTACTGTTAAATATTCCAGTTACTATAACTCATTAAATGCTCAATGAATATTGATGAAATTCAGGTTTTAAATATATTTGATTTAGATCTTTGCTTTTTAATTCTCATCAGGATTATTCTTCAAGATACTGAATCACAAATTTGGCTTTCTATTGGTATAACAAGGGAGTTTTTCAAGTATTTGTCTTGATATTGCATGTGTAGACAATGAATCATATAAAGGACAAAGCATTACAAAAAATAACTATTAAAGTCAATTAACATACCTGAATAATATAATTAAAATGCTAATCTTAATAATCTTTACAAAATTTCTTTAAAGCAGTTTCAGCAATTACTTCCTTCCATCATTTTACAAAATATTCATTTCGCCATATTCCATTATACACTATTTTATAACATTCTAAATTAGCCAAGAATTAAATACACTTAAACACTTCAAATCTGTGCAACTTGTACATAAAAACTTATGCTATTAAAGCCAGTATTAAACCTTAATGCTCCCGTGACCTTAAAAAATTGGTTCATGAACCAAACTCAGCCTTTAGTGCCATAAAAAATTTATTTTTTTAAATATTAAAATTTGAATAACTTATTTATATATATGTGTGTGTGTGTGTAAAATAGACATTTCAGAGTTCCTAAAAAATGCAAATTTTCTCAATTTATTCCTCAACTTGATGTCTCTGAAAACAAAAAGCTCTTTTCTTTCCTCAAACAGCTATTAGCACAGTCTACAATACACCTTTACCGTAGCTGCTGTTCCATATTTAGAACAGTCCCCCACCATCTGGCTGAAAGCTCCAGCAAGTTATTGAGTTATTTAGTAAACATCCGATGATCTGTGTTCTCAATAAAATGGAGTCAGATGCCAAGGGAACATTTTTTTTTGGCAATTTTCAGTGATTTGCACAAAAATACAGCCATATACATTTTTGCATCATTTTAGTATATTTTGTGATTAAAATCTATTTTAATGTTTCTAAAATTATGAAAAGAATACGAAGAAAAAACAGTTATTTCTTTGATCATGTGATCAGCAAAGTCATAGGAATGTGATATCAATTGGCAAATATCTGGTTTTGGTCTCAAACTTAGGATGCATACAGATAGTATATTTATACTGCTATCAGAAAGTATCAAACTGTTTTTGCATTCTGTTTTGCTGTTGAAATATAGTTTTTGAATGATAAGTCACATCAATGGATATTATCAAGTTGAGTGGGAAAATTGTGAACTTTTGTAAAATATTTCATTAACTCTGATTTCATAACTCATTTGACTGAGAAAAGTAAACTAATTCAGATAAGTTGGCTTTTCTCAGATTCAGAATGGGATTACACTACTTCTAGAATTTTTTATACTGCTTCTCAAACATATACTGCAATTAGAAAGAATAATTATTTGACACTTGACCAAAAATTAAATCATTAGGCATACACAACTTAAAATGGTAGCTACTTTAGGAGACACCTAATTAAGACAATATAACAAAAATTGCAATTTTTAAATAAGAGTTTTTAGTACTATTTTCAATTAAACTGAAGTAATTTTATAAGTAGCATTCAGAATTTGAAATTTTTTAAGTCAAGTTTTTGCCATTTTCATTCAAACTTCAAAGTTTAACTTTTCATAGTAGTCAGTATACAGGGTGTTTCAAAACTCTCTGTACAAATTTCAATGGGAGATAGGGAACAACAAGACAAACCTTTTCGTCTATGAATGTATGTCCGCTGATGTAACCCTTCGGTGTGAGAGGGTGCTGACAACAGCTTATCGTTTCCATTGGCAGCCCCATACATCAGATGCATGTCAGCCATTTCAGCAGTCATGAAACACTCCATGTTACACATTATGTGTCTGATTTATAAATGCCGACAGAAAACAAGTCCATTCTCCATTCCCACTTCACCCCTCTAGCCAATTGCAGCATTGCCAAAAAGTGCCCTCTAGCACCAAAGAGTTACATCAGCAGACATACACAGTTGTATCAGAATAATATGACCACCTACCATACATATACTATGGTAGGTGGTCATATTATTCTGATATGACTGTGTACATTCATAGACAGATGCGATAGGGAATGTATAGATATTATGCTATACATTCCCTATCACACATCGAAATTTGTATAGAGAGTTTTGAAACACCCTGTATAATGCAAATTATTTGGAAGGAAATTTGAGATCAAAAATTTCAGAGGTTAAAATAAATTACATTTGCTTTGAAATATTTTTAATTTCTTCAGAGCTCTTTATCCCTTTTCAATTACCTATTTTTCTGTTTTAATTAAATAATCTTGTTTTAACCCATTTCTTCCCAAGTGTTGCGTACACGCAACAGCAACACTTCGTGTTGCGTGTACGCAATCAGGAAAAAAAATCACACTGTACATTGTTTGCAAAAAAAAAAAATCACCAAATAATTTAGAAAAAATTAAATAAAGATTTATAGATAAGATAAAAAAAATATTATGAATTATATACATTAAGGTAGTAAAATACTTCAGAAAATACAGCAAAATTAATTTTTTTTTTAAATTTTTACTAAAAAATAAAATACAGTAAAACCTTGCAATTTTCTTTTTAAAAAATGCTTATAAAATTTTACTTAGCTGTCTTTTTTCGTTTTTGCCATTTTCTTAACCTCAATTAAATGTTCTTTCATATGGTATATAACATGACCTATTTCTGTTCATTTGTCATTTTTTTCAAAACATTGCAAAGTTGACTTGTTTATTTGGCTGGTCACAGATAGTGAAAAGCTGGACTTTTCTCAAAGTATAGTACTGTGAAAAAACATTCAAAAAAGAGAACAATTTTCTTCATTTAAGAAAAAATTTATTTTCCTCTTATTCATAAACAATAATCATTCTTGCTTATTGTTCTTATAAATTTTTATTTGCATTGCCAGATGTGTTTTCTTACTAAGTGCTTCTATAAAAGCTCTATTAAAACAAAACTTTTCTTTTCATCTTTTTCGTTAAATATTTTATTTTCAGAAAAATCCAGAATTAAATGCTGATTCATTTGGCATACAGCATGCCATAATTCCTTTCACTAGTTGGGTTGTTTTACCTCTGAGCGGCACTTTTCTGCACACCATGGGCTAAATGGCCAGGTCACATGGACCCCGAAGGCTCAGAGAAGGTTGGGGGAGGAGACCCACTGGAACAGCTGTTGGGAGACAGATGGTAGCCTCCCGTCAAGGCCATCCAGCGTGTTCTTTAACATGCACAGGGTATGGCTTTCCCGCACACGGGGCCATGGCTTAACGTCCCATCCGACAGACGGCGGCCTTTCCAAGCCCATCAGTGTCCCCTACTGACTGTGGGCAGGGTGGGGAATTTTGCGGAGATAAATCTCAACGCTGACCCAGCTGGGACTCGAACCTGGGAACTACAGATTACGAGTCTGGCGCGCTACTGATTGAGCCACCCCCGCCCCCCTTTCACGAGTTATTTGGCAAAAAGTTCACCCTTCTTTTGCCTGAACATAGTTAAAAAAAGGCCAGGTCCCAGGATACAATTCAGTTTTTTGGGCCTGGCATGGGGTAAGTTAATCCTGAAACACATAATCTCAATTAATTATACACAAATATGAACCTTTGTAAAATTGTCAATCACCTTTACTCAAAATAAATTTAAAAATATATATATATTTTGTTAGTTTCAAAATAGTATTACTTTAAACAAAATAACGTATTTACAAAAAAATCAAAGTTTTATTACTTTGAATAGTTAGTAAGATTATTCATTCAGTATTCTTTGCAGTATGCTCAAGCACATTGACTGTAGTAAAATGTCCAGACCATTAGTTTTTTTTGCCAGACAAATGTGGCAAATTATAACAGATATCCATTTTTCTGAATGGAAGAAGTACAAAAAAAATATAAAGTCCAATCATTTCTGGTGAATATGGAATACTTGCTCTCAAAAAGGGAACACTTTAGCATTTTCTATCTTTACTACACTCTAATGGTGGAAATTCAAATAAATAGAATATTCAGAAAACAAAAAGAGCAATATTTATTAGCATCTATCCAATACAGAAACAAGAACACAAGTCTACTATATTATATTGCCATGGACACTCATCAATTCATGCTTCAGCATGCTTTTAACAGGAGGAGACATCCTAAGTCACATAAATGAAGTTTTTTTTTGCATTTCAGTGTAAATTCATGCAATACATTGATTAACTTATTATTTATCAACTAATATTATCTACATATTGATTTATTAGTTATTAATTAGGAGATATTAATTTTATTTTCATTAGTATCATAAAATATGCATGATATGGACTTTGATCGTCACCACTGCAAGCTACTACTTCTTGTGCGACATGATGAAAGTTGCACTACCAAAGTTCACTTTCTCAAAAAAGTATGAGGAAGGGGCAGCATGACAATTCTTTCTATTCTCCATAGCGCAGTACTAACTTCATCATTATATTGACTAATTGATTATTAATCCTTTAATAAAGAATGTAGTTATTAATATTTGGCCTTTTTAAATTTTTATTAATATCACAGAGTACACATGATGTGGACTTGGGTCCTATATCTGATGTAAACTACCACTTCTCATGTAGTATGAGATCCACTATTGCTGCAGTCCAAGCACTTTCTTGAATAAGTACAGAAAGGGGCAGAATGAGTTATTTCTGTTATCTCTAAGTTATACAATATATCAATTAAATATTATTAATATATGATTGATACCTATTGATTATATAACAGTTATTAGTTATTTGTAATTAAGTTTAATTTTGATCATATTATACTGTAAGCATGCAGTAGCTTTGGGTCATGCATCTGCGCAATCCCACCGTGCCCTGCAAGCCTGAACCATTGTGGAGAATCCAAAATTGGGCTCTTCACCCACATGGAAATTATCACAGTTTGACGATTGATGATAATTTTAAGGTTTGTTCAAAACAGTAATTTGTTCATTGGAAATTTGCTTGAAATGGAAAATTGACTAGCATTTGTCAAAAGTTTCAGAATTGAGAAATATTGAGAGGCAGCAAGAGGGCCTACTCCTCGATAATGTTTTCTCCTCTGGTTTGTCACTGGGGAGTCATTGGAGAGGGGAGGGGCAACAAAAGAAAGGCTTAGTTAGAGATTTGGAAAGAGAGGAAACAGAAAGTCCCAGTTAGAGAAGACCCATTTAGTTCCTTTTAGTTTTCACTGTTCTTATAAGCTATAGTCAAAGCTTTGTAGAATATGGTATGCTTGAAATTTAAAACTGGAGTATTTTCCACAATTATACACTGAGTAATCGTTAAAATATAACAACTCCACACCATATTATGTCAATGGGACACACTAATATCAAAATCCTATAACTTTCAAAATAAATATTTTATGGGAAAATGTTACTAAAGGTAAATTAAAGATCTACACTGGTTTCCATAAATAAGAAAAAATCCCTATGTCAAGTCAATGGGGAGCTAACATCAAAGCTCTATAACTTCTAAAATAAGTTTTTTTTGTTTTGAAAAATGTGATTGCAGATAAAGTTCTCAATCAAATAAATAATATCTCGATTTTCAACAATATTCATTCAGTCTTTAACGAATTATGGAAGTTTGAATATTTAGCGATAACAATGCCAGCCACAAAAACTGACTTCAGAAGTTAATTAAAACTTAGTAATAAGTATTGTATTAAAGTGTTTAATAAAATAAGTTTGTATTTTAGAACTTTGTGTAAAGAATTCTTTCACTATTCTTCAGTTTTGTATAAGTTTCTTAAGACTGGCATTGCTGTTGTTAAATATTCAAACTTCCATAACTCATTAAATACTGAATGAATATTGTTGAAAATAGAGACATTGATTTGATTAAGATCTTTATCTGGAATCACATTTTCAAAACAAAAAAACTTATTTTAGAAGTTATATAGAGCTTTGATGTTAGCTTCCCATTGACTTAATATAGGGATTTTCCTTAATTCATGGAAACCAGTGTAAATATCGATTTTTCAATAATATTCATTCAGTATTTTAAAGTTATGGAAGTTTGAACATATAACAATAGCAGTGCTAAACATTTGAAGTTAATTGAAACTGGAATAAGAAGCATTATTTCACACAATTTTGTATATAAATGTATATTTTAAAAGTATATGCAAATAATTCCTTTAGTCAAAGTATCAAAGGAAAATGTCCTGTAGACAAAAAAAAAACTTGTCTACAGGTCAAGAACAAGTGTTTCTTGTCTACAGGACATTTTCCTGAGATACTTTATGACTGAATTACTTATATATAACGCTGCGAGCGTGAGTGACAAATATATTACCATCATATGTGACAGCTTGACTGCCCAATTCTTGATAATAGATGACACCACTGGCAAATTAACAAAAATTGCAAGAATGCTGATATGTCATATTGTTGAAGATATGATTAGCTTCTGATGGTATAGTGGTTAGGATGCCCGACATGCTTCTGGGAGGTATGGGTTAGAAATCCAACTCAGGAAACTCGGAAGAGTCAATTTTTTTCAACTAATTATTTCAAATAATTCCTTAATTTTTTTTGATAAATTTCTTAGAATAGATTGCTGCTCTCAAAAGTTTAAATGTTTATACCTGCTTAATGTACAAATACTGCTGAAATTTGAGATTTAGATAGATTTGATTGAGATCTTTAAATTATCCTTAAGCACATTTTCTCACAACTTATTTCAGAAGTCATAGAGATTCCATTATCAATGAGCAATCCATATGATTTTTAAAGATATCTCAGTTGAACTAACATACAAGATGCTTCAAAATCACCTTTAAAAATTCAAATTTCTTTTGTAAATTACAAAATAAAATCATTTTAAAATAATTTGTGCACAAAATGAGCTAAATAGCCAGGTCACAAGGGCTCAGAGAAAGTTGGCAAAAAGAAGATCCACTAGACAATGTTAAGACAGATTGAATCCTCCTATCAGGGCATCCAGCAAGTTATTAAGGTACACAGGGTGCAACTCTCCTGCACATAAGACTATGGCTGAATTTCCCATCCAACAGACAGTGGCCTTTCCAAACCCCAAATATGTCCACTTTCTTACTGAGAGAAGAATGGTAGTTAGCAGTGGAAATTCTAAGCACACGCAATGTTGGAACTTGAACCTATAAACTGTAGATTATGAGATGTGTGTGTGTGTGTTGGGGACGAGGGGGGGGGGGGGGGGTTGAGTGACTATATAAATTAGAACTAAGAGTAGCACAATTTGGAGTTCTAGGAGTTCTGTTAGCATTCAGTGATGGTGTTTTTAATTTGGTTTCTGTTTGCACTGCTGTGTTTATGCTCGTCTGAATTTCATGTCATTGAGGACCATACCACCAGACAGAAATGTCCTCACTGTTACTGCATTAGTTTTTACGCAAATCCCTGCACCGTCCTTGATTAGAAATAGGATACTTCTTTCCATTTGATTTCCATTTTACTTTTAATAGTTAGTAATTTCGAGCAATGTCACAAAAGTGTTGCTATGAAATTAAACCCAGTTTATACTGAACATATTTAATTCATGCTTCTGGAATCATAACAGAATTTAAATTATAAGGTAGCACCTTCTACTACACAGTCCTTAATCTACCATTGGATATAATGAGAGATTGTATTGAGAAAAAAAATTGATCATTTATTGCAAAATTGTACATAAATGGATTCAGTCTCCTTATTAGTTATCAGGTATAAATCCTAGTTATTAGGTAAAAATTTCATTGATAATCTGCTAATAAAAGGTGTAAAAAGGATGATCCATCATTAAACTCCAACAATTTCCTAGATGGAGAGATCAATTTTGGATTCCCCAACAATGGCCGAAGTCCATCCCATGCTTATGCTATAACATGATTGAAATTGTAACCATAAATGATAATAACTTATGATCAATCAGTAGGCACTAATAATCATTTAACCCTTAAAGTGTATAGAGGGTTTACATTTTTTTAGACTTAAGTAGCTTACATTTAAATTTTTCATGCTCTTTACTTTGATATGTAACATGACCAATATGTTAGTCACTGCAGGACAGAAAAATTTCCAAATGCAGTAATTTCTCTCCTGAACAGTTCTCAAATGCAGTAGTTTCTCTCTCTTGGGGCGGGGGTGGCTCAGTCGGTAGCGCGCCAGGCTCGTAATCTGTAGTTCCCAGGTTCGAGTCCCAGCTGGGTCAGCATTGAGATTTATCTCCGCAAAATTCCCCGCCCTGCTCACGGCCAGTAGGGGACACCGATGGGCTTGGAAAGGCCGCCGTCCGTCGGATGGGACGTTAAGCCATGACCCCGTGTGCGTGAGAGCCATACGCTGTGCACGTTAAAGAACACGCTGGATGGCCTTGACGGGAGACTATCATCTGTCTCCCAACAGCTGTTCCAGTGGGTCCCCTCCCCCAACCTTCGGGGTCCATGTGACCTGGCCATTTAGCCCATGGTGTGCAAAAAAGTGCTGCTCAGAGGTAAAACAACCCAACCAACCCAGTAGTTTCTCTCCTAAATAAAGTCAAAAACTGTCTTGCCACAATTTTGTGCATTATGAAAAACCTGATGCTTTCAGGGTTAATTGATATACTGCAATAAATTAAGAGATAATAGAAATAACTGTCATGTTCCCTATTCCTTTGTTTTTCAAGAAAGTGCTTGGACTGTGGCAGGAAGTAGATCTCATGCCTCATGATGTGATGGTCCACCCATTCACTTTTGCTCTTCCTTAACCAGTTTTGCTTTATCTACATTTTATTTATCATTTTGGGGATTTTGACTTTTTGGACATCGCAATCTCATTCTGGGCTGTTAGGAGCTGTGCTTGCGCAACTCCGACGTTTTGATTGTCAACTGCTAAAGAGCATGTATAGGACACAACCTCTCTTACATCACAGCTGTGATCATCATATTATGCAAATGTCTTTCCTGGCATGCAATAGACACGTGCCGGCTTTCTATGCCGCTTGTTATAGTAGTGACATGAGGTTACAGAGTCAAGAGTTAGAACGTGAGATGTAGTTAGAATGACAGATTGAGATGTAGTCAGATAGAGATTGTGGAGTGAGTTGTGAGAGTAGTAGAGATGTAGGAGTCAGAAGTATGTGTTGTGTATATATAAGGAGTTGTTAGTCTACAATATTTATATTCTACCATTGAGTTTGGTGAGTTGAATATTTTGGAAATAAACTTTGTTTTAGAAACTTTTGAATCTTTGCTATTTTTCTCTTGAGCAACGTTGATTGATTTTTTGATTACATTTAAACTTTAATTAAACTTGACAATCCTTTTTTAATTCTTACTCGATAAATAATGTTTGCTATATAAATTAACGAACCTTATTTAAACTTTATTTAGCAAGTTATTATTGCTTGGTGCCCGATATAGCTATCGGGAATTTGAATAAATTTGGATCAGACCAAAGGTCCAACTTTAAAAGTTAATAATCTTTGTAGCTTTACAATGAAGCAGTGATTTATGGAAGGTGTAGGCCCCCCAAGTCCATATCATGCATACTCTATGATAGTAACAAAAATAAAAAAGGCCAAATGTTAATAATAATCAATTAATATAATGATCAAATTAGCACTGCATATTGAGAGAGAAATAATTTTCATATTGGTCCTTCCTCAGATGCTTTTTTGAGAAATGCTTGACTACAGAACTGGTAGCTTTCATCACACTGCACAGGATACAGCAGTGATGATAAAAGTCTGCATCATGTGTACTTTATGATATATTAATAAAAATAAAATTAATTTCTCATAATAATAAGTAATAGTCAATACATAGACAACATTGGTCAATTAATAATAAATTAATATATCACATGAATTTCACGTGACTTTACACTGACATACAGGGAAAAGCTTCGTTTATGTATCACAAGACATCACCTCTCATCAAAAGCACACTAAAGCACAAATCACTGAACACCCAAAATAGCAGATTTGCACTGAAATAGTCTTCATTTTTCTCTTAAAACAAAAAATGCTGTGGGGAGTAATTCCCCCCAAAAAATGTGGAATAACCTCTCATTAAAAGCTGTTGGGGAGTAAGGGGTATGCTTCTATTATCAATGTAAATCTCTTGATCACCACATTCTGCCACCTAAATTTCAAATTTCTAGCACAAATAGACTGCTTACAATATTCTATTAAAGTTTTACCAAATTTTCGAATTTACTGCTCTTTAATGATGGAAATTCCAACTATTGGAACATTCCAAAAATGCAAATCATAATACCTTAATTAACTTCTTCTACATAATCTATAAAGAATTTTTCATTTCTCTTTTAAAACAAAGAAGCTGGATTTCTACAAAAGGACAAATGAAAAGTAAAAACAATTTTTTTAAAAAACAAATGTAGTGGGGGGATATAATATTTATACTTCTGATATAAATGCACATAATATATTAAAAAAAGCAAACATTATACATTAAAGAAATACATTAAAATGAACTTAATTAAAAATATTTAAGATTTAATTGGCATTCCTTTATATATATATATATTTTTTACCAGCACTGATTGCATTTCAAGGTACTAAGGTATAGGGTCTTCTTGCTATGGGAATCCCAAGGGTTTGTGTTTGGACATACACAAGCCAAAATAAAACTACCTTGAAACAGCTAGCTCAAAATTTTTAGTTTTGCTGTGACTGGGATTTTTTTTCCAGCTATTTACTTAGTCCCATGTCTATAGAACATCTCTTGTGATACTTTACTGCTAAATAAAATTACCTTGTGTAAACTAAAATGCAGATAAACTTGTTAAAAATGTTTTGGGCTGAACACCCACCTTCAGCAAGTATTATTATCCTAATGTCCCCTCCTTCATGGAAATCAAATAATTTTTTCCTGTATAAAACTAGTTAAAAAATATTTACTGTATATACCAGGGCTCAAAAAGTTTGTGCAGAGCTAGGAGTCAGACAATTTTCTGGGACTTAAGAGGCTAGTAGTTTAGGAGTTCATTCATAGTTGAAGGTTTTATCTATCAAAAGTGTAATGATGTAAAGCTAAAAAATTATTCACCACAATGAAATTTCTAGATGCCATGGTGACCACCCGCTTCTTAGTAACATTAGTATTTTTTGAGTAATGGTGTATACAAATTTATGAGTATTTTGATCCATGAATTTCAAAGGTTTTTGTATCAAAATAAAACATATATAACTATATTGATCTAAGTATTTGATATTCTAGTTAATCAATTACCTCAAAAATATTAAAGAAATTTTTCCCTAGGGAGCAGTAGTATTCTACTGAGAACTAACTTTAGAGCATACAAAAATATATTTTATATTACTATTGCTTACTTGTCATTAAAATCACTAAATACACAGGAAAACTAGAAGAACGCATATTGCCTCTGGTGCATATGAGAATCTCATTTTCAAAGAGATTAAATTTTTTCTTTATCTACTGTTCGTTAAAAGTTTAAATTTCAGCTAGAGGATGTTGGGAAAAATGCAAATAGTATTTTATTAGTAATTATACAACATAAAAGCATTCATCTTTTAATTCTTAAATCTAAAAAGTTGCAATTCCCACACCTATCTTAGAAAAGTGAGTAGATTATTGCTGTCAGTGGAATGTCTCTTAAAAACTACCACTAATTTTTCAAATTTCTATTCTAATTATTGGTAAAAATCAATAAGAGCTCTGCTGTTTCATAGTTAATGATCTGCAAAAATATATATATTAATAAAAATACTATTAAGTATTTGAAAAATGCAAATTATAATATTTCATTAACACCAATCAAACTATAAAAGAGTTTTATAATTATCATTTTTTCCTATGGAAACTTCATGATGTTTACATTCCACCACCAAATTTTCATTTTTATATCATTAATATTTTGTTACAATATTTGTTTGAAATTTTGGACTTTTCAATCTTTTTTACTGTTAGAGGGTGCAATTATAGTGTTCAAAAGATTCCAAAAGTATGAATCATAATATTTTATCAATTCCCATCTAATCCCAAAAAGATTTTTTTCATTTATCTCTAAATACAAAAAATTATGTGCTAAAACAAAAAATTGTGTTTTCCCACCCACCCTGGGTCTGAGAGGTCAATTGATTTTGACAATGGAAACATCATGAAGTTCACATTCCATCACCAAAATTTAAAATTTCTAGCTTAAATATGTCACTTCCAATATTTGTTTGAAATTTTGGAATTTGCAAATTTTTCCACCACTTGAGGGTGCAAGTATAGTTTTTGGAAGATTTAAAAAGTGTGAATCATAATATTTTATCAATTCCTATCTAATCGAAAAAGAATTGTTTTCCCACCCCCTCTAGGTCTAAGGGGTCAACTCATTGTTGGAAATGAAAACTTCATGACATTCACATTCCACCACCAAAATTTCAAATTTCTACATTAATACATTGTTTGCAATATTCGTTAGAAATTTTGAAATTTTTTCACCACTAGAGGGCGTAATTACAGTTTTAGAGAGATTAGAAAAGTGTATATCATAATATTGCATCAATACCTATCCATAAAAAGAATTTTTAATTTATCCATGTAAACAAAAAAGTTCGATGTCTACAGACGGACAGACAGACGACAAAGCGAAACTATTAAAATGCTAAAGAAACAGGTGACAATCACAGCGTTCCCTGGTTGACATTTTAATGTCAATACATCAATGAATATTTTGTGGAAAAACTTTTGCCGACATACGGGACGTGAACCAGCATCTCTTCAGAAACATGCCAGAATATTCTTACTGATTGAACTAATGCTGACTCATCTTTTTTCCACTAATTTAAGACTCTTAAACTCTTCACCGATGATTTTCGGCACTACCATTGGCCCCACTATGATCTATGGGTGGCAACTATTTCTTTTTGCATTGCACTGAGTAAGATGGAAATAATAAAGTCTCTTCACACTATTTAGTGTTATTAATGATTTAAACGTAGATGACAATCACAACGTTACCTGGTTGACATTTTAATGTCAACATGTTAATAATAATATAATAATAAAAATATTTTGTGGAAAAAATTTTACCGACATATGGAACATGATCCCACATCTCTTAAGCAGATGGTGAAATTATTGAGAAGGTTGAGAAGTCAGTCCCAGTCAGGACAACCAATTTTTTCAACTCATTATTTCAAGTGTCCCTTGTCTACAGGACTTTTCCTGTGATAATTTATATATAACACTGTGACTGTGAGTGACAAATATTACTACCATCAAAAATGTGGCAGCTTGTCTGCCCAACTCCTGATAATAGATGGTGCCACTGGTGAATCAACAGGAAGGCCTATATGTCACTTAAGTGAAGAGATGGTCAGTTCCTCAGTGGTCTAATGGTTAAAACTCCTGGAATGCTTCTTGGAGACCAATTTTTTTCAATGCATTATTCCAAGTTTCCTTGTCTACAGGACTTTTCCTGTGATAATTTATTAATGAATGAGAATATCAAGTACGAACCAGTAGGAATGCAGAATTATCAAATTCTGCTGTAAAAATTGCATGATTTTGTTGACTAGGGTTAACAGTCATTTAAAATATGAACATGCAGTGCAAAGCTTGTACACAGAGAGAATACTGCACTACTTAAAAATCTTTTTTAAAAATTTTGAAATCAAAATTTCAGTAATGGTCTGTAAATAGTATTGAAACCAGAGGGATTTTTCAGTTTGTTGTGCTCAGATTAAACTGTATGACCTCATGAGTTTTGTTCAGTAGAGCCAAAGTTTTTAAAAGTACAAAGCTTTTTCCACCATCACCAAACATATTTCAAGTCACTAACCAAATTATTTCAATGTAATAACCAGTATGGTTTTTGAAAAAACCCATACTGCATAACCTTCAGAAGATAAACTTGTTCAAAATAAACAATAAATGGGCCTACTCAAAATTCAAACTAATAAAACTAAATTAATATCCAAAATTACTTCAGAGCTCAGGTATAAAATGGATGATCCAAAAAATTAACTGGCTGTTATAAGAGTTAAAATTATATCAGATGGCCCATATTCTCAAATTTTAGAACCAGGAAACCCATAAAATTTTTGCCATCCCAGTGTACCTAAGATTGTGACATATTTAAGAGATTATCTAAATTTAAGGTCTATTTGCTAAATACACATTCGAAAACATTCTCTTAAAGTTGTAAAATAAAAATGAGAAATTAAAAAGAGAAAAATCTCAATATATATATTTAACAGTTGTAGTACTTACCATTTCCTCATCCTCAGCAAGAACAAGATCATAACCACTAAGAGCAACACAGAATATAATTGCTGTTACACCTTCGAAACAGTGAATCCACTTTTTCCTTTCAGACCTTTGACCTCCTACATCAAACATCCTTTAAAAAAAATTAAACACTTATAACAATTTTAAATCATAAGTTTTTTTGTTTAATACCAACAGTATACAGAATGTATATTTCAAAACTTTGTACAAATTTCAATGGGAGATAGACAAAAAAGGTTTGTCTTGGTGTTCCCTATGAATGTATGTCTGCTGATGTAACCCTTCAGTGCTAGAGGGCATCGACAGAAATATCAGTGGGGCTGGTCCATAAATGAATGGAAACAAGTGTGAACATGTTTATTTAAAAAAGGTGCTCAAAGTTGCAACCGGCAACAGCATTGTTGTTATATGACAGCAATGAGCATGACAGCGTCAAAGCATTGATTGCGGTAAACGTTGAAAGATTCCCAGAATTTCGCGAACAGTTGCATAGGTGACAGCGATTCTTGCAACAAGGTCTACATCTGAGTCAATGGAGTCTTGTATACGAGGTTCTTCATGTGTCGCCAGACAAAGAAATCGATACATGTTAATTCGGGCTATCTTGGTGGCCAAGTGACGGGTCAACCCCAACTTATCCATCGGTCCCCAAAAGTGGCATTCAGAAAATCCCACACATCACTGCTGAAGTGTGCTGGTGCCCCGTTGTCTTGAAACTACATTCACCTGCGAATAGCCATGGGAACATCTTCCAGCAGTACCAGCAATGTCTCTAAGAAATACCCAATAAATCTGCCCGTTGAGTAAGGGAGGCAGCAGGTATGGCCCAATCAAAATGTCATGGACAATACCTACCCAAACATTGACAGTGAACCATTATTGATGGCCATGCGCCATTGTGGCATGTGGAATTTCGTGCGCCCAAACGTGAGAATTGTGCACATTAAACACACCCTCATGTGTGAAAGAGGCCTCATCTGAGAAGAGCACATGAGCCAGAAAATCAGGCTGCACCACACTCTGCTGCAGAAACCAGAGCACCAATTCTACATGGAGGGTAATCCTGAGGTTGCAATGTCTGGACTCCCTGATGATGAAATGGATATAACTGCTGCTCATGCAACTCTCTCCACACGAGGGCATGGTTCACACCAAGGTTACATGCAAAAGCTCACATGCTTGTGCCTGGATTGTCCTCAATCCACCGTAGGATCTCTTCTTCTATGTCAGGAGTGAACATGGTTCTCTTCAGATCAGTGTCATGCATGTTTGCATGGAATATTACAGTTTCTTGCAGTTGCCAGTGCAAACACAAATGTTTGGTGGTTTGGCACATGTTTGTTTGGGAAGTACTGTTGGTACAACCTCACATCAGCTCTTCTGTTTCCATTGACAGCCCCATATGCCAGATGCATGTCAGCCATCTCAGCAGTCATGAAATACTTCATGTTACATGTAATGTGTCTGATTTACAAATGCCAATGGTAAACACAAGTCCGTTCTCTGTTCCCACTTTGCCCCTCTAGCCAATTGCAGTGCCACCAAACAGTGCCCTCTAGCACTGAAGGGTTATGTCAGCAGAAATACATTCATAGACGAAAAAGGTTTGTCTTGGTTTACCTATCTCCCACTGAAATTTGTATAAAGAGTTTTGAAACACCCTGTTATATACTGTAAAAATACAGATTAAAATATTTAGATAGAAGATACATTTAAATCAGAACTTTCATTGAAATAATTCTCATTAAATTTGGAGGCATTTATTTTTCATTAGTAATGAAATTAGTTTTTTTTATAGACAAATTAATTTACAGCTCGTGATTGATTTACTGAGTATCTATCCACTATTAAGCTGTTTAAGCAATATGATGAAGATGGGTGTAGAGGAAAAATTGTCTTGAGCCAGGTGGGATCTGAACCCATAACTCCCTGATGATATGTCAGGTGCTCTGACCAATGAGCTACCAACCACTGATCAATCTCTCCTCCACTGCAGATATTATGCTATACATTGTCTGGTCAATCACTGCCTTTTGGATGTCAATCAATTGGTCAATCACTGTCAAATGCACTCAAAAGACAGTGATTGACCAGTTGGTGTATATCATCACGTCAGTAGTGGAGGAGAGATTAATCAGCAGCTGAGAACTCAGTGGTCAGAGCACCTGACATGTCATCTGGAGGTCATGGGTTCAGATTCCACCTGGCTCAGGACAATATTTCCACTACACCCATCTTCATCCTGTTACATAAAACAGCTTGATAGGCAGATAGTCTAAATGGCTCCAGCAGAAAAAAAATTGGAATCTATCCCAAAACAGTACTGAAATGAATTATGTCATATTAAAGCCAAAAGAAACAAGAAAAAAATACTTAAATGTTAATATAGATAGGTATTTTTAAATTTTTCTGGGACTATCTTCCAATATGGGCTCTAAAAAGTAGAAAATAAACCTAAAGAATATCAATAGTGCAATCAGCCACTGAGTTTGTATTCACTTCAAAGGAAGATAGGGTGCCAGCAATCTTATTGTGTGGGTAAATAAACACCCTATCTTCCTCTGAAGTGAATATGAACTCAGTGACTGATTGCACCATTGATATGCTTTAGGTTTATTTCTCTACTTTTTAGGGCCCATATAGAAAAATAAGTATGCTTTAAAATTTTAAATTATTTTTTTCTCGCTAAAACACTTACCTTCAAAAACCTTCATTTGATATATTACCTATAAACATTGACCACATTTTTCCACTCTTTTGCAGTCATGTTTCAGGTAGCCCATGTCATTAGAGATATCACAAGCTTTAATTTGAGATATGACTCGTTACTCTAACCCTGGGGAAATCCCCCCCCTTTATCAGGGGGCAGAATAATAAGGGTAAAAGATGAAAGAGTTTAAGACAATCATTTTATGAGCTTTCATTTGACACCTAACTCGTAGCTGTAGGCCCTCCCATTAGGAAGATATAGTAGAATGACTTTCACTTTAGAGGGGAAGAAAGCATAAGGGGTCAATGTTTTATAGCTTAAGACACTGCCAGAGTAACAAACTTTCATTTGAAGCATACTGTGTTGCATTCTGCACTCGTATTCAGGAGATATACAGGGAAAATCATTTTCATACCTCTCCCCCTTTAGGGGGGGAATTGGGGGTCAATTTTTTTTTCTACCTTTTTTTGTGATATTCCCCACATCAGAAGCTTTCATTTGACATATAGCTTGTTACATTCAGTACTCGCGTTCTGAAGATATTAGCAGAAGAATTGTTTTCATATTTCCCCTTTTTAGGGAGGGAAGAAAACATAGGAGGTCAAATTTTATAGCCTATGACACTCCTCACCTCACACGCTTTCATTTGACACATAGAATGTTACTTTCCACACCTGTATTCAGGAGATATAGAGAACAATCATCTTCATATTTCCTCTTTTTTTTAGGGGGGAAGAAAGCATGGGGAGTCAAATTTTTATAGCCCATGACATTTGGCACATCAGTAGCTTTCATTTGACATATAGCTTGTTACTTTCAGAACTCACATTCTGAACATATGGTGGAACAATAGTTTTCATTCTCCTTTTTAGGGGGAAGAAAGCACGGGGATCAAATTTTTTTATAGCCTATGACACTTCTCACATCACAAGCTTTCATTTGACACATAAATAGTTGAGTTTCTCCATTGCACTTGAAAGATATGATGGAACAACTATTTTGACACACCAACAAACTGATAAACCAACAAATGTCAAAGTGAAAAGAAGTAGGAAGATAGGTAAAAATGCAGAGATTGCTTTCCCTGAATAAGATTACAGAAACTGAAACTTGCATGATGAAAATTACAATTTGAAAGAATGAAAAATCAGAAGAAATTGAAGCACTTATAAAAAAACTAATAAATTTAAACAGTAAATAACATTCAAGAGTCACCTGTTGACTTTTAACAGCTATAAATCAATAAAAGTCATATTAAGTGGAAAAAAAGATGGAATTGGTGTTACTTCAATGGTAGAATATTCTGTAATGTTTCTGGAGAGACATGGGTTAAAATCCTACAGATTGGCAAAACTCTTTTTCCACAAAGATATTTAATAGCCAATAAATTCTTGTAATTTGCAAAAGTTATGCAATATATCGATTATTAGTCAGTGTATAAATACATATTGATTATTAGTTACTAATTATTATCAATCAAAATAAATTTACATAAAATAAAAATTCAGCACCTTGAGAGCCTCTGATCAGTTACGAATTAAGACAAATTAGCCTTCCCATTTCAAACAATCTAAGTTTAGTGATCATCATTTTATGGTACTCATTAAATGATTATGAATTAAATTTCCTATCTTATAACAAAAAGTTTAAATCAGCTTAGTTACATTTTTGCAGTGTAAAAAATCTATGGCATGCATACTTTTTGATATTAACAAAATTTCTTAATTGCTAAATAATCAAAAATAGATAATAGGCATCACATCCTGGTCAATAATAGATCAATCAATATATTTCAAAAGTTAGCATTACAATATAGATAGAATATCAACAATTATTGCACCCATTTCTACAGTGATTTTTTTTTTTCCTTTTTTTTTGAGAAAGTGTTTGGATTACCAGCAGTGGCAAGCTTGATATGCAGCACAGGAAATGGTGCTCACCACAGCCAACTCAACTGCATCTGAACATTTTTGATATATTAATGAAAGATAACTTAATTGCTAATACACTGAAGTGCCATTGAATTAGAGATAGGAGACGTTATCCAAATTCAGTACCGCAAGTCCTGCATTTGCACGCATTTGTGGCTGAAACTCTGGTCATATATAGCTGTCAGCTTTGGCTTCCCCAAGCATTCATCATGAGAAGTATAATGGGAAAGGAGTGGGATTTAGATGCATTTGACAGAGGGCAGATCGTAGGTGCCCAACGGATGGGACACTCGATCTCCGAAATTGTCATGGAACTTGGATTTTCTCGTACATTTTCAAGAGTGTCCTGTGAATATGAAAATTCCAGCAAAAAAACAAGCATCTGGACAAACTGCAAAGGAAAACCAGCCTTGAATGATTATCGGCTTCACCATCTGACCTGCATCGTATGGGTCAGACTTTTATCTGAAATCAACTCCCATCTGAATGCAGGTTCCAGCCAGGAAGTCAGTGCACGGACCGTACAATGCTCACTTCAATGTCTCGGCTTCGGGAGCCGCCGACCTACGAGAGTCCCACTTCTAACGGCACGACACCAAGCTCAATACTTTGCCTGGGCTAAAGAACATCAAAACTGGACCATCAAAAATTGGCAATGGATAGCCTGGAGTGATGAATCCAGATTTAAACTTCATCACGCCGATGGAAGACTGAGGGTATGCCATCAACCCCATGAAGCCATGGATCCTGCATATCAGGTTGGAACAGTACAAGCTGGTGGTGGCTCAGTGATTGTCTGGGGTGTCTTCAGTTGGACGTCTGTGGGACTTTTGGTACATGTACCGACTACTCTCAATGCATCCCGGTACATAGAACTCATGGCTGACCCTTGACACCCATTTATGACCATCATGCATTCCAATGGAGATGGCGTCTACCAGCAAGACAACTGTTCATCTCACAGGTTCAGGTTGGTTACTGCATGGTTGCAGGAACATTCTGCTGACTTTGAAATAATGGATTTGCCACCTAGAAAGCCCAGATTTAAATCCCATTGAAAATCTTTTGGGATACCATCGAGCAGAGTGTTCGGGCCTGTGTCCCATCAGCGATGACCTTGAGAGAATTGTGGACAGCTCTGGAGGATGCATGGATCACCATACCTTTGGAACATTTATGCAAGTTTGTGGAGTCTTTTCCTCATCATGTGGCAGCTGTTATCAGGGCCAGAGGGGGTCCAACATGTTACTTGGTTGTTATCCCTAATTCAATGACACTTCAGTGTAATTAATAATCAATATGTAGGCATAATCCCCTGATCAATAATAGATCAATCCATATATTGCAAAAGTTAGCATTACAACACAGAGGGAAATAACAATAAATGTTATTATGCCCTTTTCTACAGGGATTGTGTTTTTGAGAGAGCACTTGGATCACTGGCAGTATGACATGCCGTAGTGGAAGCAGTGGCTTCACACAGTCAAGTCACTGCATCTATATGTTTTTAATATTAACGAAAGTTAACCTAATAGCTAATAATTAATAACTAATGATCTTTAAATATTTATATAAGTGATTTTATTGTTAAAATTATTGAGTTGGTGTAACAATTTAGGAATACATTAAATTTTACTAATTAAATTTTTTTTTTACATTAGTTTAACTTTTTTACATACATAAAAAATTCTCATGCAGGCCATGGGCTAAGTAAGTCCTATAAATCATTCCAGTCTAGTAGGTGTAAATGGTTAGCACCAGGACCATGTAAAGTTGACCATTCCTCAGCATGGCAGGAAAAAAAACTATAAAAATGTGTTGCTATGTCCATTCCACAAAAAAAGCAGTGTCAATATATTAGCAACAAAAAGGTATTAATGTATTTAACTTAACCAAGTTGTGAATTGCACTAATGAAGCATTCAATAATTTTAACAGTAAAATCATGTATATAAATAATAATGATCAAGTACTGCATGTTTCATATATTTTTTAACTAGCAATCAATATGTAAAAAACATCCATTGATTAATAATTGACTAATAGCCACCAAGCAGCATTTTCATACAGCTCAGACATAAAAAAAAATACAGTGTTGTGATCAGCTGCCAGGTTACGAAATTATGGTGAAACAAAAGTGACTTTGATGAACAAATGACAAGCGAAATGCAATAAGAAGATAAGTAACATAACAATAGGGAACATAAAATGCATAACTTATTGTAACTCCTTCTATGCAGTAAAATATCTCTCTGACCTGCATGTCCAACGTTAATATCACAGTTGCAGAATTTAAAAAAAGCAAATTTCCCTTTATGCAATGATTTCACATATTAAAATTCCTGGGAATATTTTGCAAAATGGCCAAGTGCGCTTGGTTACTGATCTAAGGGACCTGTGGTTCAAGCCCCGGATAAGGCATGGTTGTATGTGTTGTTTTTTTGCTGAGGTCCTGCCATCCTGTCAGATCTCTGTGGCAAGCAGCTGCTTGAGGGGGTATTTATTTATTTTATTTCTATTTGAAAACATTTAGAAGGCATAGTAAAAATTTTAGCACAAAACTTGTAATAAAACTGTTTACATCCAACAGTAAATGACAAAGTTGGGTTATTTTACCTCTGAGTGGCACATTTTTTGCATACAATGGGCTAAATGGCCAGGCCACAAGGACCCCGAGTGTGCTCGGAAAAGGTTGGGGGGGAAGAGACCCATTGGCAGATGTTGAGAAATAGACTGTAGCCTCCCATCTAGGCCATTCCTTAAAGAACATAGCATGTTCTTTAAGGTGCACAGGGTCACAGCTTAACATTCCATCCAACAGATGGCAGCTTTTCCACAGCCCATCAGTGTCCCCTGCTGACCATGGGAAGGGCAGGGAGTTTTGCAGAGATAAATCTCAATGCTGGCCCAGCTGGGACTTGAACCTGGAAACTGCAGATTATGAGCCTGTCACGCTACCAACTGAGCCACTCCTGCCCATAAAATGACAAAGTGCAGAGATAAGAACAGAGACAGTAGTGCTACAATGCTAAAACATAGGAGTGTTGATCAACCAGTCAAAATGTCAAAGCAGTAACTCAGCTGTCAACTTGCCTCAGCTCTCATCATCATCATCATCAACCTCAAGCAGCCATGGGCTACGGAGGTCCAACCAGACCGTGCAATTTAGTTCTCCAAGCAAGTCTATCCTGAGCTACACCTACTGCATCTGGCCACTGCACACCAATTTTAACAAGGTCCTGTTTGACATTGTCTGCCCACCGCATCCTAGGTGTCCCCTTCTTTCTGAGGCCTTTAGGCACACTGTTCATAACCCTATTCGCCAATCTATAATTATTCATACGGGCAACATGGCCAAACCAACGGAGTCTCTCTCTGCACAATATGCTGCTTAAAGGAGGTTGCAAACTCCTTTGCCTAACCTCATCATTAGTTACAAAGTTGAACCACCTAATGCCCAAGATACTGCGTAAGCATCTGGAATCAAAAGCATCTAGTTTCCTGTTATCTTGTTTACAAAGTGTCCAAGTTTCACTACCATAACTAACCCTAGAAAGAACAAAACTATTATACAGTCTAATTTTAGTCTTTAGGTGTATACGCCTATTTCTCCACACTTTCCATAGATTCTTAAAAGTCCCGGCAGCAATCCCTATTCGTCTGTTAATCTCTTGCCGCACATCACCATTATCTGTTACATAGCTCCCAAGATAATTAAACTGTGACACCTGCTAAAGACGGCAACCATTCAGATTAACTGAATCACAGCCTGCCTGACCAATTTTCATCACTTTAGTTTTCTCTCTGTTTATAACCAAACCTACTCTACTACCAGTCTCATCAACAGCTTGAATGAAAGAGTTCATCTCATCAACATCATTTGCCAAAAGGGCTAAATCATCAGCATAATCTAAATCAGAAATTTTCCTATCTCCAGCCCATTTAAGGCCAAAATCTTTCCCTTGAAGTGAATTTCGCATAACATAATCAATAACCAAACTAAAGAGAAAAGGAGATAAAATGCACCCTTGTCGAACACCAGAAGTAATGCTAAACCAATTGCTACAAGCCTTACCAACTCTCACACACGACTCAGTGTTATTATAGAGAGCTTTCATTATGTTAACTAACTTGTCTGGTATACCATATGATTTCACAATTAACCACAAATTATGACGATCAACAGAGTCAAAAGCCTTTTTGAAATCAACAAAGCTAGCAACCAAAGGTTTCTGAAACTCTAAACATTTCTCAAGAATCTGCCTAAGTGAAAATATCTGATCCACACATCCCCTACCACTTCTGAATCCACATTGCTCATCACGCAATTGACTGTCAACCAGATTCTTAATTCTATTAAGCACAATCATGGACAGAACTTTACCTGGAACAGAGAGTAAGCTATATAGTTATCACAAGAACTGCGATCACCTTTTTTGAAAATAGGGATAACAATAGCTCTGGTAAAATCCTTAGGAACCATGCCTTTATCATAAAAGATATTCAGAATTTCAGTCATCCAAGTGGTAACCGAAACATTCCCAGCTCTAAGCATTTCGGTAGTAATTTCATCTACCCCTGGGGATTTATGAAGTTTAAAGTTTAGAAACAGCCAAAATAACTTCAGATTGTGTTATAGGGCCAACATTAAAGCCACCAATGCATCTATCATCATTGCAAACAATGGGAATAGAACTAATTGCATTGTTTAGAATATCACTGAAATGTTCAGCCCACCTAGCCATGACAGAATCCTCACCTTCTATAACCTTACCTTGTTTATCCTTCAATCCCTGTATACCTGTCCGTTTTCTACCACACAAAACATTAACTATCTGGTACAGCTCTCTGCTGTTGTGCTGTTTGACTGCTTCCTCGGCTTTGTCAGCCAAACCATCAAGCCAAAGATTCTTATCAGCAGCTAACTGATCTTTTACACGTTTATTAAGTTCTCTGTAATGCTTTCTATTAGAACTAGTAGGGTATTGATTAAGGACATTCCTGCAGTTCTTTCTTTCTGAAATAAGCTCAAGTGCCTTATCACTCAGATAATTCTGCCTCTTCTGCTCCTTTTTTCCTAAAAGAGTACTGTTAGTGTCCAAAAAAGCCTGTTTAAAATGATCCCATTCTTCCTCAACTTCAGTGGTAAGCATACCATGACTGTCATAATGACTAAGTAACCTATCATGGTAAGCTTTGGCTATAACTGGGTCTTTCAGAGCTTCAGTATTAAAAGCAAATTTTTTAACCCTAGCACAACACTTTTTAAGTTTAAGTTGCAAGACACTTTTAACAAGGTAATGGTCAGATCCAATTTCAGCTCCCCTATATGCCCTGGTATTTCTAACAGAACTAGCCCATTTGCTGTTAATTAATATATAATCAATCATATTCCTATGCAGCCCATCAGGTGAAACCCATGTGTACTTATGTATGTCGCGGTGTTTGTAATATGTGTTAGTTATTCTGAAACCATTGAGTTTACTGAGACCCATTGCAGTTACAATGCCAATCATATCCCACAGATTAGAGAAGTTCTCCAATCTGTATTATATCCTTCATTCTGAAGTTTCAAACTCTGAAGTAATCCAATTAATGTTCAGTTGACCAGAGCCGGGAGAGTTGGGTGTAGGTTCAATAAATACTAATTCAGAAAAAAATCTATGACCTTCAACTCTGTAAAAGAATTTAGGCGTGGACTTTGCCATGTGTTCTATCCAGAAATGGTCAGTTGAAGCCTTATAGATTTCCTCTGATTGATGTGCAGGAAAGCCTCACAAACATGCATAGATTAGGGAGTGGGGCCACAGTTGCACCTTTAGTGCAGTAAAAGAGCTAAATCAGGAACAATTCTTCCCTTTCATTAACATTCTCCTTTTAGGAAAAGGGCAAAAATACTGTAAAATTTGGGAGCAGATTTTCACAAGGGTAAAACTGAAAAAACTCTAAAAATGGGATTTATAATGACCAATATGGATTTTTGAATTTTAAACCAAAAATAAGAGAAAATCACAGTAATTGGAAGCTCTGGTGGTGCAAGATAATACTGGCACAGTTGGGAATCGAACCTGGAACTATAGATTGTATGCCTGGTGCGCTACTGACTGAACTGCCCTCATTATGACTGCAATAGTCTATTACTCAGCAATATATATAACTTCAAAACTATACATATATTTGCAAAATTAAAAATTTAGTTCCATATACTTACTTGAAGTGTAGCTCTTTAAATGTAAAATGTGTCTCAACTATGCCAGTAGTTTTGACTCTTGTCCTAAGGACATCTTGTTGAGATGGAATATAGTTTTGTTGGCAAATCCTGTCTAAGGCATTCAGGTAACTGAAAAATAGTAATGATTAAATTAGTGTTTAAAGCTCCAGATAAAATATTTTAAAGATCAATAACTTTTAATAATGACACAAACTAAATAAATAAAAGAAAACAATGTGTTTTGGTAGACAATAAATCTTAATAATTCATATTTTACTATAGCATCAAAAGTATTAATATCCTAAATAAGGTAACACGATCTCAAACCTATTTGTGAAATTCTACAAAGCATAACTTTAGCTGTTCCAGATAATTCTTAAAATTCAGTTTCTAAAAATGTACTCTCTCTCTCTCTGGGGAAAAAAAAATTCTTTCTGGTGTAAACACATTTGCAGAATTAATCAATTTAATATATTCTGAAATAAACAAATAGAAAATAGCATTTCATTCTTAGCAACAGTTAACTTTGATAGAATGTTAAAAATGCTAGAAAATTATTGAGCAATATTTTAAATTTAAAGAAAACAAGGCTATATGAAATTTGAATTATGAAAATAAATTTATTTAGCTTTTTAAACATTATTTAGGTTTATATTTATATAAGACTTTTAGTATGCAGCACACTTTAGTGATATTGTCAAATTAGGCTTTGTTATAAAGTGCTACAGAAAATCATTTTGCTTTAAAAACAAGAAACATTCAAAGAAACATGTTAATATATCAAACACTCTATACAGGGTGATTCAGTTAAGCATGTGCAAATTTCTGGAAGGGGTAGGTTGCACAAAGACGAATCAGAATCATATAGCAATGCATGGTCGGTAATGGCATCAACATGTGCTAGTGTACATAGAGTACGTGAATGAAAGAGCAGTACGTAAGTGAACAAAATGCTTTTTATTAATCACAATAGGTACATTTGTGAAATGCACAGAGGTCACAGAAGGTGTTCAAAGTTTCGACCACGAGCTGTAACACAGGCCTGACATCGTCGGCGCATAGAATCATGTACATTCTGGAAGATTCCTGGCGTGTCTTGGACTTTCGAGGCAGCTACGGAGTTGCGTGTGACAAGGTCCTCAGCACTTTCAATGGGGGTGTCAAACACCAGTCCTTTGATGTAACCCCAGAAGAAGTAATCAAGGCATGATAGGTTCGGCGATCTTGCAGGCCAATGAACAGGACCACCACACCTGATCCACTGTTGTCCAAATGTCACGTTTAAGTGTTGACGAACTTCATGGCTGAAATGGGCAGGGAGCCCATTGTGCTGGAACCACATTGCACAATGCAGCGACTGAGGGACCTGTTGTTCATCCAAAAGTTCTGGCAAGACGTCCTCCAGAAATATCTGGTAACTCCTTCCATCCAGATGAACAAGCATGAGGTATGGACCTATTAAATGGTCCCCAACAATGCTGAACCAAACATTTACAGCAAAATGGTTTTGTGCTGCACATGTTCGTGTAGAATGGGGGTTCTCTACTGCCCATGCATGCGTGTTATGTGCACTGAAGCTACCTTCCTGTGTAAAGCATGCCACGTCTGTGAACAGCACAGAAGCAGGAAATTGGGGTTTTGCCGCACTCTTCTGCAGGTACCATTGCACAAATGCAATGTGCTGTGGTCAATCCTCAAGCTTCAGTGTCTGCACGCGCTGCACATGATATGGATGCAATTGGTTATCGTGCATAATCCTCCACAAGGTGGATTGGGAAAGACTGACCCGGTGGGTGATTGCTCAAGTACTGGCACTTGGAGTGTCTTCTGTATGATGTAGCACATTCTCCTCCATGTCAGGGGTCCATGCCCCTTGTTCTCGACTCCTGGCAGGTCTCCGGAAGGAACCAATGTCACATAACCTCTGATGCAGCCGTGCAAACATCTGGTGGTGGGAGTACGCCTCATCGGGTACCGTTCCTGGTACATGCGCACAGTGGCTCACCCGCTGCAGTCTGCAACTCCATATGCGAGATGCGTATTGGCCAACTCCGCGTTTGTGTAATCAGCCATCCTACTACCTCTGCGGACGGTTCGCGAATGATAGTTATCTGCGAGAACGTTGTTCAGTCCCACGGCCATATGCCATCTACCCCGTGAAGATGCCGTTACTGACCCTGCATTGCTATATGATTCTGATTCATCTTTGTGCAACCTACCCCTCCCAGAATTTTGTACACTCTTAACTGAATCACCCTGTATATACCCCGATATTAAAATTCCTATATTCATATGCAAAATCTATTAAAAAGAAGTAAAAACATCATTATAGCTAGATCACTGCATTACAATAATTATATACATATATGTTGTATTGCTGAGGTCCTGCCATCCTCACAGACCTTCTACTATGGCATATAAACTGACAGGCTCCTGTCAGACCTCTGTGGCAAGCAGCTGCTTGAGGAGGTATTTATTTATTATTTTTATTATGTTGTATATTTTAGTGCTATTTTTCATGACAGTGAGATTTAAACTGATTTATAGTTCCACATAAAATTATTAAAGACTAAACCCACAAACAAATTATTTAGGTCCCATGTAATTATAATGAATTTAAAATTAAAATAACAATAAAAAAATACAAATAACATGAATATACACACCCATATACAAATGACTTGGAGTGAGCAGATATTAATCTGATGCAATATAATTATTCTGCATGATAATAAATTTTACATTATTAATAAAATGAGTTTATTAGATACTAATTTCAACTCATTTGGTAATTTCTTCCACAATGGCACAGCAAAAGTAATCAAGCTTTGACTAATAGCCATCCTGAATTTTTGTACAGTTATATCTTTCATAGATCTTGTCAAAAAATGAAGTTCCTTTCTTAAAATACTTGTCAAATAATGATTGAATTTTTATGGGAACAAAAATTACCAACTTAAAAATATTCAGATCTCACATCTGTAAAGTGTTAGAATTTTCAGTTCCATGAAGAATAAAGTTTACTGGTTACTTCCAATTTTAAAATTAAACAAATATATCTGTTTTGCAATAGTAGCATACAATTGAAAATTTCTTTTGACGTGCCTGAATTACAAGGGTATATAAAACCATAACAGACATATTTTTTGTTACTACAACAAAAGTTTCAAATTCTGTAGATTTTGCTGCTAGATCTAGTGATCTGGTACAAGTGCAAGTTATGTGGGAATTCCCTTTTAATTTTTCATCCAAAATAATTTATAGAAAATTAAATTCTCTAACTAATAATTTCAAAATTATATATATATATTCAATTTAATATTTTCATTGATTTTTAGTATTGGAACTAGTTGGATTTTGTTTTTAATTAGCTGCTGCATAGTTGACTTTAAACTTAAACTACTTTGAATTTTTTACTTCTATGCTCATTTGCATTTGTAAATCTGTTCTGAATTTTAAGACATAAAGAAAAACTGTCATCCACAACTAAATAAGATCTCTTTTTCTGAAACATTTGGTTATTATAACAGAACACTTATATATATATAAGATCAATGTCTCTAGAACTGATCCTTCAGGCACTCTTTTATGAATAAGAAATAGTTCTGAACCCACACCATTTAAATACATAACGGTCATTCAGATGAAAAGTGGACAATTCGGAAATGAAGTGTATATAATTTATTGATCTGTTGAAATTTGCCATGCCTATTGAGACATTTATCCCAAGATGAAATTAGCGACATGATACCCTTTTTCCTAAAGTGATTTTGGCTATTGCATGAGGACATCTGTGATAATGCACCTCTTTGTTCAACTTCTTTATTTTCATGGCATTTTTTTAGAGTTCCATGGGTGATATCAGACAATAGAATGATGCTCAAGTCATTCTCTCACTCTCATACTACTCAATTTACTAAAAAGTCTCGGGTGTTTCTAATTTATTGCCAGCCCTTAAATGTCCATAGTTTTGCAAATATCATTGCAAGTTGATGGTGTCACAACATTATAGGAACTCAATCAACAGTGGACCCTGATAGTCAATATGTTAGCATATCACACATTGCTTGACTTTGGATGCTTTTATGTGAGGTTTGCCTGAATCTCCACAATGTCTGTAATGTTCAAGCCAATAATTGCTACTGTTCTGGTATTGATGAGTTCTTCTATGTATATCTGTTTTCCTGTCTGAGGGCACAAAGATCACTTACTCCACTTTCCAAATATAGGCGAGTGTCTACTTTTCATTTGAATGGGTTGGGTTGTTTGCCTCTGAGTGGCAGTTTTTTGTACACAATGTGCTAAATGGCCAAGTCACAAGGACCCAAAGGCTCAGAGAAGGTTGGAGAGGGGACCCAATGGAACAGCTGTTGAAAGACAGATGGTAGCCTCCCATCAAGGCCATCCAGTATGTTCTTTAATGTGCACAGGGTATGGCTCTCCCACACACAGTGCCATGACTTAAAGTTCCATCTGATGGATGGTGGCCTTTTCAAGATCATCGGTGTTCCCTACTGACCATGGGTAGGGTGGGGAATTTTGCAGAGATAAATCTCAATACTGACCCAGATGGAACTTGAACCTGGGAACTACAGATTACGAGCCTGGCACGCTACCAACTGAGCCATCCCCACCCCACATTTGAATGACCCTTATACTATCTATGCCCTATATGACAAGTAACATTTTATCTATTTTAAGAATAAATTTCTATTATGTAAGAAGTGCTTTTTGTATTCACTATTTTTTACTCAGAATTGAAGGATCAACTGAATCAACTGCCTTGCTACTATCAGTGAGCACACTTAAATTTTTTGGTTGCACTGAAAAAACCACTCAGGATATTTTCTTACTTTTTTCTTTTCATGTTAATTGGGTGCAAACATAGAGCTCTTGTCATGACCTTTACTCATAAAATTGCTTAGAGAGATCATTTTGTACACAGTATACAATAAGATAGCATAAGAATGATGATCAATAAGGCTAATAAGAAAATTGATACTGAAGTAAAAATCATTGGTGATATGAAAATAACCAGACTAATCCATTGCAAGGATCATACCAATATTTTATATTGATAATGTTGAATTTATTTTATTGTCTTAATTTAATCTAATAAGTTACAATTCTAATTTTATTACTAACCTATTTTAAATCATGCTTCTGCCCACCTCCAGCTGCCATTTAAATACTATCTATGCTTATCAAACTGAAAAGCCAATGTTATTGACAGTGATGTGGTGTCAACTGCAATGCAATATGTAAATTTGTAGGATGATGATTGATACATCTACTGATTGTATGAGAATGGTAGTGGTAAAGCACTACTAAACTTGTGACAAAAAAAAGCAGTAGAAGAATGTTAATAAGAGAAATATGTTAAAAAGATTGTTGTGATGGTCCACCCATTCACTTTTACTTTTCCTTAACCAGTTTTACTTTATGTTATATTTACTATTTTGGGGATTTTCTTTCAGTTGGCATCATTTCTCCTCACTCAAGATTGCTAAAGGAGTTGCACATGTGCAACTCCAACTTTTGATTGACAGCCACTAATGAGCATGGAAGGACCCCCCCCCCCCCTCTTGCATCATAGCTAACATACGATAGTAAGATTTTGAAAATGTACTTTCCCAGTGTGCAACACACATCAGCTGCATGCCACATGTATAGTAGGTGAGGTTAGGTCATAGAGTTTGTAGTTTTGAAGGCAGAGTAGAGAATGTGAGCTAGAGTTGAGATGTTTGTTAGTTTTGAGTTGTGATTTCAGAATGTAGGTGGAGATGTTTAGAATGAGCTTTTAGTTGCTCCGATAATTTGAGATAGAAGAATTTTTACTTGGTGAGTCACAATTATTTTTGGAAATAAACTTTGTTTTACGATATAGTTTTGACTTTCCTAATTTCTTCCTTTGAGCAGGATAATTGATTTTGATTAGATTTAAACTTTAATAATTTGACCATCTTTCGAATTGTTTTCATATTGACTAAGTAACGCATAATATATTTAGCAAACTCCTCATTTAACTTTATTTGGCAAGATTAATTACCTGGCACCCGAAGCTTTCTGGAAATTTAGTTTTTTTTTATCAGTTAAAGGTCCAAAGTGAAGAGTTTAACGTACTTTTGGAGCATTACATTGTGAGGTCAACTGTGCTACTGATTTGTTAAGCATGTCTTGATCAGCAATAAGATTGATATTTTTAGAAATCCTTTTGAAAGTTTTACCTTCTGTGGTTCTTTTTTTTCTTCTTCTGTATTGAATTAAGGATTTAAATGAACCATATTCTTGATTGAGCAGTTTTATAATTTCATACTGGCATAGTGTAATTAACAGTATTTATTACTAATATTTTTGGGGGTATTTTTTGAACCTAGGGGAAAACAATCAAGGAGTAGATGACCTATTGACTTCCATTTCTATGGTTACCACTTTGCAACTCTTTCTTCATTTCACTAGCAAATCAAAAAGAAGTTGAAAATGTGATAAAGACATTGCCCGATAAGAAAAGTTGTGTTATAGATGGTATAACTGCTAAGCCAATCGAAAGGATTTCAAATATAATTGCACCTCTTTTAAAACATATTTATAACATCTCTTAATAAAGGTATTTTTCCTCATAAAGTAAGGCAATCTAAGTTACTACCACTCTATAAGAATGGAGATAAAAGATGGAAAATTATAGACTGATTTCACTTTTGCTAATATTTTCTAAGGTGATTGAAAAGGTAGTATGTAGACAATTACAAAGTTTTCTCCTGAAAAATAAAGTGATTTCAAATTATTAGTTTGGCTTTTGGAAAAAATCACTCAACAGAACTAGCAGTATTAAATCTTAAAGAAAATATCCTGAAAAGTTCTCAGTGTGACCAAAAAGTTTTAAGTATGCTCATTGATATCAGCAAAACCTTTGACTCAGATGATCATGCAATACTCTTTCAAAAATTAAATTTCTATGGACTACGAGGGGATATATTAAAATGGATAAAAAGCTACTTACTTATCAAATAGGTCATAGATAGTACATTTAAATGATGTGAGCTCAAAGCCATCTATTATTCATCAGAGAGAACACCAAGGATCAATTCTAAGGTCATTGCTTTTCCTTTTATACATAAATTATTTACCAAACGTTTCAGAAAAAATGAAATCATATTTGTATGCAGATGACACAGTCCTTTTAATGTGTTCAAATTCTGTAACAGACGTACAAATACAAAAGAATGCAGAATTTAAAAAAAAATTCAAGATGGTTTAAGGTAAACAAATTACACATAAACTACTTAAAAAACAAAATTTACGATGTTTCACATATTGCAGATCAATGATATTAAGTTAAATATATTTAGCAAACCCTTGTGATAACGAATAAAATCTAGCTAATAAGCATATGTAAGTCATTGTTTTGCACTTTTGTATTCTTGAATTAGTGACATATTTTCTTTATGAAGGATAATTTACTTTTATATATGCACATATAATTATCTTTATAAATTTATGAAATATGTGTTTAAATGAATAAAAATCAAAGATTTAATTAAAGATTTTGATATGATTTGTTTGAAAACAACTTATTATTTGTACCACGGGGTTCGGGGGATGCGGTTGGGCCTATTTCAGTAATTATGTATTTATATATTATTTATTATTACTCGAGTTAGAGAGTTTAATTTCTTAGGAATCATGTTAGACAAAAAACTTAAATGGAACGCCCATATAACTTACACCCGTACTCAGATCATTAGGATTATCAGCAAAATCTACAGAATTCGAAATTTTATTAGCCAAAAAAAAGTTATTAATGCTGTATTATGCTTTTATTTACCAAACTCTGTTATATGGCAATATTGTATGGTCAAGCACATCAAAAGACATTTTAAATTCTCTTTTACTATTACAAAAGTGATATGTTCCCTTAATTTTAAATTTGCAGTGTAGAGCACCAGTAATTTCATTCTTCAGGGAATTCAAAATTGTAAATATTTTCATATATATGAGATCTGAATATTCATAAGTTTGAATTTTTATGGGAACAAAAATTATTACTATCAATATTTGATATTTATTTCAAGAAGAGAAAGGAAATTCATTTTCTGATAACAAATCCAAGGAAAATCTATAAACAATGAAATAAGCTTGACATATTCCATATCAACTAATAAATCAGCACTCTAGCGTCGATTTAAATTTTAGAGGAAAAATTGTCTTGAGTCGGGTGGGATATGAACCTACGACCTCCTGATAACATGTCAGGTGCTCTGGACCACTGAGCTACCGGCTGCCGATCAAGATCTCCTCTAATTAGCGCTATGAACATTCCTTTTATATTTCATATAGGCGCAATTCAGGCAATTTTAGCCACAAGCAGCATTTATATTTGCCAATAGATGGAAGCATGTATTACGAGTATGCAGATAATAAACAATGAAATAAGCTCAACGTATTCCATATCAACTAATAAATCAGCACTCTAGCGTCGATTTAAATCTTAGCGGAAAAATTGTCTTGAGCTGGGTGGGATACGAACCCACGACCTCCTGATAACATGTCAGGTGCTCTGGACCACTGAGTCCTTAGAGGCCACTGAGTCCCTAGAGGAGATCTTGATCGGCGGCCGGTAGCTCAGTGGTCCAGAGCACCTGACATATTATCAGGAGGTTGTGGGTTCATATCCCACCCGACTCAAGAAAATTTTTCTTCTAAAATTTAAATCGATGCTAGAGTGCTGATTTATTAGTTGATATGGAATACTTCGAGCTTATTTCATTGTTTATTATCTACATACTCGTAATACATGCTTCCATCTACTGGCTAATATAAATGCCACTTGTGGCTAAAATTGCCAGAATTGTGCCTATATGAAACATAAAAGGAATGTTCATAGCACTAATTAGAGGAGATCTTGATCGGCGGCCGGTAGTTCAGTGGTCCAGAGCACTGACATGTTATCAGGAGGTCGTGGGTTCGTATCCCACCCGGATCAAGACAATTTTTCCTCTAAAATTTAAATCGACGCTAGAGTGCTGATTTATTAGTTGATAAGGAAAATCTTACTACTGAAATTCAAGAAAGCTCTTTGTCAAACCTCTGTTAGGGAATAGTGCTGTCTCTTTATGGAATAATTATACCAAATGAGTTGAAATTAATATCTAACAAAAAAATATTAGGAAAATTAAATGGTACCTTCTTAATATGTAGAATACATAATTATGCTACCACCAGTTTTGGATTTGCTCAATCAAAATCACTTGTATATAATATTATGTGTATATAGTTTTGTTATAGCTATATGTTATGTTTATATTTATTTTTTAAATTGATGTTTCTATTTTCAAATTTGTTACTTTGTAATTCCTTGGTACCTTAATAACCTATTTTAAGGTTTGGTTCCTTATAATTACATACGAAACCATAACTTTTTGTAAATTTCATAAATCAAATAAAAAAACTGACTTTTTTTTAGGAGTCTGATTAATATTAACCCATTGGGTTATTAATTGCTCTAGGAACAATTTTTCATTGGATATAAAATTTTTATAATTACAAGAAACAAAAAGCCTTATTCACAATAGTTATCCAGTTATATGAATAATACATATCATAATACAATCTCCATGTTGTTAATACATATATAAGATTTTTTTAAATATTTAATTACTGTTGTACTTACTGATTATTAATTAGTATTAAATAAGCATCTTGACTGAAACATTTTTAATATTGTTGTATGTTGTACCTTTCAATTTTTATTTTATTAGTAGAGTAACAAATCCTGCTATTTTTTTAACCCTAAAAGCAGTGGCTGCCAAATTTTTAGCAACCATAAAGAACTACCTCAGTTGTTGGAAACTTTATGGCTGCTGCTTCTGGGATAACAAAATTAATAGTACTGTATATATTAGACATAGAATAGAATTACAGGAAATCAATCCAATTTTGCAGTATTTGAATATTTTTTATTTCACTTAAGCATTTACTTAGATAGCTTCTTTAAGCTCAAATATAAACTTAGATTTTGCAGACATTAAATTTATCACTGTACTACTCCTTATTTTTATAAGATTACTCATTTATAATCACAAAACAGCATTAGTTCCTTTCAATGACATCATAAATTAGTTCTACTGTATATTCATATTTTAAATTCTTAGTATGAAACACACACTGTGATTAAATGGTTCAACATAAAAAAAATATTCAATAAAAAAACATTATGTTTGAAAAAATATTTGGCAATGATAATAAAACTAAGGAAACAGATTCTTCTTCTTAAGCCATACCTTTGGATTTATGAAGAAGGTCTATTTCCATAGTTTCATTATCATTGCCAAATATTTTTTTCAAACATTGTTTTTTTATTTCGAATAGATAATAAAAAATGTAAATAGATATTTTGAGTACTATCACAATTTAATTTACTCAAAATTATTTAATTACTGCCACTTACTATGATGCTGAATCATTAAGCTGATATTCTCTAGAGCGAGAAAAGCAAAGTTGAAGGCCACGATCTTGCCAAAGACGTTTCATAATGGCTGCCAATTCTGTGTTAAGTTCACCTTCTTGTGAAGCACCAGCAATAGTAAAAAACTGTCTTGCATCATCCTAGAAATATTAAAATATAAGGAAAAAAACAGGCTAAATTACACATTTTACACAATGTAATTTCTTTTAAAAGGTTGGGTTGTTTTGGGTTGTTTTACCTCTGAGCGGCATTTTTTTGCACACCATGGGCTAAATGGCCAGGTCACATGGACCCCGAAGGCTCAGAGAAGGTTGGGGGAGGGGACCCACTGGAACAGCTGTTGGGAGACAGATGATAGCCTCCCGTCAAGGCCATCCAGCGTGTTCTTTAACGAGCACAGGGTATGGCTCTCCCGCACACGGAACCACGGCTTAACGTCCCATCCGACGGACGGCGGCCTTTCCAAGCACATCGGTGTCCCCTACTGACCGTGGGCAGGGCGGGGAATTTTGCGGAACCTCTTTTAAAAGGAATCATCTTCTGCACAAATTAAATTTAAAGCAAGCAAGCTTTCATGTGCACATAAATTTTCTGCACAGTGTAGTGAAAATTGACTCAATTTTTATATTGACAGAGAATTCAGTGATGCCACAGTTTGGCAAGATAGCCATCTGATAACTAGTGAATCAATATGCACATTTTGTGTATATGAAAAAAAAAATGGAACTTTGTAAAAAATATGGATCATTAATAATTAGAGAAGATATGCAAATGTTTTAATTTACATGACTTTAACACAGTATTTCAGTGGTAAAGTATCACAGGAGATGTCCTGTAGACATGGAACGCATGAAATAATAAGCTGAAAAAAATTGGTTTTGCCATGAGTGGGATTCGAACCCAGATCTCCCAGTAACCACAGGGTATGCTAACCATTACAGTCATCAACGGCTAATGTTTTCTTCTTCAGCTTGTGCGACTTATAAACTTTCCCACATTTTTTATTTCATTTGCACAGTGGCACCATATATCAGAAAGTAGACAACTATGTTGTTTCTTAGAGATGGAATTTAATATTTGTCACTCACACTCATGGCATTATATAATACACATAAGCTGAAGAAGAAAATAAAACCATTGATGGTGTAATGGTTAGCATACCAGGCCAGTTACTGGGAGATGTGGGTTCGAATCCCACTCACAACAAAACCATTTTTTTTTCAGCTTATTATTTCATGCGTTTCATGTCTGCAAAACATCTTCAAATCATGTTTGCAAGATTGCTTCATTTTATGTTTGCAAGACATCTAAAGAATGTGATACATTCTTTAGTATCACAGAAGTGATATTATTAATATCACTGAATTACTGATATAATGCCATGAGCATAAGTGACAAATATTAAATTCCTGATAGATGACGCCACTGTGTGAATCAAATAAAAATGCAGAAAAGTACACAAGCTGAAGAAGAAAACATTAGCCGTTCATGGTGTAATGGTTAGTATACCTGGCTGGTTACTGGGAGACGTGGGTTCAAATCCCACTCACAGCAAAACCAATTTTTTTCAGCTTATTATTTCATGTGTTAACATAGTATGTTTCAAATGCTAGGTACACACTATCTGTTGCAAAAATTACAAGGAATTAGATTAGGCTCCCAAATTTATGATTTTAATGAGTAAAAAAAAATCAACACCAAACCTAAAAACTTTTATATATTCCGTTCTTTTAAAATTTTGTCACGGGCTTATTTGCTCATGCAGTTAGTTGTCCTAAATACTCTTCCATTAAAATCATCTTTAAATACTTCATCCAAAGCAGTTACATAAGCTTGCAAAACAAACAAAAACAACGCTGTAGAACAAAATTAATTCAACAATTCCATTTATTTCAAATTAAACTTAGTAAAAAGGAAGATGAAGAGTGGAGAGAGCGTGAACTTAATTTTTAATATGCATAACTTTAGGAAACGAGCTTAAAGCCTATTCCAAAACCTATTCAAATTTAGCTAAACAAAAATGTAATTTATTCTTTGAAATGAAGCTAAGTTTTTTTTTTATTTGGCTCCAAAAACTAATGTGGCTATACTTAGCAGCTTAGAAGAAACAACACAAATCTTTGAAATTATTCCTTTTTATGCTTATTTTAAGTTACTATTAAAGTAAGATTATAAATACTCTTTAAACACTGTAGGTGCTATACTGGTCACATGACATCAGGAAAAACAATTAGCTCATTGATAATTAATTGATAGTCATAATAACTATCAATGATCAATAGATGCTCAGAGAACAGTCTATTGATATTTTTATAATTAGGCACACTGATACAGCATTATACTCACTGCTAAGTTGGAACTCAACCAGACATGTTTTTGAGATGTTTTAGGTCCCATTCTTGCCAAAACTCAATTTTTTATAGCTAATGCTTCAATTGCTATAAGGTAACAGTGGCCTGTGAGTTACTATTGCTGAATTTAAGAGTTGGGCTAACCTCCAAGCAGCACTTTTTTTGCATACAATGGGGTTAAGCTGTTTTACCTCTGAGAAATACTTTTTTTTTCACACAATGGACTAAATAGGTCACAAGAATGATTAATTGGTCACAAAAACCCCCAGGACTCAAAGAAGACTGGGGAAAAGGAACATATTGTAACTGCTCTTAGGAGACAGATGGAAGCCTCTCATCAAGGCCATTCAATGCATTAATGCACACAGGGTATGACTTTTCTACACAAAGAACCACAGCTGTACATCCCATCCAACAGATGGCAGCCTTTCCAAGTCTATTGATATTCCTTTTCTGATTAAGGGTAGGGTAGGGATTTAGCAGAGATAAATCTCAATATTGCCAGAGGTGGGACTCAAAAATCCAGGAACTGCAAATTATGAGCCTGGAGCACTAGTGACTGAGTCACCTCCAACACAATAACCCAGGAGTGGGCAAATATTTTCTTTGGCAGACTGCATAACGTATTCGTCTTTTTTGTGGGCTAACTCTATAAAGAATGGCATATGAAATTGGGGAAGAAAGGTCTGTGGGCTTGAATTTTCTGATTCATTATTCTAATAATATTACTTAGAAATATACAAAAAAGTTATTTTTAAAATATAATTAAAATATTTCATAAATATTAATTTAAATAAAATCTTACGTTGTAATTACATATTATAAAAATTCTATACTTTGTGCACATATGGGTATGTGTGGTGATCCTTAGTAGAGCAAGATAGCAAAAGGTATTAGTGTTAGGATGATTATTGAAGCAATCATTGTACAATTTTGCATATATTGAACCATTTGCATTGCACTACATTGATACAAGGAACAAAAATCATGCTTTCATATCAAGTTAGATTATCAAAAAAAGAATTACTTCCGAAAACTCAAAATTACTTTCATAAATTTTGTTTGTTTTAGAGCTTATAGTCTTATGAAAGCTTTGGGGGCTGCATTTTGCTGACCCCTGCATTAAGTTGAAAACACTACTATTATGATGCAATAAACAATAACAACACCATAAAGTTAATAAATAATAGAACCTTTTGAAAAATGAGAACTAATTACAGGTAAATATTGCACTGTTTCTCCTCTCAACCATAATCAATACTAAAATTAATTATATTATACATGCACCCTCAAATCCCATACTACAAATGATTGTTCATTTGAAATTTTCAGTGCATTAGAGCAGTAAATCTCAATTCAAAGCACCTGAACAAAACAGTGGATGTGTTTCTAACAGCTCCATGTTGAGATATCTGCATTTGCTGAGAGTATTATAAGATTTTATTTCAATGAGATAGCTCATGGGCCCAAGGCATTCAAATAAATAAATAGAACCATAAAATTTACACACAGATACAGTTGGGTTGTTTTACCTCTGAGTGGCATATTTTTGCATGCATTGGGCTAAATGGCCAGTTCACAAGGACCCCAAGAGCTCATAGAAGGTTGGGGGAGAGGACCCACTGGACGGTTGTTAAGAGACAAGAGATAGCCTTCTGTCAAAGCCATCCAGTGTGTTCTTTAACATGCACAGGGCATGGCTATCTCATACATAGGACCACGGCTTTACATCCCATTCAACAGATGGTGGCCTTTCCAAGCCCATCAGTGTCCCCTACTGACCAGGGGCAGGGCGCGGAGTTTTGCAGAGATATATCTCTACATTGGATGGACGTGATAGGAGGCTACCCTACCATCTGTCTCCTAACAGCTGCCCCCTGGGTCCTCTCCCCCAATCTTCTGTGGTTTTTAGCTGACAATTTGTCTTCATTTTTTTCACTCAGTATTGTTTTAGAACTCAGGGATTGTTTATAGTAGTTTTTCACTCAGTATTTGTTTATAGAACTCAGGGATTTGTCACAACCATGGGTCAAAGTACTTACTTGTGTGAAGTCATAATTATAATCATCTAACAAAGCCAAATACTGATTATGCAATGAAAGTACCTCTTCAGTGATTCAATATTTAGCACCTTTCATGGACCCTCCTGCTCCTTTTTTATTATTAATGCTCCTTATTTATCCATTATGGATAAATTACTTCACCAATTATGAGTTGTTAAACTGTGCCAAAGAAATCCTTTCGATAAAAAAATTTTACTCTTTTTATTTTTTGATAATTCGATAAGGGGATAAAAAATTTTTTTACAGCATTATAAGTGAATCCACATTGGCCAGAAGCATATTAAATGGGGATCCCCTTTACTTCATTCTTTTCCTAGAACTGTATGTTTCTGATATGGAAATTCTAATGACAGGCACCCTCTTCAGTGAGTGGTGCAAAAGAGATGATGTGCTTCTCATATTTATTCTCTGTAATCTCTTTATTCTCAGTAATCTGTAAAATAGTGGAAATTAAAAAAAAATCCCTCAACAAAAATTAGAGTAGAAGTACAAAATGTGGTAATTAAAATTAAAGTTATTTAATTCTCTATGACACGGTTAAATGTTTTTAAGCACTTCAACACATGGACTATGCTATCAAGTATCAACAGTTATTAAGGAGAGATTTACATACCATGTCATAGAGGTAGGTAGTAACAGGAACTTCCGGGATGCTTTCGGTGGCAAATTTAATAATCAACGTTCTTGCCAGCAAGTGACATCTCAGTGGAGATTAAAAGAAGGATAATAAAATAAAAGAAGGAATACTTTCCATCTAATATGGCCTTTATCTTTGGCAAAGGAGATAACCATTTACCTTGGCAAAGGAGATAACCATTTATAGCTTTGACAGCATAGAGTGCTTAAAGAAGTTTTTGATCCACAACACGAATTTCACGCCCTTCCTTTCAGCGCTTCATCAGGTGGGAAGTGAGGAGCTTAAGCTAATGTAGGAGAGGTAGTTGGTTGTTGAGCATAGGGGAGGAGAGGGGTGCCATAAAATGAAATGTCAGTTTATAATTATGAATTAGTAGCCACAAATAATGAAGCTTCCCTTGACAATCGCTGATTTTGGCGATTTCCCATAATCCCACACCCTCTCCCAACCTACATCACATGCATATCACATTATGGCCACCTGCACATCCGTAGACCACTCCGATCCTCGGAGCTGAGCCACTGACAATTCAATTTATGGCACCCCACCCCTCCCCCACACTCAAAAACCAACTGCCTCTCCTACATTAGCTTAAGCTTCTCACTCCCCACCTGATGAAGCACCGAAAGGAGGGACGCGAAACGCGTGTTGTGGATCAAAAACTTTTTTTAAGCACTCTATGCTATCAAAGTTATAAATGGTTATCTCATTTGCCAAGGTGGGTAGTTATCCTTCTTTTAATCTCCACTGAGATGTCACTTTCTGGCAAGAACGTTGATTATTAAATTTGCTACCAAAAGCATCCTGTAAGTTCCTGTTACTACCCATCCTCTACGGCATGGTACATAAATATCTCCTTAATAACTGTTGATACTTGATAGCATAGTCCATGTGTTGAAATGCTTAAAAACATTTAACAATAACTTTAATTATAATCCCTCAAGCAGCTGTTTACCACAGAGGTCTGACAGGAGCCTGCCAGTTTAATATGACATAGTAGAAGGTCTGTGAGGATGGTGGGACCTCTACACAAAGACAACACAAACATCCATGCTTTACCCAGGGCTCGAACCCATGTTCCTTTGGTCAGTAGCCAAGCATGCTATCCATTTGGCCACCAGGACGGCTAAAGTGGTGATATTAAAAGTGAAGTCACAGAAAGAGGATCTAAAGTAAATTGGACCTAAGACTAAGTGATAACAGATACAGTAAACTCTGTGACTGAATTATTGGATCATGATCTCTTACAATACCCTAAGCTATTTGGTTTCAAGTCTTGATGGTTTGTGCAACACCTCCTACAAGGCCAACCAGCTGTTCCATAACACCATACTAGGTAAACCCACATTCTCACCCCATCAGGAGCACTTAGCTTGTTAACGTTAGTTGTATGATATTGATTCCAGCCGAATGTTTTTTAACGATATAACGATCAAGTTACTCAAGCATTTTTTATTATTATAACTGATGATTTCATAACATAATTAAGTATTTTTTTTATTATTTAGGATTTTCAGCTTAATCTGAACAATCAGTATAATAATATTAAAATTAAAGTATTTTTTTATTGCATAAATAGTTTTTTTTTAACTTTTACTGGAAAAACTTTTGATTGCAACAATATTGAACTGTTACTTTAAATCTGATTATCTTGGCAGAACAGTTAATCACTGTAAATTTTCTCTGATTTTTCTCACCACTTCTAAATGAATTAATGAGATACATTATGACTTAAAAAGATGGAAAAAAGTAATGCTAAATTCTATAAATAATTTTGTTATCATATCAAAACATATGTACATAAAAGATACAATTCAAAAATGCATTTTAACAGTCAATAATTTATCCATCTTGGTATTTGATGGTCATATTTGAATACTACTTACATGATTGCTACAATAAACCTTAATTTAGCTTTAACTGGGATTGTGTTTTGGAAAATTCCTTATTTGTTGGCTTTAACTGAAACAGTGATTAGAGAACCTGATTTCTGTCTTAGTGGGAGTATATCATATTAAATAGTAAAATTAAAAAAAAACTTTTTATGAAAAAGTCTACATCAGCTAAGAGAGCTTCAAGGCTTCTATTCTGTCCTCTATGTAGCAAATTAAAAATATGTGCAAGATGGAACTAAACTCAGCAGGGAAAGCAAGAATTAGTAGAGACTGTTTAAGGGCTGTGTTAAGGGCATGATGTGATATTTCACAAAAACATTCCTCAATATAAGGTGTCCCAGAATAATGTTACCACATTGCAAAAATCTGTATTGCAAGTAAAAATAGCAACTTTGTGTTATAGTTAGATATACAACCTTTGTGCTACAATAAAAAAAAGTACAAATAGTTGTCCAAATGATATAAAAGTATTCAAAGCCAAACACCTCAAAGTTGTAGTTACATCATGGATAAAAAATTTTCTTAGCAGTTTTGTAGAACGGTACTTTGGTTTCATTATTAATAGTGGATAATGGTTTCAGTCAGTATATTAAATTAAAATTCCAAAGTGAAAGCATCAAGAAGTAATTGCCTTAAATAAAATAGCTGTCAACACTGCTTCATGATAGCAGTGTACATATATATAGCTATTATAAGATAGCTACTTCCCCCAACAGCAAGGACATGTAGTGATGTTTCTACTAGTAATAAGTCTGAGTAAGAATTCTGTTACTTGTAGTTATTCACTAACTTAAAAATGCACCAGAAACTATATATATATATTGAACTCAAATCAATAACATATTTAACACAGAAAACAATTACATTAGAACTAAGTATTTCAACAATTTTAGACATAAACCAGTCATGATAACTTGCAACAGTCTACTAAACAAAACTATTTAATATTAAAAAATGTGCAAAAGTTTTAAATTGCTTCAATGAGTTGTTTTCTTTTTAAATATATGCCATATCAATTTTTAAAAACAGATTTATACTTATACCAACAAAATATTCAGGTGTCTTATTTAAAAAAAAAGAGCATGCAAATACTGCATTCTCAAAAGCATTTAGATACCTGTAATTTTTTTAAAGGAAAAAGCCTTAACTATAAACTTGTAAAATACAGATTTTATTGAAAAATGTCACTGATATGTTAAAGATTAATTAAATCTAATCAAACTTTAATTTTCAGAAATATTTGTTCAGTATTTGCAGTTTTAGAAGTTGAAATATTTAACATCAGCCTTGTTCTTAAAACATCTATTTCCTAATTGATGAAAAATAAAAAATATTATTAGGGAAAAAAAAACACAACAAATACACATATTTTAGAAAAGATTTTTATATAGCAGTTATTTAGGTTCCAAATAAATTCTTACAATAAATTATTACTGGAAGTGGTCTCATTAAATGTTTGCAACTTCAGTAACTCTTTACTGAATGAATATTTTTTGACTATCAAAATTTAGACAGCTTTAATGCAGATTTTTATCTTCAGTACAATATCTTTCTATAAAATACTCATTTTCAAAGTTCAATCTTTCAAAATTGGCTTTTTATTCACAAAACATAGAAGGGTCTAAATACTTTTCAGAATTAAATATTGAATAAACTCAACTTTTTTGGTATACATTAAAGTAATTACAACTTTTGAGTCAATTCAAATTTTAGAGGAAAAATTGTTTTGAGCCGGGGTGGGATACTAGCCAGGTAGCAACTTGTAATATATACTTTCCATCTAATATGGCCTTTATCTGCCGCTTATGGTATAATTGCCTGAACAGCGCCTACATGTGACATAATGGAATATGTACTGTAGATAGAAAATGTTTGTATCATCAATTAGAGGAGTTCTTGATCGGCGGCCAGTAGCTCAGTGGTCCAGAGCACCTGACATGTTATCAGGAGATTGTGGGTTTGTATCCACCCAGCTCAAGACAATTTTTCCTCTAAAATTTGAATCAACTAAAGTGGTAATTACTTAGTGTATACTTTTCAGAATGCAGTGTACAATGAAGATACACTACCCTCATGAGAAGACAATCTACAGGAATTATCTTGGTAATATAAATGACTGGTAAATTCAGTCAGAGAAACTTTGCACATTTTTTATGCATCTGAAGACAGTAAAATTGTTCAAATCATGGGGTCTACAACATTTCCAACAGATGGGACAAAGGTTCAAATAAAATATTTAATTTGGAAGGATACAATGATATTAACTTATTTTTATATAATGAAGATATTAAAGATGAAAACTTATATATAAAATTGATAAAACATTTGTATAAATTTGGAAAGATTTTAGTACTCAGTGCAAATTGCATCCTATGATATTTGTAACATATTAGCTACAATATGCAATTATTATTAATTCTAATTACTATATTGATTTATAATAATTTATATGAGAAGTTCAAAATGCCTTATTTTTGGAAGAGATAACACTGAAAGTTAATATTTTTTACTTGTTAAAAATTATCCATTATTAAAAGACCTTTAAAAAATGAGAGTACTAGATATACATACAGTGTGAGATGGATCTGCAAAGTCGATTTTCAGCTGACCCATTGCTCTTATTATAGCCATAAGACTCTGAATGGTATTGCTGTGGACAACTGGTCGATACTGCAGACATTCTTCTTTCGAATAGCCTGATTCATGAATTATTCTGAATGCAAATATAGTCTCATTAGTCATATAAAAAGCACTAATACTGAAGTGTCTCAAAACATGTAAACTAAGAATTATGCAACTCTTATTCATACACAACTGATCCCCAAGAGGATTGTTAATGTTGCTCATCAAGTAAACAGTGAAGGATTCAATGACATAGCATAGAATGATATAGAAGAATTACTGAATGATGATGGGTCGAGCTAATAGAAGACTTACAAGAACTTGTCCAGAGTGCAAAGGAACACAAATTAGAAGAGGAAAAAGATATTAAGTAGACATTGTGGGACCTCCATAATTTAAGCAAAGTCTTTCAGCTCCTTAAACAGCTAACTCACAAGGTGCTGGAGCATAACCCTTCAATGGAAAGGAGTTTAAGGATCATCAAGAAAGCGAACAGATGTTTTTTTCTCTTTTAAAGAGATGTTCATTCCCCCCCCCCCCTCCCTCTTTCAAAGAGATGTTCAATTAACTCTCAGCCATACCATGGCTGAGTAGTTAGCATGCTTGGCTACTGATCTAAGGGACCTGGGTTTGAGCCCTGGTAAGGCATGGCTGTTCGTGGTGTTTTCTGCTGAGGTCCTGCTATCCTCTCAGACCTTCTACTGTGGTATATAAACCGACAGGCTCTTGTCAGACCTCTGTGGCAAGCAGCTGCTTAAGGGGGTATTTATTTATTATTATATATCAATTAACTCCAGCACTTTGCAGCACTCCATCTCCCACTGCAGTGCTGCAAAGACCATCCTCACACACTCCTGTTTCGTTGCCTAAATGAAAAAGGTCACGAAACCACCAACCAAAACATCCATCAAAACTCAAACCAAAATTGATTCTGACAACCCTCTATCTATTAAGGGATCAAAAGAAGAGGATCAGGAATAAAAAAAATAACGTTCAAGTAGGGCATTTTATAAAAATTTTACTTTACGATTTATGTACATTAAATTTACACACATGTGAGTATGGCTTATAAGAGTTTGTATAGTTTTACTTTAGTATATGTACAATAGTTTTCTACAGGGAAACCCCAACTTATGTGAATTCACACTTACATGAGGGTAACAGGAACCTAACCCTCTATTACTTTCAGACTTTACTGTAACTTGATCTGTTACCATTAATATAATGCAAAGCATATTTAATACACTAATAAATGGAATTCTTATTACATGTATGCCTAAACCTACAATTAATATTATCTAAACCTGAATTGCAGCAATTGGATTTTATCATATGTACACAATGACATTAGCTATTTTTTGCAACTTAAATCACTGAAAATTATTAAGAGGTTATCAAAACCTAATCTGCAGCAGTTTTAGTTATTAGTATCACTTCCCCTTATTATAGTTACTTTCACAATTCACAAAATGTAACAAATGTCATTAAATCAAAAATTTGGGATTTTATCAATCATGTGCAAAATTTTATATTAAGTGCAGGGATTCCAAAAGGTCAAAAGAAAAATTATTTCAGGCTGATTACATACAAAAAAAAATATTATGTATAGGACACTTTTGGCTGAATATTCAAAAAAGTGAATAACAGTGTTTAAAAGTTAACCTCCAAGTTTCATCTATTACAGAATTGCCAATTTCATTTATTTCTTTACAAACATACAGTTTTAGTCATGGCAATATTTATTGAATTTCAATAAACAAATATTTTATATAAAAAAGTGACAGGTGGTGACTGAATTATAATAGAAGAAGCAGATTTATGAACTAAAAACAGAGGCAAGTTTCTTAGCTTATCTATAAATATGACTTCACTGAAAGGAAAGATGTACATTATTCCATTGAGATGAATGCAGATAGTTGTAACTAATGTGAAACATAATTTTGAAGAACAAAAGAACAATCTAGAGTTGATACTTATTTGAAGGAAAATTTATTATTATTTTTTCATAGTACTTATTAAAAAAGAGTTCAGGCTGAAATTTAAAAGTCCAAAAATGCCCATACCTGAGCTGCTTTGAAAATTATCAAGACCAAACTTAAAGGAAAAAATACTGACTCAATTGCAAAACAGAAATACATGCTGCTAAACCAATATCTAATTTTTTTGTGGTACAGACTATTAGAAACTAGTTATAATGGATGTGTGTGTCGTTTTTCTGCTGAGGTCCTGCCATCCTCTCAGATCTCTTACTGTGGCATATAAACTGACAGGTTCCTGTCAGACCTCTGTGGCAAGCAGCTGCTTGAGGGGATATTTATTTATTATTTATAATTATTTGCACACAAAAATAAAATCAGAAAGTCATTTTTACCCAAATATATTACAAAAGAATTTTTAACTAAACGTTCTTGAGTAAAATCATTATAAATGCTACGGTCAAGTCATAAATAAAAGAGAGAGAATACCTGAAAAAATAATCTAAAGCTGAACAGCCTTATCAATTTTAATTACTAAATGCTGATTAAAAAGTTTAAATCATAGCAGAGGATTTATTTAACTTTTTTTACATGTTTTATATTCACAATTATAAGTAAACTAGAGATGTGAATTATGACTCAACCCAAGCTTGTCCAACCCGAAGCCACTGTACTTTTTCAAACTTGAGTCTTGACTGCATCTTTGACTGATGTTAACCTAAAACCATAAGTAAATGGAGTAGTAAGAATTGACAAGAATTGAAAATATGAGGACTGGAATGAAGGTATCTTTCCAGTACTCTTCTGTAATCTGCAGTTCCCAGGGTTAGTCACAACAGTTGAGATTTATCTTCTCTTACCTCATCTCTGCTCTTGATGAATCCCTTGGAAAGGGAGTCAATCAGATGGCATGTTATAGCCTGTGAAGTGTAAATAAGCTGTGTATTAACCAGAGTATAGGAGAGTCATACCCTGCAAATGTTAAAGAATGTACTTGATGGCACTGATAGGAGACTTCAAACTGTTCCCGAAGAGCTGTCCAGTGGATCCCTTTTTCCAACCTTCTCAAGTCCTTGGAGCCCTCAGTGCATAAATGGCCACTCAGATATAAAACAATCCAACCTTGTATTAAAATTAAAGTTTTAAATTCTCTATGACACTGTTAAATGCTTTTAAGCAATTCAACACCTGGACTATGCTATCAAGTATCAACAGTTATTAAGGAGAGATTTATGTACTGTACCATAGAGTACTGGTAGGTAAATCTCTCCTTAATAACTGTTGATACTTGATAGCATAGTCCATGTGTTGAAGTGCTTAAAAACATTCAACAGTGTCATAGAGAATTAAAAACTTTAATTTTAATTACTGTACTGTGTACTTCTACTCTAATTTTTGCCAACCTTGTATACTTCTAGGCTTAGAGTGTTTCTTTTCTTTCAAGCTTGGAGTATTCCACTGCAGAATAATAGCCAGAAAATACACATTGATTTTCTATATACACTGAATTGGCTTTGCATTAGCAAACACTGCCTTGTATAGGAATGGACTGGTCTGTGGCACTGCTGATGGCTCAAGGTAGGGAATGGACAATATAGAATTGTAGAGCGCACACATGGCAATCAGTTTTGCATTACTTTGAGGAAGAATGGATCAGCATCATGATATTTCTGACTTTGAGCATGGTATGATTGTGGGTGCATGATGTTCAGGTGCCAGTGTCTTGACAACAGTTGCTATGATGAACTGCTCCCATTGTGTGATGTCAACAAAGTCTACCTTGACTGCTTCAATAGCAATTAAACAGCTTAAGGTCACACCTGGTCAACAGCCATGGTGAGCGACATGTGTCCCATCTTGTAACACAGTAGCAACACAGCCAGTGGCCCTGCTAACCACCCAGTACAATATTGGAATGGCAAGCCCAATATTTACACAGATAATGAACAACACATTAGCTCATATGGGCTATGACAGTCAATGATCATCATGGGTAACCATGCTCACTGTCAGAGACAAGAAATTGTGCCTTGCACAGGCACATTAGCACCAACACCAGACCATCGACATGCAGAAATCTTTCCCCTGGTCAGATGAAACCCATTTCCAATTTCATCATGCTGATGGGTGTGTTTGCATTTGACGAGAGCAACATGAGGCCATGGGACCATGATGCACCATTGATGTTTGGCAGGCTGGTTATTTTTGGGGCATTTTTGATGTTTGGCATTGCATGTTTTTGGGGCATGCCCTGGGTCCACTGATCACAGTGAATCAAAAATTCAATGGGACTGCCTAAATTTCTATCATCACCAATCAAGTATACCTCTTCATAGTGTGTGTTCCCAGACAACTCTGGCATCTATCAGCAAAATAATGCAACATGTCATACAGCCCAGCAAGTTACAAACTGGTTTCAGGAAAATGACAATGAATTCTCTTTCCTCCTATGGCTGCCCAACTCACTGAATCTCAATCCAATTGAGCATGTTTGGGAAAAGGCAATTTGATGCTCCAACCCATCACCTGTCAATGTGCAGGCATTACAAGACACACTGTGGAGTAAGTGTAGCACTACCAGCCTATTACAGGAAAACCTGTGAAGCTTTGTAAAGTCCATGCCCAAACGTACAGGCTGTATTATGGGCAAAAGGTGGCTCCAATAAGGTATTAAGCAGGTATTGTTAATGCAAAGCCAACTCTGTATTATGCCATTTTACAGGTTTAAGTAAGTCAACACATTAAACTAACAATTACATTGTTTTTTATAGCAGTTAAGCTAAACAAAATATTAATATTTATTTTACTGCTGTTTGCATACAGTACATCAAGTATATATCTCTGGTTGTTAATTATTCAAAGATATATCTCTGTAGGTTTATAGCCAATTTTTTTATGAGTAAGTAATACTTCTTAATAGAAATATATGCCACTCCAGAGGAAATATATCTATCACATAAAGGTTTCACTGCAATTTCTCTGAAATTTATCATTATAATATGCTTAATCACCCAAAGTTAATGAATAAGAATTCATGATGAAAACAGCAAAAACACTGCAAATTATTTTGCTGGTAGCATTTTACTGTATAAAACTAAATAATATTCACAGAAGCATAACTCTTATGGTGATAAATGTATAACTTACTTCATCTGTTTTACTATGGTACTCTTCCCAGATTCTCCAGCACCTTTAAAATAATTAATATTATCAATAACTGTCATTAGGGGAAAAAAATTCATTCATCTTACAACAAAAAAATACATACTTTTACAGGAAAACTGCATTGCATATACAGATACTGAACAAATTAATGCAAACTTCCAAAGTTATGTCAACAGAAAGCCAAGTTCAAAACTCTGTAGCTCTGAAAATAAAATTTGATGGTATATGGGATAGAGGTAAACTTTAAGATCTGAATCATATCTATCTATGGGTGTTGGCTCAGTAAGCAGCATGCTAGGCTTGTAATCTGGTGTTTCCAGCTTCAAATCTCAACTGCGGCTGAAATGAAAATTTTCTCTGCAATTCTTGTTCTGCCCTCAGTGAGAGATGGGACACTGATGGCTTGGATGGGGGTGTTAAGCCATAGTTCTGTATGTAAAGACTGTATGCCTGTATATCTTAATTAACAAACAAACTTCTCAAGGCTTGTTTGATGGACTTGAGAAGAAGCTTCCGTTTCTCATAACAGCCATCCAGTGGATTTCCCTTCTCCAACTTTCTCTGAGCTCTTGGGATCCTTGTGACCTGGTTATTTAGTACACTGTATGCTAAAAAACCTGCTCAGCAGTGAAACAAACCATCCCATCTAAATCTTTATTTGTAATATTTGTTCAGTATTGTTTAAAAAAAGTTATTAACCAAAGTTGGAATATTGAACAGGAATGTATCTGAATCTAAAAGAAATCTTCAGAGTGGTTAAAAAGAATTGCTAAACTACACACAGATATTTTTGATAAATAACAGTGTTATATCAATTTATGTTTTAATTTTGAGATAAATTCTCATGACTGAATATTGTTATTAAATAATACAATTTCATTTCTTTTTTAATGTATCTTATTGATTGCATTGTAGAAACAAATAAATGGACTTTATGGTAGGTAACTAAACTAAGTGGATTAAAATGACCATATTGGGTGAAATATACAGCAAGACATTTTTTTTCAAAGGTAGCCCTTTCTTCAGAGCAATTTCCTATATTTTAAAGTGCAAATTAAGACATATGCTCTCTTTAAGAAATTGAACCATGAATGAGAAATTAATAATATAAATTTAAGCACAATTTACTCTAAGATTGATTCACATGATTTTTAACCAGAATATTTGTATTTATTGATTTGCTTCCTCCATTCAATAACTTTTTATATCATACTATATCCTTGGCTATGTACTGGGTTTTGGATTTTTTTCAATTTCTACTAATGACTCATATTTTTACTGAAGCTTTCATGAACTATAAATTACATCAGTAACTAAGGTGGTGAATTCCAGAAAAATTTTAAACGCCAGCAGTTTTTGCCACTTATTACATACCATAGTAAAGGCATACAGCATCAGGGCCACATTAGAAAATTCACTCACCAACGGTGAGTAGACAAGTGAATTTTCCCAACCCTGTCAGTAACTGTAAATCCTTAGTCACATATGGCACACTAAACTTTAGTAAAAATATTATTCAAAAAAAAATTGCATATATCTGATATTTACACAAATATTATTACAAACATGTTTTTGGTGTTTGATTTGACAAATTAGTTTCCCAATAGGAAATATCAATCACTACTAAAACAAATAGTAATGTACAATTAGCAGCCATTTTTAATGAAAAGAGTCCAATGTTATACTATTAAAGGGTCAGATTCTCATTAACTTCTCCATAAACACTTTGTAGGAAAATGTGAAGATGAATTAAACATCTCAATCAAATCTATCTAAATCTCGCTTTTTCAGTAATATTTGTTTGGATTCTAAAAAATTATAGAAAATGAAATATTAAAGAATTACTTAATTGTTTTCTGCCAAAAATGTTCAAAAATTAATCATTATGCAACTGCCAAAAATATGCTTATAATATTAAAGTCTAATACTTATAATATTAAAGTCTAATACACTAATAAAACCTGGTTAATTCAAACCTGTTTAATTCGAATTTCCTTTTAAGACCCAATAAGCAAATTTTCATACAAAAGTACATGGATAATTCAAAACCACTGTTAATTTATAATTCAAAAAAAAAATAGTCCTGTGCTCATATCAATAAACTTTTTAAAGGGTTAATTCATAGATGAAAAAGGTTTGTCTTGGTGTTCCCTATCTCCCATTGAAATTTGTACAGAAATTTTTGAAACACTCTGTATATATATATACACTAAAACTAAAATATTAATTGCTAAAATAAGCATTAATTACAGTAAAAAGAAAATATATACTAGAAGAACACATATTGCCTATGGTGCACATGGGAATCTCGTTTTCAAAGAGAATGAAGTTTCTCGTTTACCTACTTTTTTACTACTTAAGTTTTAATTTGAGCTAATGGATGATGGGGAAAATGTGAATAGTTTTTATTAGTAATTATACACATAAAAATTATTTGTTTTTTAGTTTTTAAATTTAAAACGTTGCTTTTCTCACACCCCTTTGGGAAAAGGAGGCAGTTTATTGCTGCCAGTGGAATATCTTGACACTACCACTGAAATTTCAAATTTCTACCATAAACAATCACTAACGGCATTTCTATAAAGTTTCACAGTTTCCATATTTAGTAATCTCTAGCAATATAAATTGGAACTACTTAAGTATTTAGCCGTCCCGTGGCCGAGTGGTTAGCACGCTTGGCTACTGATCTACGGGACCTGGGTTCAAGTCCCGGATAAGGCATGGATGTGTGTGTCGTTTTTCTGCTGAGGTCCTGCCATCCTCTCAGACCATCTACTATGGCATATAAACTGTCAGACCTCTGTGGCAAGCAGCTGCTTGAGGGGGTATTTATTTTTTAAGTATTTGAAAACTGCGAATTACATTTTGTTAGTACCAATCCAACTAAAAATGAGTTTTGCAATCATCTCTTAAAACAGTCGTGTTTCCCTCCCACCCTGTAAGAGGGGTCAACTCATTACTGTCTCATGGAAAACACATCATGAAAACTTCATATTCCAAATTCTGGCATAAATGCATCATTTGCAATATTCTTTAAAAAATTTGGAATTTTCAATTTTTTTCAATGTTAGAGGGCACAATTATAGCTTTTCAGATATTCAGAAATGCAAATCATAATATTTCATCAATACCTATCCAGCCTAAAAAGAATTTTTTATTTAGCTCTAAAAATAAACAATTAACCTTTTTGGTTAGTACTACTTGTGTTCCTGAAATTAATGATTGAACTGTAAAAAACATCAAAAGTAGCAACTCGCCTTGACCTACAAATCCTGCCAGGCTCGTAATTTGCAGTTCTCAGGTTCAAGTCCCAGTCTGGGCCAGAGTTGAGATCTATCTCCTGAAAACTCCCCACCTTGCCCTCAGTCAGTAGGGAACACCAATGAGCTTGAAAAGATCGCCGTTGATCACATGGGATGTTAAGCTGGGCCATGTGTGTGGGAGAGCCATGTCCTGTGAACACTAAAGAACATACTGGATGGCCTTGACAGGAGGCTACGATCTGTCTCCTAACAGCTGTACAGTGGGTCCCCTCCCTCAACCTTCCCCAAGTCCTTGAGGTCCTTGTGATCCGACCATTTAGCCCACTGTGTGCAAAAAAGTGCTGCTCAGAGGTACAACAACCTAACATATCCTAAATTTTGTTATCTTTCTTAAAGAATTTCATTTTATAGAGATACCAAAATTGTCATTCTATAACAAAAGGATATCTCTTTACCTGAAATATAGACAAATTCATCTTGTATGTGTAATTCAAGTAGTGTAAATTCAATGTGTAAATCAAATAGTGGCATTCTGGCATCCATTTTGTATATTCTTGTTACTATATATATCCTGATATGCCAGTGTTACTATACTGTTAGATTATACTGCTGTACTTTTGCTATATTTTATTTATACATATATAGTGTTATAGAGTTTTATTAAATTTTTGATGTGTATACTGTGATATTAGCATTGTCTTGAGTAACATTTTTCCACAAAATTTTTTTAAGGAGTTCTGAGCTCTGAATCAGACACCCTATCGACAAAACATGAAATTGTTCACTGAGTGCATATTTCATAATAAGATTATACATACATACAAAATAATTATATGGATATTCCATTTTATTCCATTTAACCAGCATTCAATTTAGTCTGTACTACATATGTGTGACAAAAATTCTGGGTCGCGGTACTTTTTAAATCATAAAAAGGTACAAAACAAAGATTTCAATTTAGAAATTTAGTTTTTGAATCTCATTTTGGTTTTATTAAATCTATCAAGGATGGGCTAACTCAAATTTCAGGTAGCTTTCCTTTCCACCAGAAACAAATATTTATACAGTGGAAATTTCAGTGTTAGTTTGAATATGCATTTGATTGGTTTAGGGTGAGTAACATAATTCCAACAATACTTCATAGAGATTTAAACAAATATTATTAATGGTAATATATGAGATAATTATAGGTGTGTAACTAATAACTAATTTTGATTATGCTAGACTACAAGAGCTGATACTGCAATCAAAATTTACATCTGCAATGTACAGAATAAAAAAATGGGAAGCATGAAAATGAATGGCTACCCTCTGCAGTGCAGTGGTATATGATGTTAATTTGCAATAACACTTCAACTGATGGATCTGGGTTTGAATACCCAGATAGTCATTTGTTCTGTCCTAACCTGCAGATATGCTACTAACTTTGTAAGTCTGTAGCTGCCTACAATCCTAACTGTGCCACTTGCAGCACACCTGAGACTATCTCACATACTGCTGAACTGCTCCTGCTACAATGGTGAAAGAGAAGCTTTGTTTCGGGAGCATCATGCTATCGGAACCATGGGTTATTCCATTACCTCCCTTCTTGGTACCCACCAGAACAAGAAGCTGCAATGAATGCGCATGCAGCTTTTCATTGATTTCTTTCAGAACATTGGTCTCTTCTGCAAGGTCTAATGTCTCGTTTTATCACTTCTACGTTAACGAGATTAGTAAATAGATTTGTGAGATAGCTGAGAGGCAGTATTTTCTGCTTCTGCTATCTCATCCTCCTGTTGTGACTGGTGTAGGGAGCTCCTCATAGAGTCTAATTTCACCATGATCTTAAAACACCTTGAACCTTGAGTCTGATCACAAACTGAAAAAACTAAAAATTCAATGCCACTTAGTTCACAGATGTGACTATCACATAAAAAACTAAATTTCTTGTTGGTTAATTTGAAGTCAAGGGATTACGAATTTAAATAAACATTGTTCAAGCCTTAAATAGTTCCATTCTACTCTTTCCCTAAACATTCTCTGGTACACCACCTGCTAGGAGCATATTATAGTTCCTTAACTATGAATTTTTTTGGCATCATTAGTCCAATTAACTGTATTCATAACTGCTTCAGAATAGTAGCACATAAGTATATTATTAGTAATTTTATCACAGATATTATATTTTGCTATAAAACTTTCATGCATTATAGCAGATATCTGAGCAAAAGACAGACCAACAAATTCTTCCTGATTGTACAGGCTTCCCTAGTATGTATCAATCAATAAATCTTTCCCATTGTCATTTATGTTTAAAACATTTATTGGCACTTAAAATTTCAACTGTCAGTATCACTATCAAAGTTACTGGTACAAAAGCTATTAATACAATAAAACAATGGACACTTTGGGCATATGCTGTTTTATTGCTCTGACATATCATAAATAACAGACTAATATAAAATAGCTAATCACCATTTGGGCTTAATAAAAAAAGTGAAATTTCACTGAAACTATCAGGAAGTATCTGTGGAAAATGTCTTATATTAATGTGCTTTCACACAGAATTACAGTTACTAAAAATAAATGCATGGAATTATTACTTGTCAGAATATCTCAATTGATTTCAGAAAAATCTAAATTTCCAATGATCTGATGCTGCCACTGTTTCAAAATAATAATTGCACTGAAAAACATTCATATCTCATTATTCCTGAATACAGTTTTCATTTAATTATCTTTTAAATATTTTAATCATTTAAACAAGTTTTCAAGTCCTTTTTCTTCTTGGTGACAATTTCAAGCATATTTGTAACGCTTTTATATGACTTCAATGAAAATATTTCTTTCCATTAACAAGAAAAAACACTTTTAAAGTTCATGGAAAGGACTAAAAATTATAAAAAATGAATTTCTAAAAACAGTAAAATACTTAGAATTTAATATGTAATCAGACATCAAGTTACATGTTTTAATTTATACAGTAATAAATTCAATAATATGGACAATTCTCCATGCATTGGTGGAGACTGCCTCAATAGCATATCAAGCTCATAACTTAATACTCTTAGGTATGAATCTCAACTGTGTCTGCATTGGAATTTTCTAACTCCTACTCTGCTTCTAGCAAGAAAAGGGAACTGTGCACTTGGAAAGGTTGCCATCCATTGGATGGAAAATTAGGCCATGGTTCTGTACACAAGAGATCCACACACTATACACATTAAATAGCACACTAGATGGCTTTGATGGGGAAGATTCCATCATATCTGTACAGCTGTCCAATGTATCTTACCTGGTGAGGCATGGACACAACAAGATTTCTAAAGGTATCTTGTGGTATCTGGTACCAACACATTACCAGAAGATACTTTAACTCTTGTAAGTTATGTGGTTGGAACACCACAGATTGAACTGATGTCTGGAGAATTTGGGGGCCAGGGCAATACTGGAAGTCTTACTCATGTTCCACGAATCATTCTCGAACAATCCAGGCAGTGTGGCATGGCGCATTTTCCCGCTGAAAGAAGGCACTACTAGAGGGATATACCATTGCCATGAAAGCATATACCTAGTCTGCAATGATGTCTAGGTAGGTGGTGGACATCCTAGTTTCCTGCACATGAATGACTGGACTCAGGGTGTCCAGCAGAACTTTGTCTAAAGCATTACACTTCCTCCACCAGCATGTTTTCGTCCCAAGGTGCATTCTGGACCCAACACTTCCCCAGGTAAATGAAGCACATGTACCCAGCTGTCCACATGGTGCCACAGGAAACAAGATTCATCGAACAAGAAAACATCATCCAATCATTCAAGGTCCAGTTTGATGCTCGTGTGTCCACTGAAGAGCTTTCGATGGTGAACAGAAGTTAGCATGGGCACTTTTTCAGTAGAGTGTGCAGATGCAACAGAAGTTAGCATCTGCACACTCTACTGAAAATGGGCCTGCAGCTACGCAGCCCCATTTTCAGTAGGGTTCAATGTACTGTGTGTTGTGATACATTACTACCATCACCGAGATTCAAATTATGGGCAAGTAGTACCACAGTATCCCTTCTGTTGGCTTGTACCATATGGAATAGCCTTTGCTCACATCTAGCATTGATGAGCTATGGTTGGCCAACACCTTGCCAGCTTCCTCATGGAAGTTCATGGTTTTTCCCTGATCAGACCACTTTTTGAAGGTACTAATCACGGCTGACCATGAGCACCCCACAAGCCTTGCAGTCTCGGAAATGTTCTGACCCAGTCATTTGGTCATTACAATTAGTCATTTGGTCATTACAATTTGTCCTTTGTCAAACTCACTTAAGTTCACTGCCTTTTCCATCTGAAGAACAATAATAACACTGATTAACAGAGCTCAGTATCAGGTGTTATTTATACCATTTCATGACCTTCACATGCACTGTCGTTTACCTGCAGTTGCTTCGATTTGCATAAAGACATGCTGGTCATAATGTTTTGACTCTTCGGTGTACACTCTCTTGGTGTCAGCTGCTAAGTAGACATTTCACTAGATGCATATGTTGCATACAGTTCAAGCTGCTTAGCAACTCTGAATGTGCAAGGTATGATTCCCTTGGCCACGGTTGCAGCCATCATCGATTTCCCCTCCCCCTTGTTTTTGCCAATTTTTCATTGTCCAAGGATCTGTGCAGAGCAAGAGATAAACAGGGCAAAGCTGGGACAGCATTTGGCTCCTGTTGACTAAAAATGTTTGTCAAGCCAGAGAATGAAAATCATAAACAACTGAATAAAATAACACATTAACAAACATTCATGAAACTGAAAAGTAATGCTTATAAAACATGAGGTTCTCATCTAGCATGCTTGCTGAATTCAGCAGGCATTTTTGTGAACAATGGCACAGATCCCAAACTGTATAATTGACATTCTGAAAAACTGTGCATGGCCTGCATGGCACAGTGAACGATGAGTCCCCCTCTCCCCCCTTTATGGGGGGATGAGAGTATCAAGAGAACAATAACTGACATCACAGGTGGTATACCCGAATTGATGCTCCCATTTAGTGAGAGAATTCAACCCAGTGAGTGCAGCTGAGCAGAGGGCACAGTTTGATCAACACACAGGAATTTGGGGCAGGTAGTGTGCTCCAGGGGAGAATGCCATCATGAAGGACATGAACAGATCCATTCTTCCCACTAGTTTTAGGGTAGGCTCCCCTTTCATTTCAAGAGTCATCTTCTCAGTAACAGAGAAAACTGATGAAGTCCTGTCAGTTGAAACAAAAGAGTCATTTGCACCCTAATGTCACTTCCCAGTCCCTTGGTCTCGAGAAAGGCTGGTGCAAAAGGGTCCATCATTATTGGAGCTCCTGCTAACTAATTATTCTACCTTGTATCTGTGCTCCCTTAGAACTTCTCCATTCCCTCCCCTCTCCATATTGGATTTTGTGATTGATTCATATCATTACAACGAAGGAAGATAGATAACTCATTGAAAATGAGCAAAGTTTCATCCTTTGGACAATTCCCACTTGCTACACCAGAGTTGTGATTTGGCTGTGAAATGCCCTGTGCATCTACTCTGCATTGGAGTATGACCCCCACAAAAAGTTGAGCCGCCATCATCCCACAATCCCCCCACACACACACTGCTCGAGAATAGACTTTGAACTTTAGACATTTAATTACATTGCTCAGCCGCCCTCCAGTGGTGCTTCGAAGCATCACACAAGAATAACAGTCAACTCGGAATCTTCAGCAGTGCTCAACCCTGTGCAAAATAGATTCAGAGGTAAGGGCTCATTTCGTTAAAAAAAATTTCTAATACTTGTTCACCAATCCTTGCAAATTCTAGAGTAAGTGTAATAATGCATATTTTAAATTAAGAACAAGATAAAATAGTTATATCAGTTTATGAATTACTCAGGAGTATATTTTTACCTATCTTCTTATTGCTTTTGGCATTGACATTTGTCAGTTTGTGAATTTGACAAAATGTTGTTCCACCATACCTTTCGAACATGATGAAGAAACTTAATGATTTATGTGCCAAATGAAAGCTTGTGATGCAGGGAGTGTCATAGGCTATCAAAAATTGACCCCTGTGCTTTCTTCCCCCCTAAAAAGGGGATATGTGAAAACCATTCTTCTACATCTCTAGATGCAAGAACCAGATATATGTCAAATGAAAACTTCTGAAGTGGGGAATGCCCTAGGCTATGAAAAATTGACCCTCCCATGCTTTCTTCCCCTAAAAAAGAGGGGGGAAAATGATTATTCCCTATATCTCCTGAACACGAGTGCAGAGTAACAAGCTATATGTCAAATGAAGGCTTATGAGGTGTGGAGTGTCACAGGCTATCACAAATTGACCCCCGCCATGATTTTTTTCCCCCTAAAAAAGGACAAATGCAAAATTATTGTTCCGCTATATCCCCAGAATGCGACTGCCAAAAGTAACAAGAAATATGTCAAATGAAAGCTTCTGATGCAGGGAATGTCACAGGCTATGAAAAAATGACCCTTATGCTTTCTTCCCCCTTAAAAAATGGGAAGTCATTTTACTATAACTTCCAAACACAAGGGATTACAGTTATGAGTTAGGTGTGAAATGAAAGCTCATATAATGGCAGTCATAAACTATTCTGCCCCCACTATTCCCCCTGATAAAATGGGAGGGGCTCTTTGCAGGGTTTGCCTTTAATGAGTCATATCTCAAATTAAAGACCGTGAAGTCTTCAATGTTGTGGGCTACCTCAAACATGACGCCAAAGGGGGAGTGGGGAGGGGACAATGTGCTCAATGTTTATGAGTCATATATCAAATGAAGCGGGGGAATGCCCTAGGCTATGAAGGTAGATGTTTTTAGTGAAAACGAAAAAATGTTAATTAAAAAATTTTAAAAAATAACTATCTTCATATTAAAAAAAAATTAAAAAAAATACTCTCTCTCAAGCAGCTGCTTGCCACAGGTCTGATGGGAGTCTGTCAGTTTATATGCCATAGTAGAAAGTCCGAGAGGATGGCAGGACCTGAGCAGAAAAACAACACATACATCCATGCCTTACCCGGGGCTCGAACCCAGGTCCCTTAGATTAGTAGTCAAGTGTACTAACCACTCAGCCATGGGATGGCTAGGGCCCTAAAAAGCAGAAAATAAACCTAGAGCATATATATCAATGGTGCAACAGTCACTGAGTTCACATTCACTTCAAAGGAAGATAGGTGCCGATTTACCTACTCAATAAGATTGCCGGGCGCCCTATTTTCCTTTGAAGTGAATACGCACTCAGTAACTGATTGCACCATTGAGATGTTTTAGGTAAATTTTCTACTTTTTAGAGCCTATGAAAATAGGTATTTTTTAAATATTTTAATTCATAATTTTTGTAAGTGTTTCTTTTTGGCTATAACAGGAGATCATCAATCCCTGCTCAGTGAGACACTGTGAACTATTATTATTTGAAATATCCTGTGTATTCAGGGGCTTAACCCCTTGGTTTTTGAAGAATTAATAAATTCACAGTCTTCTATTTTTAAGACTAACTACCAGACTTGCATCATCATTTTAAGGTGCATTTTGTTTGTTTGCCCAACAGATAAAGTGCTTGTAGAGCTAAGTGGTGACTATCAGAAATTAGGGTTGGAGAGACCATTCGAATCAGCATATCACCACTTAGCCCTATGAACTTTGGAAGCTTGAGTGTATTTTTGGAAGAGGTGGGCCTTGAGGGAAAAGAGGGATTAAGCAAGTGGCCTCATCAGTATCGAAAGAAGTCAAATAGTATGCTTTTAAAAAATATATTATTAAAAGAACAGTGACAAGTTATTATAAATGGTTTTACCATATAAATAAAAAATAAAATAAATACCTCCTCAAGCAGCTGCTTGCCACAGAGGTCTGACAGGAGTAAGTCAGTTTATATGCCAGAGTAGAAGGTCTGAGAGGATGGCAGGACCTCAGCAGAAAACGACACATACATCCATGCCTTACCCAGGGCTCGAACCCAGGTACTGTATATACAGGGGTTAATCAAAATAATGGAAATACGGACAGTGACTGGGTTGGGTTGTTTTACCTCTGAGCAGCACTTTTTTGCACACCATGGGCTAAATGGCCAGGTCACATGGACCCAGAAGGCTCAGAGAAGGTTGGGGAACTGGAACAGCTGTTGGAGACAGATGGTAGCTTCCCATCAAGGCAATCTAGCATGTTGTTTAATGTGCACAGGTTATGGCTCTCCCACACACGGGGCCATGGCTTAACATCCCATCCGACAGACAGCAGCCTTTCCAAGCCCATTGGTGTCCTCTACTGATCGTGAGTGGGAAGGGCGGGGAATTTTGTAGAGATAAATCTCAATGCTGACCCAGCTGGGGCTCGAACCTGGAAACTACAGATTACAAGCCTGGTGCACTACCAACTGAGCAACCCCTGCCCCTAACGGCGACTGGAGTACATGCAATATGCTCTATGCATATCACAGGGATGATGTCACCCACGATGTGAGGTATATAAAAGGGAGAAGTATGATGTCGGCTATTATGTAGCAGTGCCACATGCACAGGTGAAACAGCTGTTGTGGTGTAATTGTAGACAATGTCAGATCTCAGTGACCTCCAAAAAGCATGATCATTGGTGCGTAACTTGCCGGAGCTTCAGTAACCAGAAAGGCGAAAATAGAAGGTGTAACTAGAACTGTATCGAAGATTATGACTACTTATCAAAAAGGATAGGGCATTGCCTCCAAACATTAAAATTGTGGTTGTCATACAAAGTTGTCAGATAAGGATAGGTGAACATTGGCATGGATTGTGCAACAGATGCACAAGACCACAATACTGAAAATAGCAGCAGAGTTGTACAATCCATGCAATAGCACCAGTAAGAATGATCCTGTTTCCGTCATAACAGTTCGTCGGGAACTTCATCATGCCGGTATTTACAGTCATGCTACAATCGAGAAGCCTCCGATTACCAACATCAATGCAACAAAACATGTAAGATGGTGCAAAGTACATAAAAACTGGAATGTTAAAGACTGGCAATGTGTTATCTGGTCTGATGAATCATGCTACACATTGTTTCCCACCACTGGTAGAAAGTACGTCTGGCGAAAACCTGCAGAAGTGTACCATTTTGACTGTTTGGTTCTGACTGTGAAGCATGGAGGTGGATCCCTGATGCTGTGGGTTGCCATATCATGGCATTTCTTAGAGCCTTTAGTTATTCTGCAGGATCATATCACATCCACAACATATGAATCCATTCTCGAGGACAACCTGCACCCAATGTTGCGAGCATTGTCCCCTAATGATCATCCCTGGTTTCAAGCAGATAATGCACCTGTGCATTGTGCAAAAATGTCAAGCTGTGGTTTGCAGAGCATGAGGTTGGGTTGTTTTACCTCTGAGCGGCACTTTTTTGTACACAATGGGCTAAATGGCCAGGCCACACGGACCCCGAAGGCTCAGAGAAGGTTGGGGGAGGGGACCCACTGGAATAGCTGTTGGGAGACAATGGAAGCCTCCCGTCAAGGCCATCCAGCGTGTTCTTTAACATGCACAGGGTATGGCTCTTGCGCACACGGGGCCACGGCTTAACGTCCCATCTGATGGACAGCGGCCTTTCCAAGCCCATCGGTGTCCCCTACTGACCGTGGGCAGGGCGGGGAATTTTACGGAGATAAATCTCAACGCTGACCCAGCTGGGACTCGAACCTGGGAACTACAGATTATGAGCCTGACATGCTACCGACTGAGCCACCCCTGCCCCGCAGAGCATGAGGTACAGAAGCTACCCTAGCCAATTCAATATTATTGAACATTTGTGGGAATATCTGGAGTGCAAGGTCAGATCACACTTTCCACCTCCAGCATCACTGGCACAGTTGGACCATATTTTATAGGAAAAATGGCCCCACAATCCATTACCAATGTGCATGACTTGTATAATAGTATTCCGAGTCGAACTGCCCTTGGGTGTTCGGAACACCTGTGGGCCTACAGCTTATTAAGAAAATCTTCTCCACAAACAGTACATGTTTCCATTATTTTGATAAACCCCTGTATATTTACATCATGATAGTCAAGTGAACCACCTTAAACTGTTATCGACTACTATCTTACTTGCTACAAGACAGATGATAATCAATCTGTCTTAGCTGATACTTCAGCACTTTAAGTTACTTTAAAGTAATAAGAAAGTAAAAACAGATTTTTTTTTTACTACTATTTATCCAAGTTAGTCTAAGTCCTTGGTATTTGTTGGCTGACACACTCAATTTCAAGGGGTTTTAGACACACTGCTGTTGGTATCCTCTTGTGGTCTTTTGCTACTTTCACAGTCAGCTGGTGTGTTCATGGCTAATTGACTATTCTTCAAGTGTAAGTCATTATCTTTACTTAGCAAAAGTACAATATAATCTAGGCTGCCTTAAGTACCATTTCTTAAATAAATATTTCATTATATCACTGGTGCTTAAAGTAATTGTGGAATTTAATTGTGTACAGAAGGGAGGAGCTTCACAGTTACCTCATCTTCAGCAGGTCCTATCTGGTAACCATTACTTTTTGATGCATCATTTCAAGCTACACAATGCAAGATACACAATGAAACACTATATCAATCATATTTTCTAGTCAAACAGAGAGTTTGTATCCCAACCTCTGGGGGTGTGCACAACACATGCATGCATGTTGCTTATCATGTGAAAACACCTTTATCATAAAAATTTTTTAAGGACAAGATGAATAAAAACAAAAAATACATTTATGACATGTAATGTACAAGCATTTATGATGTGTCATTATTCTAGATGGTGCTATCATTATTCGCACTTGTCAAAAATAGTCCAAGTCTGGAAAATAGTCCAAGCCTTCTGGTGTTGATGAAATTTATACAAGTTTCATGAGAATAATCCAAAGTTGACTATAAATAAAAATAATAAATACCCCCTCAAGCATCTGCTTGCCACAGAGGTCTGACAGGAGCCTGCCAGTTTATATGCCATAGTAGAAGGTCTGAGAGGATGGCAGGTCCTCAGCAGAAAAACGACACATACATCCATGCCATATCCGGGGCTCGAACCCAGGTCCCATAGATCAGTAGCCAAGCGTGCTAACCACTCGGCCACGGGACGGCTTAGGTTGACTATGTGTGAACTTAAAGAAATGTTTCTTGTGTCCAATATAGCCATTGATGACTATCTACAGATGGATATGGTCAACAAATATGACATATGGGTTCCTCATCTTTTCAGAGAAAAACTTTGAATGGACTGAGTTAAAAAAATGTTTTGCTGCTCTGCAATATGAAACATGAAACTTTTTTGAAGAGTGTTATAATGGAAATGGGTTATTTACAATAATGTAAAGAAAAAAGGGGAGTGGTCAATGCAAGGTGAACCACCTGTTCCAACAGCTAAACCCGGATTACACCCAAAAATGTGATATTGTATTTAAGTTAGACAATATGAAATGTCTATCCTTGGTGAACTGAAAGAGTGCAATTTTTCACCAAGACAGCTTACTCACACACTGCAATCAGGACATAGCAAACATTAAATGCATTCAGCTGAAAACTGTTACATCTATTTTGGTCACGTCAAAATTTGCCAAATGGAAAAAAATAAAATTTTGAAAATGTGAAAAAATGGTTGTGGTGTTTTTTAATCAAAATCTCTGAATATTTTCAAAAAAGGGAATAATGCAGCTATCTTATAGATGGAATAAAAATTATAAATGCAGATGGACAATATATGATTAGAAATATATCATAGACAGGCTTGGATCTAAAAAAAAATAAGGGGAGGGCCTAGAAACACAATCAAGCCAGAAAAATGCAAGAGTGACTGAATGTATGGGGACAGGAGACTGGATTTCCAATACAGTATAGCAACTCTCCCCCCATTTTACAGGTCTTTAAAAACTTTTTTTTAAAAAGATGCATGAAATATAAATATATTTAATAATTTTTTGGATCTATAACTCTTACTAGCATTATGAAGGGGGGAATGCTAGTAAGGGTAATAGAGCACACATACACACACACACCCAATCCAAACCTGATCATATATCATTTTCATTTAAATTTTTATCTAAGATGCACAATCTTTCTAGACAAACAACACTTTTTAAAGACTTAATAGAAGTTAGAATATTCACCAGCTGAATTGTCACCCAGAAAAATTTCTGCAAATGAAATAAAAAAGTAGCTATATTTTCAAACTATGTAGTTTCTGAACGATGAATTTCATTAGTTAATGCAATGATTATTAATTTTGATTATATCTCGTATATATTCTTGGGCTTCAATTATTTCAACATTGGATAGTGCAGATGATATTAGTACGCAATAGATCGATTACATCTATCTTTAATCTTTTGTTTAATGGAAGCCGATATTTATTCAAGACTTATTTCAGAATTTCTGGAACTTCAAATTCGGCTTTTAATTGGCACAACATTGACGTTCTCAGCGCAAGAATCAGTTCGGAGTACCACGAATTGCATTTTATAACTTCTTTTTCCAAATGCAATTAAAAAATCTACCACCAGATGCAGTTAATAGAAAATGAGTTCGTTGTGAAGGGCAGATCCTGATTCCCTCAACTTGAACCAATGAAAACAAAGTCCGCTATTTAAGTCTATTAAACACACAGACCAGGCTTGTTCGCATTTCGTAGAGCCGACCAAGCAGAAGTATTAGAGTTAACAATCACTCTACAGTTCTTTCTCCCACGACCGCATCTGACAAGCGAAATGTGACTGTTCGCGTCAGCGGACTCGCAGAGACCCATACTTCCTGTCGACCGGATATGAAGGCATTAATACGACTATCCGCTGGCAGCGGCATTACGTCTGCAGTATAGTATGCACATTAAATGTGGAATGAATGACTCCGATGCAAAGAATGAACTTTATTAGCTGAACAATATGAATGAAAATCATTATGAAAACAATATGAAAGAACGTCATGATTACATACTGCAAACGATGTTTTTTATACTCGACGTAGGCTTGCAAATATTTGGCGTTTCAAGTATACTTTTTTAATAAAAAGATATAAAGCTACACAATGAGGCTCGAGTACTACATATGATAGATTTTTCGCAACAGAATCAAAACATTGTGCTTTAATACTTTTTAATACACTATTAACTGTAAATGCAGCATAACTTCAGCGCCGGTGATTCTCAAATTTTCTGGAGTCGTGGAAACTTTTTTTTATGCACAAACATTCGCATTTTCTTTTGTACTATGAAACTCAATCTAAACACCGCCAGTTAAATTTCATAATTAACCACTGGGATTACAGCATAGGTGCTCATCTAGGCCTTCGATACTCATGGAGTCCTCAAAAACTGTTAAAACTAGATTTTATTGAGCAATATATTTCAAAATCAATACAATGCACTATTTACGTATACATCTCGTGTTTTTACTTATATTAATACCAAATATGATGAGATTTTTTGTTAAACACTCTAAATATAAATTTATTTCGTTTATAATTTTGTTTACTTTTCAGTATGTGCAAGTTTATATTGCATATTAAATTTACGCATTTCTATAATGCGATTTAACTTGTTTCATGCATTTTTTCCATTGCAACCTATTTCTTTTATAGAGTATCCCTGCACATACACATATTCCGGAACCTCTCGAATCTTTTGCGCCTGGGGCCTTAACACATCTTAATACACCATTACGATCAACTATAAAAATAGTGTTTTTATTATAAAATATGCACCCCTATACACTTCCACAGCCATGGGCCTCTGACTTTTTAAAACTTTGAGAGAAAGGAAGAATTATGTGCACCTACAAGGGAAAATGGCGTAATCCTTCAGCAAATAAAAAAAGCACTGATATGTTATCAGGAAGTCATTAGTTCCTATCCGCTCAGCTAAACATTTCTTTTACGCTTAAAGTTGTATTTCGTCCTATCAATGATCCTTAGTGAAACCCGTTATTTCTCAGAATTAAATACTAGAAGAATGCATAACGCCTCTGGCGCATATGAGAATCTCGTTTTCAAAGAGAATGAAGTTTTTCCTTTACCTACTGTTTCATTCCTTAATAAATAATAAATACCCCCTCAAGCAGCTGCTTGCCACAGAGGTCTGACAGGAGCTTGCAGTTTATACGCTATAGGAGAAGGTCTGAGAGGATGGCAGGACCTCAGCAGAAAAATGACACATACATCCATGCCTTACCCGGGTCACTTTTATCATTAGCCAAACATGCTAACCACTCGGCCATGGGAAAAGTTTTAATTTGAGCTATTGGATGTTGGGAAAAATGAAAATAATATTTTATTAGTAATTATACAACATAAAAGTATTCGTCTTTTAATTCTTAAATCTAAAAAGTTGCATTTCCCACACCACTCTCAGAAAAGTGGGTAGATTATTGCTGTCAGTGGAATCTCTTAACAACTATCACTAATTTTTCAAATTTCTATTCTTTACATATTATTTCTAAAACTCGATAACTGCTCTGCCGTTTCATATTTAATGGTCTGTAAAGATATATACAGGGTTATATAATTTAATTTAATAGATTAATTTATTACAAAGGTAATTGATGAGATATCTTAATCAAATTTGTTCTATGTACTAAGTGGTTATCAAAGTTTTTAATCACATTGCATTTGTGTATTTCAGGTACCACGTTGATGAAAGAGGTATTTTTTTAAAGAAACTCTAAAAAATGGCTACTCCTCAAGAGAAGACACAATGTGTATCATGGTTTATTGAAACGAAATCGAATACGCAGACTCAGCGAAACTACAGAACTAAGTATGGACGAGATCCACCGTCACGTCCGTCAATTCGTGCATGGCACAAGAAATTTATGGAGACAGGGACAGTGTTGGATAAAGGGAGGAGTGGACAACCAAGAACATCAAAGGAAAACATCGATCGTGTAAGACAAGCCTTTAGTCGATCTCCCACAACGTCCATCCGTACTGCTACTAGACAGTTAGAGCTACCACGTTCAACAGTGCACAAAGTCCTACACAAGAACCTGCGATTGTACGCTTACAAAGTGGAACTCTTACAGGCACTCGAGCCAAATGATAAACCAAGACGAAAAGAGTTTGCAGTTAACATGCTGGAACAATTTCTGAGGACGAAACGTTCGTCACCCGAGTTTTAGAGATGAGGCAACCTTTCATGTGTCAGGGAAACTGAACACACATAATGTGAGAATATGGGGATCAGAACACCCCCATGTGACTAGTGAACTTCACCGAGATAGTCCAAAGGCTAATGTGTGGTGTGGATCATGTGCAATCGAATCCTTGGTCCAATTTTCTTCAACGAGGCATCAATTATTGCAAATGTGTACTTTGACTTTTTGACTGAATATGTGGCACCACAACTAGATGACCTTTAACCACCCATCATTTTCCAGCAAGATGGTGCACCACCACATTGGGAACTGCAATTCCGTGGGTTCCTAAATCAAACATTTCCAGACCGGTGGATTGGAAGGTATGGCCCAATTCCCTGGCCACCTCGTTCACCAGATATCACTCCCCTGGACTTCTTTCTATGGGGTTATGTTAAAGATATCGTGTATCGAACAAAGATAAGGGACATCACTGACCTAAAGCAAAAGATCACTGATGCCATTGCCACCATCGATGAGGCTATGCTACAGCGAACATGGCAAGAAATCGAGTACTGTCTTGATGTGCTTCGTGCAACTAATGGTGCCCATATAGAGGTATATTAAATGATGGAAAAAAAAAACTTCAATGTCTACTTCTCATTTTGTAATAATTTCCAAATATTTATCTTTTCATTTGATTTTTTTAATAATTTTTTTAAATTGTATGGAGACTTTATGGACACCCTATATATTAAAACTACTAAGTATTTGAAAAATGCGAATTATATTTCATAAATATCAATCAAACTAAGAGTTTTCTAATTATCATTTTTATTGTTTCCAATCGAAACTTCATGACGTTAGTATTCCACCACCGAAATTTCATATTTCTATCATTAATACATCGTTGCAATATTCGTTTGCAATTTTGGAATTTTCAAACTTTTTTATCGTTAGAGGGCGCAATTATAGTGTTCGAAAGTGCGAATCATAATATTTTATCAATTCTTATCTAACCCTAAAAAGATTTTTTTCATCTATCTCTAAATACAAACAATTATCTGCTAAAACAAAAATTGTGATTTCCCACTAAGAGGTCAATTCATGGTGTTCACATTCCACCACCAAAATTTTTGTTTAAATACGTTATTTGCAATAAAAAAATAATAAATACCCCCTCAAGCAGATGCATTTGTTTGAAATTTTGGAATTTGCAAATTTTTCTGTTATTAGAGGGAGAAATTATAGTTTTCGGAATATTTAAAAAGTGTGAATCATAATATTCCAATCCAGAAGAATTTTTCATTTATCTCTAAAAACAAACAATTATCTGCTAAAACTAAAAAGGTGTGTTTTCTCATCTCCTCTGGGTCTAAGGGGTCAACTCACTGTTGGCAATGGAAACTTCTAGGTCTTCACATTCCACCACCAAAATTTCAAATTTCTAGCATAAATACATCGTTTACAACCATTCGTTCGAAATTTTTGAATTTAACATTTTCCACCTATAGAGGGCGTAATTATAGCTTTAGAGAGATTCGGAAAGTGGATCGTAATATTTCATCAATACCTATCCAATACAATACACACAAAAAAATTATTACCAAAATTGTAAATTATTTTAAGCTATTCATTCCAAAATTGTTAAAAATAAAATTATTTACCGCATGCGTCTAATTTTTCTTAACAAGCTACTCTACGAATTATGTTAAGGTTTAAGTCCATATTGGTGTTATATTATTTAAATGGTTTATTCCGTGGTTTTTGAAATAAAATTATTGTATATATCAATATTTTTATAAGAAGCTACTAATAAGAATTAAGTTACGTGCATATTAATTTTAAATTGTCTTTAATACCTATGTAGGACATGCGTATTTATGGTAGTTTCAAACAGACGGAAAATTCGAGTTACTACGATTTTGGGAACCGAAACCTTACGTAAATCGCGGCTGCTATTTAAATAATGCAAGCCGTAAATTGAATATACTTACATATAAAACAAATAACAGTACATATTAAACACAACCGCTCTTTCAACATAAATGAATGCAATAAACTTTTTTCCTTTAATTATTCGCACTAAAGCGTTAAAAATATTAATAGCGAAAAGGAAATCCGAAAAAATAATCAAAAGCTGAATAGTGCTCGTATGTAATTACAGTTAATCACTAGAAAGGTGGAGAGTATTATGAGAATTGGTGGTAAGGTAGAAAATCTATGCTGAAGGTACACCAAAAATTTAATTGTTTAATTGCAATAAGAATCAAGCTTTAATGATTGAAACGATAGCACCGTAACTGCTGGAGTCCGGATTCGAATTCTAGATTAATGATTCTAGATTAATGACATAATCATTTGTTCTGTCCGAACCTAGAGATCTGCTGCCAGCTTTGTCAGCTAATGGAATAAGCACTAGCAGAAAAGAAACTATGTTCAAGAAAAGATAATTATTATAAACAGGTGAATTGGCCTGCAGCAGAACACTTTATTGCAAAAAACAGGTTTTTCAATACTGATAACTTCCGATCACTGACCTGGAATATTCCGCTTAAAGCTTATCGTATATCGTTAATGATTAAACATACCAATGAATAAGATTTTTTAGAATTCATGACAATTTTCCACGGTATGCAGTTATTTTTTTTTATCAAACTCCTTTTTCATTCAAGAGTTTTCCATACAGACTACAGCAAAAAAAACTAGACCCTTATTCACTAGTGGATTATTAAGAGTCTTTCAAAGTGTTCCGTGTTTCCTGCGAAACCTGGTAATTTGCGTACCTGAGTGGAAGTCAATATATGAAGATGCTTCTTTATGTAAATCTCTTGATGCAAAACAGTCTCAAGAGACCTTATCTATGACATTAGTCATACTCTGTGATTTTTATAATTTTGGTAATTGGTCAGAATAACGTAGTTTTCTGTTGTTTGAAAGATGAAGTCCCGATACAATTTAATAGTGAAAAAACGTCAAAATGCAGTTTGCAGTAAATATAAAAACATACCCAATGAATTATGCCTTAACATCGCTACTCCGAATGAAAAAGCAACATAGTTGCCGTAGCTATCAAGTTCAAATCCGCATTCCATACTTCTGATAAAAAAAAATACGGGTCCTCCACTAAAACGTAAATTTAAAAACTGAGCGAAATGGAGAACTTCGTAGTTCTGCATGTTACTTTTAACAGTCAAAGCTGATGAACTTCATTAATTTATTTCTCTAAGGTTGCAACTATATGCCGTTTTAATTGCGATTACACATTACTGTCCTAGCGTTAATATTTCTAATGCTTAGTTCTAAGTACATCCTGGATGTTAGATTTTTTTCCCCAAGGGAAAGAAGGGTAATATATCAGAGTTAACTAGACTTATTTCCACCAAGATGAACTTACAGGACAGTTATAACGGGGGTTATAACAAATTTACAGGGAACTTCTCCAATATCCTCAGTAATTCGCACTCTAATAATACTAAATATCAATAAAATTGAGAAGTTAACTAAAAATTCGATTTTTTCTTTTTTTCTATTAACATTATGGCTAGATTAACAGGGGTCTACTATATATATCCAGATTATTTAATATTTAAAGTAGAGATTTATAATGTTGATCAGTAGCATAGTAATTCATATAGTGATGTGGGGGGAGGTTTGGTGAAGGGAGGGTTAACTATATACCAGTTTGGTGGGGGGAGGGATGTCAAAAAATAAACTTGATTCACACACATTAATTTGCACTTCACACACTCTTTTTAAAAAAATAATGATAACTCTTTATTTCCTTTGTATTTACATATATAAAGTTTATCACAGTAGTTATAAGAGCTTGACTGTAAGAACAAATGCTATATATATATACTCCTTACCAATAGCATATACAGCTAATAGAGAAAATAGAAGAAATACTTAAATAGAGTAGCAATGTTAGTAAAATTCCCGTGAAGCTTGGTGTGGCTTATCCGCAGGAAAGGTTAAACATATGCAGTTACAAATAGTTGCTAATATCGGTTACATATTGACATTCATACATAAGAAGTAATAGAATACATAAGAAGAATATATATATAATTGCAAATGCTAGTTAATATTAAATTAGGAAATCGCACTTTTATACTCAACTTATTAAAAGTAAACTTTTGATCTCAGATTTAAGTTTTGATAGCCTAAGAATGGATAACTTCTCTAGGCAAATAGTTAAAAACAAGTGGAAGTGTATAATTTCTGATGCGTTTACCGTAGTTATTGCTAAAATTTGGGATTTGGTAGTAATAACTGCTATGTAGCCGGTGGTGTTGATCGCGTGATCTAAATTTATTTTGTAATCCCATTTAAAAAATATTTAAGAATTATAGCATATCTTCCACAGGTAACACCATTGTGGTGTACAAATCTGTTCTTATTAGAAGACAGTCGTTCTTTTAACTGTCGTCGAAATTGATCTTAGTATTGAATTTTGCAAGTTGCTGTTTTTCTTAAATGTGTTTTGAAAGTATTGCCATATACAGCAATGCCATACTTTATGATAGATTCACAGACAGAGGCGTGCTATGGGGTGGGAATAGGGGGGAGGCTCCCCTCCAAAGTAAATCGGAGTTGGCAAAATTCGAAGTGACCAGGTGAGTTGCGAAAATTTGAATTTTTTTTGTGCAATAAAGCGGAGTTGACAAAATTCGAAGTGACTTGGTAAAACTGAGGTGAAATGTGAAAATTGAGATTTTTTCTGTAAAATTATGCCGAGTTGACAAAATTCGAAGCCACTTGGTAAAATACAAGTGAGATGTGAGAATTCGGATTGCTTTTCTAAAATTATGAAGAGTTAGCAAAACAAAGACAACTCGGAAAAACCTTGGGGAGTTTGCAAAATCTGTAAAACTTTGAAAAATCTTGGTGAGATGTAATATTATGACGATTTGGTAAAATTTATGTGAGTTGTAAAAATTGAGAATTGTTTTTAAAATTATGACGATTTGGTAATTATGATGAATTGAACTGGGTACAGTTCAAAACATATGAAAAAAAAAAAGCAGCATGAAGAAGTTTGCTGTGTCGGCACAGACAGTTTCAAATTACTTACATATAGGCTTTCCATGTGACTTGGGGAGTGTCCCCTCCTCCTATTTTGCAACCGCTCTTCCGGTAAGGAAAGGAACTGAAATCCTTTACATAAACGTTATTGTTTGCTCAGTCTTTTTTTTTTGGCAATACTTTAGTTTTTGTACTAGAGAAATTGCAGCTCTTTTCCTACGCGTGTTTTATTTCCCAAAGCAGTTGTTTGTTTATGGAGGTCAGATTTTCATTTATGTAGATCAGTGTCTTGCAAACTGTGTGCCGCAGCACAGTAGTGTGCCGCGATAGATTCCAAGTGTGCCGCGAGAGATTTTCAAATTGACACTTTTTCAAATTTTTTCATTTCAAATTTCAAAAATTTCATTTTGACTTGACTTGTGTTATCGACGTGCTATAATAAAAATCTTTCAGATTTTATCAACTGGGATCTTGTAAGTATTTATCAAGCTTTTTCCAAATTTTGGTATTAATTTTTGATTATTTCAAGCCATAGAATGGACAAATATTTAAAAAACAAACACCGAGTTATGAATTAAAGAACGAGAGCAAATCTTCAAGTAAAACCAGGCTGATGACTTCAACAAAGCGCAAATATAATGACGATTATATAGAGTTTGCTTTTATTCTTTTTTAGGTGTGCCGCGGAAAAAAAAATTAGATTCAGTGTGCCGCAGAGTAAAAAAGTTTGCGAGACACTGATGTAGATGTTGGGGGGGGGGGGGACGTTATTCTTGTAGATATCCGAGAGTTATGCATTTGTTTTCTTCTTTCTACCCATGTATCACGTGCCTTTCTGTTGGTGAATTGCTCTATGATAGTGCAGTTTTCATATTTTTCTTCTGTGGCAATCTATGTATAACGTCGATATTGTCTTCTTTGTGGTTTGTGATTTTTAATTTTTCGGCTATCAAAATAGTTCCGTTAATCAAGGTTTGCCTGCTTTCTATAGGGTTCTTACGTATATTATGAATTTTTATGTTACAGTTACACCTATACTATTCTGAATTATTTAGCTGCATCTTCAAGTTAGGGATTTCTTCATCTTGTGCTCTAATTTATCAAGTTTTTTTTTGTCATTTCTTCTTTATTGAATCATGTAATTTAAATTTATAATCAAATCATCTTTTCAGACAAAGTCTAAATGCTTTACTAATATCAACAATTTCTGTGTGGATTACTGATAGCATACTTAATTTTCTGTTGATCTCCAGATATAAAAAAATAAAATAAATACCCCCTCAAGCAGCTGCTTGCCACAGAGGTCTGACAGAAGCCTGTCAGTTTATATGCCATAGAAGAAGGTCTGCGAGGATGGCAGGCCCTCCGCAGAAAAACGACACATACATCCATGCCTTACCCGGGGCTCGAACCCAGGTCCCTTAGATCAGTAGCCAAGCGCGCTAACCACTCGGCCATGGGACGGCTGATCTCCAGATATATTCACCTAAATTACTACCGTGTGCTGTCTGAACAGTGCATGTTTCGGTTTCCGCTCATGCAGAAGTTCCAGCTTCGTTTCGCATAAAATCGTGTACTTGGGAAATTCCTGTCATTCTCTTGCGTCGCTGTTGCGTTTTCAGAGCTATTCTTATCGTATCTACATGCTAACATAGATCTATGGATTCTTTCTTTCTGTAGATAGTTTCCTATAATTGTTTTCAGAGACTCCGGATAATGTAAAATGAAGTATGCTTGAACATCCGTTACACAAAACACAACCTGTTTCTCGCAAACACATCTTTTTTACACTTCACACACATATCGAATCCATTTTATCCATATGTACTACTTGATGAAATATATGAAGAACACACAAAAAAATTTTTTGTGTATGTTCTTTTTGCTAGATTTTATAATTCGCAGCAAAAAACTTGCTCTTGAAGATTGATTGAAATGTAAGTCCATTCACTTTGACAATTGGTCACTATTGGAATTGTTAAAAATATCTAACTTGTTTGCAAAGTTGAACTAACTTCAATAATCTAAGAATTCAAGTTAAACTACACAAAGCGCTTTAAATCCATATTAAGGAACTCGTATATATAATTTTAATCAAACTCTTTGTTTAATATACAGGTTAAAAGTAGAATAATATAATAAGATCAGATGTTGACCCAACTGAAATTCGATGGAACACGGAGTGATTTCTTCTATTTTGAGTGATTTTTCACTCAAAGTAGAGGAAAAACTCTCTTGACCTGGGTGGGAAACGAATCCACGATCTCAGATAACGTATCGATTGCTATGGCCACAACCTACCGGCCGATGATCTGGATTTCCTCTTTTAATGATATGCAGATCACTGAAATGATGAAACGGCACAGCTGTTATCGAGTTTTACAAAAAAATATGTGTAGAATAGTAATTTAAAAAATTTTGGTAGTTTTTAAGAGATATTCCACTGACAGCAATAATCTACCCACTTTTTTGGGAGAGGTGTGGGGAAAGTAATGTAACAGTAGTCAACATTTCTTTCTCTTTGAAAGCGAGATTTTCATATGCGCCAGGGGCGATATGCGTCCTTCTAGTTATATTTATGAAGAAACCCATTACAATTATATTAATATAGTTTGCTATATTATATATATATATATAAAAACTTACAGTAATACTCTTAATTGCAATTAATTGCTTTTATTAATGTAATAAAAACAACATAATTTCCTTACTCGTTTCAAAGCAGAAATTTAATATGTTATTCAAAAATTGAATAACAAAGTCGTCTAAACTGTCGTTTATGCTTGAAATTAACCAATGTTGCCAGAAGTAGAATACTCTACGCTACGCGAGGAAATTTCGAGGTCCTTGGGGTGTAAGGAGGCTTAACAATAAAAATGGAAACCGTAGGATATTTGAGGGGTTGAATTAAAAATATATTTTTGTTTTCGAATATTACTTTTATACATATCTTTTGCAAGCCATTATTAATCATGAGCCGTTCCATGGCCGAGTGGTTAGCGCGCTTGGCTGCTGATCTAAGGGACCTGGGTTTCGAGCCCCGGGTGGATGTATGTGTCGTTTCTCTGCTGAGGTCCTGCCATCCTCACAGACTTTCTACTATGGCATATAAGCTGACAGGCTCCTGTCAGACCACTGTGGCAAACAGCTGCTTGGGGGGGGGGGGGGGGGGTATTTATTATTTTTATTTATTAATCATGATAACATACTTAAAAGTTTCTGGTTGTTTTTCATTGTCAATATTTCTTCGCGTGCAAACATGTTTTGGAGTGCCATTATAATTTGCCATCCATGGCCTATGAGAACTGTCGAGCGACAACTGCATAGTCTCAATTGTTGCCAAGTTGCCACTGATTTCGATTAGTACAGATAAAAGTTCCATACCTTAAGTACTAGGAAGCCTGCGGTAACAATCAGGAAGGAAACAAAGGGAAATGACGCCAAGAGATTTCGAGTTTTTTTTATTTCCAAGTAGCATTTTTCTGCTGCACATATACCTGAAGTGCCATTGAATTAGGGATTGGAGACGTTATCCAAATTCAGTACCGCAAGTCTCGCATTTCGCGCACCCTTGGCTGAAACTCTTGTCATATATAGTTGTCAGCTTTGGCTTCTCCAAGCATTTGTCGTGAGAAGCGTAATGGGAAAGGCGCGGAATTTAGATGCATTTGACAGAGGGCAGGATCGTAGGTGCTTGACGGATGGGACCCCCGATCTCCGAAATTGTCAACGAACTTGGATTTTCTCTTACGACAGTTTCAAGAGTGTTAGCGAATATGAAAATTCCGGCAAAAAAACAAGCATCCGGACAAACTGCAAAGGACAACCAGCCTTGAATGGTCATGGGCTTTGCCATCTGATCCGCATCGTACGAACCAATAGGGGCCAGATATTATCTGAAATCAACTCCCATCTGAACGCGGATTCCAGCTGAGAAGTCAGTGCACGGACCGTGCAACGCTCACTTCATCATCTCGGCTTCGGGAGCCACCAACCTACAAGAGTATCACTTCTAACGGCACGACACCAGCCTCAACATCTTGCCTGGGCTAAAGAGCATTGAAACTGGACCATCAAAAATTGGTAGTGGATAGCCTGGAGTGATGAATCCCGATTTAAACTTCATCACTCTGATAGGAGAATGAGGGTATGGTGCCAACCCCATGAAGCCATGGATCCTGAATGTCAGGTCGGAAGAGTACAATGTGGTGGTGACTCAGTGATGGCCTAGGATGTCTTCAGTTGGACGTCTGTGGGACCTTTGGTACGTGTACCGACGACTCTAAAGCATCCCGGTACATAGAATTCAAGGCTGATCATTTACATCCATTTATGGCCATCATGCATTCCAATGGAGATGGTGTCTACCAGTAAGACAACTGCTCATCTCACAGGTCCAGGTTGATTACTTCATGGTTGCAGGAGCATTCCACTGACTTTGAAATAATGAATTGGTCACCTAGAAGCCCAGATTTAAATCCCATCGAAAATCTTTGGGATACTGTCTAGCAGATTTTCGGGCCAGTGTCCCATCAGCGACGACCTTGAGATAATTGTGGACAGCTCTGGAGGATGCATACCTGAGGAACATTTATGAAAACTTGTGGAGTCCTTGCCTTGTCCTGTGGCAGCTGTTATCAGGGCCAGAGGGGGTCCAACACGTTACTAGGTTGCTATCCCTAATTCAGTGGTACTTCAGTGTAGATGAATATGAAAGGAATTATGCAAGATTAACTGAATAATTCTTGTTTCTCAAATAGGAATTCTCAATAAACTGTCAGGTCATCGCAACATTATTGTTCATTTTGTTATTGTTTTGCTTCTCATGAACAGTAAAATGTGAGAACTTTGTGCAGTGAAATTAATTTTTATTTTTAAAAGAACGTAAACTTGAATTTTTATTCATATTACTGTAATACGTTCATCATGAAGTTGAATTTGAGCATGAAGGTGTGAGGAGTAAATGCGCAAAACAGGTCTGCCCTGGTGCGGTGTGAATGAAAGTAATTTAAGAATCGGTGACTTAACGATCACTTTCGAAAAACATATATGGTCGCTTGTTTCAAAAAGGCCTGTGTTATAGACTTTATATCCGAGTCGTCTACATTCAAAGTTTTCTAAAATACATTTTTAGAAAATTTGAAATACGTATGTTATTTTGTTCAGCACTTGAAACTATCAGCTATCAGAATGCGAAATTAATTTAATAGGAAATCTGTCTATTAGTTTTCTGTTGCTATTTTTTCAAAATTGGTTGTTTGGGGTTTTATGGCACAAAGACCAATGATGTGCCAAACGAGATCAAAAACTCAAGTAAACCAACAACTACGGTTAAAACTACATGATAATACGACACAAAATATAAACACTAAAATAACAAATGACACAAAACACAAAAAACAACAATAATAACAAAGATATAAATAATAATGGTGTATGGGACACATGTGAAAAACAAAGCTGAAAGGTAAAAATCAGAGACTTAAAATATCCTGTATAACGTAAAAAGGCAAACAGTGGTTAAAACTGAGCCATTGGATAAAAGATGTCCAAGTGTAAGGGGCCCCGAAAATAAAATCGTGAAAGTCAAAACACATAGGTCATTTGAAATTAACACAGGGACAATGATTTATATATATAAAATGTTTTATATATATAAAATGTTTTATAGTTAAAATGGTGTCCCAAAACTCACACTTCGGTTTGTCGTCCGCCCATTGAAGAAATGGATGTGTGATAAACCAATGACTTAAGCAGAGTCGAGCAAGTGCGACTTGCTCCTTGCAAAAGCATGACTGCCACGGTTTGACAATGGGCTTGATCTCGAATCTTTGTTACCAACTTGTGCAGACCAAGATCTCTGCCACTGTGTCCTGAGCTTATTGGTAAAACACTGCCGGAAGTCCTGGTAACAAAATTTAAGCATGTCAATGACGAAATCGCTAACTTAATTCACCTTTAAAGAAAATAGAACGCCAGGAATTTTTACTTCAATTGGCATGTGAAACCAGTTTTGGCACTCTACATCGATGCTAATAAGAATTAAGTGATTTCATCATTAACACGTTTCAATTTTACTTTTAACTTTTAAAGGCATATAGAAGATTACTTTTCTTTAATTATATAATTTTTACTTTTGACTAGGAGTTTTTTTTTATAAAAACTATCTTCTGCTTTGGAGGAGAAAATTATTTTATTCCTAGGTATTCTTTAAGTTATAAACTTTCAGTGGACATTATATTGCACTGGGCTCTTATATATCCTTGATAAAAGGCTTTCATTCGTATGCTAACAGCTGCCAAGTGAATCTCCTTCCCGAACCTTCTCCAAATCCATGAGACCCTGTGGCCTGGAATTTAGCCACTCTGTGTTTTGGGTTGTTTTACCTCTGAGGATTATTTTTTCCATACAGTGGGCTAAATGGCCTCTCACAAGGACCCCGAAGGCTTGAGAATATTGGGGGAGGGGATCCAATGGACAGCTGTTGGGAGACAGATGGTAGCCAACTGTGTGCAAGAAAAGTGCAGTTCCGAGATAAAACAACATTCCACACACACACCTCCCAATAGTAATATTTTTTATGGAGAAATTAGTTGATGATAGCACCGAATTTCCTCATTTTCACCATCACTCAGGTCAATGACTCGATCAGAAAAATCGCGGATCATTGACCGAAATAACTGCTACTATGTTTGATAAAATAAGAGGATAATGTTATCAACTTCAAAGTGAGATGTTATTAGACCAGTTGGAAACAAAATCGATGAAGAATAACTTACAGAATTGAGATCGCACGATCGATATAACTATTTTCAGGGGTATGTACAGTAAAGTTTCCCGTATTAGAGAGAATTCTGACTGAAATCATCCATCCATCCATAGACTACGGAGGTCCAAACAGACTACGCAATTCATTGCTCTAAACTTGTTTGTCCTAAGCTACAGCTGCTGCATCTGGCTACTGTAGAACAATTCTGGCATAGTCCTGTTTGACATTGTCTGCTCATTAGCATTCCCTTTTACTGAAGCCTTTAGGAATGCTGTTCGTAACTCTACTCTCCAATCTACAGCTATGCATATGAACAACATGACCAAACCGACACAGTCTCTCTTTGCACAATAAGCTGCTCAATGGAGACCAAGATACTGCGTAAGCATCTAGAATCAAAAGCACCAAGTTTCTTCTTATATTGTTTACAAAGGGTCCAATTATTATTAAGGGGGGAATTATTAGTTATGAAAGTTTCACTGCCATAACTACCCCTAGAAAGAACCAAACTATTATACAGACTAATTTTAGTCTTTATGTGTATACGGCTTTCTCTCCACGCTCTCCATACGTTCATAAAAGTCCCATCTCCAATCCATATTCGTCTGCTAATCTCATTCCGCACTTCACCAGTATCTGTTACATAGCTGCCAAGATAATTAAACTGAGCTACCTGCTCAAGACTGCAACCATTCAGATTAACTGAACTACAACTTGCCAGACCAATTTTCATCACTAACTTTCGCTCTGTTTATCACCAAACCTCCAGTTTCATCAACTTTAACTATCAACTAACAGTAATCTGCTCCTACAAGTCTCATCAATGGCCCTAATGAAAGAATTCATCTCATCAACATCATTTACCAAAAGGACCAAATCATCAGCATAATCTAAATCAGAAATTTTCATATCATTTGAGCCCAAAATCTTCCCCTTGCAGTGAATTCCGCATAACATAATCAATAACCAAAGTAGAGAGAAAATTAGACAAAATGCATCCTTGTCGAACACCATAAGCAATGCTACATCAATTGCTACAAGCCTTACAACTCTCACACATGATCCAGTGTTATAGAGAGCGTTCATTATATTAACTAACTTGTCTGGTATGCCGTACGATCTTATATCAACCACAAATTATGACAGTCAACAGAGTCAAAAGCCTTTTTGAAATCTACAAAGCTAGTATTCGGTTTCCTTTTTTTACATCTATCAGAACATCAAATTGCACAGAAACAACTAGACATTGTCAGAGTTTAAAGTGTTTTATAAACCAAAATGAGATAATGAAGTGAAAGAAAGCTTTTTGCTTGATTTTCAGCAAAAGTAGCTGTGCCAAATTTCGCTGTATTTCTTTTCAACAACTATGATGCTTGGATTCGAATAATCGCTTGTATCGAGGACTTTTTCAATTGAGTGAATTACAGCGCTTCCTCGTCATGGGAAAGGTAAAGGTTAAAAAGTACATAGCAACAAATTAAAAAAAAACTAGTGGTTTTTTTAAGGAATGCATATCTTAATATACGATATTTATCTCGCACGGAAAAAAAAACTGCTCTACGGTTTCGTTAGATCTTTCTCAAGCATTTGATTCTGTCTGGACCATGGGATTACTCTCCAAATTAATTAATATTAATATTAAAGGACATAACAAAAATTTTACGACAACTAAATTGTTTTTTTTTTTTTCATGTCAAAAAAATTCATATTTATCAAAAAAATTTCAAACACAATGTGGACTGGTTCAGGGATTAATTCTTTCACCAATTTTTTTTAATTTTTTACATCTCTGATATCATCAAAATTCTTATTTTTTGGACTGCTGATAAAGATTAAAAAAAATTACAAGAAAAAATGCAAAATCAAATTACAAAAATTCAAAATTCCTACAAAAAATGGCATTTAAAAATTTATATTGGAAAAACCTCATGCATTGCCTTTGTTAAAAGTAAGGAATTTATTCCAACATTTATTAAGGAAATCAATTCTCAACAAATTAGACAGTTGAATAAAATTAAATATTTAGGAGTAATCATGGATTGCAAATTAAACTGGAATTCTCATATACAAACACAAATCAATACAGGATACAAACTTCTAAAGTTTTTCAAATATCTAGCTTCTACAAATTGGAGAGTCTCTCAATATTATTTAATTGTTCTTTACAAAAATCTTATTAGGGTTAAAATGGAATACGGATTAGAATTCACCTTTAAAAATTTAAAAAATTGAATACAATACAAAACAAATGTATTAAAATCGCTTTAGAATTACTACTTTCAACACCAACCCTCTCAATAATTGCAGAAACGGCATTCCTCCATTCGAAATTAGAATTAAAACTCTTATGATACAATATTTTCCTAGATTAACTTTCAAAATTCCCAATCGCCCATTTGTAATTTTTTTTAATTTAATTTATTTAATAAATACAGAAATAAATTAACAGATAATAAAACAACTGAAATTCTTCAAAACATCAACTTAAAATGGGATATTCAAAATCTCATTGCAGATTGGAGTTTTCAAAAGACCAATTATAGAAACTACTCTACCCTTAATAACTAAAAAAAATGTTTTTTTTCAACGCAAACTTTAAAAGCTATTTCAAAATTTTTATTGCAATCAAAAATATGAAAACTTCTTAGGAATTTATAAAGATGGCTCAGTCCATCTTGACAATAAAAATACCTCTGATGTTTTCTGGATACCAAATTTTAATGTAAAAAATTTTAATTATCAGCAAGTAATAGCAATTCTACAAACTGGAATTTTTGTAATAATAGAAATTTTTAAATGGATAATTCAAAATTTAAAATATTATAAAATCGTATTCTTTTTTAGATTTGAAAGGAGCACTTTAGGTTCTTTCACAGGAATTATTTTACTCTGAATACAATGAATTTATCTTCCAAATTTTAACTTTTAAATTCCATTAATTACACAATTAATAATAATATTTTATTCAGTGGATCCCAAGTCATTTGGGAATTGAAGAAAACGAAAAGACGAACTGGCAAAAGAAGCAGTTTCACTCTCAAACTATAGAAACTTATACATTCTTTTCTCCTTTTAAAAAAAATTATAAGAGCAGAATTTGAGGAAACTGATATTTACCTTAAAATTAACGCCTCAATGAATAATAATTTCAGATTCCAATTCTCACCAAATATCTAACAAATAGAAAATTTACCTATTTCTAGAAAACTTTTTACTAAAATTCTCAGCCTAAGAACGGGTACAGCAGCTCTTAACTCATTTCTATACAAACTAGAAAAAAGTGGATCCACCAAATTTTTTAATTTGCAACACAAAAGAATCAACATATCATGTCCTTCTTAATTGTACACGTTTTTGTAAACAAAGACAAAAATTATTTAAACCGTTGAAAAATTAAATATCTTGGATTTAAACAACAGAAAATTTATTAAACTTTCTAAATCTTACAAAAAAATCGATAATTTTCAAATTTCTTTAAGAGTATCTTTTAGAAACTAATATTTGGAAGAGATTTTAAAAAAAAAGAAGTTATAAAAATTATAAACTTAAAAAAACTTCCATTAAAATTTTTATTTTATTACAAAAATTCTTATTGGGAAAGTCTGCAGAAGAAACTCTCATTGTGTTGTAATGTTTAAAGAAAGAAAGAAAGTGAAAGAAACGCTATCCTGTCTAGCTCAAATGCCTCTGCCAACTAGTTAGCCTAAAGTGTCATTGATGCCAAGTTTCTCCCGAAGTCAGTAGTAGCTCTGAAAGCAGTGATAAAAGCAGTCTATGTATTCTATACTATTTAGATCGTTGGCTGCACCACTAAAGTCTCACTAATTGATCTTTCATTATATGGCAATAATGTAGGTCAAAAGATTTAAAATCAAAGGGTGTCCAGCACGCATTGCTTAATAAGAGATTCAAGGACTTCGCATTGCTTAATAAGAGAATCCATGGCTCCTAAAATGAGGTTTAGAGGATGACTAGTAATGTGAACTTTGAGAACCACGTCCCTTAAACCGTGTTCCCCATACTTTGTTTTTTGTTCACAGTACAGTATAAAATTCTGAGCAACTTTGTGGCACATCACAATGAAAAAAAAAATCTTATATAATAATACACCATCTCTGCCAGTGTGTAACGGAGTCTGATTGCCAAAGGAGAAATGAGATACGTTAGCTGATGTCATTTCCTAGATATTAAACTTTTAAAACTATTTAAACAGGGTGACCAGATATCCCTGTTTCCGGGTACAGTCCCTGGTTAAAAAGTTCTGTCCCCAACAAAAAATGCCCCCGGAATTTATTATTAGATATTATGTTCAATATTAAATTAATTGTACAGCATGAGCAGATATTTCAGTAATATCGATCGGCAATGAGGGTGACTGAAATATTGAAGCTAGAATTTTAAAACGAAAGTCTTTAATTGCGAGCTGTCAAACTAGGGTGACCAGACGTCCCCAGAAAATTGGAACGTTTGGTTATCCTAGTTAACAGCCCTCAAATAAATTTGCAAAAGTCTCCCGATCTTCTGCAAATCTGGTGACCCTACTTTTAAAATTATATTTAACCAAACATTAAGCAAGTTTTTTAACGTTATTTTACACAGCTATTTATTCTTTAGTCTATCATCAAAGGAAATTATCAATTTACTATAAGCCAAAATGTATTTTATTAGATTATCAGAAGACTGGTTTTAACTAAATGGCAACTTGGCTGCTCCTTCAAACAACGTACGTTACGTTCTAATGGTTCCAATCGAGAGAACTTTAAATATTTATAATCCCGAAAAGCTTAAGCTTTGAAAGTTATAATTTTCCCAATGTATTTATGATTATTATGCAAACGCTACAGGAATCGTATATACTGTAAGCATTTTAGCCCCTGCCTACGCAATTTTTTATAGATTTGTGAACCAATGCATGTACCCTATTGGCAGGCTACAAATGCAGTTTGGCCCAATGTTGCATCATCCATAAATATAAATTTTGATATGGCTCTATTTGATGAGTCACTTCTCTGGAAGGAGCGAACCAACAAGGGGAGGGGAGGGAGCGGCGGCGGAGCACCGTTTGCGGTCTATGCCGTAGTGGCAGAGCCCCTAGTAATCAATAAAAACAGGGGGGGGGGGTTTTGCCGAAATTCAATTCTGGAAGTTGTTTTCATGCGTAATACATAAAGAATCAAGAAACATCTAAAGATAAATATTTAAAATAAAAAATATTTATTACCAACGCATAAATGACGTAATTATCAGTCTACGGAAAATTTATTGTTTCTATAACTATTATATAAATTTTTTAATAAATATTTATACACATTACAATTTGGGCATTTTAACAATTAAATCTGAAAAATTCATGCTTTTCTTAAAAAGCACATTATTCAGCCACGGCCACTAAAAAATTTCGTCTGCCATGCAATTTCAGCGACAACTAGCTTCGTTGACTGATATATGCGTTTAGGAACCTTATTCTTTAGATAAGATATTTACATTGCTTTTATCTACTTGTACAATAAATAGTAAACACTATTAGTGTATTACATGAGCCTGCTTCGCAGAACAGCGACGAGTTATGACGTTACAGGGAGAAGTTAATTTTATTTTTATGTATCAGTGATGATGTATGGAAGTCATTTTTGGGTGTTTTCGCGGCACATCTAAGTTACTGACATTGTACACAGTTTGCGGAACACTGGCCTAGAGTGATCTGGACCAAAAAACGTGTTCAAGGATGACTAGAAACTAGGGAACTTGGAAAGATTGGTTTTTGCAACAAACACAAGCCTTGAAAGGTAAAAAATGATATCTTAAGGTTGTATTGGGCCCTCTGAATTGTACTTCCCATTCCCTGCAAATGCGATATCTATGGCATCATAGTTTCCCTTGTGAGTCTAAGGTTTGGTTATTTTGATCCCAGAGCAGCGTTTTTGTTTTTTGTTTTTTTTTTTTCGTTTGGCTACACAATGGGTTAAATATGACCAGACTATAAAAACCCTCCAAGGATTGCTAAGAATCACAAAAAGGGAAACCTTCCACAGCGCTTCCAAGGAGATGGGTCTGTCTTGTCGAGGAACGCTAACCATGATGTTAACTTCCAAAAAGTAAAAGAACACGAGTTGCACATGGGAAGATGGCTTAACATCCATAAGACAGCAGCAGCCTCTGGAAACTCGTTGGTGACATCTTTCTAATCAAAGGACGCAGGCGAAAGAAAAAAAAACTTCGAAATCTGCAAAGGTTCGACCTGCAAAACGTACTTTGTCAGTCTAGTACACAGCGCAATCCTTATCTGTAGTCATTAGAAATGGCGATAACTAAATTTATATAACGTTCCTTAACATCTTGGTCATTATTCTGTTTTTAAGGAAGTGGGCTGTTATTTGCTTCAGATTCTTTTCCAAACATTCCACTAGTGCTGGTTTTACGTGTACGCTTATCTAAAATGTGATCTCTGATATGGCCATTACAGAGAAGAAACCAGAGAATGCTTGAGAACAAACCAAGGTCACAATGAAATCACCTCAGCACTCTACTACTACGCTATGCACCTCCCACGAAACAACTGCCCACAAAACCAAGGGCAATGGCACTTTCCTAAAGCTTTGGCAGGAATACTTTCGCTGACAAGTGAGAACCCAGATGATTGAGAACCCTCGGTATCATTACCACCCAAATTAGAGTTTTAAAAGAAATCGAATAACATTCCGCAGCGACAGTTCGTGTGGCCGCTGCGACCACGGCAGTGTGCCTTACGAGACAGCAGAAGACAAGGGCCATTCATGGCGTGACACTTCACAGACCACCTTGCTTCCTAAATGCGGCTTTCACTACAACGTATGCATTATTCCGCGGGCCAGTGATGGAAGGTCTATTAGAGGGATACTCAGCGATTTGTTGAAGGCTTGTTGCTGTTTTCTCTACCATGAAATGTATTCTCACGGGAAATACACTGCTTATATTTACAAGGAAATAACAGAAAGAAACGAGAAACCAGTAGATATGAAAGCGGCAACAACGTTTTATTTCGCTGCGGAATCTTAAGCTAGTGAAAAACAAATAGCCAAATTGCATATATCAATCATTTTGACTAAATTCGATTTTATACTACTACATAGATTTTATACTACTACATAGTTTTATTAACTAGTGTTAAAATGCATTTAATTTTATGCATTTTAACACTAGTTAATTCGCTGTCTCGTAAAACAAAACCAAGGGCTTTGTTTGCGCTGCGGAATCTTGAGCTAGTGAAAAACAAATAGCCAATTTTTAGAAAAACAAATAGCCAAATGCTGCAATTTTTGTTTTCGCTTCTGCAAGCGAAGGCAAATGGAAGCTTCACATCAGTGTCATCCAGAAGGTTCTTTAACATGCAGGGAGTATTATTCCCTGCACACAGAACCATGACTTAATTTCCCATCCTGTGGAAGGCGGCCTTACGGTATCTCTCGAGAACAATGAGACAATTACCGAAGAAAAACTCGGTGCAGGCTCAATGGGGGTTAAAACCAGTGCAGTCAAACCAGCACTTCAAAGGAATATAGGGCTCTGATTTATCTACTCAAGATTTCCGGTGCCCAATCTTCCTTTGAAGCGAATATGAATTCAGTGACTGATAAAATAAATATCCCCTCAAGCAGCTGCTTTTCATAGAAGTCTGACAGGGGCCTGTCAATTTAATACGCCGTGGTGGAAGGTCTGTGAGAATGGCGGGACCTCAGCGGAAAGACAACACAAACATCCATGCCTTACCTGAGGTTCGAACCCAGGTCCCTTTGATCAGTAGCCAAGCCCGTTAACCACTCAGCACCATCAATATGCTTTAGTTTTATTTCACACTTTTTAAGGGGTATATAGAAAGATATTTTTTATTATTATTCAGAACGAAAATGTCTTTCATTTCGTATGTAACATGATCTATATAAATCTGTGACTGCAGGATAGTATTCTAAAGTGTTTTTGTGTATGTTGAAAAAAGTCAAAAATTATCTTGGACACAACTGAAGTGCACTGCAAACTGACACTTTTAAGGGTTAAAGAATTAATGAAGTTGGAAGCATTTAACAGCAGACTGCTGTCATTACTTGTTCTGAACATTTTTTTTTTTTCAAAATTAACGAAAACTGAATCATTACTCAACTTCTAAAATTACCTTTATTTGTTATTTGTTGTAACAGTTATTGCGTTTTAGTCAAATCATTCTGATCATTGACATTGCTGTTAAATGTTTCCGCCTCTGCAACTCTTTAGAAATTAAGCGAATATTGCCGAAAATCGAGATTTAGAGAGACGAGAGAGATCTTCAATTTACCTCCAGTATATTTTTCAGCAAAAATTTTATTATCAGTGTTAGAGAGTTTTGAATGTGGTTCTGCATTAAAATAGCATGGAAGTATCCTAACACTTTTAGTAAGACAATATAGTGTAGCACAACATTTTCAAACTGCGGGTAGGACTCATTAGTGGGTCGTGAAATTAATTTAGTAGGTTGCGATCAGCATTTGTTTTATTGAAATAGAAAATATCAATCTGGGTCGCGATGTTAAAAATGTATTTCTTATTGTGGGTCGCGGTCAAAAACTCTGGTAAAGTAGATATCGTAGTTCTTGGGTAACATAAATTGGATTAACCTAAGAAATCTCTCCCGTAACGCTTACTTTTTACCTAACTCAGTTATGCATCATAAGCTATTTCACAAGCTCTAAACTATAGCGATTCAATAACCAGCTGAACTTGCTGCAGAAAATTGCCCCCAAGGGCGACTCTACGCAATAGAATAACCCTGATGATTAACCTCCATATGATTAACAGCATAAGATATATGAATTGGCCTCCATCCCCGACATTTTATCGCTTCGGCGTTGAGGACAATTTCTGGTTAGGTATATTTCTATATACAAGAATTTTAGTAAAAACGAAAACATATTAAGACATCGAGATTCCCTAATAAACACTTTCACTGAAAACAATTACATTCATGGATGAAAGCAGCAAGAAGTGAAAAATCGATAAACAATTTTAAGGCATCATTGATTAATGTATATCACAAGAGGCGCCTTTTCATGACAGTTAAAATTTATTAACGAACCATTAATAAACTTAAATATATTCAACGTTTGTTCAGTTAAAACGTCATTTAGAGTCAATCTTGCACACCGATTTTGTTTTACTGTAAATTTGATATCGATATGTAAGAATAACTTTTCCCACAGATGAAGTTTTCGAGTGAATGCAAAATTATTAACATCAAAACCATTATTATATACGTTATCGTTAAAGTATGAAATCCGTTATTTGATAGAATACCTAGTTATTTCATGAAATAACTGATCAAGTCAGTTAAAGCGTAAAACTCACGTGTATTCTATGGTTTAACTAGTTATTTCATAGAATAATGACTACACCCCATTAAAGTGTAAAATAACCGAGTAAATAAATCTTAAATTCAAAAGGCTGTAAAATGAGAACCACTGGTCAGAAATAGCACAAAATTTTTAACCCACTATAAAGCGTTATATAATAATAATGATATTAACTTTTATGTTTCGTTTAAGAATATGGAAAGTATTACTTTCATTTACACGCAATATTTTTGTAATTAACGATAATTTGCTGAACTTAATATATAGAGATTACTGTTGCCGAATATTTTTTGAGTCAGACGCTCAGAACATCAACGAGAAGTGACCAAAAACAACAAAAACTGCACTCTACCCTGAAATGTAACCAAAAGTCAACAAAAACAAAAAAAAAAGACTATTTCTAGTGTTCGAGAGTAGAGTTGAAACCAGGGTCATCCCTCTGTCAACATGAATAAGTCGTTCGAATTATAAAAAAAAGCCCCCAAAATGAGCAGGCCAAGTGAGAATGAATCACTTTACTGATTCGTTCTCACTTGGCCTCCGCTCATCCGGGGCATTTTTTATAATGCGGACGACTGAATCACGTGACACGAAGATTCATATTCAAGAGATTCACCACTTTACGGATTCGTTCTTACTTGGCCTTCGCACATTAGGGCAATTCCAAATGCCATTTTAGTAATCCCTGTTGAAACAAATGATTTTATTGTGTCTTTATATAAATAACATTTTTTATGCTATATAATTCAGTCAGATTGTTTATTTTACACTTGAACTGTCTATCATTAGTTATTTCATAGAATAATCAAAGTGTGGAATTATTAATTTATTACACGCTTTAACTGACTTGATCAGTTATTTCATGAAATAACTAGGTATTCTATGAAATAACTGAATTATACACTTTAACGGTAACATATACATACTAAAAATTATTGGATTAAATGGGGCACTTTAAAAGAAATAACATTTACTATTACCAGGGCTTTTTGTCTGCAAAAGGTACGTCTCCATCTAAAGAGGAGCATTGATAAATATAAATAATATATAATATAAAATATAATTTAATAATGTAATTTGACAACTTGTAAGACATAAAGCTAATTGGTTGTTCTTATATGTTCCTATTTTATATATGTTATCGGGTATTTCATTTCACAGCAAATATTTTTCATATATTGGTTTTGTGTTCAATTATATATATTTGTTCATACTGAATTGTGGACATATATTTTAGCTATTATTTATGTGTAAGTCTTATAATATGCTTAATAAAATATAATAAATATATGTTATAAATTTGTTTTATAATATGTTTATTGACCATATATATCATATCTAAATTAGATTAAAAAATTCTCGATAATCTGTTGTGCTATAACTGGTAAGCGCCGCGTTAGAGAAAAAAAAACCATGACCGTTGCAATAATTACGATAAAAATTTGTGCTTTTTATCTATGGATACTTAACGGTACGATAACAGAACAACGCAATTAATACTTCTCTCCAATGTATAAATAAATAAATAAATAAATACCCCCTCAAGCAGCTGCTTGCCACAGAGGTCTGACAGGAGTCTGTCAGTTTATATGCCAAAGTAAAAGATCTGAGAGGATGGCAGGACCTCAGCAGAAAAACAACACATACATCCATGCCTTACCCGGGGCTCTGAACCCAGGTCCCGTAGATCAGTAGCCAAGCGTGCTAACCACTCGGCCACGTATACTCCCTAGAAAAATGGAGAATTGTTATGCCAATGGAAAGTCGAACTAAAAACCACATCTTGAAAACTAAGCTTTCTGGGTTGGGTTGTTTTACCTCTGAGAGGCACTTTTTTGCACACCATGGGCTAAATGGCCAGGTCACATGGACCCCGAAGGCTCAGAGAAGGTTGGGGGAGGGGACCCACTGGAACAGCTGTTGGGTGACAGATGGTAGCCTCCCGTCAAGGCCATCCAGCGTGTTCTTTAACGTGCACAGGGTATGGCTCTCCCGCACACGGGCCACGGCTTAACGTCCCATCCGACGGACGGCGGCCTTTCCCAGCCCATCGGTGTCCCCTACTGACCGTGGGCAGGGCGGGGAATTTTGCGGAGACAAATCTCAACGCTGACCCACCTGGGAACTACAGATTACGAGCCTGGCGCGCTACCGACTGAGCCACCCCCGCCCCAAGCTTTCTGGGAATTCCCGAGACAAAATAAATTAAAGACTTAACTATATCTAAATCATGATTATTTAGCAATATTCGTCCAGTTTTTAAAAGAGTTATGGAACCTTGAATATTTTTAATCGGTGAAAGTCGTAAGAATTTATCTCAAAGAAACTCAGAATATAAATAATTCTGTGGTGAGAAGATAATGTGCACAGCAATTTCTGCCATAATTTTTCATCACAAGAGTTCGGTACTTTCTCTAAAATTAAGATTTAGCTGTAACAGGCTGCACATATAAGTTGGCCCAATATTGGAAGCATGTATACTTTGGCCCTATGTTGAGGCAACGTAAGTGAGCTGCCTAGATAGGGAGCAAAGGAGTCCGAGAATCCCAGAAAAATCTGCTATGATTACATTTTACTCACAAGCAAGGCCGAATTAAGATCCTTGTTGGCCGAGTGGTTAGCGTGCTTGGCTACTGATCAAAGGGACGGTTCGAGCACTAGATAAGGCTTGGATGTTTTGCATTTTCTTTTTGCTGAGGTCCCACCTTCGTCACAAATCTCTAGGGCGTATATACTGATATATAGCTACTGTCACACCACTGTGGCAAGCAACTACTTATGGGAGTTTTTTTTAAAGCCCTAGACACTTCTGTTACCTAGGCCTTTTGGCGGATGCATATTTAAGGGAGTATCGATAGGTAGATGGGCAATCAAAATTATCTTAAATAATTTTTCATGGATAACACAACGGTATGCAATAGGCCTTAACAGCTGATTTTATAACTATTTATTCAAAAAGATATTTTTGTGGAGTTTTTATCATATTAACATAGTCAAAAAAAAAAATTCATAGGTCTGTGCCTAGAGCCTACGAAATACTAATGGGACCTACTAATAAAACTACTACTTGGATATGGTCAATAAACATATCATTATCTACTTCTATGGTAATTTAACACTTAGGAGACAAGTTTTTTAATACAATTCTTCAGCACCTTCTTTTGAAGCAAATAATAAGCAAAACTAGATCATGTTATGTATTAAAAGAAACAGCATTTAATACTGAAAAATACAGAAAATCAAAGATAAGTATGAAAAATACCTCGACTCTTCTATAGAGAATTTTCAAAAGCGCCAAACACCCTATTGGCAGCTTAGTGGTAAAATGATTGGTGGACTTGCTTGGAGATAAATCTATTTCTGCTTTAATACCAAAAAACTCATACTACCTTACCATTAAATTAATATTGCCGAAAGGGAAAAACGGCAATGTTAGATTTGCAATATTACATCTGCGCTATAGTGAAAATATCGTTATATCAATAAACAAATACCGGCAATAACAGCATTAACAGAACATATTATGTAACTGTTGACTCAGGTGTTCCGATTACAAAGCAAACATCGGAACAACTGCTCTCTAGTGAATTACGCTTGAGGCCAAGTCCGATATTTCAACGCAATGCCTATGCTCTAGAGTACGGGTTCTCAAGTGGGGTATGCGGCGAGAGCTCAGAAGTCGCTAGCTATATGTTATATACGTTTTATTTCAGTCCCATTGTTATACTATAACTATAGTTTTATCTATCTATACAAGGGGTACGCCACTTACATACACATTTCCAGTGGGTACATCAAGCATAAAAGGTTGAGAACCACTGCTCTAGTCTATTTTTAATTGTTAAGATACAGTATATCCCTTATCACAAACTTCAGATAACGTATTTCTCCTAGTATGTTCATTAATAATGATTATTTCCTTTTCATAGTAAATTTATCGATTTTGTGGCGTAATAAAATTTCAGGGTAAAATCCATTACAAATTACCATTCAATTTCAGGGTAAAATTCATTACTAATTATTCACAATAATCAGAATAAACAAATATTAAAGTGAATATTCATAGTAAATTCACAGATTACCTGTAGAAATAGACTTCAACAATAGTTAAAATATCTGCAAAAAATAATCGTTGACGCGGTGGGAATCGAACCCGCAACTCTCCAGATTCACCTATAATTATAGGTCTTATTCTAGACTAACGTATGTATTGAAGATAAAATTGATGTGAATTCACGGAATTCAGTGTTGCCACTTTATTTCAAATGAAGGTTTTGTACAATTTTTCCATAAAATATATAATAAAAAATATATAAAATAAATACCCCTCAAGCAGCTGCTTGCCACAGAGGTCTGACAGTTTATATGCCAAAGTAGGTCTGAGAGGATGGCAGGACCTCAGCAGAAAAACGACACATACATCCATGCCTTACCCGGTGCTCGAACCCAGGTCCCGTAGATCAGTAGCCAAGCGCGCTAACCACTCGGCCACGGGACGGCTGAAATAAAATAAATACCCCCTCAAGCAGCTGCTTGCCACAGAGGTATGACAGGAGCCTGTCAGTTTATATGCCAGAGTAGAAGGTCTCGGAGGATGGCAGGACCTCAGCAGAAAACAACACGAATATCCATGCCTTACCCGGGGCTCGATATATATAATCCATAAAATAAAATCTTTTAGAATAAGACCTGTAATTATAGGTCTTATTCGGAAAGATTTCAGTGTCTGATGCCTAGGACCAGTAGCGCGCTCTCTGGCATGAATCTGGACAGTTGCGGGTTCGATTCCCGCTGGTCAGCGATAATTTTTTTTCAGATGTTTTAAAGTGAATATTGCCATGCAGTCTTACGACTAAGGCTATATAAAATATTGGTAACTTTTTGTAAGTGGACATATTTGTTATAACGTTTTGTGCGACTGGTATACTATTTCACTCTCGCTTTTCCGGTAACATTATTCATTTTAAGCAAACGACCGTCGGCAACAAATCTAACACTTTAAAGCAGTGATTCCCAACCTTTTCTGGACCATCGCCCCCTTTAGAAGAGAACAAAAATTTCAACTCCCCCCTAATCCATAATAGTTAATTTTATATGAAATATTAAAATATTGTTGCATATTATCTGTACCTAATTTATCTGTTTATTTATCTATTAAAAATCATAAAGCAGAAATTAATAAAACGACAACCAAATGTACAATAAAATTGTTTATTAAAATTTTAAAAATAAACACAGAATCAATTAAAAAAAATGAGATAAACACAAAATTAATAATAAATAAAAATAATTAATGATATGGTTGAGGCTGGTGGAGTGTTAACAATTTGTTAATGTCGGGTTCCAATTTCGTTAACATTAATCACTGAACTGGACTGGTTCAGTGATGTGTAGTCTGTTCCTTCTTCTTTGACAGTAAATTAGCTACTGCACTGAATCCACGCTCAGCCATATAGGACGAAGGAAATGCGATTAAAAACTTCTGTACTATTGCCCACAATCCAGGGTAGAGAACTGGTATTGATTTTTGAAGCCAGAACTTTTGGTATCCATGTTTGAATTTTACTTTGAGTGCTTCGTTAGTCGTGAGTTCTAAGAGTTCCTCTTCCAAATTTGATGATTCTTCAGTATCTGTGTTTGCGAAAGGATCTAAAACCCAACTCGGTATATTCATGTTTAAAATATCTTGGAAACGCTCCGTAAAATCAACATGAAGAACTTCCAAGTGTTGGCAGTAAGTAAGTAAATCTTCCGGTTTTGCAGAGCCTGCTGATAATGTGGGAAAATGGTTGTATTCATCTCTTCCTAGATTTCGTTTGAATAGAAGAAGTTTCCCGCAAAAGCAGCTATGACATTTTTTGTTTTAATTAAATTCAACTCATCACCTTGCAATTGTAAATTAACTTGATTAAATATTTTAAACAGGTCTGTCAAATAAGCGATGTCATTTTTTGACGTAATCAGGTTTTCGCGTAATTTTTCGTCTGATTCAGACAAACACCTTTAGAGAGCCAACGTACTTCTGTGTGCAGCAGCAAGCGATTGTAATCTTCATCATTTTCATTACAAAGCTTACCAAATAATCGGTCATTCAATGAATTGCTTCTAATCTTATTGATTGCTTTAATAACGTAATGGAGCGACGTATGCAGACGTTCATTCAAAATTTTTGCAACCAAATGCTGACGATGAATAATACAATGTACAGCGAGTACATTTGGTACTGCTTGTTTCAAATGCGCTATGAAACCCTTATGACGCCCTGTCATTGCTGGAGCACCATCAGTAGCAGCAGACAAAATATTGCAAATAGGAATTTCTTTCTCTTGAAAAAACTTTTGCATGGTATTAAATATAGATTCTCCCTTTATATCAGATTCCAAATTTTTAGCTAATAATAACTTCATGAATTTTTTTCTTCTTTTATAAATCGTACGTATGGTAAGAGTAGAGATTCGTTATTTGGTAGAGTTGATTCATCGAGTTGAATGGAAAATTTGCAAGTCTTTAAGTAATCACATAATGATATTTCAACGTCTTTTGCCATTTCATCTATTCTTCTTTGCACTGAATTATTACTGAGAGGAATTTTTTTGATGATATCTGACGGTGTCTTATGATGAAGAACAGTTTTTAATATCTCTTTGACTGCCGGCAAAATTAATTCCTCGCCAATTGTGTGTGGTTTTACTGCTTTTGCGATTAACAATGAAACATTATATGAGGCTCGTAGTCCATCATCATCTTGTTTAGAAGACGACGCAAAAAGGTTCGACATAGTTGGTTGTTTTAAATATTGCTTTTCCAGTTCTTGAAAATAGGATAAATCTTTGTTCTTCTTATCAGCATGCATTTTATTTAAATGCTCTTGTAGCCTAGAAGGTTTCATAGCTTCATTTGAAAAAACTTTTCGGCAAATTAAACACATAGGATAAACACATAAGTTTGTAGGAGAGTACGTAAATCCATTTTTCAAATACTCAATACTGTACTGCCTGCATTTCTTTTTAGATGTAGATTATGACATTTTCAAATACAAATTAACTTTTCAACAGATTTATAAATAGTTATAAAAATAATGTTTATAATGACTTCTAACACTTATCACTCACGACTATTTATCACGGCGAAGCACATAAAAATAATAAAACATTCCTAGAGCTATCGCTTTTATAGATTTGATTTTGTGCACGCATTAACTTGTATGTTTGCGATGCCGGCGCACTTGCTCCGTAAACAAGTCATTTCAAGCTCCCATATTCTTGTCGAAACATGTTAAATTGCATGAACCGCGTGTTTGCCTACCAACTTACAAGGACTTGTCACCGTCAATCTATTCTAAACTAAAACAAATTAGGTATAGGTATACCTAATGCTAATTTAAAAATGCTTATTAACGCGATAACAATAAGATAATTTACATAGCTAGATAAAATATTTATTCATGAAAACAGGTATTTTCAAAGTATTTTATTATATTAAAAAAATAATTATAGAAAAATATTAAATATAATAAATTTATAATTATTATTGCATCGAGCCGTCCCATGGCCGAGTGGTTAGCATGCTTGGCTACTTGATCTAAGGGACCTGGGTTCGAGCCCCGGATAAGGCATGGATGTATGTGTCGTTTTTCTGCTGAGGTCCTGCCATCCTCTCAGATCTTCTACTGTGGCATATAAACTGACAGTCTCCTGTCAGACCTCTGTGGCAAGCAGCTGCTTGAGGGGTATTTATTATTTTTTATTATTATAAGGTTGATTTGCCTATCAGGACGGACACACATGTCCAACATAATAACCCTGATATAGTAGTGCATGGTAAGGTATTGAATGAGATTACAATTATTGACGTAGGAATAACATCTCAGGATAACCTGCAGACAGTAGAGGTTGAAAAGAAGATAAATAAATGAGCTAATGAATAATGAGAAGCTAATGAGTTGAGCCTAATTCACAAGTGTAATGTTAATATTATACCTTATATTCTGACGTGGGATGGTATTGTAACTACGTACCATAAAGCATACTCAAAGCGACTTGGAGTGGGAAAACATATTGAAGCTTATATCCAATCTGTGATCTTGAAGAGAACTTTTGAGAGCATCTCAGTCGACTTCAGATGTACCAGTACGCTAGTAGGCGGTAGCAGGGAACTTATTGTCCAAGTTGCAGTTGAAAAGCTGTACATGACGGATGAGGTAGTGGATGACCAGAATCACCGGGAAGACACCACAGAATAGAAGAGATAAAAAGGTTGTCACAGAAAATTCCATTAAATTTATTTATTTATTTGACCGCCCCTCTTGACTGCCTCAACGCCCCCCATTTGCCTCTGGATCCGCTACCGCCCCCATGGAAGGCTCCAGCGCCCACTGGGGGGCGGTATCGCCCCCGTTGGAAATCTATGCTTTAAAGCATATCATTTGATATTTTTGGTATAATTAACAATAAATATTCTTGTTCCATAAAAAAATGTCATGCAAACTTCTAAGATGCACATAATTTTTATTAAATAGCTCGAAACAATACTTATTATTTTAGTTTTAATTTCTGAAGTAAATTCTTATGACGCATTAAAATAAATACCCCAAGCAGCTGCTTGTCACAGAGGTCTGACAGGAGCCTGTCAGTTTATATGTCATGGTAGACGGTCTGAGAATAGCAGGACCTCAGCAGAAAAACGACACATACATCCATGCCTTAATCCGGGGCTCGAACCCAGGTCCTTTAGATCAGTAGCCAAGCGCGCTAACCACTCGGCCACGGGACAGCTGATTATGACGCATTACTGTTGCGAAATATTCCAGCTTCCACAACTCTTTAAATATTGAATGAATATCTTCGCAGTTTTCCATTAAATGATACTTATTTTAAAGTTATAGATCTTCGAAGTTAGATTACCACTGACATAATGAAAATTACCTATTTTGATAAGGCAGTGTAGAAGTTTAAATTTTGCGTATGTTAAGTAATAACTTTGTAATAATAGTAATAACTTATTATTGTTAGGTTTGCAACTACAACCAATTCTGTTTTTACACGGTTTTTTTTTTTACGATTTTGATTTCACACTGTTTAGAAAAAAATCCAATTCTCTTTTTACACGATTTATTTTGATCTAACACGGTTCAAACGGCGCCTTTTTAAAAATCTCCATTTGAATATAATTTTGAATACCACTCTATCTCTATCCTTTTCCTATTCAAGGAAAAATTCCTAGAATTTACATTTATAACAAAGATGCCGCTTTTATGGTCACATTTTTCGAAGTAGTTTTAACTTTGAAAATGTACTATAGATACACATTTTGTGCACTAAAATCCCCAAAATAAAAACTACACAACAAGTTTTCTCTATTTTATGGAAAAATTGTATAAAACCTACTTCATTCGGAATAAAGTGGAAACACTGAGTTCCGGGAATTCCCCTCAATTTTATCTTTAATACATACGTTAGTCTTGGTCTCTCATTTCGTGTTTAAAGTTAGCAGTGTTTAGATGTTTAATAGAAGAAATCGAAAAAAACAATTATTTTGTTTTTGAAATTTTGTGTGCGTAATATAAATTTATTAAATTTTGCTGATAGGTAATTTACAATTTTTCATCATCCGATTTATTAACTGCAATTCAAATATTTTTCGTAAACCTTACCACGATGTCGGATAATTCAACTATACAAAAGCAGAAAGGTTACTAAGATCCAAATTTTATTTTTTGGATACTAAAGATACTAAGATCTCTTTTTTGGATACTAAGATTCAAATTTAGATCGTCTTGCAACTGGAGAAAGTTCAACATCCATGGGTAAATATTTTGGTTTGAACGAAGCTACCGTAAGAACCATCAAGAAAAATGAAGATGCTATTAGAAAATCTGTGCTTTCTGGAACAAAATTGAGCTCTAAGTCGTCATCGTAAACGAGAGATATTGTAAAAGTGAAGATGGAAAAGGCACTAGACGGATAAGCAGATACAAGAAATGGAATCAACCACATCAGCTCAGTTAAACAAAAATTATGAATTTTCTGTAATGGCTTGCCGGATTTCTTCAAAGACACGCTTTCATAACGTAAAGATAAAAGGTGAAATTGCATCTGCAGATGAGCCGGCTGCTAAAGAATTTTGTTCAAAATTGGCCCAAGTCATTGAAGATGGTGGATACACTCTTGATCAAGTTTGGAATGCAGATGAAACTGGTCTTTTTTTTTTTGGAAAAAAATGCCGAACCTATGTAACAAAATCACAAATAAACTGTTGGTGGCTTTAAAGCAGCTAAGGATCGTGTGATCTTTCTATTTTCTAGCAACGCTTCAGGAGACAGTATGTTAAAACCGCTGCTCATCAATCGATCCCTAACACCACGGTCAATGAAATGTGTAGATTTGAATAAATTGCCAATATATTGGATGGCAAACAAAAAAGCCTGGGTTACAAAAGAAATTTTTAATGAATGGTTCCATAAATGTTTTTTCCCAGAAGTTAAACGGTATTTGAAGCAAAAAAAAATCTCGAATTTAAAGTTCTATTGATTATGGACAACGCGCCTGGCCATCCTGTTTTGGAACACCCAAATGTGCAATTTTGTTTTCTGCCGCCTAATACATCTTTAATACAACCACTAGACCAGGGTATAATTGCCACATTTAAAACTTACTATGTAAGACGAACATTCTAATATTTTGGATAAACTAGATAAGGATAAAAAACTAACAGTTACTGATGTGTAGAAGAAATTTTCTGTTTTAGATTTTATCCGACATGCTGGATTGACGTTATCAAAATTAAAATCATCAACTTTAAACGCATACTGGAAAGCTACATATTTGGCCAGAATGTGTAAAAAGCAAAGATCCTGTACTCCCAAATACGACTGAATATCCTAATGTCATCACTTTAAAACATGCAGTTGGTGGAGAAGGATTCGATGATTTATCGTTTGCAGATATTGATGAATTGTTGGTTGACAAAGCTCTTAGCGAAGATTAAATAATAGAAGTTGTCCTTGAGACTCCTGATGAAAAAAAGTGATGGTGATGAAGAGGTTCTACTCACTGCAGGTTTAATTAAAGAAGAGCTTCAAATGGCTAGTAAACTGAAAAGTCATTTTCTTACACGATTCCATTGTCGAACAAGCTGAGTAGTTTAAACGTGAACTGAAATCATGTATGGCGCGTTATAAAGAATTATACAAAGATCTAGTCAAAGCAGGATCTCAACGATTGATTCCAGATTTCGTTGTCAAAACTAATCAAACTTCAGAATCACTGGAAACAAGTGATAATTTGGTTCCCCGTGCCACAGAGAGCATTTCAGGATTGGAGTATGAACACGACGGCCAAAACGTTCAAGCGATGAAAGTGAATTAATTCCAGTCTTACGCAAACGAATGCGTCTATTGTCAGAAAGTAACAACGAATAAAATCTAGTTAGGGAATATGTAAGTCACATTTTTTGCACTTTTGTATTCTTGACTTAGTGACATATTGTTTTCTTTACGAAGGATAATTCACTTTATATAATAAATAATAAAATAAATACCCCCTCAAGCAGCTGCTTGCCACAGAGGTCTGACAGGAGCCTGATCAGTTTATATGCCAAAGTAGAAGATCTGAGAGGATGCAGGACCTCAGCAGAAAAACAACACATACAACCATGCCTTAAATCCGGGGCTCGAACCCAGGTCCCTTAGATCAGTAGCCAAGCGCGCTAACCACTCGGCCATATGTACATTTAATTATCTTTATAAGTTTATAAAATAAAAAATGCGTTTAAATGAATAAAAATCAAATAAAGATTTACCGTATTTTAACGTGTATAAGGAACCCCTTTTTGCCAAAAATTGGGTCCCAAAAATAGGGGGGTTTCTTATACATGGATAGTATTCTTAAATAAATGATTATATCTTAACCCTTTCAGGACCATAAGGTTTCTAAGAGTAAATATTAGTATGTAACTGTTTATTTTAGTTTGTTTAGACGCAAAATAAATAAAAATCATAAGAAAAATACATAACAATGTGTAGTTTTTTTGGAATTTTATGGGAAATATTTTTCCCAATGGACTATAAAGGTAACACAAATTATAGTTAGGCTTATTATGCAATGTCTTTTATTTATTGGTTTATTAGAACAAAATGTTAACTAAAATAATACAAAATTATGAAATAAAATTACTATACAAAATGATGTGTTAATTATGATATTCTGCGAAGCAATTTCTTTTGGTAGTGAGGCAAAGATGGACATTGCACATAGTACATATATTATGCGTCCTGACAGTTCTGTTTTTGTTTTCTAAACGTTCCCGTTTACGTAATTGCGTTCGGCATACGTTCTATTTTGACATTCTGTATAAAAAATGCAGATAAGGTTATAATTAAATACGACAATCACCAATTTTAAAATGGGAAAAATGTTTCCCTTAGTCGTGAAAGGGTTAAAATAAAAATATCTTTGATGAAAAATCAGGGGGTTCCTTATACACGGGGGTTCCTTATACACGTTAAAATACGGTAATTAAAGATTTTGATATGATTTGTTTGAAAACAATTTATTATTTGTACTGGATTTTCACGTCTCGAACCAATCTATTTTTTCACATGCACTGTATTTTTACACGTTTTTTTCTTGCACGGTTTATTCGGGAACCTATCTAGCGTGTAAAAACAAAATTGGGTGTACTGTCAAATTTTTCGCTTTATGTTCCTTTCAGAATACAGCACTTTGGCAAGAACTATGCGAGCTTAATAAAACATCAGCCCTCAAGGGCCAAAGAGGAATTTACTGTACATTAAACTTGCATTAATAACCTTGTTAGTCATTACAACTGAAAATTTTACGATGTTTATGCTGTTTTCCTGCTGAGGTGCCGCCATCCTCACACTCACAGAACTTCTATATGGCCTATAAACTAATAGGCTCACTGTCAGACCTCTGTGGTAAAGCAGCTACTTGAGGGGAGTATTTTTTTTTAACACCAATCGACGAAGATTGGGTTGATTTACCTATTAGAGACACTTGTGCAGAATAAGCTAAATTGACAAGTTACAAGGATCCCAAGTTTCTTATAGAAGGTTGAGGAAGGAGATTCACTGGTCAGCTGTCAGGAGATAAATTGAAACCTCCCATCATCGCCATTACAGCATGTTCTTTCATTGTGCGAAGGGTGCAGTCTCCTGCACACGCGTCACGGCTTAAAATCCCATCTGACGGACGGCTCCCTTTAATAGCCCAACGGTGTCCACTTTCTCACCGAGGGTTGAACGGGGCTTAGCGAAGAAAATTATAACCATTTTGCAGATTTCGCCCAAATTCAATAAGCTTTTTCTAATTCTACGGAAGATATACCAAATTTTAGGTTAAACGGACAATATGTTGAGCTGGATCCATAACACATAAAAACAGACAGTAACAGTATTCTTATGACCTATTCATGTAGCTCAGAGGATCATTAACATTTTCTTTCCATGTCAAGCTGTCAATGAAAACATTTCGTTACGCTATTTGATAACGCCCAAGAAAAAGAATTCGGTTATTATAACGTCATAATACACGAAAAAACAACTACGTGTTAGATAACATTACACTGAGCTACTTAATGAGACATTAAACCGTTATTCATCACTTATCCAAGTGGGGGTATAAATTAGGATAAAACATTTGGGATGACCTCTTAATTTTTGAGGTTGCTCAAATGTAACACGCTCATAAGAACAGATCCGTATTATGTCAGTATGTAGTCAGATTCAGAGCTCAGTAACTTCCGAAGCTTTTTATCGGGAAATGTCACTGACAATAAACATGTTTTCAAGACGTTTTGGTTCAGTTCCCACTTCCGCCAAAACCAAATTATTTTTACAGCTAACTCTTCAATTGCTATAAGGCAACAGTGACCTTATAGCAATTAAACTGCGAGTTACTAGTCCTGAATTTATGAGTTGGGTTTACCTCCGATTGGGACTTTTTTCCATATAATGGACTGAGCTGTTTTACCTCTGAGCGGCACTTTTTTGCACAACGGGCTAAATGGGTCACAAGAATGACTAATGGATCACAAAAACCCCAAAGGCCTCAGAGAAGGCTGGGGAAAGGGAATACACTGAACAGCTGTTAGAAGACAGATGAATGCCTCCCGTCATGGACATCCAGTGTAATCTTTAACCCAACGTGTACAGGGTATGAATCCATCCTGCACACAAAAACACGGCTTTACGCCCCATCCCACAGCCTTTCCAAGTCTATCAGTATCTCTCTATCCTCAAAGCTGAACAGTTAGGACTCGAACCTGGGAGCGTATGCTTTAGTAATTATCCACATTTAATATCTACATCAAAAGTGTTCTAATAAATACTCTAGGCACATTCAGAAATTTTAATAATTCATAGGCTATTAAAAATTGACTTCCATGCTCTCTTCCCCCTTAAAAAACGAGAAATGTGAAAGTCGTTCTACTATATCTTCCGAATGCGAGGTCCTACAGTTACGAGTTAGGTATGAAATGAAAGCTCATCTAATGACTGTCGTCAATTATTTTGAATCCCCCCCTAAAATTGAAACGAAATCCCCCCTCCTATTTAATCAGGGGGTGGGCGGATTTTCGTGGGGTTTAATCTTAACGCGTCATATCTCAAATTAAAAACCTTGTGACATCTCCAATGTCATGGGCTATCTCAAAAACGAAGGAAAAATGTGGTCGATGTGTGAAATCATATATCAAGCGAAAGTTTCTGAAGATACGTGTTTTTAGTGATAAAGAAAAAATAAATTTAAAAACTACCTATCAATGGTGCAATCAGTCACCGAGTTCGTATTCACTTCAAACGAATGAAGATTAACGATTTTTACGATTTTTTTAATCTTACAATTTTTTATTTCTCTTAACAATTGAACAAAAATTGCGAATGCCGTATCTTCCTTTTAAGTTAATATCAATCCTTTGATTTCATCATTGGCATATTTTATAGAGATGAGTTGGGGCCAGAATAATTTAAATTTCAAATACTTCCTGTGACTGCAAAAAAAAAAAGGAAATAAATATTTAAAAAAATTTATTATAATTTCAACCTTTCAATCGGTCTTTAGTATTTAAAAATAAGCACCATACATGAAGGTTTTGATTATTTTTACCTATTCTCTATCTTTAATAAATGGTTATTTGCATTTATAGTGATTTTACCCATGAACTTTCAGTTTCTAATAATCACCATATTATATAACAGCCGTAATTCCGAACGAACCGGCGGTCACGTCTGACGTCATCGGTGGCAGAAATTGGCAGTTTCTCCGTGGTTCCGCTGCTACTGAGCGATAGGTCCCAAATTTGGTAGGTTGGTCCTACTTCCAACCCTGTTGGGATAAGAGAGCAGGTTCCTAGCTGCAATAATAATACCCCCTCAAGCAGATGCTTGCCACAGAAGTCTGATAGGAGCCTGTCAGTTTATATGCCACAGTAGAAGGTCTGAGAGGATGGCAGGACCTCAGCTGAAAAACGACACACACATCCATGCCTTACCTGGGGCTCGAATCCAGGTCCCTTAGATCAGTAGCCAGGCGTGCTAACCACTCAGGTCGCTGATATCGCCTACTTTGTGGATTGAGTAGTACGTTTTGAATAGTTATGTGCGGAAAGCTGTGAATGAAGTTATCAATGGGCATACATTTGGCGCCGAACTTCTGGGGGAATTTAATTGTGGCAGGAGTAGCACGTTAACGGTGGAAAGCTATGAATGAACTTATCGATGGGAAGAGTTAACAATGGACATACATTTCGCACCAAACTTTTGGAATTGGTTCAACAAGCTCTAAACATTAAGCCCGTATTTAGTTCTAATATTTTATTTCTTTTTTTTACTCTTTTTATCGCACGCAAAATTCTTTTCAATATTTTTTAATAACGAATCAGTGGACATTAATCAGTGGTGCCCAACTTATGGCTTATGAGATATCCAGAAAAATATTCAAACCAAGGGGAGTGTTGCCAACTTAGCTTTTTTCAAGCTAGATTCTAGTTTTTTTTAGCAGCTTTGACTTTTTCATTACAAAAAAAAAACTGGCATTTTCTGTTTACTTTTATTAAACCGCTTTTTAGCAATTAAAATTTTGCTTAAATTAAACTTCTAACTTTACTTTTAAATAATGCTTCAATTTTACAAAATACAGATTTTTACCTGCCCACAACTCGAATATAGGTTTCACTGCACAACAAAAGTTGCTATCTCAGGAAAATGTTTTTTTTTTCTTAAGCACTAAAAAACCTAGCTTTTTTTCATGCCAAAAACGCTTTTTTTAGAGCTTGGTCCAGCGTATTTTCTTACGTGTGAATTGGCAACATTGACCAGGGACAAAAAACGAAAAATATTACGTTCGTTTTTATTCGGAACGAATACCAAATATTTCGAGCATTGGCATGCTCATTCACAAAAACTGTTGGACACTGCATTAGGTGGTCGTCCACAAATTGCGTAAGGACTTGAGGGGAGAGTTAATTGATACGACATATTACATAAAGGAGGAAAGAGGGTTCAGAGGGTGGCATAAAGTAATGCTAAAATATTACACTAATTTTTAAGATTACTAATTTTTTTATACTTTTTGATGTCACAAATAGATTTTTTTCATATGATCATTTATAATAACTACTGCCGTTATGCTGGCTATCCTACAGAAAGTGAATTAAAGGAAGTATTTAAGGTGAGAAAACTGAGGGGGGGGGGGATCTGGCTAAGTGTTATGTAGAAGGGGGTTAAATTTCTGCTACTACAACATTTTGCAATTTACGGACGACCCACTTAACTAATTAAGTGGTATGAAATATCAGAAACGACATTGAGCCTGGACGACTTAAAATTCAACGTTGATTACTATAAAATTGTCGTATTATGTGACATCTTTTACAAAAGTTTGATTTTAAAATTCATAATTGGTTCCCAATTTTTTTTTGACTGGTTCTAAGGTATAAATTTTACATGCCAGCTATTAATCTAGTTCAAATATTATTAAAAGCTTTCAGAACGACTATCTTACCTAAGATTCAGTGGAATATCGGAAACTGTTCCTTACTCATGTGTGAAATATCCGGTTTCAGTTAGAACTTGTAACTCTAAGCAATATCTTAATTCACATGCGGGAAGGATCTGCGAATCGTAGGTTGCAAAAGTCTCTAGCTTAAAAAATGATATTATTAATACAGAGAATTATTCATAGAGTTTGCCATGCACATTTTAAAAAAATGGAGAAAACGGCAACCCATGCAAAATTCGGCATAAAATTAGTTATGTCGGACGCTTGCAGGGTTTACGAATTCTCTAATGTCGCCAAACTGCAATTTCTAAAAGAAGTAAAAATTCATTGCCATTAGGGCATAAAAGCAATTCTCATTTTTCAATAAAAAAAACTATCATACTGATAAATTTGTCTTTATTGTAATCCAAGAGGCAAGGGTTAGCCAAGGGTTACTCAGTCGGTAGAGCGCCAGACTCAATCTGGTGTTCCCAGGTTCGAGTCCCACCTGAGCCATGTTGAGACCGCTAAGCCTTGTTTTGTGCTGGGTGAGAAAGGGGATACCGTTGGCCTTGGAAAGGCAGACGCCGATCGGACTGTGGCTCCGTGTGCATGAAAGCCATATTCCGTGCATGTTAATGAACATGATTGATGGTCTCAACGAAAGGCGTCCATCTGTTTCTTAACAGCTGTCCAGTGAATCTCCTTCCCCTATAGATTATTTGCACTTCCCCAATCTTTTCCGAGCCCTTGGGACCTGCACATTTAGTATACTGTGACAAAACAAGTGCCGTTCAGAAGTAAATCAACCAACTTTAAACCAATATCGTCATACCATTCATATCCAATTTTGCCATAAACCCAAATGTTTATTTTCGATAAGTTGCGCAAGCTGATTAGAATTTACGAAGGTTTTTTGAAATGATACTACAGTTGAGTGACAAGCTGCCAATTTTCTGACGCATCGGACAGATTGTGAAATGCAAGTATATATGGGCCACCTTAATCACAAATTAGACAATATGGACTGTCAGTGTACGAATTTGAAAAGTGCGCATCGTATATAAATTATATTTCATTAAATTATTGTGGTTAATTAATAGTGGGGAATTTTCCTCAAGAAGGAAATTTTAGGAAAAGATAAAATGGGAAATTTCGTTATAAACCGATGAAACGGGGAAATTTCTACCCCCCCCCCAAAAAAAAAAATCCCTAAACAGATTAATAAATTTCAAGTCTGTCATTGTCATCGAACTGTCGAAATGGGCAAGAATATTTATTTCATGTATAGTAATATACACTAAAAATAAAATTTGTGATTTTAAAAGTTCTTAACGGCAACGATCAATATTGTAACAAAATCTGTATATGTTACCACCAAAAAATTACCGTGACAGAATTGACAGTCATTTTTTTTCTCTCTTCACTAAAGCACTTCGCGATGACAAAAGTTCTATCTGCATCCGTAACGGTTTTATCCACACGCGCAAATCCTTATCAGCATAGGCATATATTGGCTACTTAATAACCGTCAAGGTTATTAAGTATCTTATATATTATTTATTATTATTTTTATATTATTTATTATCTTGAGGTCCGCAGCATGTTTGCGACTAAATCAATCTAATGGTTTATTAACGACTAATAATTAACTGAAACTCATTTCATCTCATTTTCAAAGAGTAGGAAATTTTTATTTACATACTTTTGCACTATTTAAAACTTTTTGACTACAGCTATTGGAAAAATGCAATTAGCAAAACTAACTGAACGGTACCCGACGCTGCCCGGGTGTCATTTTTAATTTGTATATTCACTGCGCTAAAGGAAAGTTTTTAAGTACTACTCCCTCCCCCACCCCTCCGACATTTTAGCACAAATTTTCAGCAGGAAGAAATTTGCCCGGTGTTTGCTTCGATCGTTTTTGACGTCAGCGACCTCTTTCATAGACCGTGACAGTTTCTGCGTAAGATATCCAGATTTTTATTTCCGTTATCACAGATTTTGCTGCCCTGTGGCTCTCGTGATATTCTTCCGCACGGTTCAAATTTCCTGCACAGCGTCCCTGTGTGCCCCAGTGGTTTAAAAATCAGTTTCCCACTTGACCCGTGGCTGCGTTTCTACACAAATTGTGACAGCTCGTGTCTCACTTTTAATCTACATATTCAGTTATTTCCTGCACTAAAAGTTAGTTTTGTGAGTATCCCCCGTCCACCTGCGACATTTTATCACAGTTTGAACACGAAGAATTTTCGGTTGTTGCAAAGATTATTGCTGACTCAGCGCTCGCTCTCAGATCAGAGCCCGTGACAAACGATAGAGATATTTCGTCAGATTTTGGCATTCTGTTATTCCCGACGTACTTCACCGAAAGATCCCATATTTCGTAGGCGGGTTTCTCTTGCCTGACTCAATGTTGGGTTAGAAAATCAGGTTCCTAGCTGCAATGGAACACCTCAATAACGCCTTTGGAAATGTGGCGAATCTGGCAACGGTAGCAGATTTAAATGCTATTTTAACTCTTTAAAATTCACAGTTAGGGAGCAATAAATGGCAACAATAAATTTTACATCGATTCTCGTTTCCCGTAGGAATAGCACGGTAAATATGTTTGCTTTTAGCAAGCCCCCCATTTGGACGTTCGACTTGAAAATTGGTATTGCAATCCGGACCACAACAAGCAACATTCTCTGAAAATATCTCGTTGATTTCCCGATGAGTTATAGCTAACACACACACACAGAGAGAGACCTTTTATTAGATTAGGAGTTCTCAACGTGGGATACGCAAAAAAAGATTTTGTAGTAACCGTGAGAGCTCAAATGTCGCTGAATCTAGTCAAGTTTTATTCCCATTGTTATACTATAACTATAGTTTTATCTATCTATATAGGAGTTACGCCAGTTATATACACATTTCCAGGTGGTACGTGAAACATAAAAGGTTGAGAACCACTGATATACAGGGTGATTCAAAAGGTCTTAGACAAACTGTAAAGGTATGTCAGGAATACAAAAACAAACCATTTTTACATGGGAACTTATAGCCGCAAACGCCACCCGAGTGTGCTAGTGGGCGTTATTTTTTCAGAAATTGAGTTGGGCAGCGCGAGTCATCATTATTCAAGTCGTTGACATTGCGGGAGTACGATGCATCGTTACAGTAATACTGAGATGGCAGATATGGGTAGCGAATGGAAACGGGCGAACCGCGGTGCGATTGTATCGAGAACAGTTCCCAAAGAGACGCCTGGCCCATCATCAAACATTTGCACCACAGATTGTGTGAAACTGGATCTTTCGAAGTAAACAGCCATTGTGGTCGGGACCGAACGACGCGCACACCTGTCATGGAAGAGTGGTCTTACATGAAATTGAACACAATCCAAGTACACGAGCAATTTCGCATAACATTCGTGTACTCAACCTAGCGTGTGGCGAGTATTACACGGAGTTGTTACACCCTTTTCACATGCAACAAGTACAGTCATTGGAAGGAGATGACCACCCGCGTCTGGAATTCGCACGTTGATTTTTGCAAATATGTGTCGCACAGTCAGAATTTCCAGCGTTGGTTCTCTTCACCCCGATGAAGCTACCTTCTCACGTGAGAGTGTTGTTAATGTTCATAATTTGCATGTGTGGGCACATGACAACCCACGAGCTACATGCCCCCGTGCTGCGCAACACCGGTTCACCATAAATGTTTGGGTGAGCATTGTTGGAAACTGTTTGCTAGGGCCATACCTTTTTCCATCACGACTAGACTGGCGTAGTTATCGGATATTCCAGGAGGAGGTCTTGCCAGAACTACTGCATGATGCTCCTGTATCTGTGCGCTGATGCATGTGGTTTCAGCACAACAGGGCACTCACACATTTCATCTTTGTTGTGCGCAAGTATCTCAACATCACGTTTCCTGCACGATGGATTGGCTGGAAACAGGCCTGTTGCTTGGCCAGCAAGATCACCCGACTTGTCCCCCTTTGATTTCTTCCTCTGGGGTTACCTCAAAGGCCTTGTGTACAAACCCTCATAGCCTCTTACGCTGACCTCGTCGCACGAGTCGTTGAGACAGCAGCACGTGTCCGTGAGAGGCCTGGCTGGCATTTTTGAACACGTTCGCTGATCCATATGTCGCCGTTGTGAGGCATGTATTGCTGCGGATGGAAAGAACTTTGAGCACTTCCTCTGAAATTGGAAACATGATGTCTAATAAACATATTGTTATACCTTACTTGTATTCCTTTATTTTTGATTCTTCCTGTACCTCTAGCACATTTGCGGCTATATGTTCCTATGTAAAAATAGTTTCTTTTTGCATCCCTGACCTACCTTTACAGTTTGTCTAAGACCTTTTGAATCACCCTGTAGGTACAAGATATTAGGTTGTTTTATAAGGAGGCATACTGTTGCTATCAGTGGAAATCTCGACATTCTACCACCGAAATTTCCAATTTTTACCATAAGCAAATCACTTGCAATATTTGTTAAAAGTTTCGCATTTTCCATATTTAGTGCACTCTAACGAGGTAAATAAAAACTACCAATGAATTTGAAAGATTTGAATTATATTTCATTAGTAGCTATCCATCTAAAACAGAATTTTCAAATTATCTTTTAACATAAAAGAAGTGTGTTTTCTCAGCATCCCTGAGAGGTAAAGAGGCAACTCATTGTTGCCAATGCAAACTTAATGACCTTCACATTACACCACCAAAATTTCTAGTATAAATATATCGCTTGCAATATTTGTTTAAAATTTGCAATTTTAAACTTTTTCCGCCGTTAGAGGATAAAATTTAAACTTTTAGGAGATTCGGAAAGTGCGAATCGTAATAGTTCATCAATACTTATCCAACCCAAAAGCATTTTTAATTTATCCCTACAAAGAAGTTGAATGACAGAGATAAAGTAAAATTAATAATCTCATTGGGTTTTTTTTTTTAACGAGATAAAAATGTACTGTGATGAAAAAACAAAGCATGCACTTCAGAAAAACGTGGCTTACTAAATATTGCATAAAAATTTACTGGAATGAAATTTTGCATATTACTCTGGGTTAATTTTGCTCCTATGCTTCACCTGCTATTATGAGACGACACTTTTCCATTACCCAGTACCTCTCTATCTACATTTCACTATACAAACTTCGGGATCTCCACGACTGAAATTTTCACAGATTAAATTCGTTTTCTACGCAACACTAGTTATTTTTTGAAAATTTATTGTTTTAGTCGCCGAAAAAATCCCTTCTTTCACATAAAATATATTTGTTTAATTTGTGGCATTATTCTAATGCATTTTATTTTAATCTTTTTAAAGTGAACAAATCATTAAATTTTTCGAATCACGAATTTTTTCACCATTATTTCAAGTAGATTTTTTTTACTCTTGTCGCTATCAATCATACAGTAATTGTCCATGTTCATGCAGATCCATATTATATCCATGATTTTATCCGCGTTAACATCAGTGTTTTTACAAGATGTTTTATCTGCTATCCTGTTAAAACATTAATCTTTTATCTGCTGAGCACTTTTAAATTCCAATATCTGCTCAAGTCTCTACTGATAACCCTGTTTAAACTATGAGCAAAATTAACTGGTAACGGGCAGATTAATTTGGCTACGCTTTGCACATGCATCGTATTTTACTACTTCACTTGTAATATTTGCCTCTGCCTATGTAGGCAGATCAACAAAAAATTTTAAACTTAAATTTTTAAATGTTTCGATTACAGTAAGTTTTACGTTATGTAAATGAAACATTTTAGCTCGTTTTCAAAACACGTTACTATTTTGACTTTGTTCTCCGTTTATCGACATTCAACTTTTTAATTTTTAGAGAAAAATTCTTTTTAGGTTTGATAGGTACTAATAATATATTACCATTCACATTTTTTTAATCACCCTGTTAGTTCGAACTTCAAGAGTTAATTCTACCCACAAGTCGAAAACGACAAAATTCATTCTGTTTGAAAGTCATTGATCAGGGTTGGGTTGTTTTACCTCTGAGCGGCACTTTTTTGCACACCATGGGCTAAATGGCCGTCACATGGACCCCGAAGGCTCAGAGAAGGTTGGGGGAGGGGACCCACTGGAACAGCTGTTGGGAGACAGATGGTAGCCTCCCGTCAAGGCCATCCAGCGTGTTCTTTAACGTGCACAGGGTATGGCTCTCCCGCACACGGAGCCACGGCTTAACGTCCCATCCGACGGACGGCGGTCTTTTCAAGCCCATCGGTGTCCCCTACTGACCGTGGACAGGGCGGGGAAATTTTGCGGTCATTGATCAGTCATTCATTCTTATTCATATTATGATACATATCGAAAACAGAAAATTTACCTTTATAAAGTTAATCGAGTATCGCTATGTTACAGTCTCTGGTGTCTGCATAAGCTCACTTCGCTTGTTAATGATGCGAAGTGCTCATTAATCTTAAGCGTCATTTCCTGGTGGACTTACATTAACAAATGTTCAGCTTATCCCGCTTGGCAGCCTAAAGCATTACGAGGCCATGCAGGATAGCGTAAACTGTAGTTTTGGTGAGTTTCCAGTTTACATATTTCCAATATTTATTAAGAGACAAATGAAGAGCTACATGAAAATAGAGTTTTGACGGCGTGGGGCTGACCCACGACTTTCTGATAACACATCAGGTGCGCTTACCTTTTAAGCCATCCTGGCTATTAGCTATCTCATTAATTACAACTGTGATTTATGGAAATGTTCCAAGTTTTAAGGAGATTGTATGTTCGGATACAGCTCTCGCTAAACCTCAACTTTTCCAGCAACTTTTGATTTGTTCTAGTTTGCTTGGTCTGCGAGTTACTATTACTGAATTATCAAAGGGCTTCTTATCAAAAACATTTTATACGCAGCTAAAAGATCACCGAGTGAGTTATTTTCACTACGTGCACATAAATGTGTTTTTCAATTGGTGTTCCACGAAATATATCATTTTTTCTCCCGAAATCGATTTCAATTTCACGAATGATTTACAAAACGAAAAGCTATTTAAAACAACTTATACTCTTACAATATTGAAAAATCCACAGCTGATAACATTTATAACTTTTTGCTTTAAGTTATAGCAAAAATATCAGCCTGTTTCACCAAATCTTTCTTTCAATATTTATTAAGTGTTCCATCCCAAAACACCGACTTTTATACAATGATTTTTTTTTACATCAATTCGCCTTACGTCTTCAAAACAAACAGGTTCAACATCTTGACAAAGAATCTGATTCTGCAGTGATTGGAAAACTAGACACAGATCATCAATGTGATCTCTGTTCAGTGACTAAGCATTGCTTTTGCGCCTAGCAAAAGATGAAAATTGTTTGTATGACACTCTAATATGAAAACAATTACTTCATTCCCCGAAGAAAATGAAAAAGATCGATTAAACCTTCGATAACACGTTTCCTTCAGTGTTCACTATATCCAATCATTACTAGCTGAGTCATCAATATCTAATGCTTGTCACGGTATAAGGAGTAATTATTTTCACAGCTAGGAAAGTCATAAATGGCACAACCTCTTTTTCTAAAAGGTCATATCATACTTCGCAGGACTGTATTTCAGCTTCCAGAATTAAAGAATGAGGTTACAGGCAAAAACTTATCTATATAATAAAAGACGTCTGTGTGTGTCTGTGGCAACCATAACTCATCGGGAAATCATCGTAGAGGCTTCAATTTTTCAGAGAATGTTGCTTGTTGTGGTCCGGATTGCAATACCAATTTTCAAGTCGAACGTCCACAAATGGGGGGCTTGCTAAAAGCAAACATATTTACCATGTTATTCCTACGGGAAACGAGAATCGCTGTAAAATTTATTGTTGCCATTTATTGCTCCCTAACTGTGAATTTTAAAGAGTTAAAATAGCATTTAAATCGGCTGCCGGGTGAAGTTCGTCGGAAATAACAGAATGCCAAAATCTGACGAAATAAATATTGAGTCAGCAATAATCTTTACAACAACGGATATTTCTTCGTGTTCAAACTGTGATGAAATGTCGCAGAGGGGGGGGATACTCACAAAACTAACTTTTAGTGCAGGAAATAACTGAATATGTAGATTAAAAGTGAGACACGAGCTGTCACAAATTGTGTAGAAACGAAGTCACGGGTCAAGTGGAAACCTGATTTTTAAACCACTGGGGCACACAGGGACGCTGTGCAGGAAATTTGAACCGTGCGGAAGAATATCACGAGAGCCACAGGGCAGCAAAATCTGTGATAACGGAAATAAAAATCTGGATATCTTACGCAGAAACTAAGTCACGGTCTATGAAAGAGGTCGCTGACGTCAACAACGATCGAAGCAAACACCGGGCAAATTTCTTCCTGCTGAAAATTTGTGCTAAAATGTCGGAGGGGGGGAGGGAGTAGTACTTAAAAACTTCCCTTTAGCGCAATGAAAATAATATACAAATAAATGAAAATAATATACAAATTAAAAGTGACACCCAGGCAGCGCCGGGTACCGTTTAGCTAGAAATAGATATAAGGTGCTTGAGTATGATTGAATGATGCCATCCGATGTTCCACTATACAGGACAGTACTACATCTTGTGGATGGCACCAAAAGCCACGACCGCGCGCTGGCCGAGGCCTCACATAACACTAACATTAAGGTTGCAAAGCAGCAGAGAGAGTACCTATCGTCTAGATTACTATAATATTATCGAAATCTGTCGGTTCATTCATATCTGTAATTTTGGACCTTTCGAATTTTGAACAGTGCCTTTGATTTATTGCCAATTTGGTTAAGTAGCATTATGGTCTAATTTTTACTACAACGCTGTATATGAATTGTGCAGATAGTCTTCCAGTGTTTTAAGGGGTAAATTCGAGCTTTTTTTTTTTAAGAAACGTGATATTCGCTACTTAAATATCAGATATTTGGGACAGATGTCCAATTTCGAAGCTCTGGTGATTTCGTGGATGGTTGGGAGAGTGGACCCACTGGATAGTTGTTGGGAGAAGGGTGTCGGCCTCCCGTCAAGGCCATCCAGTGTGTTCTTTAAAGTGCGTGGGTGTGGCTCTCCCACACACGGAGCCACGACTTAACGTCCCATCCGACGAACGGCGGCCTCTTCAAGCCCAACAGTGACCCCTATTCACTGTAGGGCAGGGTGGGGAGTTTGGCAGAGAATAATCTCTACACTTGTCTAGCAGATATAAGGTGCAGATAACATTAGGTGGCTGAGCTTAAGAATCTGATGAACAATCCAAAATGATGTGCATTAGCTGCTCAAATAAAATAACAAAACTGCTCTTGATGGTATTTGTACTATTCAGAATTAAAATACTTACAAAGCTTACTCAACGAAAACTTTTGATTTAGAGATTAAATATAAATAACTAATAAAAGTGGCGAATATAAATAATACAGTAAACAGAAAATTATTTTAAATTGTTGGAAACAAAGTTAATGTTTATTTAAAATCAGCTTATAAAGCGTTCGGTTGCTTTACCTCTGAGCGGTACTTTTGTGCACACAATGGGCTAAGTGGCCAGTTCACATGGACTCAGAAGGTTGCGGAAGGCCCACTGAATAGGTGTTAGACTGAAGCCTCCCTTCAAGGCCATCCAGCGTGTTCTTAGCGTTTCATGCGACATATGGCGGTGTTTCCAAGCACAGCGGCGTCCCTTTTCTTACCAAACGAGAAGGAAAGTTAGCCATATCAATACAGCCAGCCACCGTTGGGACTCGAACTTAGGGGATCATCATTATTACGAGACTGTGTGGAACCGTCTGAGCCAACTCCCAGCTAATTCAGAGGGACTCTAGTCGAATACTTTTCACTGAACGAAAAGCAAGGTTGTATTCAGAACAAGAACTTGTAACTTGCACTTAGTCCAGTTTAATATTTTATTATAGTCCAGTTTAATATTTTATTAACTTAGTCCAGTTAAATATTTTATAAAGAATATTTTATTAAAAATATATTTGCTCTCATATGAAATGAATTAACTTTAAATGCAAAACACAATGACTAAATATTTAGATCAATGAAGCAAAATTAACAATACGATAATTCTTTTCGAGAAAAAACTTCCATCAAAAAAGTTAAAATGAAAACTATCGAGAAGTGTATTTCACAAACCATGAAACAAATCGAGTACAAATTATTTTTTTCTGCACATCAACAATATTCAGAAACTGGATAACATACTACTTCTGGCGCTGCTCTTTTCCAAAGAGAATGAAGTTTGTCATTTTCCAATTTTTGTACTCTCTAACAATGGAAATTCGAACTAATGCCTAATTCGGATAACTATCCAACACAAAAAAATTTTTTTTTCATTTATCTCTGAACTAAAAAAGTTATAAATCTACACTGCAATATATGGACGACAAAGTGAAAAATAACTAGTTTTATGAAAACGAAAAATTGACGAAGAAAACACGAATTTTTTATAGATTCTATGGTATCTTCCTACACTAACTACTGGTTTTGAAATATTTACTTCAGAAATTTTCGAGGATATTTTCATTTACCCATTTCAAATGAGTGTATACACGACTAAAATAATCGTATTGCGTTTCATATCGCCTAATGACATCTGGTAATGTTTACCAAAAAAACTGCACAATTATTCGAAGCAACTAACCCTTCTTGCACTCAATTATACATTTCCGGCTTGTTTTTTTACAGCTCTCATTTAGTGATAACTGTAGCGAGAGAAGTTACAGCCATCAAGAGCATCCCGTATAAGTAATGAAGAGGTGCAAAGAAATGACTCACACTTCTTTCGTTGTGTCTATCCTTTGCAAGTCAGCTAACTGACACCATACTTCGACAGTGTTGATCCGAAGTCCGGGAAGAAACAAAGACATGTTTTTTTCAGTTAAGCAAGCTCCACGATTCCAACGCACGCATCTTATATCCATGTTTGTATATTGAGAGATGTTCAAAATATATATCTAAGCCGGTGACGTACCGAGAAACTTTCAATGGGAGGAGGAATTTGATCTATTTGATTCTCATCTGACGTACTTGTGTCTGTTTGCCGAAGAATGCCTTAGAAAATATATTAAAACCCATTTCTCGGTTCTTCTTGAATAGGTTCAGCTTTCTTTTATAACTCTAAATACGATAACATCATTTTCCGGAACAAAAAGACAAATATTAGAAAGATACGGATGTTTGGATTTAAAAAATTACTTTCTGATCATTAACTAGACGTTCAAGGTTAGAAAAAACTCCCAAACATATTTTTTTTAACTTTTGTATATGGAGGCCAAAGGGACATTATTGCTAACGGGAAATTTAAAATAAATATTTTGTATACATATTAATAATAAAAAAATCCTTGATTAAATTTGTGAATTTCAAAGTCATGTTACAACAACATCCTCATATTAGCTAAAATATCCATTCTTTATATTTTCTTGTACGGAATTCTTCTGTATTGATTATCCATGCAAGAAAAGCTGGCTGATTTACTCCGGAACGACTTTATTTAGGTGCTGAACGACTAATTACCAGGCTCAGAACGACGTAGGAGAAACCATTAAAAAACTGTTATGGCTGTTTCGCTAAGACCATCCATTTTCTCCATTTTCATATTCATTTTGCTTCTTTTTACCTATCTTCCTGTTGCTTTTCGCTCGTCATTTGTCAATTTGTGGATTTGTCAAAACAGTTCATATCTTTCGAAAGCGATGGAGAAACTTAATGATTTTTGTGTGTCAAATGAAACTTGTAACGCGGATAGTGTCATATGCTATAAAAAATGACCCCTCATGCTTTCTTGCCCACTAAAACAGGGGAAATGTGAAAACGATTGTTCCACTTATCTTTGAAACGCGAGTGCGAAAAGTAACAAGTTATGCGTCAAATGAAAGCTTGTGACGTGTCATACGATATAAAAAATGACCTCTCATTCTCTCTCCCCCCCCCCCAAAAAAGGATAAGTATGAAAACAATTGTTCCGCTATATCTTCGGAACGCGAGGGCCGAACGTAACACACTATGTCAAATGAAGGTTTGCGACGTGGGGAATGTTGTGAGTAATAAAGATATATCTCCACCCCCCCCCCCTCGATTTCTTCTCCACTAACAAAAGGGAAATGTGAAAGTCGGTTTTCTATTATATCTTCCAAATGCGAGGCCTACAGTTACGAAGTAGCTGTCAAATGAAAGCTCATATGATAACAGCCTTAAGCTACTTCGAATTTTGCCTCCCCCCTCCCATAAGAGTACGGGGCGGATTTTCACGGGGATTTACATTAACAAGTTATATCTCAAATTAAAGCTTGCAACGTCCCCTCTCTCCCCACCCACCTCAAAAATGGGGGAGAATGTGATCGATGTTTATGAGTTAATGAAAATTTCTAAAGATAGATATTTTTAGTTGCAAAGAAAAAATATACAAATTAAAAAAATGCCTATGTTCCTCTTATGCTCCGTAAAAAGTGAAAACTAAATTTAAAATATCGATGGTGCAATCAGTCAGTGAATTCGTATTTATTTCCTTCAAAGGAAGACGGCGCCGATTTCCGGCGCTCTATCTTCCTTTGAAGTGAATACGAATTCAGTGACTACGCCATCGACATGCTTTAGTTTTATTTTCTACTTTTTACGGGACATAGAGGAAGATAGATATTTTTTAATTTAACTGCAGACTGTGGCTCTCCTGCACAACGGTGTCATACTCAAAGCTCATACTGTGCATGGCGTGGCTGGCTAATATAGAAACGAATAAATTTCAGAGCTGATGATACTGAGACTCAAATAAGGAACTTCTTAATAATTTCCCTGAACTTCTTAATAAGTATGCAGAGCAAAGTCGATAAATCAAAGCACACCGATCCTTGATCCTCAACTGCTGCAAGTCTTCGCATACTATCTCAACTGCTCTGCAAACATTACGATATCTAAACACATTCATTTATCGCCGTTCACACTACCTGCTCCTATGAGTACGCTAATCTTCGATCAACGGTTGTTCAAGAGGCTTTGCATCCTTCTACTAAACACTTTGTATGAACCGAAAGGGAAAAAAATTCACCTAAAAGCGTGCGTGGTCTAAAAGAGAGGGTAGGATCTAGATTAAAAGATTTGACTAGGATCTTTAACTTATTTCTGGTGATATTTTATCCCTATAAAATATTAAAAAAAACAAGCCTTTTAAAGAACGTGCCCATGTGAACAGAATTTTAAAAACATGCTACATCTAATCGCAACTGAAAAAGCAACTAAACAATTAAAATATTCGAGATATTCCATAAAATGCAAGGTGAAATAGAATTATTCAGACTCAGCAAATGGGTATTAAATTTACACTACATTAAATATAAAGTGCTAATTTCGTGGAGCCGTCCCGTGGCCGAGTAGTTAGCGCGCTTGGCTACTGATCTAAGGGACCTGGGTTCGAGTCCCAGGTAAGGAATGGATGTTTGTGTCGTTTTTCTGCTGAGGTCCTGCCATCCTCTCAGACCCTCTAGTATGGCATATAAACTGACAGGCTCTTGTCAGACCTCTGTGGCAAGCACATGCTTGAGGGGATATTTTTTATTTATTTCAATTTCGTGGACAGTTTTTTGAGGTTTACTGATACATTAGCAATTAAAATATAGTGCGCCAAAGAATTTTATGCAATGCGATTAATTTAAAACAGGGATGCACAAATTTGTTTAGCATCGGGTCGAACAGAAAAATACTGTTTGCTATGGACCAGTAGCTGAAAGAAAGATGCAATAAAAAAAACATAAAAAAAAACGTTTAACTTTGTTTATTACATTTTACTTGTCATATGTATAGGTACAATATGAAAAAAAAATACTAAATAGTTTATTTTAACGTCAAAACTGATGTTGGCTTGTCGAAATAGTATGTGAAGGATGTGACTGGATCCCAGAAATGATCCACCGAATATTCGGCTTCAATAATGTTGCAGCAGTTGTATGTTATTCAGTTTTGTCTTTCTGTTATTAAAACACCAACACTTTAATAGAGCGATATTAAATAAAATTATTTCATATGATCCAGTTCTCACGAGACGGAAAAAAATTGTTAAATGGACCAGATTGGCCCGCGGGCTGGAGTTTGTGCACTCTGATTTCAAACATCAAAATCTTATTCGACGCGACACTAATGCTACACATTATAAATATTAAATGATTAATATTAATAAATTATACAATCACATTAAAATATAGTTTGGCTTCCGAGAGAATTTTATCAATAACCTAAATAGAAATGAAGGTAGTTTTCCAATTTTCGTATCGGGCTCCAATGGCAAACGAAATGAACAGGCACCAAAGATGATCCAATGGATTATTAATACGAGACATAGTACAGGTAAAGTGAGTGTTAAAGGTCGAACTACAGTTCCATGCCAGATAGTGAGACTTGGTTCATATTCTGACGTCTCAGTTTGCCACTCAGCTGTATCTCCCACCACCTACGTAAGACTCCCCAATCGTGGAAGTCGAACTGGTACATTTCCCGTTGCACAAGTCACAGCGTCCCTTACAACCTAACTGCGGATGTGGCGACACTTCCGCCAAGGACTCAATCATTCTGACTCAATTGGAGAAGCCAAGCCTGTCAATTTAATGAATTCGAAATAAGTTCAAATTTTAGAAATTTCACCTAATATTTTGCTGTTACATTCCATAGGCTTCAAAACAAAAGATTCAATGTCCCCTCATATAAATGCTTTTGGCAGAAAAGTTGTCTTGCTGCTATATTTTTAAAGCAATTCAAAACCAAACATCGTTCAGTCTTAAATACACTAAATAGTCCTCTATTGTGAATCCCCCATGTCAATCGATAGTAATGTAATATTCGATGCTTTTTAATATTTTATTTGCAGAAGAAATGTGACTAAGGTTTGAAATTACATGAAAGCTACCTAAATCTCGAATTTTCAACAATGTTTAGAGTTATTATAGAAGCGGCAACTTTTAACAATTTAGCCCATTGTGCGAAGAATCATTCAAAATAGGTGAAAACTGAAATAATCGTTACATAAGACTGCTAAAAAAACTTGCACACTTATGTGTTATTACTTAACACTAAAAATACTTGCTTCGGCTTGCACATTTTACTAAAGCTTAAAGAGAGGTTGCTACTTTCGTTTTCAACTTTTTGAATAAAATTTCAGATCAATCATTTTTTTACTAGTATTACTGCTGCTAAATGTGCTAATGAACGGATATTGTAAAATCAAAATTTAGATATCGATTGAGATCTTTATCTTCAGTCGTTGTTGTTGTTTTACTTCTGATCTGCATTTTTTTGCACACAACGAGCTAAAAGGCCATGTCACAAGGGCACCAAAGATTTAGAAGGTTGGGGAAGGGGACCCACTGGACAGCTGTTAGGAAACAGATGGAAGCCTGCAGATCATTCAGTGTGTTCTAAAAGTGCCCAGGGTATGGCTCTCCTGCACATATCGTCACGGTTTAACGTCCCATTGATGGACGACAGCCTATTCAATCCCATCGGTGCTCCCTGTTCTGACCAATAGCACGGTGGGGGTTTAGCGGAGATAAATCTCAAGGATTGTTCAGGGTGGGCCTTGAACTTGAGAACTACAGATTACTAGAGATCCTATATAGGGAGAAGTTGGCAAAAGAGGATGTTGATTTCTATTAGCCGCTGCTGTAACGTCTCTCATGGGCCGTAACCATCGAGACTCAAGGCCTTTTCACTGGTGACATCACGTTCTGACGTCAGCATTCGTCGATCTAGCATCTTGACACCCCGTAGCTGCTTGCGTGTTTGTTGGAGGGATTATTATCTTTAATTATTATCTGGTGTTCAACAAATGTATTTTTAAACAATTTTTGCAAGATAAAAAAGGATTGTTTGCTAGAAAATTTAGGAAATAAGAAAAAATGTCTCAGTGCCAAAAAAGAAAGTTGTCTTACCCTCAATAAATAGTATCCACAGAGTTAATTGTTGGCTTTGATATTAATAGTTTTGTGACAAACAATTTTTCTAGCATGTGGGATTTGAACCATATCTCTCCAGGTACATGCCACAGTGTTCTAAGACCACAACTAATAAGTTATATTAGTGGAAAAAAGGCAGAGTCTGTTAGTTTAGTGGTCTTACACCACTGGCTTATATCTGGAAAGATGTATGCTTAAATGATTTAATCTCTCTTTACCAGGGTGCATAGAATTATTTTTTAACAATTGAAGATTGATTAGAGACTATTTTCTTTACATTTGGGAGGTTAGTTGAGCGATTTATTGTCAAATCTTAATCATAGGATTTAAAGGTAGCTTTGTAAACCAAAATATATATGTGCGTGGGCTTGCAGTAAATTGTAGTTTCGAAAGTTTAGACGCACTTTTCCTGCTAGTTTTTGAATATGTATTCCATCGGAAGGTTGTATCCATGTCCAAATATTATTCAAATTTAATGAGAATTCAGAAAAAAATACAGCTCAATATTCCTATTAATTCAGTCTAATCACTAAGAAAAAGTATTGAAATTAAATCATAACTAACTGAAATTGTTACAGCTAAAGCTATTACAGTATATCATTAATTTTTAGTTCACATTTGCCAATAAAATTGTTCTGAATAATTTTTGTGTGTTTTTTTCTCTTTTTAATAAAACACACTAATTTTCCATAACAATTTATATGTCACGATTATATTATTAATGGTACAAAAAACTGGATCAGTTATTGACAGCATTTATCGCGAAAAATATCTGAAGGAAATGATTTTATTTTTGTTAATATATAACCGAGTAATTATTTGCATTTAACTTTATTTTTAAACATATTGTGTCATTGTAATTATACGTACAACCGATTATGACGCTCCTGGGAATTTATATATCGTTTTACATGTTTAGAGAACATTAAACGACGATTACATTTTGAGTCATCAATTTAACACAATTACAAATTAAGATCTATTTTAGTTTCAAAGTCTTCCCTATTTTAAGGTTTGCCATAGAAATATTACTCTAATGTACATATATACCATATAATAATACCATGTCAATCAGTTTTTGAGCACAGTGCTACACAAAAATGCCCTCCCGATCTTATAAAAAAAAAGTAAATGCTCGATTTGCTACGATAGAACTACGTGCGAAGGATGCACTGTGGATCCACAGGATGTGATGTCAGTTTAGACTGAAAGGCCTCGAGTCTCGAAGGTTACGCCTGGGCGCCATTTCTAGGCTTCGATTGTCTAAAGCAGACGTGTCCAACCCGCGGCCCTGGACAGCTAGTAATTCGGCGCACAAAATCGTAAACATGATTATGTGATTTACAGCGAGTTTGATATTCCACTAGTTTTATGTTGCCCATTTTTTAATTTTATAATAGAAACATAAGAAAATAAAGTTTCATATACATTAACTATATTATATATTTTATGTGCGACCCAAAACAATTCATCTTCACTCAATGTGGCCCAGAGAAGTCAAAAGGTTGGACACGCCCAGTCTAAAGCCAATGGTTGAGCTCTCTTGTATTATTGTATTTTATCGCTTTGTTTTAATGTGAATCTGCTATTTCCCCAGCACATTGAGTGCAAATAAGTCTCGTTCAGAGGTAAAGCAATCCAACCCAAGTCCTAACCACGTCCGTCGAATGCCACTGAGTGTTTTGAGCAATCCAAAGACTTAATATTCAGCCACAGGTGCAATACAAAATGGTATTCTGAGAAAAAGACTTTCAAATTTAAGAAGAAAAAAAAAAACAAACGTCACTTTATTTAAAATAAGCTTATTACAGAATTGTAGTATAATTCTTAAAATGACATAATTTAAGGGAAGTATAGATTTATTTTAAGCTTTGAAAGCAATTTTCCAAAACTTTTTTTTTTGCTCTTATTGTAACCACGGATTGAAGTAGCAAATGGTCTTTTTCATGAGCGTCTGATTTTACTTTTTACCCTGCGCTGTTAACAAATGTTTCTGCTAAGTAGTCTCAATTGTTTCCACAAGCGTTTCGCCAATGGTGAACGTAAATCTTTTATCACTCAATTTTCATTCTCAGGCATTTTTATTTTTAAAAAAATCCCTCCTCAAAGAGCTACTTGCCAGAGGTGTAATAGGAGCCTGTCAGTTTAATACGCCATAGATTAGATCTGTGAGGAAGACGAGACCAGGCAAATGGAATATCCATGCCTTACCTGGGGCTCAAACCCAAGGCCTTTTGATCAGTAGCCAAGAGGGCTAACCATTTATTATTCTGATATTATATTTTCCTTTTGTATTCTTTGGCTTAAATGTAGATATTATCTCTACATTTCTTTTTTTTCGGGGTTTCATGTTTGTGATCGTGCTATTATTAATCTGCAATACAACTTTCCCAATAACAATATTTTTCTATTTTGTATTTTAGGATCTCCGACGTTTAAACTACGCTAAAGAGCAAATAACTTAATCCCTTAAAGTTGGGTTGTTTTACCTTGAGAGGCACTTTTTTTTTTGCACACAATGGGTGTTTTTGCACAACACAGGTCACAAGAGCCCTGAGGGCTCAGAGAGATGGTTGGGGGAAGGAGACCTACTGGACAGCTGTTAGGAGTTAGATGGTAGACTCCCGTCAAGGTCATCCAAAGGGTTCTTTAATGTTCACAGGATATGGCTCTCCCGCACCCGGGGTCACAGCTTAGCGTCCCATCCAACGGACAGCTGCCTTTCCAAGCCCACTAATGTCCCCTACTAGATTACTGCCCCAGATGGGACTCGAATCTGAGAACTGCAGATTACGAACCTGGAATGCTACTGACTGAGCCAACCTTAAGTGAGGCTAATATAAAATGCTACCTCAAAAGTTGCACTCAGATAAGTTTGGGGAAGATTTACTGGACAGCTATTAAGTGAACTAAATACTTCCTGCTTCCATTTCGCTCCTGGAGTTTCTCAGGTAATCTCCCTATTAATATCACAAGAAGTCACACGAACAAGCACTTCACCGCAGGCAGAAGGGATCAGATTGGATTATCTGAGGGGTTAAGGTGTGAAACAGAACCAAAAGGTGTGTGTGGAGTGGTGGGAAGGAAAAGATAGTAGGCTCCCGTTAAGGTCAGATATATTCTCTAGTTTCAAAATCTAGTTCGCCAAAAAGTTAACTTGTCTTCAGATTGATATCTTTGATATGTCAACAAAATATGTCATTTCAGTAGTATAACATGGGAAATAGTAAGTACTATCTAGTGTCAGCATGACTGCATGTGCATTCTACTGTTTGTGAATCATTCTGGGTATCAGATCTCAGTAAAAAAAAATCTATGCCCTTATGCTCTCATTTCACTGAGAATGTGTTTGTTCATTTAATTATTTCAAGGCAATGAAGTTCCCTAAAATTAAAGACTCTTACAAGGGATAAGAGCAATTAATTTGCATTTTACTAATCACTTAAATAGTGAATTTGATATGAACAAAAGCATGTCCAGTGGAACATATAGCAATATGTTCAATATCAATATGATAGTCAATCTGCTGAAGGGTAAAGGAATTTTAAAAAATGCACATACACCAGAGAGAAACTTGGTGAATTCAAGATTGAAAAGAAGATAAAAAAAACCCTTGAAATATCCAAAAATTATAACTAAAAGTTTATTTTGTGCATTACTTATAATTTGATAATTCGGGCTGTTTTAAAATGTTTTGACTTTTTTAGTTACTAAACCCTCCAATTATTCATCAAAATATTCACAATAAATCAAATCAATAATATTACACTGGTTTCCATAAATTAAGGGAAATCCCTATTGATTTATTTGATTGAGATCTTATAATGCAATCACATTTTTCTATATATATATCTATATAAATGCAATCATATTTTTCAAAACAAAAAACTTATTTTAGATGTTATAGAGATTTGACGTTAGCTTCCCATTGACTTAACATAGGGATTTTCCTTAATTTATGGGAACCAGTGTATTTTGTTCTTTGATAAACAATTAGAGCAAGTATAAAACATTCAGTGAATCTGAGTTCGGTTATTTTACCTCTGGCCAGTGCTTTTGGGCACAAAATGGGATAAATGGCAAGACCACAAGTGCCTAGGGGACAGCTGTTAGAGAAGAAATGGAAGCCTCCCATTATGGCTATTTAGTATGTTTTTCAGATGAACAAGGTGCTGCTCTCCTAACATGGGGCCACAGGTTAGTGTATAGTAATATTGGTGAATCCCATCTGATGGACAGCAGCAGTATTTCCAAGCTTATCAGCATCTCCTTCCTCACTCAGAGAAGGTTGGGGGTTATGGGGCAAAATCTCGATTGTGGCACAGTTGAGACATGAACCTGAGAGCTGCAGATTACAGGTTGGTGCGTTACCAACCAAGTCACTCCCACCACTCCTGCAAATTGGAATATGGCACAATATCCCTAGGAATTTTAATGTGATCCTTTAGCATCTGCAAAATCAGGAAATGTTGCTGCAAGAATGTCCATGCATTTCCATCTATTGTGAGAAATGTTAGTAATGAGGCGTTGAATTGTCCACTTTAACAATGTGCAGCTTATTCATAAATTCAGGTCTCTGGTACAGCTGGATGTTTTTAAGATCACTAGCAAAGAATTTAAATACAGCGTTCATAAAAAAAAATTACTATTGTGAAAATTAAAAATGAGTTTGAGCTCAAAATAGCACTGATAAATTTGGGCTTGAAACAGCATATATAACTTTGAGCTCAAGATAATCGCAATTTAAATTTTTCGGTTGTGAAGAAAAATAGGCAAAAAAAATTATTTCTCCTGATTATAATAATAGCAGCCTTTTCATTAGCTTTAAGTAATCAAAAAATAAGCACCATTCAGCCTTCTTTAGGTATTCTCTGTCATTGATCAATCACTCTTAGTGTTTACAATGATGTTACTCAAAAATTTCAGTTTCTATTAATTATTTTCTAGTATTTTTTTATTGCAAAACATTAGAATTATTTCATGACAAAATTAAAATAATTGTTTCTAGGCAAAAATATGGGTAAATATAATTACAATCACAGTGTTACCTGTTGACTGCATTAGTTCAACGGTAGAATACTCTGGCTCGTTTCTGGAGAGATGCTGGTTTCACAGTCCCGTATGTCAACAAAATTTTTTACACAAAATATTTATTGATATCATTGAAATCTTTGCAAATCTGAATTTTCAACAATATTATTCATTTGGTATTTAAAGTTATTAAGAATGAATATCTAACAGCAAAAATACAAATCCTACATTTTCTGGGGGGAAAAAATTACAAATAATGAATGAATTATTTACAAACTTCTAAAATATCCACAGTTCTGAAATAATAGTTTTACTTTCTGAGACAAAATCTTATGAATGGCACTGCTCATTAACCCTTCCGGGGTCAAGAACGTCTATAGACGTTTTGTGTACAACACATAAAACTTCGATTTTTTTTTTAATTGCCATTTGAAAATTTTCTTAATCATCTTTTAAAAATACGCAATTCAAGCTTGAAAAATATTTTATTTTTTCATTTGATGCATAATTTATTAAACTATAATATAAATAATTCGATACAGCCATCTGATTGCCATATTTTAGAAGTCCTATACAGTATACCGATTTGTTTGTTAACGTTACTCTATATTGAAGAAATCCCTTGATTTTTAAGCTCAAGTTTGATTTGAACTATTATGAACATATTTTTCCTTAAATTTTTGAAAATCTCCTAAAAATTAATAAACTCCTATTTTTAAAAATGGAAGATATTGGAAGTAATTACGAAATATATACCTATTTTTTCGGCATACCATTGTAAAAAGTGTTATTAATATGTTACTAGAATGCTCATACTATTTACTTCAATAAAATTCAGAATTAAATTCCACTTAATTTGGTATACAACATGACCTATTTCTGTTGATTAGTTATTTATCAAAAATATTCTAAAGTTGACTTATTTATTGGACTATGCAACAAGCCTGGACTTTTCTCAAATTTCAATTTGGCATATAATATGCTATAATTCCTTTCATTAGTTATTTGGCAAAAAAAGTTATGAAGTTAATTTTTGTTTTGCTTGATCAGTGAAAAAATAGCTGGACATGGGAAGGATTAATAAAAAGCTTCCATAACTCTTTAAATGTGGATCAAATATTGTTAAAAAATAAAATTTAGAAAAATTTGATTGAAACCTTTATCTTCAGTCTTTTCTATAATAAAAACTTATTTAAGAAATTATGAAGTTTCAAATTTGATTCATCATTGACATAACATATGAATGTTTTTGTTTAGTACCTATTAGTAACTGTGACACAGGCATTTTCATGTGATACTTTAGGAGAATTATCACAGAAAAATGCCCTGTAGACAACAAACATTTGAAATAATTAGCTCAAAAAAATGGTTGTCCTCAGTGGGATTTGAACCCACATCACACAGAAGCTCTGGTGGTCTAGCAATTAAGATGCCTGGCATGCTTCTGGGAGACACGGGTTCAAATCCCCTCAGGGCAACCATTTTTTTTTCACCTGTATATAAGTATTATTTTATATATTTTCTGTTTTATTTGAAGTGCATTTAAAAATATTCCAGTCATATCAGTGTTATATTATAAACATCCTCTAGCTGGTATTCTCAATTACATTGGATATTTTTTACAAATAAATTCAAAACATTGTCTCAATTACTGTAGTACTCTCATCATACACTTTGCAAAAGTTCAACATTTTTTTTTTTCTTTAAAATCAGCAAGTCACTTTGTACTTGTAACGTTTTCTACTTCCAACTTAGCTGAACTCTTTGGCTTTCCAATCATGTGATCCACTGACTTAACTATGCACTTTAAAAATTTTCAGACTATATTCCTCATTTAGAGTAGTTCTTAACCTGGTACTTCATATCAGTCATTCTATCAGGGAGGGGGGTCCAGGATGGTGCAAAAGGAACTTTTGGAAATTAGGATTTTTAATTTTATTCTCAAAAATAAACAAAGTAAGACCTGTAAATGTGGTTGTAAGGGGAATTGATGGGGGATGCAAAGCTTCATACATAGTTGCAAGTGTTGTGGGACCAAAAGAAGGTTAAAGAACTCTTAATTTAGAAGGTAATCTGCATTTCAAAACCCTTCGAATTTGCACTAAAATGGATTTCACCATACTTCTAGATTTTTTCCTTTGTTTTTAGATATGACAGTGTTAGCTGGAATGCTAAAATCTTTAGTAATAATGGAGCTTTTTTTTTCACATCTCTTTCCACTGAAAACTCACCTTAGATTAAACAATAATTGATAATCTCAGCGTTACCTATTGACTTTTAAATGTCTATAAATCAATAAACGTGTTTGTGGAAAAAATTTTGCTGACATACGGGATTTGAACCTGCATCTCTCCAGAAACATGCCAGAGTAATGTTTCTGGAGAGATGAGGGTTCAAATCCCATATGTTGGCAAATTATTTTTCCACGAAAACATTTATTCACCTTAGATTGTTCATCTAACATTGACTTTTGTACAAAGATTACAATTTCACTGGTTCAGACAACATGTTTTAGAGTTTTAGAAAATATCATCTAAACCAAATTTCAAAACATATGTAAAAAAATGCTCTCTAGTCAAACTATATTACTTTATTTAAGTCTGATGTCCCAGATTTTCTCTGGTGGTGACGCAACAAGAACTTGAGATAAGAAATCATTTTGTAAGGATCAAAATCACCTTCCACTATTCAAAACTAGTCTCTCTACCAAATAATTTATTCACTCTTATTGTTAAATATTGAAAAAGAACCCACTCACTTTACCCTATGTTCCAAACACTTAGATTTTAGAAAGATTTAGATGCAATGAAATATCTATTGCATGGTTTAACCTTACCATTGGTTAAAAGGAAATTAAAATTATGAATAATCCTTAAATCAAAATGTTAAGGATTTCTAGCTGAAACAGGACAAAAATTTTAATATTCAATTTACCTTGAAATATTCACATTTGATTCATACATGCTCTACTGCAAAAAACTTCAAGTGTGAAAGAAATATTTTCTAATACGTACTTTTTGACTGAAACTATGAACTATGAAATTCACATGAAAAATTCAGTTTTAGTGGGATAAGAATAACTATTATTTGTTTTATGTGTTACATCTCTGCCTACTATAATTGGATTTTTCCTTGATAATGTTAAATATGGGTGCTATAAATGGTTTTGTGGAAAAAGTTTCATTGACATGAGTGACTTGAACCCTTCTCTCTCTCTCTAGATACATGCCAGAGTATTCTAACACCACTGAACTATAGTTGACAAAGAGTCAACAGGTAACTCTGTGGATATTATTTACTGATTATATGTGTGCTACGTATAAACTAGGAAAATAACATTTTTGGGTGAATAGTGGATGACCTCAATCTCCTTTTCAATCAGTATGCAGTGCATTGGGCACTGAACAGTTTCAGAAACCTCAGCTAACTAAAGGATAAGATGTGGGACAATCGGGGTGGAGATCAGCAAAGATGGTAAAGGGCACCTATTATACTAGTAGTTGTCACATTATTCTTATTCCTACAAAAACTATATTTTTGCTAAATCTTCACTTGTTCTAATTTCAACAGAATATCTGTCCGAGTTCCATTAACTGGATAACACCCTGATAATGCTTTAAGGCTCATCCATTTGCATTGCTTGTTTTTTGGTTTCTGAGGAATTTGGTGGTTTTCCCTTAAAGCAGATTAATGATTTGAAAATGTTTTCTTACAGCTTCATACTGATTGAAGAATTTAGTTTTTTTTTTATCTATCTTTCTATTGTGTTAAGCTGGTTATTTATCATTTTGTGGATTTCTCAAAACAGCTATTGCATCTATCTTCTTTAACATGTTGGCTGATTGTAATGAGTTACAGGGGTTTATTAAAATAATGGAAACATGTAGTTTGTGGAGAATTTTTATTACTAAGCTGTAGGCCCACCTCTGGCATTCAGAACAGATGTATTTTGACATGGAATATTATGATTGGTTCCCATGTTTAGGTAAAACACCAGTTTACATACTTTTTTCTTTTTGGGGTAGAAGACAAGGATTTATTTTATTTTTTTTCCTATGACAACAAACTTATACAAGTCATGTACATACGTTAATGGAATGTGAGACCATTCTTCCCGTAAAATAGGGCCCAACTGTGCCAGTGATGCTGGAGGTGGAAAGTGTAATCTGACCTTGCACTCCAGATATTCCCACAAATGTTCAATAATATTGAAGTCTGGAGATTGAAGTGGCCAGTGTAGCTGCTGTACCTCATCCTCATACTCTGCAAACCATAACTTGATATGTTTCACACAATGCATGGGTGCATCATCTGCTTGAAACCAGGGATGGTCATTAGGGAACAATGCCTGCAACATTGGGTGCAGGTGGTACCCGAGAATGGATTTGTACATTGCAGATGTGACAACCCTGCAGAATAACTAATGGCCCTAAGAAATGCCATGATATGGCACCACAGCATCAGGGATCCACTTCCATGTTTCACAGTTGGAACCAAACAGTTGGAGTGATACACTTCAAGGTTTTGGCAGATGTACACTCTACCAGTAGAGAATGCTAAAGGCTGGCAAAGTATCATCTAGTCTGATGAATAGTGAATTGTTTCATTATTCATCAGGCCAGACGACACATTGCCAGCCATTAGCTCTGTTTTTATGTGCTTTGCACCACCTTACATGTTTTGTTGCATTGATGTTGGCAATCAGGTTTGTGAATTGCAGCATGGCGATAAGCACAATGAAGTTCCCAATGAACTGTTATGACGGAAACGTGATCATTTTGGCTGGTGTTTAACTCTGCTGCTATTTGCGGTCCCATAGTCTTGTGCTTCCATTGTACAATCTGTGCCAACATGTGCCTATCCCTATCTGACAACTTTGTATGGTGTCCACAATTTGCATGTTTGTAGGCAATGCCCTGTCCTTATTCATAGGTAGTCATTATTTTCGATAGAGTTCCTTGTGTTGCACCTACTATTTCCACCATTCTGGTTACTGAAGCTCCTGCAAGACGCACACCAATGATCATGCCTTTTTGGAGGCCACAGAGATCTGACATTGTCTACAATTACACCACAACAGCTGTTTCACTTGCACATGTGCCACTGCTACATAATAGTTGATATCATACTTCTCCCCTTTATATACCTCATATCACACGGGTGACATCGTCCCTGTGATATGCATAGGGCGCATTGCGTATACTCCAGTCGCCATCGGTGTTTCCATTATTTTGATAAACCCCTGTATGTATCAAATAGAGGCTTGAAATATGGGCGGTGTCATAGGAAAAAACATAAAATAAATCCTTGTCTTTTCTTCTACCCCAAAAGGAAGAAGTATATAAACTGGTGTTTTACCTAAATATGGGAACCAATCATAATAACTCTACATTAAATGAAAGTATAAAGTGGGAAATGTCATACACTATAATGAATTTTGTGTCCCCCACCCCATTTATTCCCTACTTAAAGAGAAAATATTTCTAAACAGTAACTCATATAAGTAACAAAATGTCATAGAATATTACAAATTATACTTTTCCTTAATTTCTATCAAAACAAGGGAAAGTTCATAAACTTCTGTTTTACTCTATCTCCTGAATAGTGAGACTGATCTTAAACTATATGGCTACAAAAATTATGTCCCTTTACCAAAAGCAAATGAAGGAGTTTGTAAATAGTAGTCCCCTGATATTACCCCCCACCCTCTTGGCAGTCCAGGCCTGTGTGTGTCACCATTGCCATCCTATGGATTTACAGTTTCCTGAAAAAAGGATCAAGTCATGGTTTCTACATCTGATCAGTTAATTACTTGTTACTGCAAATTTCATTACCCCAATATTTAAAAAAAAAGACTAAATAAATAATATATAAATACCCCCCTCAAACAGCTGCTTGCCACAGAGGTCTGACAGGAGCCTGTCAGTTTATATGCCACAGTAGGAGATCTGAGAGGATGGCAGGACCTCAGCAGAAAAACGACACACACATCCATGCCTAATCCGGGGCTTGAACCCAGGTCCCTTAGATCAGTAGCCAAGCGTGCTAACCACTCGGCCACGGGACGGCTGCACTTAAAAAAATAAATACCCCCTCAAGCAGCTGCTTGCCACAGAGGTCTGACAGGAGCCTGTCAGTTTATATGCCATAGTAGAAGGTCTGAGAGGATGGCAGGACCTCAGCAGAAAAACGACACAAACATCCATGCCTTACCCAGGGCTCGAACCCAGGTCCTGTAGATCAGTAGACAAGCGCGCTAACCACTCAGCCACCTACTTTCCTCTATTTTAATGTGAGTGAATACAATTAATTTTTTTTTAAGTTTTGTATTTTTCAACTCATTTGACTAATTCAGCTTCAATTACTTTTTGGGAGCAAGTAAAATATAAAGAAATTCTCATATTTGTAGGAAAATGTATCTAACACAGTGATTTAACCTGTAACTAATGAGATGCAGCCACATAAAACGTAGATGAACAATCCTTTGAGTTAGAAACTGATTGCATTAAAGGTCAGTTTGATAGTCAGTTGCAACATATTTGCACAAAAACAGTCTAGATTATTGTAGTGCAAAGGTTCCAAATGGTCTCAAAGACCACACCTCAACAGTGGTACTTTTTGCACTGCTGAACTGAATATTTTGGATGAAAACATTAAATAATGTATTAATCTAGGTATTCTATTACTCTGTAATAATTAATGAAAAACAAATTATTCCAAAACATCTGCCTAATATATAACCATATTTCCATTTTTCTTTCTTTTTATTTTTTGGAAAGGGAAAATAATTTTCTATGCTTTAAACTCTTAAAAGTAGTTAGTTTTTTTATTTATGTGTATTACGGAACAGTCCAGTGACCCAGTAGTTAGCATAGTTTGATACTTTGAATAAAGATTTGGTTTCATTTCTTAGAATGAATGCTTAGTATTTCTATGATGTTTTGTCTTTCAGCTGAGGAAGAGATAGGGGCCTTTGCCACTTTGTGTTACAGAAAGCAGAAACAAAACTGTGGGTATCTCTATTGTAACACATTTCTAATGAAGTATAAAATGGATACAAAATGGTTACCATAGCAACCATTACAGAGAGCATTTTCGATCCTTTTCCTTACCACAACTAAAGTGTTACTGAAAGAAATTATACTGCATCTCTCTAAAGGAAATAAATCAAATGAAGTCAGACGCTAAAACAAGTGCATATACAAGTGAAACGAAAGTTTCTCATTAGAAAACACTAATAAGCAATTACCAGATTTCTTTTGTAGAACTCTAAAACTTTTCTTTTTCAATGAAACACATTAATTCATAACACAGCTGAGTTAAAAAAATTTAATCGCTATCCAAGCTGTTTTATTATTGTTCCAGTAGATCATTTTGATCGGTGAATACAGGATAGTAGGGATGTTAGTCACTTCTTGTCAAAAAAATGAAGTCCTTTCCTGTTGCACAGATCACACAATGGAAACAATAATCTACTGGAACAATAATGAAACAGCTTGGATAGTGATTAAGTTTTTTAATTTAACTCAGCTGTGTTAAATCTGTTATACTTACAAGCTCACTACAAATGAGCATGCTAAACGAATGTGGTAAATGTTTTATGAGGGAAAGAAGGAAAGTTACGGTGTTCTAAATACCATTGTGTGATCTGTGCAACAGGAAAGGACTTAATTCACATAATTCGACAAGAAGTGACTAACATCCCTACTATCCTGTATTCACCGATCAAAATGCTATTTTGATCTACTGGAACAATAATAAAACAGCTTGGATAGTGATTAAGTTTTTTAACATTAATTCACATTAAAAAATGCTATGAAGATGAGAAAAAACTACTGGAAACATTTCTTGAAAGCACTTTTATGTACTAATATATGGTCAAACCCATTTATAATGAAGTCACTTATAATCAACTTAAGGTTATAATGAAGCCCATTCTTTATCAATTTGAGTTTCAACACTATGTTGCACGTAGTTTCCATTATGAGTAAGTTTTCTGTTCTTTAAAGATATAACAAACTTCTTTTGACTAAGGATCCTTTAGTAAGACCATACAGATTAGTGAATATTGACAGATTTCCCTGCTTTTCTACCTTCTCCCAAATATTAGTTCTTTTACAATAATGTGCTTTTCAAGGCCATCTGACCTCTGTGAGTTTCTGTTCCCTTCCTTATAGGTGGAGGAGTGAATGATACAGTGCCTCAATAAAATACATAAAATATACAGTGCCCTCGCAATGATACATTTCTTAGTCACGGCTGGATGGTGAGGTTTGCTGGGAGTCTTAACCAGCATTGTCCCCCCCTCTCCATGGCTTCTGGAAGCTAACGAGTCTGGATGTTAGCTGGAATTATGTGAGCCAACTGGCAGCCTTTCCCTGTTTATTAAAATAATTCATGCAATCTTCAGCCCATATAGAACCTTGGCCAGCCACCTTTTTTGAACATCTTTCTTTTCAAGCATTTAAAATTTAAAAAAAAAGTAAAGCATACAAAGTTTGGCAGCTCAAAATTTATTGAACTTTTTATAAATTCAACTCCAAGTTTTTACATTTCCCTTTCGATTGAAATTTTATATACTTTTTGGCTATAATGATTAGGCAAATGCTCAAATTTCAAAAAGATCTCCCATATATCTTAATCATTAATAATCAGATTTACCTTGATTTCATCAGTAATAGCTCATCAGAACAAAACCTTTTTCTCTGCTGCCAACAGTAAAATTGTATATTTCCTCAGGTTTACTGACAGTAGATGGATCAAAACATGGTGCCCCTAGTAAAACGTAATATTATCCTCTATAGTGGAGCATCTGGGGGTATTGTAGAATTTTATTCCTTGTCTAATGGTGAGCTACATCATGGTTTTGCAAAAGAGTCCAAAAAATTCTTAATTTGGCACAGAGAGATGAAATCAAAAACTTTTGAGGAAGGCCAAAAGAGAGTTGATGTTGCCAAGGTGTATAGAATTCCACTGAGTTCATCTACAATTTAAAAACACAACGAACAAATGTTGGCAGAGCTTGCAAAACCAAGAGATGCTGAAAAAAAAAGATAGTTTTATACACAAATGTTGAAGTGGCTCTTTTCCATTAGTTTGTATGACCCACAGCTGAAAATTTACCCCTAATCAATCCACTGTTTCATGCAAAAAGAAAAAGCAGGTTTGTTAGATGCATGGCTCATTAAAAATTAAGTAATCTTTACTACCTGCATTTAAGTATAATATAATATGTAATTAAGTATAATAAATATGCATCGCATGAAAAAAGAAAATATTATTTATCAAGCCTAAATTATATATTTTTTATAAGATATTTATAAAAAATTTAAAACTGCAATTTTTATTTTAAAAATATCGATTATTTTTGTACTAAAAACAGATATATATATATGTCATGGACACGGTATAGGTTAAAAAAATCAACAATTTAGAAACTTTACAGCTGATGTAAAGAAAATATTTTGCAAGTGCCTGAAAATGTACTGTAATAAACATTAGTTAAAACAAGTACACTTCAAGTTCCTATCTATACATGCCTTTGTTTTGACTCACTGCTAATTCTAGCCTGCTCTCAGCTTCAAATTGGTTCATTGTGACCAAAGAGAGTTTGCAGTCTATCCTATGTATTGTCAAAGATTACAATATGCACATAGGCAAGTAAAAATAATTAACATTTATAACCAAATTATTTTATTCTTGATGTACATAGCAGCTAATATTTCAAAGTATATACTAAAAATACATGCTTCATTCAAATATTTGTTTCAGATCTTGCAAAACAGTGTATATCAAGGCAGTAGCTCACTTTGAAAAGAAATGTACAAGACAAATTACATTTTTTTTTTAAAACAAAAATGAGATACTTATTAAACTGAAATTTCAGGAAGGAGAAAAACTTACAGAAAAAAATTTCTTTCAGGCAACTCACTGGTTATGAAAGTTTGCTAAGAGCATGTCAGTTAAAAGGACAAAACTAAACCTGGAGGAAGGAGAAACCTCAAATGAAGAAAAAAGGCAGGACACTAAAACTAAGAAATTCTATCTTTCACTCCTAAGCATAGATATTTTAAAAATTATCAGAATGTAAAAACAAATCCTTCTATGCAAATTTTACAGTCACGAGTTAAAATATGAAATGCTTTGCAGAAAGTTAAGCTGAAGAATGGAAAAACTATTACACTGTTAAAGTTTATTTTCAAGCTATTTCAAGCTGTCTTAAAATACAACTGTAAATTCACACATAGCAGTGGCATCATATCTGAAGCATATTGCATTAAACCTGTGAGTGATCCCACTGTCGTGTTGACTTCACCATGTTCAATTTTATATTACAATTTTTTGTCATCTGCACTTATCAGCTTGTCTATATGTCCTTGAATGTTCTCATTACAGAAACATAGAAAGTTTTTTACCACTTGAACAAACCATTTCACTCTAGTAGTGGTCAAAAAATCATTTTTAGGGGAAAAGATCAAACCACACATACACAATTAAAAAAGACCTTGCTCAGAAATTAATTAAAATAAATCTAAAAACTTTTAACATGCAAATAGTTTGAAGGATAAACTTTAAATTTTAATGCTTAATGACAGAGAATTTTTATTTATTTTAATTAAACCACAAATGGCAATATTAATCATTTCTCATCATCATATATGTATTTGCAGATGAATATTCAAAATTCATTTCTGTAACTACAGAAACAAAGATCATATTAAAAAATATATATTTTTATTAAAACATATTTGCCAAAGTAAACAAGCATAATAATATATAAGGTTTAAATATCAAATTATATTTTTCTTTCAGAATGTATACAACTGTGAAAAATAAAATCAAAAAGCAAAAAATATTTTAGTGTGTTTTGCCAAAAAAGAAATGGAAATGGGAAAGACCAAACGAATAAATATGGTTGATATGATGAGCAACTACTTCTGGGTTCAGTTGTGAATTTCTACCAAAATTCACACTGTTTGTGGATATTTCCTGCTCTGTCAAAGAATGTTGCACACAAACAGGGTTAAAGTGAGTGCAAGGGGTGTGCACAGCATACCAGTGACCAATCCTAAGAGTTGCCTTATTTACCTATAAGCATTCTTAATGCATATTTTTCACCAATCATACTACGTAAAGAGCAGCATATATTGTATCAAAAGCCACACAGTGGTTCTGCACATGAATACCAGTTAATAATGTATGAAGTATCATTTACTTTCATATGCAAATTTTATCAATAATTTAGGAGAAAATATTCAAATATCTGGAAATTTTAACAATTCTTTTTTTTCTTTTAAACAGCTTCGGTATTAAATGGTGGAATATTTAATTATCTCATCAGATGGGAGATGTTATCTTCCCCTACCACACTTTTTTTCCCCTTTAAATACAATATCCACACAGCTACTAGCCTATCTACAGATTACAACAAAGCAAATGGCCATTTCATCCTGGGGACCTGATTTCATACCCCAGCAGTTACAGTGTAAAGGTAGCAAATAAATGATTGGTACAAAAATATGACAATAATTTGAAAGATATGAAATGATTTTTTGTGATTTAATTAGAGATAGATGTGGGAAATTCAAATGTTGACAGAGATTAAGCATTTTATGCGAATTTTTCATAAGGAGCCAGCATCCTCACAACCTTCTACACTGAAGTGCCACTGAATTAGGGATAGCAACCTAGTAACATGTTGGACCTCCCTCTGCCCCTGATAACAGCAGCCACACAACAAAGCAAGGGCACCACAAGCTTGCATAAATGTTCTACAGGTATGGCAACCCATGCATCCTCCAGAGCTGTCCACAATTCTCTAAAGGTCGTCACTGATGGGGCATAGGGCCGAACACTCTGCTAGACAGTATACCAAAGATTTTCGATGGGATTTCCTTGCAAGGTCCATGCACTGACTTCCCAGCTGGAACCCATGTTCAGATGGGAGGCGATTTCAGATAATGTCTGGCCCCTATCAGTCTGTACAATGTGGGTCAGACAGCGAAGCCCACGATCACTGAAGGCTGGTTGTCCTTTGCAGTTTGTCTGGGTGCTTATTTTTTTGCTGGAATTTTTATATTCCCAGAACTCTCTTGAAACTGTCAAACAAAAAAAATCTCATGTTCATTGACAATTTCGGAGATTGAGTGTCCCATCCGTCGGGCACCTACGATCTGCCCTCTGTCATATGCATCTAAATCCCACGCCTTTCCCATTACACTTCTCACGATGAATGCTATCTATATATGACCAGAGTTTCAGCCACACATGGGTGCAAATGTGGGACTAAATTTGGATAATGTCTCCCAACTCTAATTTAATGGCACTTCAGTGTAATATGGTGAATAAGCTGAAAGACTCCTGTCAGACCTCTGTGGCAATCAGCTGGTTGAGGGGGTATTATATACTTTACCAACAGCAAATCAAAGATTTGCACTTATATCAAATTTTTCTGTCTATTACATTGCCTTTTTAATACTGTGCACCTCAAAATTTCAGTTCCCCCCACCCCTGAAAATATTTCCTGGCTACATGTTTGGATATAATTTAAAACAAAAAAAGATAAAATAAATACCCCCTCAAGCAGTTGTTTGCCACAGAGATCTGACAGGAGCCTGTCAGTTTATATGCCATAATAGGTCTATGACGATGGTGAGACCTCAGCAGAAAAACGACATGAACATCCATGCCCTATTCAGGACTCGAACCCAGGTCCCTTTGATCAGTATTTACTGTCAGTCATACGCTTGGCCATGGACCTTTCATTAACTCACTGATAGAAATCATGTACTATTAGTTACTCCAGATTTGATACTTTAAGGTTCTGTATCCCATGGCAGAGTGGTTAGCATGCTTGGCTACTGATCTAAGGGACCTGGGTTCAAGCCCCGGGTAAGGCATGGATGTATGTCGTTTTTCTGCTGAGGTCCTGCCATCCTCTCAGACCTTCTACTATGCATATAAACTGACAGGCTCCTGTCAGACCTCTGTGGCAAGCACTGCTTGAGGGGGTATTTATTTTATTTTTATTTTATAAACAGCGAATCTGAAAATTAACAGTCATTAAGGAAAACTGCTATATATTTTAAGATTTTTTTTTATGTTAAAGTTTTACAAATCGTCGATTTCATAGTTAATAATTATGGCGCAAATGAAGTATGACTTACCTAATAGCAGCAACTTTACTTCCTTGGCTTGCCGTTCTCCATCAGCTCTCAAAGTCTTATCAATTTGTTTCGATCTTTCCACAGCTTCTTTGTCAACCGTCGAACTAACAGCACACCCCATTACTCTGAGATTTAGATACCGACAATAGTTATTAAGTTTAGCAGCGTTTCAAAACGGTGTATACAACCTGTTAATTCCTATTATGGGCAGAATCCAAGAAACAAACCATCACATGCAACTAAGACTAAATGAAAACCGGTGTTCTTTGCCAATAAAATTAACAACTTACTCATACCACGATCAATAGCAAAAGCAAACTAATATTCCTCACAAAAAGAATCAAATAACAGACTTAAAGGAAAATAAACTTCAATCTACAAATACTTCTCGTTTTCCTCTCAGTTCCACACCCTTCCTCTGAAGCCAAATCAAAAAAGCATAACGACTCATAGCAGAATGCCGCCAGGCAGCACTTCTCTCCGTAAGTAAGGTGGTTGTCGAGATTTTTCAACTTATCATTTATTTCTTATATAATAACTTTATATATATTATTACATTTATTTAAATTTAGATAATATTAATGTTTGGGTTTAAATATTTGAGAATTATTAATAAATTTATATACCTCATAGTTGAATTGGTTGAAGAAAATATTATACGGAATATTTTAAAAATTCTTTTTAGAAGTGATACTGTCATTCGAAATTTAGGCCGATGATGTTGACTTTGTTACAGAGAATCACCAAATGAGTATGAATAAAAAAAAATTGAAATGATAGGGCATAAAATACACTTAATACAATTTATCCTTGGATACATTGAATTAGTCCACATAAATATGATATTCAGTCAGAAATCTATTTTGAAATCACAAAATCCAATTTCCCCTAAACAACAGTCAAGGCATCTAGTATAATATATCACTTTTTTCTCTCTTTCACTTCCCTATCTCTCTGGTGATCCAAACACCAAACACCGCTAAAATATTATTGCAAATTTAAGTAAACATAATCTGATAATACTGTGGTGGATTCGATATTGCTAAACTGATATTAAAGGAACTTATTTAGTAAATGAAACAAGATGTTGTTTTCAAGAATAAAGTAAAGTAGTCTCCGACCCCTTTGTTATGCTATGCTCAAACTAACTAGATATCAATCAAAGAATCTTATTTGAGGCTCAGCACTGCAAGAAACTCTCAATAACAAAAATTCATCTCACTTGTTATTAAAAATACCTTACTACACTTAAACATGCCAAATAAGTATTCTTACTACAGGACACAGTCTCTCTCTCTCTCTCACCCACACACACACACTCTTTTTTTTTTGTCGTTAGATTCATAACACTAAACTAATAAAATTAGGCTTCACGCTGATCAAATTCTAAACAAACTTATTACTTATTATCATTCAGCAGGGGGGGGGGTTTTCCCATAACTCCTGCACAAGACAATATAAACCTTGCTGCGGACGCATCAAAATACAATGTACTAAATTGTTTGTTCCATTACATCATCATCATCATCATCCTCAAGTAGTCATGGGCTACGGAGGTCCAACCAGACCGAGCAGTTTAATTCTCCAAGCATATCTGTCCTGAGCTACATCTGCTGCATCCGGCCACTGCACACCAATTATAACAAGGTCCTGTTTGACATTGTCTGCCCACCGCATCCTAGGTCTCAGCCTCCTTCTGAGGCTTCTAGGCACACTGTTCATAACAATGTTCGCCAATCTATAAACTATCCATATGGGCAACATGGCCAAACCAGCGGAGTCTCTCTCTGCACAATATGCTGCTTAAAGGAGGTTGCAGACTCCTTTGCCTAACCTCATCATTAGTTACAAAGTTAAACCACCTAATGCCCAAGATACTGCGTAAGCATCTGGAATCAAAAGCATCTAGTTTCCTGTTATCTTGTTTACAAAGTGTCCAAGTTTCACTACCATAACTAACCCTATAAAGAACCAAACTATTATAAAGTCTAATTTTAGTCTTTAGGTGTATACGTTTATTTCTCCACACTCTACATAGATTCTTAAAAGTCCCAGCAGCAATCCCTATTCGTCTGTTAATCTCATGCCGCACATCACCAGTATCTGTTACATAGCTCCCATGATAATTAAACTGTGACACCTGCTCAAGACTGCAACCATTCAGATTAACTGAATCACAGCCTGCCTGACCAATTTTCATCACTTTAGTTTTCTCTCTGTTTACAACCAAACCTACTCTACTACCAGTTTCATCAACAGCTCGAATGAAAGAGTTCATCTCATCGACATCATTTGCCAAAAGGGCTAAATCATCAGCATAATCTAAATCAAAATTTTCGTATCTCCAGTCCATTTAAGGCCAAAATCTTTCCCTTGAAGTGAATTTCGCATAACATAATCAATAACCAAGCTAAAGAGAAAAGGAGACAAAATGCATCCTTGTCGAACACCAGAAATAGTGCTAAACCAATTGCTACAGGCCTTACCAACTCTCACACACGACTCAGTGTTATTATAGAGAGCTTTCATTATGTTAACTAACTTGTCTGGTATACCATATGATTTCACAATCAACCACAAATTATGACGATCAGCAGAGTAGAAAGCCTTTTTGAAATCAACAAAGCTAGCAACTTTCTGAAACTCTAAACATTTCTCAAGAATCTGCCTAAGTGAAAATATCTGATCTACACATCCCCTACCACTTCTGAATCCACATTGCTCATCACGCAATTGCCTGTCAACCAGATTCTTAATTCTGTTAAGCACAATCATGGCAGAACTTTACCTGAAATAAAGAGTAGGCTGATTACCCCTATAGTTATCACAAGAACTGCGATCACCTTTTTTGAAAATAGGGATAATAATAGCTCTGGTAAAATCTTTAGGAACCATGCCTTTATCATAAAATTTATTCAAAATTTCAGTCATCCGAGTGGTAACCGAAACATTCCCAGCTCTTAGCATTTCTGCCGTAATTTCATCTACCCCTGGGGATTTATGAAGTTTAAATTTAGAAACAGCCAAAATAACTTCAGATTGTGTTGTAGGGCCAACATTAAAGCCGCTAATGCATCTATCATCATTACAAACAATGGGAGTAGAACTAACTACATTGTTTAGAACATCACTGAAATTCTCAGCTAACCTAACCATGACAGAATCTTCCCCTTCTATAACCTTACTTTGTTTATCCTGCAATCCTTGTATGCCTGTCCGTTTTCTACCACATAAAACATTAACTATCTGGTACAGCTCTCTGCTGTTGTGCTGCCTAACTGCTTCCTCAGTTTTGTCAGCCAAGCCATCAAGCCAAAGATTCTTATCAGTAGCTAACTGATCCTTTACACGTTTATTAAGCTCTCTGTAATCCTTTCTATTAGGACTAGTAGGGTACTGATTAAGGACATTCCTGCAGTTCCTTCTTTCTGAAATAAGCTCAAGTGCATTATCACTTAAATAATTCTGTCTCCTCTGCTCCTTTTTGTCCTAAAAGAGTACTGTTAGTTTCCAAAAAAGCCTGTTTAAAATGACCTCATTCTTCCTCACTGTCCCATGGCCGAGTGGTTAGCGTGCTTGGCTACTGATCTACGGGACCTGGGTTCGAGCCCCGGGTAAGGCATGGATGTTCGTGTTGTTTCTGCTGAGGTCCTGCCATCCTCTCAGACCTTCTACTCTGGCATATAAACTGACAGGCTCCTGTCAGACCTCTGTGGCAAGCAGCTGCTTGAGGGGGTATTTATTTATTTATTTGATATTCTTCCTCAACTTCAGTATTAAGCGAACCGTGACTGTCATAATGACTAATAACCTATCATGTTAAGTTTATTTTTTAGTTAAGTTAGTTATTTTTAAGCAAGTAAGTTATTTTTAAGTAAGTAGTTTAAGTAAGTAAGTTATTTTTAAGTTAAGTTTTATTTCCTTCGGTTTTGCTCACAACCACAGAAAATGCCCTTACAGCTGCTTGACCACTTACACTTTAGTTGTTGTAAGAAGGCTGCCGATAATGTTAGCAACCATCCTTGCAGACATGGAAAGTGAATCTTTTTGTCCCCGGTCTGAAATTGAATGCTGCAGATGACTCAATGAAAGTTTTCCACGAACTCAAGCGTCCAAAGTTTGCTATCACTGCTGAGCTTTTGTTCTGTGTTTGAATATGCGACTGTTCAAAATGACAGATTATTTGTGAGGGAACAAAAATCAGCAATATGGCTAGCACTGGCTGGCAGGTGCTTTAATACACTTAAATAGCATAAGGCAGTGGCTACTGATTGTCTTAAAACTTGAGATGCAAGGTTTACTCGCATTACACTCAAGCCATAGATAATAACATGTTTTTTTGTTAGTTTGAGCACAACATGGTGTGGCAGCAGTACCGGCTCAAGGTACCGGCAACTCGGGCAATTGCCCGGGCGCGCCATGTGCTTAGGGGCGCCATCAAGGATCTTCCAAAAAAAGAAAAAGTGAAAATAATAAATAAAATATTTTTTCAATCTGACGTTTTTAAGATGGAAAAACAGCAGGTGATGTGTATATATGTAGAGAGAGAGAGTGTGTGTCACTTTTAACGACACGCAAAGATGCTCGGTTGCCAAATCTCTAGTGTAAGTTCACGCGGAGTTTATTATTGATATTGGCGTTACTGTACGATACGTTTTTCCACTAGAAAGTCAACAAAGTATCTGTTCAGTATCTTCTCAGACGTCAAAGTGACAGCTGTCAATTTTTTTTTGTTTCTGAGATTGTTCTTGAGTTTTTTGTTTTCTACCATTTATAATGTTATACCGTAGTGTTTTTATTTGTTTTCTTTAGACATTTTCGATTTATTTTATTTTTTTCCTACTCCTAAAATTAGGAAATGCCTCCAAAAAGTTATCCGGCTATGAAAACAGAAAAAGACGTCTTCAACAAGAAGAAGCAGTCAAGAAACTCCCAAAGGTATCAAGTTTTTTCAGTCCAAAGTCAAACAGTGGGGAAAATGCAGGCTCAACTTCCTCAGCTACATATATCTGTCCAGATTTGTCATCTAATGATTGTGAAGTCAAACCCACTGAAGATACTGTACTTTCTGAAGAAAAGAACAACTGCATGTATGAATTAAAAGATCAGGATCACAAATGTAATGCGGTTGAAGACAGTCTAGGCAATAATGTCACACTCACAGCAGGGAATACTGGGAATGTTGAAAGTAAATTTGAAAACTCAACCAAAATAAATGTCAACTACAATGATCCATCACAATGGTCAGATGAATTATCAATAGCTGAAAGTAATCACATCATTATGAATGGGCCACATCCTATTAATAAACAGTAGAGTCTTCCAAAAGATGCAAATAAACGTAGTTTCTAAGTAACAATGATGTATAGGAAAATAAACAATGGTGAGAATTTTCTTAGAAGGTGGCTTATTTATTCAGAGTGCACCAATAAAATTTATTCCTTTTGTTGCAAAGTTTTTGGCTTCTCCAGTCAATGTTAGGAAAATCTGGATTTAATGACTGGAAGCATGCTCATGAATACTTACAGTCACATGAAAATTTCAGTTTTGTGGAATAAGTTAAGGTACCAAGAAAATAACGATATAAATGGATGTGATCTCTTGACTGAACTAGATATAGTCAAAGAATTATTTCCTGAAGATGTAAAGCTTCCAATAGAAGACGCTAGGTTCATAAATACTAATAAGTTACAGGATGTCATGCCAAATCTGTGGGTTGCATTAAGAATAATGATTACAATACCTATTACTGTGGCCGTTGGTGAGAGAAGCTTTAGTAAACTAAAAGCTTATAAAAACATACTTACGGTCATCCATGTCTCAAGACAGAATGAATTCTTTGACAATTTTGTCTATAGAAAATGATATTGCAAAAAATATAAATATAGAAAGTGCCATGAAAAGATTTGCTGATCTAAAGGCTAGAAAAAAATGTTTTAGGTAGGCTAATTGTTCATACTGTCCAAATACTGGTTCAGAAAAAAATACAATATTATTGTTCATTGTTTGTTAAAAAACAACCCAGGTAATAAACTCATTTCTATATTTTTAGTTTTTTCCTTGTGAAAATTTTTATAATTATACTTAAAAAGGGCGCCGAATTTCAGCTTGTCCAGGGTACACACAGCTGATTTTAAGGTTTCACCTTCCAACATCCTCAGAGATTGTTGAGTCTCAGGGTCAGTAACAGAATCAATAAATTGCAATTGAGCTAAGTTATCTTGAATTTCTGGTGGACAGTTACTATAGGCTAATCTAGGTAGACGCTCAGTATCACTAGCAAATTCTTGCAAAGTTTCACCATTCTTCTGTATACAATGTTTCAACTGTGTCATATAGTATTGTTTTAAATACACGCTGCGCATATTTGCATGTTGTCGTCCTCAGTGACGTCATTGTTTCATCCAATGACTTTCAATCTTGGATCACGGTTTCTGCCGCCCTTAACTATTAACATATGACGTTCCTAAAGGAATTCCTTCTGGGTGTTCTTTTTTCAATGCTGTTGATGTGTGTTCAACCCCAGTCTTAGCAAATGCGGGGTTCATTAGTTCAAAAACAAATAACAATTAAACAAAAGCTAAACTGCTAAAACATTTAGACTGCACACAAATATCAATTTTCTAACCAAAATAAATCATTAGAAATGTTCGTTTGAAGTTTTCAAATCTTCCCCCCTTTGAAAGGGCGCATTTTAAACTTTCGAGAGATTCGAAAAGAATGAATCGTAATAGTTTATCAATTCCTGTGGAACCCAAATCCCTAAGAACTACATAATTGCGTTTCTCTCCCCTCCCCTAGAGGTATTGTGAAAATCATTTCTTCAATTCAAACGTCATGACCTTCACATTTCACCAACAAATATTTTAAATTGTAACATAATCACATCATTTGAAATATTCGTTTAAATTTTGCCAATTAGAAATTTCTCCACCGTCAGACAATGCAATTGTGACCTTTACGACATTACAAAAGTGCAGATCATAATATTTCGTCAACACCCATCCAACACAAAAAACATTTTTAATATATCACTAAAAACAAAGAAGATGAATGTCTACAAACGGACAGCCATATATGCAGAAGACAAAGTGAAAACATTAACTAGTCTTTGTTTTTCTTTAGAAAGAAAATATATATTTTAAATAATATATTCGTAACGATATGATGTTCTTAATTTTTTTTTTGTTTGTAAGGTTCGTTGTTTATTAATTCTGAATTTGTTTCAAGTTTAAGCAAAATATTCCTTTGTGCAATTGACGAACCAAAACAAAAGTGTGGAATATCTATCCAGTCAGTTTGTTAGAAATCTTTTGGAATTAGTTGTAACAGAATAAAAAGTTTTCGACATAAAATAAAAGTATTTTTAGATATGTAAATGATTATGAAATGTATCTGTTAAAATAATGGACTACATATATGAGATAATCTTCGCAACATTAGTTGATGGTTTGCGAAATGGATTCGATCGCAACTCAAAAATGAAAGCGAATGGGGAAAAAAAGGAGTCGATGTTTTAGCAACTGTGTTCGCGTTACGAATTATGAAGAGAGGTAAGTTCTTATGAGTTGAATTAATGAAAATAAACATGACCTATACTATACATGATGATATAACATATACAAAGATGAATATGAATTCCTTCATGATATTGGTGAAGGAGGTTACAGCAAAGTCATAGCGTTGTATGACAAAGCAAAAGCTTGTAAGGTAGCAACTAAGATAGTGGCAGAAGCTTCTAATGGTGAAAATATGTTATGGCCACATTTATGCCACGAAAACATTGTGTGCTTATATGGAACGATAACACTAATTGGAAGAGTGAAAGCATTTTTTTATGCCCTTAATGGGTACGGATCTTTTTAATTTAATACATACACCTGAATTTTTTACTGCTCCAGATTGTATGACAAGAAAAAAGAGATTCGTGTGTCTTAACACACAATGATTTAAAAGAGGACAACATCCTCGTTAATAGAAAAATGAATAAAGCTGTCATAACTGATTTCTCATTCCTTAACAAAGCGCTTGAAACAGACTTTAGCAAGATAGCTGCTCCTTTTCTGTATTTACCACCGGAAATTGTATCTATTAGAATGCATGGCCCATTTGAGCTCTGGGTGGCAGGAATCGTAATTCTTCAGATAATGACAAAACAAGCGTTTTCAAAATGCATTAAACTTTGTGCACCTTGTCCCACTTTCGACAATCACGTTAAACCGATGCTCACGAACATGAAAGATCCTCGGTTCATGCGTTCGCTTCTGTTAAAGGCTAATCCTGCTTCACCTATTAAAATTGAAGCTGCTAATCAACTAATCACCTTTTTAGCTCTCTTTATTTGTGAAGAGCCGCAGAAAAGAGTAAGGGCGAAAGCAGCCCTGCTTCATGATTTCTTCTTGAAAGATGAAGATAATAAGGATGAGTGTGATGGTGCAAAAGTGATGGACCCTGTTTTCGTTTGATACGAAGAGGCGCTCATGCTAATAAAGCTGAAGGTTCGAAAAAGCCAAAAACTGTTTCGTCCAATAAAAATCCAGATGTTGAAATGAAAGAATGTGATAAAGATTCACCAACTAATGATGGTAGAAGGATGATTCAATTACGCAAATGGGTCGCACGATTTTTCAGGAGAATATTCTGCATGAGTTGCTGGTGTACGTCTACTAATAAAAGGCAAGATTTTAAGATTGACAAAGTAAATGAACTGCCTTCTGATGAAATGCATCCTAAAAGAATAATAATAGGTTATAAGCAGCCAGATTCCGTTTCTGATGGTGTGAATAATGAGAGTACGAAGAATTCCGGGGTAAAGAAAAAAATCAAAAGAAAGTTAGCTGAAAGTCCCAAAAGTGGGGTGTGTGAAAAGTGGAGTGTGTGTGGGAAGAAATGTGTGAAGCAAAAAGAAATAAAAGATAAAGAATGTGAAAAGAATTTAAAGAAAATAAGAAGAGAGCAAAGGGACCATGTCAAAGGAAATGCAAATGAGGCAGAACGCAGTGGTGAGAAAAGTGAAGAAAGTGAATTGGGTCGCAGTTTAGATGAGAAGAAGGCCCAAAGAAAACTGGGAAGAAGTAAACTATAAATCAACACACTCAAAACAAAAGGCTCTTTTAAGAGCCACATATTGTGTAGAAAGGATGCCCGATCGTACAAAATAAATTATCTAGTAAAGTGACATTTTCACTGCTCTAAGAAATCTTTGAAGGAAAATCCGAAAAGGATACTTGGTATGCGAATTAGCTGGATCAGCATTCTCCTTAAGTGTTGAAGAAGAAAAATTTCCTTGAACCCTCTTTTTCCTTCCACACTAGCTGGCTATGTGTGGAGGGGTTTTCTCCAGGTTAGAGCAAAACACTCTGACATGGATGGTGCCTTGACGTGGCGTCAGAGATTTTCACTAAACCATCCGGCAGACATATTTCTATGTAACAGAAAATGCTGATTGACACTTTAATGCAACTTTGTAGTATTTTTATCCCTCTTTTTCCTCCCACGTTATTTAAGAGTTCTATCTTCATCACATGGTCACTATGCTCAATATCATGCTCCTTTTACCAGTTAATAACATCTTGTTTTTTTCCATGCCATAGTTGATGCTTTTTCAGTTTTTTACGCTCTGGTACGGAGCATTGCCCATCACTATAACAGAGCTTTTTTGCTAATTTTTGCCATAAACATAACATACGATTTTTAAATACTTTCTCATTCATTTCTTCATGATAAACTTTACTACTTTTTCATTCAAACACTAACTGTGCTCCATCAAGGAAACCATGGTCACTTCCTATTTGAGCAATTATAAACCTTTGCCTTTCCCAGCTGCTTGTTTTAGGCCTCTGGTGAGCTATGAATAAAATGCTTGCCGAGATGCTGATACTGATTCTGTCACAGTTTAGTTTCTAACTTTTTTTTTTACTTTAGAAACTGTGTGCCTCGAATTCACCCAAGTTTCATCTAAATAGCAATTTTTTTCTTTTATTACCACTATGTGCTTTAAATTGTGTCAAATATTTTCACCTCTACATTAAAATGTTGTCTCTTTCAGTTTTAAAACACCTTCGCGTTTGCGAGTGGAAAATATAAAGCTGATATCTATTAGCAATCAATTTAATGTTGCCTGGCTAAAATTTGGCAAATCAGGAACCGAATTTATCGTTATTAATATTTCATTTAAATTCGGCAGTTCATTTCTGAACAAGAATTCGTTAATCATTTTCCTGATAACTGTCCTAGAAAATTGATCACATTTTTTTAACCATTTCATAACTCGTAGATGCTTACCTGAAGAATGGAATACCTGATTTAAATCACTTTCATTTAGTATTCTACGAGGGGCGTTCAACACGTTCTTGACCTACATCTGTAGAACAAGAACAATTGCACTTATCTGAACAAAATTTCTCCTGTCCTTCAAAGTACTCCTGTCCAGCATTTATACAAAGCTGCAGACGTCTACGCCAGTTCTGAAACGCTTGGGGTACCCTTGTTGGGGAATACTCCTCAGCGATGAATGAATGATTCTGAAGTTCTTGCACCCTTGAAAAAGACTTCCAAGAAAGTTCCTTTTTAATATTTGGGACAATCAAAAATCATATGGTGAAAGATAGGGTGAATACGCAGGATGGGGTAGCTGTTTGTTTTTTTCCTGCTCCAGAAAGGTCGTCACTTGCTGGGTTTTGCGAGCACTGGCATTGTCTTGAAGAGGGAGAACCCTTGACACGCCTGTTGTTATACGGTGCTCCTTCATCTCCTTAACCATTTTGGGAAAAACAATGTTGGTAGTATTGTCCATTTATATATGATTATATTTATTCAGGCAAAGTGTCCACGTCTACCATTCCTTGGGAATCGAAAAAAAATTCTGAAAATCATCTTCCATGAGCGAAAGTCGTCGGAGGATTTGGGGATGCTACGCCAATTCAGATTGAATTAGCATTCCCAAATTCCCATTTCCTTAATGAGTTCAAAGTTCATCTTCTGCAACCCAAACATTGTTGCCGATATTTCTGGGTGTTGTAAAGTAATAAAACCACGTCTCGTCACTTGTGACAACGTCTGTTAATCGTTGGGGCCACTAAGTTCAAACATTGCTAGCATTTCCTCGCACGAGTCTACTCTAGCCCTTTTTTGCTGTTGTGTCAGTTTGTGGGGTACCAATTTGGCACAGATCTTTCGGAACTTTAAATGTTGATGAATAATTGCTTCCGCACTGCCAATCAATACATTGACATCTAAACTTATTACCTGAACGGTGAGGTGTTGGTTTTCCTTAAGGAATTCAAGAATAGCAGCGATGGTTCTCTCGTTCACGGCCTCCTTCTGCCTTCCTGCACGAAGGAGGTCTTCGAAGCTCTGCCACCCTGCTATAGATTTGCGCATCCATCCCATAACACTGTCTTATGAACAAACATGATCCCCATATATATGATAAATCGGCATGATTTTTTTTTGCATCGTCCCCAAGCTGCATTCTTGTGAAAATGTAAAATATTTCCTCGTGTTTAGTAGGCTCCATAGCAACAACGCTCAGATTTCGCAGACCGAACTTTAGACGCCGTCAGCGAAATGAGAAAGGATGATAAAGTCTTTGTTTTTAACACGTAATGACCAATTTAGACAAGCTTTCAAACAAGTCGTAGCTCGTTAACTTCGAGTTGTGTTGTTGGGTTGTTTTACCTCTGAACTGCACTTTTTTGCACACCATGGGCTAAATGGCCAGGTCATGGACCCTGAAGGCTCAGAGAAGGTTGGGGGAGGGCACCCACTGGAACAGCTGTTGGGAGACAGATGGTAGCCTCCCGTCAAGGCCATCCAGTGTGTTCTTTAACGTGCACAGGGTATGGCTCTCCCACACACGGGGCCACGGCTTAACGTCCCATCCGACGGACGGCGGCCTTTCCAAGCCCATCGGTGTCCCCTACTGACCGTGGGCAGGGCGGAGAATTTTGCGGAGATCAATCTCAACGCTGACCCAGCTGGGACTCGAACCTGGGAACTACAGATTACGAGCCTGGCGCGCTACCGACTGAGCCACCCCCGCCCCCGTTAACTTCGAAGGAACGAGTGCAAATCTACAGACACCTGTCAAGAATTTTTTTGAATGCCCACCCTAAATATGGAACTTTTAGAGACTTCTAGATATAGCATTGTCTTCCATACGTGACTCCTAGAGGCCAGATGCAAGAATCCGGAGATGTCCACAACGAGGTCTGACCAAATGTTCTGTGGGAGAGTTGCTTACAGAGAAGAGAAGATGCTTTAAAGGGAGTTTGTCACTGGGAGAAGGGTCTAATCAATTCTTAATCAGATCTTGCTTAAGATGTTACAAAACATTTCAGTTAAATTCTTTCAACAGAAAATAAATTCTGATTGACGTTGTAATGGAAGTTTTTGTCATGTCTTGAGCCCTCTTTTTCCTTCCACACTAGCTGCCTATGTGTGGAGGGGATTTCTCCAGGTTAGAGTAAAACACTCTGACATGGATGGTGCCTTGACGTGACGTCAGAGCTTTTCACCAAACCATCTGGCAGACATCTTTCCAATCATAAAAAAGCTCTACTATGAGTCGGGGATAGGCGAAGGGGGAGCAGGAACCTGCAACCCTTCCCAAAATTATGGTATGGAGAAAAAGAAATTGGAAATGTTTCAAGAATTGTATTGTAAAACCTGACAGCTTTCTGGGAGGTCCTTGATGCAGGCTTTCCCAATCAACATTTGAAAATCATTAAAAGTTGAAGTTTGTTCTTCTTTCCTTTTTTAATTCACAATTTAAAAGAAAAGGAGAAACAGGTAATAAAGACAAAGAAGTTAAAAAAATCAATATTTAAGTTGAAATTCAAATTGATGAAAAATTAATTTTTTTAAATTTAAAAGTAGAAATTTAATATGAACTCGAAAATTGAATTTCATTTTTTAAATTTTTATTTAAATGAAGAATTGTTGAATTGATTATTTGGAGTATTTTCTTTAGCAGTTATTAGTCCTTCAAATGAAGGAGAAAAAATATTTTTAAGGTTTAAAATTTAAAATTTTCATGAAAAGGGTAATAAATCAGACTGAAGTTAGAAGAATTATTAAATTGATAATTAAAATATATTTTTTAAATTCTCTTCCAGAGGCTTGATTAAATGAAGAATATTTTCTTTTATTCAATTTATGAGGATTTAGAAGAATGGATGTGGTGAGTTCATTAATATTGATTTTTTTCCCAAAGCAGATATAAGTTTTTTTTTCTTTCAGTGTTTTTTTTTACGACATTTACATAAATCGAATTCTTTTTGCTTCTCTTATTAGCATTCTCAAAGAGACTCTCTTTGATCCTTCATCATCTTCATCCTCTCGTATCTTGGGAAGCTTCTGTCAATTCTACATTGCAAACGTCCACATATTTAAAGTTGGTACCACACACAGAGAGAAATGGGATAAGGTAGAGTCTGTAGAAATTCGGGAATAAAGTTATAATTTTTGTAGTTGTATGCGTTGTGATAGAGCAAAAGAAAAAACCGTCTGGGTATCTTCTCTTCCCTGGATGAGGTGACAGGTCTATATTCTATCAAAGTTCAGGGGAAAGTTCTATTCTAGTTGATCATCCAGGTATGGTTGTTGTGTCGTAGCTTCCTTTCTTGAGTTTGTTGGCGGTTGCAGGTGGGCAATTCCATGGGGGTTCTGCAATCAGAGTTAGTGGATTCATGAGCTTTGAAAGGTGCCAGTACTTGCATTTGGTTTGGGTTGTTTTACCTCTGAGAGGCACTTTTTTGCACACCATGGGCAAAATGGCCAGGTCACATGGACCCCGAAGGCTCAGAGAAGGTTGGGGGAGGGGACCCACTGGAACAGCTGTTGGGAGACAGATGGTAGCCTCCCGTCAAGGCCATCCAGCGTGTTCTTTAACGTGCACAGGGTGACTCTCCCACACACGGGGCCACGGCTTAACGTCCCATCCGACGGACGGTGGCCTTTCCAAGCCCATCGGTGTTCCCTACTGACCGTGGGCAGGGCGGGGAATTTTTGCGGAGATAAATCTCAACGCTGACCCAGCTGGGACTCGAACCTGGGAACTACAGATTACGAGCCTGGCGCGCTACCGACTGAGCCACCCCCTCCCCACCAGTACTTGCAAGAAAACCTGCTGTTTTCTTTCCTTCTATATTATGTTGTATAACGTGGTGTCTTTTAGAAACTTGATGATTAGAAGGTATATTTATTTTTGTGACTCTTAGGGGAAAGATTACTTTCAAGTGAGAATTCATGCACTCCCAATTTTCTCATTTCATCAAAAAGAATATTTCTATGTAGAGAGTAGGCCGTACAGTTCAGGATAACATGTGGCACGGTTTCATTTACATCACAATTTTGTCCTTTGCTGGTCTCCGATTTTTTCATTATATCCTTTTTTTATCATTTAAACGTGTATGTCCTGTTCTTAACCGAGTGATTTTGACTTGGTCTTTATGTTTTTGAGGCAAGAGCATGTTGCCTAGATATTTTTGGACACTAGTCTTCTGTGATTGGGCGCCAATGAAGTTTGTTCTGAGAAAATGTTTTGAAGACTTTCCAATGGTTGTAAATTGATGATTGCCTTGAGTTTGTCGATATTGTGGGAGTTTTGGATCAGGGAGTAGCGCTATTGATTTCTTTAGTTAGTTTGTCAGCAATCTCATTTCCAGTGAGTCCTATGTGGTTAGGCACCCACTGGAAAAATATTTCATTATTATTATTATTATTGACATTTGTAGAGTTGTAGGATTCTTGTACTATATTCTGGTGGCAGGATTTGTAGGGTTCTTTTTTTTATGGAAAGAAGTTCTGCTTTACTGTCTGTGATAAACACAATTTTTTTCTTTCCTTTCCTCTCCATTTTAAGGCTTCTTTAAGTGCCACGAGATCTGTCTGTTGGGCTGGTACATGTTGTCAGATTGAAACTAAATCTAGAGTTGTTTTCTTTGTCGTAGAATGCCCCTAATGCAAAGTTAGTTTCTTTGTTTGAAACTCCATCTGTAAATTTTTTTTTTTTATGTGAGAAGTAAAGCTCCAGGTATCTTTCTGTTTTCTCTAGGATATCTTCTTGAATGCAATAGTGTTTGCAGTTTGTGATTCCTGGAATATCTGTTATTATTTCTGGAATGTCGAGGGTCCAGGGTGGCAAATCTGAGAGCCATTTGAATTTTTCTTTCATCTGTTTTATGTCTTCATAGATGGGATCTTGTTTTAAATATTATAAGGTTTTTCCTGTGGGTATAATGTTTGTAATTTAAATAAACAGATGATGGTTTTGATGCCTGTTGGCCACTCTTACGATTTTTTTTTCAACTGTTCCTATAATCTGATTTTAATGGGAGGCATGGGGGTCTCTGCCAGAATAGAAATTATGGGACATGATGGAAGTTGTCTTGTGCAAAATTTTAGGATTTTATGTTGAGATATCTCAATTTTTGGTTTTAGTGTTTCCGTTGCATTGACTGTTAGGTAGAGACCATATTCAATTTTGAACCTGGCTTGCTGAGTAAAACCGTCCCATGGCCGAGTGGTTAGCGCGCTTGGCTACTGATCTAAGGGACCTGGGTTCGAGCCCTGGGTAAGGTATGGATGTATGTGTCGTTTTTCTGCTGAGGTCCTGCCATCCTCTCAGACCTTCTACTGTGGCATATAAACTGACAGACTCCTGTCAGACCTCTGTGGCAAGCAGCTGCTTGAGGGGGTATTTTATATATATATATATTTTTTTTTTTTGCTGAGTAAAGATTTATTAGGCATTTTGGTTTGCATCCCCGGGTTGTACTTGCCATGCATCTGAAAAGTTGTAGGTGCTTTTTACTGGCCAAATGGAGGCTATCATAGTGCTCATTCCAGGACATTTTGTTGTTGAAAATAAGGCCTAAAAATTTGTGTGATGCCACCTGTTTGATATTTTCTTCCTCAATTTTAATATTAATTGCTGGTGTGGCTCTTCTTTTTCTACTGATGGATAGCATTACTCTTTCATCTTTCGAAATTTGAATGTGTCATTTTTTGAAGTATACTTGAAGCAAGTTTACGGAGAGTTGCATATTTTCTTCCAGCTTGTGGGAGGAGGTGTTGCTACTCCATATGGCAATGTCATCCGCGTAAACTGTAATTTTGGTGTGTGTGACTGTGAAAATTTGACAGATCATACAGGTAAATACTGAATAATAGAGGCGAAATTATGCTTCCCTGGATGAAGCCTGTCGATATGTTTTTCTAGAGAGAGCTGTGTCTAATTTTATTTCTATAATTTTATTTTTAATAATTTGTTGAATGGCTTGAAACATATTGCCATGGATACCATTTGTTGTATTTTGAAAAGAAGGCCATCTTGCCAGACTGCATCAAATGCCCCCTTTATATCCAAAAAGATGACCGCAGTAGGCCTGTTAGAGTGTAGTGTTTGTTCAAGATCTAGGATAAGATATCTGAGGTTATCTTGTGTACATCTAGCTTGTCTGAATCCTGTTGAGATGTTGTTTGTGTCAATATACCAGTTGAGTCTAGATTTCATCAACTTTTCGAATGTTTTCAGAAGTCATGAATCCAGTGTGATGGGCCTATATGCTTCTAGACTGGTGGGGATTTTATTTGACTTTCTAATGAGTATAGTTTGTGCCAGGTTCCAATCCTTGGGAAATAGTTTATCCTCCCAAAATTGGTTGAATAGGTTTAGAAGCTTTTTTGGACGATGCTTGGTAGGTTTTTAATCCCACTCCTCCCCTTGATCCGTTTCTGTACAGGATGACCACAAAATTAAGCAGTAATAACTCATGAAATAATGAACTTTTTATGCTAATGCTATTGAAAAGTTGCAAAAAGGGGAAAATATTTTATGCAACAATTTCAAGAACACCATTCGTTGCATTAGCAAGTCTATAATCAATCTCAATACATGCTCGTTGAAGCAGTGATAGTGGAAGTGCTGTTGGAGAATCAGAAAACGTGGGATTTGTTTCAACAAGATAGATTGGATCACCATCAGATGGGTCTTGTCTTATGAGGAACATTTGCAACAGAGAATTTCTTGGAAGTTAGAGTTTTCTAAATGGACCAATCGCTGGGCCTATGTGGCTTCCAAATTCACCCATCTTGACTCTTTGATGCTGTGTTAAGATATCGTGCAAACCAATCCTGTTGCTGATCTTCCGAACCCGAGCAACAGGATCTCAAACGTCATTTCCATGATCATGCTTCAACGCAGAGGTGGGTCTAGAAAATGTCTTTTTTTTTGGGGGGGGGGGGGCGATATACGAGGCAGGGTTCCTTCTCGTGCTAAGAGATCCACTGGTGAGAAAATTGACTTCGCAACTTTAATACTTCTTTTGGCATAAAAGAAGCCTATTATTTTTGTTTTGAAGACAAAAGCGATTTAATGACCTAAGATTACACCCAATCCTCGATTTACACGGTAGATAAGTTCTAGGATATCACGATATAAATCGAGACCAACAACTTATGGGAAAAATGAGGATTGGTTCCAAAAGAAATCCTTGCTAAGAATGAAACATGCATCTCTCTCTGATTATAGATCTGACATCTGATTTTGTTATCGAAGAAACTGAGTCATTAGAATTAGGAATATAATGCCCCGCTGCTACCACACGTGCAACTTGTGCGACTGCACTGAACGGTATTGTTTTAAGGGCGGCAAATTTGAAAACCAACTAACAATTGCAGCTGCAGAAAGATTGACCGGAATAAGTATGACGTAGTTTTCAGCAGATAAATTTCGATTGCTTTTAAAAATGACAATTGAGTTAGCTACATTAATCGTTGATATCTAATATCTGACTTGGAGAAAGGGTCAGCAGAATTCAAGTTCGCTCAGGGCTGCAAAATAGTTAGCCCTTATTGTATTCACATAGTATATCATTCCTGTCAGATACATTATTAAAGATGTAAGAACTAGAAATAGCCATCGTAACCGATGCACTGTCAACTAAAGTCGAACTTTCTTCGTGTACTTCATGTTTTAGTTCACTATGATGTTCCGCCGCAGCTGCTACATCATCTACAACTTCGTAAATGCCGTTATTCTATTTTACCTCACACATATAAGGATCTATCGTTGGATTCTTCAGTTTCTACAGCTGCGCACACATCAAAAGCTTGGTAGAAGGGCAATAACCACTCCCTTACCCAGAGTAAGGATGGTGAAAGCTATGACATTGAAGGGATTTGACTTGACGTCATTAGCAAGCAGAGAAATTCAGTCTGAGAATCATCTGGGAGCCGTTGCTGACCAGTGGAACCTACGATTGCTGTCAGTGCGTACGACTCACTTATGTGAGTCGTGCGTACTGACTGACAGCAATAGTATGTTCCCAAGGGAACAACCCTTCCTAAGACGCCGTTATTGGCTCGGGAGGGTTTAGTCATTTGAGGGGTGAACAGGTTGTAGAGTTTCATGCTGCCCTGTGGTTGGACACTATGGTCGATACTTATTGTTGACCACCAGGCTCCACAATATCTATTTGCCACATGGAGCGAACTTGGATATCTGCTGCTGTCCCGTTCTTCAGATCTGCCATTAGCTGGGTCAACTTTACATCAGCTGAGGTTAGCTTATTAGCAAATTTGCAGCACGGTGCGCCTTCGGGTTCCAACTTCCTCTGGTATGACTCAGACGATTGCGCTAAACGAAAAGGAACAGGTCAACCCAGACCTACGACAAGAACAGAGCAGATGCCTTTATTTTTTAGAGTATTTCGGGGATTGAAACTTTGCAGTTGTTAAAACTCCCCAATGTAATTTTGCAGTTGAATTAAATTTTTACATTTGTTATAGTTTATTTTGTTGTTTGAGATGGCTTTCCGTAACTAAGGCTCAATTTTTATATTCGACCTAATGCACATCACGTGATCGACATTACTCTCGGTCAGACCGATTCAGCCTTATTCGAGAATAACACCTTTCCGTATGCAGTTTGTAGGGGACGCGGAAAAATATCGATAATACGGGATGGTCGGTAACCCTTGGTGTACTCAAGTGTGTGTGTTTGGAGGGGGAAAGGTTTGAGTTCTACCCCCACTCCCGCCACTTGAGATTTTGAGTAACATATTTTTTCTAGGGATACATCTAAAAATTCGAGCATCAGGCTTGCCATTTTTAGGAAATGATATTAAAATATGTCAACTTCCATAATTCGCAACTGTTAATTCGTAACTGCTAATTATTGAACCTCATGCTGTGTTTATAACGCTATTTTGAAATATCAACTTCCATTTCAAAGTTTCTGAGTATGCCATTGGCAACGCTGTGATGAACGTAGGTGTGATTTCCACTCTTGCCATTCGTAACAAACTAAGTCGCAGACGTTTGTTGTGCGAAGCAGAAACATTCGTTACGAAACAATGAAAAAATTATTTCTCAGCTTCAACGTCGACAAGTGGTTCTTTTCTGTGGACTTTCGTCATTTGTTTCTTCTCGTTTGTGCGTGGAGAGTTTGATGTGTCAGTCTACGCCAGCCAGTATCTAAAGTATCAACGTGGGACGCAAGTGTGCTCAGTTGAGTGTTTTCCCTGAGCACTAGGACGAATAAACGGATTCCTAGCGCTGCTTTTGGTGATCTTGACATCCTCCTCTGTGAAGGTAAGCCTAACTCTCAATGCCCCATTTATCTAGTCATGGATAACGTGTTATGCAGTAGTGAATATATACAGTGCACAGTTGTTTTATTTCTTTAGCCAATATCGTTGTTGTTTGTCGGGGGTTGGACGCCCAGAAGATTGGTTGCAACACATTAAGTGCGGACTTCTGCAATATCACGCTGGCAAGAAATGGTAATATATTGGGGGAATATTTAATGTATTTGGATTTGAATGGGGGATAAGCAATCATTCCCTTGTTATTTGACTTTACTTTAGCTCAGGAGTTATTTCTCGTGTGTTTTATTACTATAATATTTATGTGTTAGGTTTCCGTTTATTCGGTGTTACGATACCAGAGTTGTGTTGTTTTACCTATGAGCTGCATACAATGGAGTAAATAGCCAAGTCACAGGTATCCCGAGTGCTCAGAGGAGGTTAGGGGAATAGAACCCACTGGACAGCTGTTAGGAGACAGATGGTAGTCTCCTCTCATGGCCATCCAGCGTGTTCTCTAAAGTTTGCAGAGTATAGCTCTCCATGTCAAGGCACCATGGCTTAATGATCATCTGACGGACAGTGGCCTTTCCAAGCCCATCGATGTCCCCTACTGACCGAGGGCAGGGCGAGGAGTTTTGAGGAGATAAATCTCAACGTCGGCCCAGGTGGGACTCGAATCTGGGAACTGCAAAGATACTAGAAAGCTGTGGCAGTGGCACCGGAAGTTTCGTCTTGGTTACCTAAACCGAAAAAATAAAAATATTAAATTTTGTTTCATTGCTGAGTGGTTAGCGTGCTTGGCTACTGATCTAAGGGACCTGGGTTCGAGCCCCGAGTAAGGCATGGCTGTTTGTGTCATATTTCTGCTGAGGGCCTGCCATCCTCTCAGACCTTCTACTATGGCATATAAACTGACAGGCTCCTGTCAGACCTCTGTGGCAAGCAGCTGCTTGAGGGGGTATTTATTTTTTATTTATAAATTTAGCTATGGTAAGTTGGTAATACGACCTTCGTTTTAGACTGCTAACATAATATTCAATAGGAAGGTATATTTGATTTTATAATAAACCCAGATGAAAAGTGGGAGCATGATGGGGAAACTTTACTCACAACACTGGATGTTTCGTTTGATTTGAACTCGAAATCGGGTTGAAATTATTTTGGTAATCCTCCTGTTGTTCCTCTTTGAACAGCGAAGTATTTTTACCGAGTATTTTGATATATTCAATTAGAATAAATCACATTTTTATATAATCAAATCTATATATATACACACACATTGGCACTTAAATATTTCTTCAACGGCTGTGATGCGACTTCCACACATTTCTCGTATCATTCTCCAACGCAATGTATTGCTTCGCCCATTGGGCAAGTATTAGTGTTCATTCCCGACTTGGGGCGTGTGCGGAAGAGATGCTTTCCAGAAATTGAAGTCGTTCAAAAGAGCATTGAGAGGGACGTAATATCACCAACTCTTATCTTTAATCTATGAGTGTAAAATCTTTTTGGAGAATGTTAATTGTTCGTTTTGTGTCTCCCCTGCTTTCATTTTGTTGATATCTTGTATAAATAAAAAATAAAAAATATTATTTAACCAGCTGTATCTATTACTTAAATGGTTTTATTATTCTTATTAATAAAAACTTTTCATTTTATTAACATTTGAACTGTAAAATAAATTTATTTAAAGCATGTATATATTTTAATGCTTTTATATTTTGTAAAAAAAAGTGGAAAACCTTTTTTTTTAAGTTCTGAAAAATATCAAGTATATCTATTAGTCCTTTAATGTTTTGCTTTTCTTCCTTTCGTTCAGATGACAAGGTGCCCAAAAGTTCCAGGAAAACGTCATCAGGACCCAGATGTTCTCCGTTCCAACAACCGTTTCCTGGCGCTGCCTGTGGTGATCTTGACATCCTCCTCTGTGAAGGTAAGCTTTACTCTCAATGTCCCATTTACCTATGTCACGGAATTTATCTATTTATGCAGTAGTGAATATATGTAGTGCACAGTTGTTTTATTTCTTTAGCCAATATCAATGCTGTTTGTAGGGCGTTGGACGCCCAGAAGATTGGTTGCACCGCATTAAATGCGGATGTCTGTAATATCGCGCTGGTAAGCCTGGGTTCGCGCCCCGGGTAAGGTTTCATGGTTTTTCCGGTAAGGCTTGAATGGTTTCATGGTGTTCGTGTTGTTTTCTGCTGAGGTCCTGCCATCCTCTCAGACTTTCTACTATGGCATATAAACTAACAAGCTCCTGTCAGACCTCTGTGGCAAGTAGCTGCTTGAGGGAGTATTTATTTTATTATTTTTTAAGAAATGGTATATTGGGGAATATTTAATGTATTGGGATTTGAATGGGGAATAAGCAATCATTCTCTTGTTACTTGACTATACTTCAGCTCAGGGTTGGGTTGTTTTACCTCTGAGCGGCACTTTTTTGCACACCATGGGCTAAATGGCCAGGTCACATGAACCCCGAAGGCTCAGAGAAGGTTGGGGGAGGGGACCCACTGGAACAGCTGTTGGGAGACAGATGGTAGCCTCCCGTCAAGGCCATCCAGCGTGTTCTTTAACGTGCACAGGGTATGTCTCTCCCGCACACGGGGCCACGGCTTAACGTCCCATCCGACGGACGGCGGCCTTTCCAAGCCCATCGGTGTCCCCTACTGACCGTGGGCAGGACGGAGAATTTTGCGGAGATAAATCTCAACGCTGACCCAGCTGGGACTCGAACCTGGGAACTACAGATTACGAGCCTGGCGCGCTACCGACTGAGCCACCCCCGTCCCTTCAGCTCAGGAGTTATTTAGCTTGTGTTCTATTACTATAATATCTATGTGTTAACTCAGTAGACGGAGACGTGCAAGGCTTTGAACCTTGCAGGTTTCCGTTTACTCGGTGTTACGATACCAGAGTTGGGTTGGGTTGTTTTTACCTCCGAGCTGCATATAATGGGGTACAGTCGCTCAAAAATATATCCGATCACTATGGTTGATTACAGAATTCAGAAAAATTATCTGGCTACGTTTTTTTAGAAATTAGTGAAGATCTCTTTGGAGAACCTTAATTATTCGTTGGGTGTCTATTCTGCATTCACTTTGTTCATATCTTGCATAAATTAAAAATAATAAATAATATTTAACCAGCTGTATCTTATTACTTAAATGGTTTTATTATTCTTATTAATAAGAACTTTTCATTTTATTAATATTTGAACCGTAAAATAAATTATTTTAAGCAGGTTTATATTTTAATGCTTTTATTTTTTGTAAAAGACGTGGACAACCTATTTTTTTATTAAAGTTCTGAGAAATGTCGATTAAATCTACTACTACTTTAATGTTTTGTGCTTCTTCCTTTGGTTCAGATGACAAGGTGCCCAGAAGTTCCAGGAAAACGTCATCAGGACAAGAAGTTCCCCATGTGGGGAAGAGCGCGAATTGGACGACCAATGAAGGTACGTCTTGAAATATTTGTCCATTCAGTCGCATGTACGGATTTTCTTTTGTGAACCTAGTTTCGAAAATGATGATCAGCTTGAAAATTGTATGTACATTTTATATGCATTTTGTGAATTGTTTTCCCCATATGAACTTTTCTTTGCCAGATATAACATTGTCACCCATTCGTGCCTCCAAGAGAAGAGATGATGCGATTCCGGACCTATCCACAGCGAGGATTTGATAGCAGAGTGTGACAAGGCACAATCTCTGGGGTTGCTTAAAGAGAAGGTTCCTTTTAAGGGTGCTTCTTCCAATGGGAACGGGTGGGAGCAAGGTCTAATCTTTTTTAAATAGATCTTGCGCAAGATGCTACAAAACATTTCCATTAAATTCGCTCAACAGAAAATAAATTCTGATTGACGCTTTAATGGAAGTTTTGTGGTGTTTTGATCCCTCTTTTTCCTTCCACACTAGCTGCCCAAGTGTGGAGGGGTTTTCTCCTGGTCAGAGCAAAACACTCTGACATGGATGGTGCCTTGACGTGGCGTCAGAGCTTTTCACTAAACCATCTGGCAGATGTCGTTCTAATCATAAAAAAAAAAGATGTACTATGAGTCAGCGTACAGGCGAAGGGGGAGCTGGAACCCGCAATCCTTTCCGAAATTCTAGTATGGCGGAAAAGGAAATTAGAAGTGTTCCCAAAATTTGAAATGCAAAGGTGAGTAGAATTAATTTAACCTTCTGATCTACATTATAATGCGAACAAACCGTTTAACTGATGCAGGAGATATGAATTATAATACGAACGTTCGTATTATAATTCAGACCTTCTGCCATCGAAACTTAATGATGCAGAAGATCTACATTTTGATACGAACGAAGTGTTTAACTGATGGCAGCAGAAGATCTACATTTTGATACGAACAAATCGATTAGTAGAAAGTTAAACGGTTCTCCTAAAACTTTCATCTATGTAGTTTTAGGAAACTGCAGAGATGTAGTTCTGTCATTGGATTGTAACAGTGACAAGGAGTTAAACCGTTCTCCTAAAACTACATCTATGCAGTTCTAGGAAACTATCTTATCACCTTCTGCCATTAGTTAAGCGATTTCTTCGTATTATAATGTAGATCTGCCATCATTAAATTTCGTATTATAATGCAGTTTTAGGTAAAACTGCATTATAATACGAACTTTGCCTAGAATACACAGTCTGAACTGTTGTATACTCTCCCTTCTAACATCATACTCGAAATCAGCATTCTATATGTTTTCAATCAACTATACAGAGTTCTGGTAGAGACAAACCACTGTGTCGAGAATCTTCTGTCTTCAGTGATAACAAGATTATATTTAAACCAGGCCCTGACTTAGAGAAAAAGAAAGGAGACTCAGCTTTTATGAAATAATTCTTACTTTCATTGGATTGATGATAAAAATTTTTTGATTTAAACATGCTTTAACCTGCTTGTGATAATACGTTTTATGATTAAACCTGCTTGTGATCAACGACAAATTATATCGATCAGCAAAGTCAAAAGTCATATTGAAACTTGTGGTTGATTGTGAGTTAGGCTGGGTTTGTTTTATTCTGCACATAATAGATTAAATAACCGTGTCACAAGAACCTCAAGGGTTGAATGGAAGATAATAGGACACACTGGACAGCTGTTAGGAAACAGATGAAAGCCTTCGGTCAAAGCCATACAGCGTGATTTTTAACGTGCACAGGGTATGGGCTCTCCCGCACACTGCACGACCGCTTTACGTTCCATTCGACGGACAGCGACCTTTCCAAACCCATCTGTGTGACCTTTCCTACCAATGGCAGAACGGAGATAACAAACATGTTATATATCATTAATTGCAGTAGTTTCGAACTTTTTTAGCCTTTTGCAAAATTTTTTTTGCTAACTAGGATTGCTTTTACCAATGGTTATTTTCTAATGTCCCCTTGATTGAGAGCAAAATAATTTTTTTCGGTATGAAACAAGCTTAAAAGTAGATGGGAGTAGCTTCCCGTTAGCTACTTGACAAAACAAATGCTCCCATTTGAGGGTGGGGGTGGCAGTTTGATCTAGTATAACTATAAATATGTGCCATAAAGTGGTAAAACACATTGAAAACTTCATCTTAACTTAAGTTACGGCCCCCAACCAAACGACATCGGTTTTCAATATTTTTTTTTGTTCGTATCACCCGAGTAAACTGACAAATTTCTCATTTCGAAAGTAATGAATTAATATATTCAAAATATATATATTTTTATGAGAATATAAAACGAAATAACAAAATCAAGGGCAAACTCTTAAGTCGGTGATTTCCTACATCGGTACACGTGGGACTCGAACCTGGGAACTGCAGATTACGAGCCTAGCTCTGCGGGCTTACTAACACCCCCTTCCCACTCGTGATCTTGCTATTTTGGCTATTGTGTGTACAAAATTGCTCTAAGAGATGAGATAACCAAATTCTTAGTCCAAATATTTTCTGTGAATAGCTAACAGAGTTAAGTATATTACAATGACAAGGAGTAACATTGTCAAAACATATCCTTTCTTTCTGCACTTTTATCAAATTGTCTTTCTCATGACTAAAAAATAATAGATTTCTACGATTACAATTTTTTTTCATTTATCTTTAGGACACTGGATCCAACTTAGATCTTTTTTGTTGATGGCCGTGGTCGAGTGGTTAGCACGCTCGACTAGTGATCAAAAGGACCTGGGTTCGAGCTCTGGATAAGGCATGGATGTTTATGTTGTCTTTCTGCTGAGGTCTCGCCATCCTCACAGACCTTCTACTGTGGCGTATTAAACTAACAGGCTCCTATTAGACCTCTGTGGCAGCAGCAGCTTGAGAGGTATTTATTTTTTTATTTATTTATTTAGTAGGCACGAGATCCATAGCCATTTCCATCTGATTGTTGTATCCCTCTACAGAATGATTCAGTTATTGATGCGGGATGATTCTTGTTGATATTTCCTATGTAGCGTATTTTTTCGATTCTAAGACGCACTTTTTTTCCCATATAAACGTCTCTAAAAACGGGGTGCGCCTTAGAATCGATAACGTCTTAGAATCGCAGTTTTGTTTTTCGAATTTTCTCGCGCTTTGCACACGGCACCACACGTTATGTTTTTACGCGGAAACCCCGCCTCCAAGTTTGACCGTTATCGCATTCTCCAATTCCATTGGAGAATAAAGTGGCGTGGGTATTTTCCCGCGCTTTCCAAATGGGAAGCCACCGTTATTTCATTTTAGTGGAGCTCTGTGAATGATTTATATAGTGAGCTTGGAACCTGGCTGTTGACTGACAACCTTCCGCTGACACCTTCCGGAAAAATTAAGAAAGCGCCGGCATCAAAATTGGCGGAATGGGTATCAACAGCTTGGAAGCTAATCCCAGAAAGAATAGTGCAACACTCAGTTAAAAAATGTTGCATCACCAATGCTGACCGTGGCTCAGAAGACCATATATTATGAGATAATGAAGATAAAGATTGCTCAGAAGAATCAGACTCTGAATGTGAAGTAGATTCTGATATTGATTCAGATGCAGATATCGACGGCTCAGAAGAATCAGACTCTGATATTGATTCAGATGGAAGTGATGAATAACATACCTATTGTTAAATAAGTACTATTGTTATTAGTAAATTGAATTCTATTATAATAAAAATATTTGTTAGATATATTTTAGCGTTTTGTTTTTCGTAGAATCAAAGTTTTTTTTTTCTGTTGGTGGTACTGAAATTAAGGTGCGTCTTACAATCGATGGCGTCTTAGAATTGAAGAAATACGGTAATTAGTTTAGTTTTGTATTAGCAGCTAATATTGCGTGAAATCTTCCCAATTTCTTGATAAAACGGAGAGATATTCCGGCTAATGTGTGGCAGAGTTGCGACATTATTTAATCTTTAACATGCCAGGCTTATAAAACAGAATTTACTCTGGTGGCTGGGAAAAATTTTAAATGCTTCCGGCAGAATTAAAGAATAATTTAAAATCTTATACTGAAATAGCTAGTAGACAAAAATAGGTATGTCATATACCAAAACAATGAGCATTTTATTTTGAATTTCAAGAAAAAAAAACGTTTGAGAAAAATATCATATATATTAATTTTAACAGCACTTTTTGAATTAATAAAGAAGAAAAAGGAGTAATTTCATCGGATTTAAACCCCGTTCTGAAATAACTAATGAACAGAATACTGCATGCTATATCTCAAAAGAAGTAGCATTTAATCTTATATAATGACAAATAAACATATTTATTTGAAACAGAATAATTACATAGTACCGTATTTTTTCTTGTACAGTACTGCCAGAAATTTCTTTCGAGTCGAGAGTATATTATGTACTATCATTCTTATTATCAACATTTAATACTAACACATTACACAGGTTATTTTTGAGAGAATTTACAAAGCTAAAGAAGAAGTTTAATGGCAAGTGTAGAAAGAACACTCTCCATGAAAGTTTAGTTTAATAATAAATAAATAAATAAATACCCCCTCAAGCAGCTGCTTGCCACAGAGGTCTGACAGGAGCCTGTCAGTTTATATGCCACAGTAGGAGATCTGAGAGGATGGCAGGACCTCAGCAGAAAAACCACACACACATCCATGCCTAATCCGGGGCTCGAACCCAGGTCCCTTAGATCAGTAGCCAAGCATGCTAACCACTCGGCCACGGGACGGCTTTAGGAACATTAAAATAAGGAAGAAAACAACCATATGCTTCCGTGTCATAAAAAGCCACAGTAATGGCTGCTACAGCAGTGTAATAGCTTCTTTTTCATTTTTTAGCTTTATTGAATTTATAAATCATCAGGTTTTTATATTCTTTCATAAAACTTTTGTTCATAAACTTTCAGGATTGATTAAAAAGGCATTTGAAATGGCCAATTTCTATGGGAAATGAAACAAACTCTTAGAGCATACTATTCTGGGAACTATAATTCCCAATGGATTGAAAAATAAAAATATGCAGATTAAAAATGAAACGCGCGAAGTGCAGGATGCCGCTAACTTAGAAATAAATTAGGAATATGATAATCTATGAAAATTTTAATTTAGTGTTTCGTATCAATCGTTATAAGTTGAGATGGGTTGTTTTACCTCTGACGGGATCTTTTTTATTCTCACAATGGGTTAAATGTACAGGTCACAAGGACCCGAAAAGCTCAGAGATGGTTGAGGGGACGGGACTCATTGGACAGCTTTTGGTAGACATATAATAGCCCTCCGTGAAGGTCATCCAGAATATTCTTTAACGTGAAAAGGGCAAGTGATCAAAAATTGAATGTGTGTACGCAAGGTACGTATATTTATTGCAGATTATCAGTATATAGTGACCCACCTCGGCCGGTTATACAAGCCTGTAGACCTCTTGGCATTCCATCAGTCAGATGGTTATTGGCATCCTAAAGTATGGCGTTCCAAACTGCACCCAGTTGGGCACGTAACTGTACCAGGTTCGCCGCCAGAGAGATCTACCGACCCATAAGGGAGCACACATGCTCAATGGGTGACTAGTCTGGGGAGTATGGTGACCATGGGTGGAACTCCACACCTATGAGACTGTCCATTATTGCAAGTGCAGTGTGTGGGGTGGAATTGTCCTATTGCAGAGTCAGTCCAGGAATTTTAGTAAGGAAGGGTCTTGATACAGGATTAACCATTATCTGAAATATTAGAAAATTTTAAACAAAGTCAGTACAAAGTTTTAAAAATGTCTAATCAATACTTAAAGGTTACTTATGTGGTATAGATGAAGACCTGAGATCTTGGGGCTTCCATATCAAAACAACACACATATTGCTACAATCAGAACAGTGAATATGAATAGTATAACTGCAAATTAAGGTTTTTAATAATGATGTAATACAAACTACGTTAAAAGTGACTTCCAGCAGTTAAAATTTAAAAAGTTATAACTAAATGTTATAAATCATAATTTTAAGCTAATTTGCATCACTTTCTGCACTTTGTTGTCAGAGAAGGAAACAGTTAACAGAAAAATTCTCCAAATAAAACAGTAGAATTAATTAATCAATAAATAGTAAATCCAGAGCTACCTGTTGACTTTGAAGTAAAAATGAAAATTCAGCACACTCATAATTGTCTTAATAGTGGGTGTCATAACTTATTAACATATTTTTGGAGTTGAATATTTACTATTGTGAAAAATCACTGGAAAGCATTTTAATGTAGGTGTGTTATACATGATTTCTCCACCAAAGTTTAAAGTGTTTTTAAAATCTACCATTTTGGCTCCTCCTACATTATTGGCTTTATTTAGTTTTGTTAGGCAAATTTTTTTATTCTTATGGAATCAGAATTTTTTTTTAACATAAAATAGCTATTTCCTGAATCTTACAAATGTGATTTTTTGCGGTTTAAATGCTGCTATTGCACATAACTTTATGTTTTATCCATAAAATGTTTTCTGCCGTTATCAGTGCAGTATAAATAAACTTTTAAAATCTTGTAATTGTTTGTTATTGTCGTATTCAACGAAATACATAAATAGTTCTGCTATACAGTAATTCTGTATGGAAATATTCATTGCATTGAAAAAAAGCAATATAACTTCCAAATAGCTTAAATGGGCTTTCTCTTAGTCGTAAAAAAAATCTTACCGTATATAACGCACAGTAAAACTGAGTATAGCACGTGAAAAGTAGGCTTGATTGCAGCGGCAGACGATTTGTTTTGGAAGCAACGACAGGGTTACCGCCCTGCTATTTCAGCATCATGACCTTTGACAGGGAAAGCGCGTTAGGATGTCTCCTCTCATTCCCCGTGGTAAGTATAGTGACCCGAAGATGTAGTGAGGAATTGCCACCATTTGAAGGAGTTGTCAGTAGATTGACGATTGAAAACTGATATTGTGTGGCCAAATTCAGGTCGCCCGTGGAGCAATTTCTCTGCAGCGAATACCATGTATTACACGTCTGGTGTGCTTACTAAGCCCATCGAGTGTTAGATAGATAAAACAGCAAGATAGAGGAAAGTTTAGGCCTGAACATTCTATTCTCATTCAAGTTGAGAGGAAGGATCTCAGTCGGAGAGGTCTCAGAAATAAATTTTCTGAGTCACAGAAGGAAAATATAGGAAGAGAAAAGGAGAGGAAAGCAGGGAGATTAATTGGGTTCGGTCTGTCGACATTCTGTGGGGTTATTTGGTAGCAGTGACAAAACATTAAAGGCTTTTCTGTTGGTTGAATTATTTTTCTTCTCTCTTCAACTTCTTTTTTTTAATTTGTTCGAATTTTCTCATTTTTTTTTTGCGTTTGAGGGTCATCTCTGTATTTTGTGGCAGTATGTAATTAAATTTCGAGAGTCGTGTTGTAGATGGATGTTGAACAGAAGGATTTTTTTGTAAGTGCAAGTAGTTCTTTTGATCCATTATTTGTCTCATTTTTGCAATAGAGTTCTTGATTGTTTATTATTTGTGGTTTTGACCAACTTTAGTAGGATTATGAGTTTTAGTTTAATGCTATTTTGGTTCGGTTCTGTCATTGCAGTTTCTGATAAGATCAATAGCAGTTCTTTATTTTTCCAGGTGATGTTTTTTAGAGAGTGACAAGGTCAAGTTTCTTGATGGCGCTGGAAGTTTCGAATGACTTTGCTTTGCAGGTGACAAGAAGCATGGAATATGCAAAGAATATGTATTCAGCAATCCCATGGTATGTAGCTAGAGGCACAGGACTTCCTGTCTATTGTCTCCTCTAGCTCTATGTTCTGATGAATGCAGGAAATGGGTAAGGCTTCCTGTATAGCTTGATGACTGTGAGCTGCTAGGGGGAAGAAATCTTATCTCAGGCAAAATGGTTATCATAATCTATGAGTTGTGATGACTTTATTATGCATTTTATTGACATTTCTGCCTGTATGTAATTATCTTTACTCATATAAGTATTATGTATATATGTAAAATATATATATATAAACTTAAATATATATATTCTTCAGTTTCATCCAGTTGGCACTCCACTTAGATATTTGAAACAGGGATTTATTTACTTATTTTATTTTATATTATTAATATTAATTTTTTATTAAGTAGGTAGAATCATGAATATAATACGCATTTGCTCACAAGGGCAGAGATTTTTGGAATGGCTCTATTAGAAGGCTTTATACATATGGATTTCTCTGAGAAATTTAAATAATAGATCCAAAATGAGTTTTTTTCTCTTTATTGGAGAGATTGATTATATTACAGATGCGGAAATCTGTAATCCCAATGCTTTGGATTCCATTTTTGAGTTTATTTCTGTTAGCGTTATACTTTTTGCAACCGATGAACATATGTTCTATTTCTGCAATTTGCTGACATTCTTCACATAGAGTGGAGTTAATTTTTATCATTGTATATAGGAATTTTTTTCATTCTGGCATAGCCTGTAGTTATTCTGGTTAGTTTGACTTGTTAGCATTCTAATTAATTCATCTCTTCTTGTTGGGGTTATTCCGTAAATTTTTCTTCCGAAGTTTTCTTTATTGATAGTGGCTGTGTCAAAATATTTTTGAAATTCGATTAGTTTGTTATTCAGATTTTCAGGTTGGTAGCATTTGACTATTGCAGGGTAAACTGTGGGTATACTCTCTATTATTGCTTGTTTGGCAAGCCTATCTGCTTCCTCTTTATCAAGGATACCACAGTGTGCTGGGATCCAGTGCAGGTTGTAATTGTTTTTTTGATTCAGCTAATTTTGTGTCGCAAAGAATGATGCTTTGCTATCTGTGAAGACTGTCATAGATAAATTCTTGTGTTGCTGGCAATGCTGGGTTGCTTCCAGAACGGCACTAAACTCAGCATCCGTAATGCAGGTTTCCGGTATTAGGGAGAACCTTTTTTTTTCTTGTGTAGAGGGACAGTAGAATGCTGCTGCATTAGGGTTAGATGTTTTAGAGCCATTAGTAAATATGCATATGCTCTGATTATTTTTCTCTATCATTATTGCACTTATTATTTTTCTATTTATGATGTTGCTGCAGATTTTTTCTTTAATGCACTGGCGGAAATTGAAAGAAGAACACCATTAACAATTGAAGCGTAAGTCATGAGATTTATATAGTAGAAACAACTTGTTGAGAAAGAACAGCGATCACATGTGTGAAGTGATTCAATGTTTATTTTACTTTTTAATGAGTACTGCATTTTGTAGAAGACACATTTTAAAAAGGTGTTGAACATCCTCGAGCAGCAATGCAAACTTCCAATCTGGCATGCAATATGTTATACAAATGCTAGATATCGCGCTGATGGATACCATTCCATGCACTTTCAACTTGGATGCGTAACTCTGCGATGGTCATTGCCTGACGCGGTTTGCGGAAGAGTCATTGTCCGATCCACTCCCGTACATGCTCGATTGGAAACAAGTCTGGAGAGCGTGCTGGCCAAGGCGATTTGGTGCACTGCCTGAAGAGCATGTTGAGTTATCCAGGCGGAGTGTGAGTGGGTGTTATCCTGCTGGAATATCGCATTTGGAATTATACTCAAATATGGCAGGACGACCGGTTGTACGATGTCGCTGATGTACGTATTGCTATTCAGTGTGCCCTGTACAAACACCAGATAGTACGACAGTGATGATAATCGCTTCCCACACCATGATGCCCTACGTGAGCCCTGTGCGTCGCTGGCGGATGCACAATGGAAGAAGCTGCTCACCTTGTCACCTTTTCACGCGTAAACGACCATCAGACACTCCTAAGCAGAATCGGCTTTTATCACTGAAGACCACAGACTGCCATTCTTCTCTCCAATGATCTCGTTCTTGACACCACTGCAAACGTGCTCGACAGTAGTGAGGTGACAGTGGTAATCGTGCCAGCGGTACTTATGCCCGTAGTCCTGCTCCCAAAAGACAATTGTGTATCATTCTTGTAGACACCCTTGGTACGACAGGGGATCGAATTTGTGATGCCGTAACTGTCCGCTCTGCCACCGCTGCCCTCCTGATACGTTAATCCTCTTGTGTGTCCGTAACTCTGTGTTGCCCGGAAATACATCTGCGAATTTGCGAATGGTCTTCTGACCATCGATGCCACCATTGTACCACTGTGGTTCAATGAATGAGGAACGCATCAGCAGAAATCGAACCCCTGGCCATCAGAGTGGACTACATGCTCATGCAGCACATAAGCCGAATAGTTATCAAGGATCACAAAAATTGTGTTCCGCAGAATCCAGAAAAGCACTATAAGAGCACTCACTATAAAAAAAAGTTAGAAAACATCCGATCGTAAATAATATCATCACCACAGCAGGGAGAAGAAATAATAAGACCTCTTTTCCAACGCGGTGTGCAATTTGACGAAAAGACTAACGTGCTTCCCGAAGACTTACTATACGACCTCGCTCAAACTCCGCTAATTGAACAAATGTTGTGCGCCTGCATCGTCCAAGCATGGTACGATAGTTTCTTCAAAGTTTAGGTATTTTCTTCAAAGAGCACTGAACAACAGGACATAAGGAAATAACTTCTTTTTTCACGCGCAAGTCCTTAAATACGCACTGCGTATATTTGCATATTGTCGTCCTCAGTGACGTTATTATTTCATCCAATGACTTTGAAGCTTGTATCATGGTTTCTGCTGCCGTTAACTATTAACATATTATAATATGACGTTCGTAAAGGAATTTCTTCTGGATGTTCTTTTTTCAATTTCCGCCAGTGTAGTAGGGTATCTCCAGTTTCTATTGTAGGTGATGTCCAGGTCCATGTAGGAGGGAATCCAGTATTATTTCTTTGCTCTCTGCTGTGGTGATGATATTATTTATGATCGGATGTTTTCTAACTTTTTTTATAGTGAGCGCTCTTATAGTGCTTTTCTGAATTCTGCGGAACACAGGGTTTGTTATGGTTGATAAGTATTCGGCATATGTGCTGATGAGTATGTAGTCCATTTTAATGGCCAGGGGTTCGATTTCTGGTGATGCTAGTAGCGGAGGGATAGTACCTATAGGTAATTGATTTAAGCATGGTTTCAGGCATGATTTTGTAGGATTGTCAGCTCTATAATTTGCTAGTCTTGGCTTATATATGATAATGCTGCCGTAGTCTATTTTAGAACGGAGCAGAGAGTTATAAATAAAGTTGTTGCTGTTGGATGGTTGGGGATCCCATTTAATTCCATAGATGCATCTCAATAGGTTGAGAATTTTTTTTGCTGCTGATTATTAATGCTGAAATTTGAAGATTTTCTGTCATTTTTTTTGTATATGATAAATCTACTATGACATATAAACTGACAGGCTCCTGTCAGACCTCTGTGGCACGCAGCTGCTTGAGGGGGTATTTATTTATTTTTTATTTATAACGTCGAGATATTTAAAATGTTCCACTTGGGGAACGATGAAGTTCTCGATTTTTATAGTAACTTGTGGATGTTCTTTCTTTAGAGATTTGCAAAATTTCAGATTTCCTGGGTTCAATTAGGAGGCCCCATTTGTTGCAATATTGAACAATTTAGTTAGTGCAATTTGTATAGTTTCTTCAATTCTCTAGAATTCTTTCCGCCATGTATGTTGTTCGCGCTATATTTGCGACTCAGATTTTAAAAAAGGTAATCGTGGCATAAGCATTTTCTTTGGCTTAAGTTAGTGCTAAGTGGCAACAACACTAAAAGGACTGTAAACATTGCGTCATGGCGGATGATATTATACCTCTTTTACAGCAGCGAGACGAAGACTGCGACAGTTCGGAAAGTGACTTAGAAGGTAAATTCTCGTTTTACATTAACTGCTGATTTTAAGAACATTCAAAGTAAAAATTGTGTTATTATTTGAACTGAAAACGTTACTCAATGGATTAAAACTTAATATAGAGAAAGTTGTCTCATGAATGTTGAATAAAAGAAGCAACACTTTTAACGTAGTTGTGTTTTTTATGCTGCAAAATATTCAAAAATCTTCAAAGGGCCGTGTTTACGTATGGAGATGAACGCTTGAGCATATATAAAACAGAGTTGGAATGATTTGTTTCTGTATTTTTATTTCCATTCAGATTTGGCATAAAAATTTTAATTACTTTGCATTAAGAATATTTAACATTTTGTTTCAGATTCTGTAAATACACTATTGCCATTTTGAAAGCATTAAACCTTGGATTTAACATTTTACACAACAATCAAGACAGATTGTGGATGTGACATCAAAACTCAAAGAATTATAGCACTGTGGTAATAATATTTGAAACTGAAACTTCAAGAAATTAAATTCTGTGATATGAAACTACCAAAATAAATGATTTTGTTCTGTTGTTTTGCACTGAAACAAGTTGCAAAAACATTGGTAAAATGAAAAACATCATCAATTAAAACGGGCTTTTTTCTGCAGCTCTCAATTTCATAATCTCCAACTGACAATCCACAATATTATTTATACACAAACAGTTGTTCCTTTTGGATTCTCATTAAATATATCTGATACTTTTTTCATTGCCAGTGGTAAAAGGTTTTTAATTTAAAACTATCATAAAAGCTTCCACTTAACAGTTAAATGAAATCATTGTTCCATTTTATTGTACGTACATCTGCCAAAAACAAACATGGTCATTAGTATAGTGGTTTTTGTGAATATATGAGAAATGATCAGTAATAAAATTTATGGAATTTTCATCATTCCACTTCCTATCAGTGTGAAACACAAACAGGGCACTGTATTTTAGAGGGTGCAAAATAATTATTTTTTTAAAAGATTTTGTGGGAATTTTAAAGGATGTGTTTCATGCTGTTTCCCTTGGGTATCAAAATTGCCAGTTATGGCTCTGACAAACATAGTAATTTTGAACCTTGTTACTAATGATTTACCCCACATTTTATTTCAAATGTGGAGGCATATACTCAGTAAAAGACAAAAAAGTGTTAAGATCATTTAAGATGGCCTAAATATTGCAGTTTCTTGAGGCACAGAAAATCCAGTTGAGGTGACAAAACAAATTTTTTGGGGGAGGAGCAGAAATAAAGTTACTTAGAATAGCAAAAAAGTAAATTAATTTGATGACTGAAAAAGGAAAATTTAGTTAATAGTAACTGAAAAGTAAGTTCCCTTGGAGCAGCTAAATGTCTTGGGTCAGTGCTGTTCTTGGTAGTAATGCACATCACAGTCCTCGGCCACCATTTTATTTTTGTGCAAAACAAAACGGACCTTTTTGATGATTCCTACAACCTCCCAAACCCTAACCCAAACAGGTTTCTAGAAAAAAGATTAATAAATATTTGGTGGAAAAAATTTTCTCTGACATACAGGAATCGAACCTGCATCTCTCCAGAAACATGCCATAGTGTTCTTACCAGTTGAACTAATGCCAGCTCATCTTTTTTCTGCTTATTTTAAGACTAAACTCATCCTCAAGATTTGTGGGCCAAGCATTGTCTCATCACGCTATTTAGCATTATTAATGATTTAAACATAGATGATATCGCAGCATGACTTGATGCTCCTTTGGCATTGATAAATCAATAAATATATAGCGGAAAAAATATTTTCCGACATACGGGAGTCGAACCCGCATCTCTCCAGATCAGGTCATGCTGCGATTATCGTCTATGTTTAAATCATTAATAACACTAAATAGCGTGATGAGACTATTATTTATTTTCATCTCACTCTGTGCAATATATCGGTAATGATTGCCACCCAAGATAATAGATGGCGCCAATGGTTGGCCCACAAATCTTGAGGATAAGTTTAGTCTTAAAATAAGTGGAAAAAAGATGAGCTGGCATTAATTCAACTGTTAAGAACACTCTGGCATGTTTCTGGAGAGATGCGAATTCGATTCCCGTATGTCGGCTAAAAAAGATTTTTTTTTATGTTACCATGGTAATGCTAATTTGAGTTTATATGAAACACAAAGTACTGTTACCGTGGTAATAGTATTTTCCATTGTAAACGAACGCAATGTAACGAAAAAGTGACCCCCCCCCCCTAAAAAACATCTTTCACAATCCAGAATTAATAAAAAAAAATAAAAATTATCAAAAAAAAAAAAACTCATACGCACAGACACCAAGACAACACTATACTTGTCTTCCCACATAGTACAAACAGCGGTGTCACCTAGCCAGTTTCCACTAGTTTCTGGAAACTGTTTGTTAAAATATACGCCTGTTTCTGGAAACTAGAAGCTGCACGGCCACACTGCTCATGAAATGTTGCCATGCACTACACAGAATTCTCCACGCCATCATTCTGACAAAATAAGCATTAAAACATTTCCCCAAATTTCTCAGAAAGATTTATGACACTTCACAAAAAATAAAAGAATTGTTTCCAAGAATTTTAAGTACAAGTATCTTGACCCTAGATCATAATAATTGGTACTTACATCACCATGTGACATCTGTGTTTGAAAAAGAAGAAAAGAAGTACTATGGACTAGGAGGAGTGATATGCCATAAATGAAACTTTAGCATCTTGTCAAAAATGTTTATGGTGTGATGATTTTATTTTATGTTTATTTTATTTAAAATTTGTATAATTATGGTGTTAAATTATTTTGCGGCTATTTTTCAATATTATGGCATAATATTATGAGAACTTGTAATGGTAAACCCAACCAAATTTTAGAAAATGTGAAGTTTTTATCAAAACTGCTAAAATTTGTCACGCAGAAATATTTATTCCATGCAGAAAGTAAAATAATTAGAGGGAACATTGGTTTGAATGTATTTTGTTTTTGAATGCTCATTTAATTCGAGTGCATTTTGTTTTTAACCATGTTTGTTTACACTGAGTGGTTTTATTAATAGTTTTTAACCATAACTAATTAATTAGCAATGATGAAATGGCAATGCAGCATGCAAAACTTTTTTATTAAAACAAAGCAAGCTAAAGAGAAAGATGATCTTCAAGAAAAGTAAGAACCTGGCCCAAGTAAATCAAAAAAGACAGGTACAGAAACTGTAGTTTGAATGTTGAAAATAAATTATCCATTTGGTCTGAAAAAACTCATGAATTCATTTTGAATAAGTATCCATGGCTATTGGTTAAACAATTCAACACTGTTGGTTATAAACTGTGTGCTCAGTTCACATCTTTGAATGTAGAAGCTCACAAACATATTCACATATCAACAGAGTGGTGCAATGCAAAAGCTACTACGAATGGTTCAACCAAACAAATTCAACTATCATCTATTTGTAAAAAAAATTACAAAACATTCATTAACAATGTCCCATGGTAAAGTTGTGCAATTATTAGAAGAATTTTAAAAAAACCGATTAGTTGTAGCCATAGATATAGTTAACAAACAGTATTTTACTTTAACAGTTCATATTTTCAACACAGTTTAGTCTTGTAAAATGCAATCAGCCAATGATGGACATAGAAGAAGAAATAAGGTTACAAGAAAAAAATGGTGTAGACATGGGAATTTCCTTACATTTAAGACAAATAGCTATGTCCATTGTACAACACATAGTCACTGAGATTAAGAAATCATGTTTTTGTCAAAATAATTGAGCAAAAAGCAAAAATTTACAGAATTATTGATGAGGCAAGCACAATATCAAAAAAAGTGTCTTAATTATCTTTCTACGATGCAGCATTGAAAAATACAAAGGACCAATAAATTTATTTATAGATTTAAAAAAATTAAATTCCACAAATGCAGAATCCATTTGTAACACTCTGCTTTCTACCCTAGAAATGCATGGATTTACTGAGAACTACCTAAAAGAACATTTAATTGGTTTTTGTGCTGACAATGCTAGTACTATGTTGGGTAAAAAATCAGGAGTCTCAACTAGGCTATTAACTCAGTTCCCAGGCTTAATAATCTGGCACTGCTTAACTCTTTAACACCCAAGAAATCTGAGAAAAAGGTAGAGGGTAGTAAAGACAAAGAAATAGCACTATTCGGACTAGTCCATTTCAAAATCTCTGCCGTTTTGGGCCGTTCTGGGCGTTAAAGGGTTAAATCATAGTATTCAGTTGGCATTGGACAGTGCGATTAAATCTATTTCTCAAGTTAATAATTTCAAGATGTTTCTTGACAAAATCTATTGTCTATACCATACATCTTATAAAAACCAAATAAAGCCAAAAAGTAGTAGTAGTAGCATTTCCACTCATAATCCATACATATATATATCACAAATTTTCATACATGTAACAGTAACAATGGTGGAAACACAAATACATAAAATCAACAATCAACAAAAAATAAGCAAGAAAAATAAAACCACACACATAATTTTAGTAATTACACGATGAAACAAGGGGCTAAACTGCCCATCCAGGTTCCGTTTTAACTACCAATATCATATTAAAACTCTAGGCAACCAATAATGGGAATAACATTCAATTCTTAATATAACTTGATACATCAATAATAAAAAAAAAAGGAATTCATTAATTATAAATTTTAAACAATTGACCGTAAAGTACAATCATACCAGTTAGTATATGTGTATGTAAATTCTTTTTTAAGACAATCAAATTGTTTTCATTTCTCAAATCCAATGGTATAGCTCAAGACTTAGAAACAGAAATTATAAAAATTGGCAGTTTTAGGACCCTGATGGGTAACTTGCAGTGTTAAGAGCAACTAAAGCTGTGTGGTGAGATTAATCCGCAGATGCGTAAGAGCTCTTTATTTTATAAAAGAACATGAAGGAAAATATGAAAAACTTGTTCCTTCTATAATTAAATCCGAACCTTATAAAAATATTATATTTGTATCGAAAAATGAATGCGTGTGTTTATCAAGATGCCAACTGATCCGAGCGTAATCGACTGTATGAATTATAGACTATTAAATAATCAAAATGAAGAATATACAAATTTCGTAACTCTATTTAACTTGCTTGATACTTCAATTTGGCCAAAAGATATTACAATCTCCCTGTGGTTTGATGGGGAGAAAAAACTTTTAGAATTAAGTAAACTAATGAAAAATTTACAATACTTGTTAATGATTTTTGTGATTTCGTGGATGCAAGAGATTTTCCATTCTATCAGGTTCCCAAAAGTATAAAAGAAGCCAAAAAAATTAAAAGTCAGTGCAGTCAGTTCAGCGGAAGCTGAATGAGCATTTAGTTTAATGAATAATATATGCACTGAGCAAAGAAATGCACTACTTATTGAAAATATATCAAGTACAATGACAGTCAAACTTTTTGGTAAAACAATTTCTGACTGGGATGCAATGCCATAGGTGAGATCATGGTTACAGTGGGGTCATCATACTACAAACAACATGAGAATCGGAAAACAAAAAGATAAAAACAATTTTGAAAATAAGCTGGCAATTTGGAGTTTGCTTTAATCACTTTTGTATGTTATGTTTTCCATATGTTTCCCACAGTTGCATGAAAAATAAAATATATTGCTCTTATCTATAGTTTTATTTATTTACAGAATCACTGCCACTAATTGCAGGTTTATCCCGGTAGGGGTTAGTTTTTAATATTTTTAGATAGGTTATGCATTCTTTGTGACAATTTATTTGAGATACAACTTTTGTTGTTAAAGTTATAAGTATATTGATAATTACCTATCATACAATCTCAAATGTAATATTTTAAAATGTTTTTCTCAGGGGAGGATTCATTCCCCCCTAGAATGCAGTACTAGTATCTAACAAACTAAACTGCCGATTTGTCCAGATACCCCCCCCCCCCCTCCTCGGTATGGAAACCGGTTGTTAATAAATTGGGGTGACACCATTGAATACAAATTCCTGCAATCTCTACCCTCCCTCATCCTTTTCAAACACTTAACGCTCCATGAATATATTTTCACAAACTAAACTAATCAATCAAGTCACACACACAAAAATTAACCTAAATAAATAACTAGAATTAACCCTTCCAGTGTCCAATGTATATATATATATCTGTTTTTAGTACAACAACAAAAAATGTATTTTTAAAAAATAAAAATTACTGTTTTAAAAGTTTTCTATAGATATCTTATAAAAATATATAATTCAGGCTTGATAAATAATATTTTCTTTTTTTTTTTTCATTTCATGCATATTTTATTAAACAATGACATAAATAATTTGTAAAGCCATCTGATTGTTATTTCTTAAAAGTGATATAAGTTATTTCCAATTTGTTTGTTAACATTACTCTGTGCTGAAGCAATCCCCTAATTTAAGCTCAGAAGTTTGATCTGAACTATTATCAACAAATTTTTCTTTAAAGTTTTTAAACTCTACTGATAATTGACCAAAAACTGCTAATTTTAAAAATGGAAATTTTGGAAGTAATTATGAAATGGTACCTATTTTTTTGTATACCATTGTAAAAAGTGTTATTAAAAGTAATATGTTGCTACAATGTTCAAATTATGTACTTCAATAAAATTCAGTATTTAATTCTCTTTAATTTGGTATATAATATGACGTATTTCTGTTGATTACTTATTTATTAAAAATATTCTGAAGTTGACTTGTTTACTGGACTCTACAACAAGCCTGGACTTTTCTCAAAGTGTGGTAATAAAAAAATTTACCCCCTCAAGCAGCTGCTTGCCACAGAGGTCTGATAGGAGCCTGTCAGTTTATATGCCATAGTAGAAGGTCTGTACGGATAAAAAATTACAAAACAAAATAAATGTTTATTTTAAACAATATATTTTTTTTGTTATTCAGAGATAAATAGCCTTTCTATTCATGTGCATTATAATAATTTTTTGCCTTAAGACATTTAGCTGTCCCAAGGGAACTTACTTTTTTGCCACCATTAAGTAAATTTTCCTTTTTCAGTCAAATAAATTTTTTTTTTGCTGCCCTCATATAAATACATATTTTTATACTTTATTTCTGCTCCTCCATTTCCAACCCCCCCCCCCCTTTTGTTTCTGTATTTTTTGGATGCATTTTTTTACTACGTAACTCTAAAAAAGTCCTATTAAAATAAAATTTGTCGTCTTTTTTTGTTAAATATTTTATGAAAATCCAGAATTAAATACTGATTAATTTGGCATATAGCATGCCATAATTCCTTTCATTAGTTATTTGGCAAAAAAGTTCTAAAGTTAAATTTGAGCTCTGGATGTAAATCAGTTTTTCAGTTGGACACTGGAAGGGTTAATCAAATTGAACACAACTCTTAAAACCAAGAAAAACGTGACCATTGCACCATCGATAAGCATCATAAAAAAAGCCCCCAAAACTAAATTATGTCATCAGAGACAGCACATACTAAAAAGCATGAAAATCGGAAACAGTGCACCACAGATCCAAATTATGAAAAAGCCCCTGAAACTAATTGTCATTGCAGACAACACATACCAAAAAAACATGAAAATCAGAAACAGTGCACTGCTGATCTGAATTTTAAAAAGCTCCTAAAACTAAATAATGTCATCAGAGACAACAAAAAAACCATATACCTAACATTTTTTCAACCTGTAACATCTCGACAATGCTAATTACATTTCTGCAGCCATTAATATATATCCCATCATTTTCAGTGGGGCAGGGATGGCTCAGTCGGTAGCACGCCAGGCTCGTAGTCTGCAGTTCCCAGGTTCGAGTCCCAGCTGAATCAGCATTGAGATTTATCTCTGCAAAACTCCCTGCCTTGCAGGGAACACCGACGGGCTTGGAAAGGTTGCCGTCTGTCAGATGAGACGTAAAGCCATGGTCTTGTGTGTGGAAGAGCCATACCCTGTGCAATTCTCGACACACTGGATGGCCTTGACGGGAGACTATCACCTGTCTCCCAACAGCTGTTTAAATGGGTCCCCTCCCCCAACCTTCTCTGAGCCTATGGGGTCCTTGTGACCTGGTCATTTAGCCCACAGTGTGCAAAAAAAGTGCCGTTCAGAGGTAAAACAACTCAACACATCATTTTCACCAATTACATATCCATATTAAACTTCTTAACTGCAAAAAGTAGCCAATAAATATTCCCTCAATCAACTGCTTGCCACAGAGGTATGATAGGAGCATGCCAGTTTAATGTGCCATAGTAGAAGGTCTCTAAGAATGGTGGAACCTCAGCATAAAAATATCGAACATCCATGCCTTATCAGGGCTTGAACCTAGATCCCTTAGTTCAGTAGCCAAATGTGCTAACAACTCAACAATAAAAACATACATAAGCACACTGAATTAAGCTATTGGAAAAACCCGCTCTCCATCCATTAAAAAACATTTCATTTTTCTAAAGAAAATTTGCCTAAATAACTCTTTAATGTCCCTTCCAGTATGAACTACAATTCTCGAACACCACCAATTCTACATCCAAAATTGCTATGTAAAAAAATGCCACCCAACCTAATATTCCCAATACATCATATTAATACATACATACATGCACGCACTGTTCGTCAAACAGTTGTCCATCAACCAAATTCTTCTATTAAGCACAATAATGCAAAGGACTTACCTGGAACAGAAAATAGACTGATTACCCTGTAATTATCACTACGATCAACTTTTTTAAAAACAGCTCTAGTAAAATCCTTAGTAACAACACCTTTATCCAGGGCTGTGTGAAGGGAGTGGCAAAAGGGGACAGGGCTTAGGGAGGTCACCAAAAGTCATTTGACAAAATAAATTAAAGTTAAATAAAATTGAAAATACTAGTGTAGATGGAGTTTAAATTTAATTCCTCCATTTACAACAAAATGCTGCTTTGTTTTGTAATATACATATTTTATTTTTAAAGAAGTTCTTGGTTTTGGTTATATTCATAAGTATATATATTTATTCATAATAAAGGAGTATTTTCATATGTACCAAAAAAATATATACCAAGGAAATCGAATTTATTCAATATTTAATCAATTGTATACTTGTAAGATATACTTTCCATCTATAAGGCATTTATCTGCCTATTGTGGCTAAGATCGCCCGAACAGCACCTATGTGTGACGTAATGGAATATGTACTGTAGGTTGAGAATGTTCATATCATCAATTAGAGGAAATCTTGATTGGCGGCCAGTAGCTCAGTGGTCCAGAGCAAACTGACATGTTATCAGGAGATTGTGGGTTTGTATCCCACCTGGCTCGACAATTTTTCCTCTATAATTAAATCGACTTACAAAGTGGTGAATATTTAATATATTCATAATAAATTTCTTCATTATTTCATTTTAACAATTAAATTTTTTTTTGTCAACAAAATGAAAGGGCGCCAAATTCACCTTGCGACCCGGGCGCAGTTTTTTCTTCACACGGCCCTGCCTTTATCACAGAAAAAATTCAAAATTTCAATCATCCATGTAACAACACCAATGTTCCCAGCTCTAAGCATTTCAGTGGTGATTTCATCCACCCTTGGGGATTTATGCACTTTTAATTTAGAGATAGCCAAAGTGACTTCAGAATGTGATATAGGGCCATCATTAAAGCCAGTAATACATTTATCCTTATTGCAAACAATGGGAGTAGAAATAATCACATTATTTAGAATTTCTCTGAAATACTCAGCCCACCTAGCCATCACAGAATCCTCACCTTCAACCACCTTGCCATGCTTATCATTCAATCCCTGTGTATCTGTGCATTTCTTCCCACATAAAACATTAACAATCTGGTACAACCCCCTGATGTTGTGCTGTCTAACTGCTTCCTCAGCTTTGTCAGCCAAGCTATCAAGCCAAAGATTCTCATCAGCTGTTAATTGATCCTTTACACATTTATTAAGTTTGTTGTAATATCTTCTGTTAGGACTAGTAGGATGTTGATTCATATTAATCCTGCACTTTCTTCTTTCAGAAATAAGTTCCATAGCCTTATCACTCAAGTAATTTTGTTTCCCCCATTCCCTTTTACCCAAAAGAATAAAAGTTTTTTTTTGTAAAGGTATTTGGTTTCAAGAAAAGCCTGTTTAAACTGTTCCCATTCTTTCTCAACTTCAGCAGTAAGCAAACCACCATTGTCATAATGACTAAGTAGCCTATCATGGTATGTTTTGGCTATATCTGGATCTTTCAGGCATTCAGTGTTATAGCTAATTTTTTTTAGCCTTAGTACATTTCTTAAGCTTCAACTGTAAAACATTTTTGACCAGGTAATGGTCACCACCCAATTTCGGCTCCCCTGTATGACCTGGTATACCTAACTGTACTTGCCCATTTGATGTTAATTAAAATATAATCTATCATATTCTTCTGCAACACATTAGGTAAAACCCATGTATATTTATAAATGTCCCAGTGTTTGTAGTATGTGTTAGTTATTCACAAACCATTGTTTACTCAACTGTAGGAGACGTTCCCATTGCTATTGGAACAATCAATGCCAAAGGGACATAAAATTCTTGCCCAAAGATTAGAGTCAGTACCAACTTTAGCATTGAAGTCACCTAGCACAAGAGAAATATCTCCTTCATAGAATTCAAAATATCCTGAAGCTGACTGTAAAACATATCTTTCTCATTCTCATCAGAGTCCTTTGTGGGGGCATAACAACAGATGACATTCAAGTCTTTAATTTTTGTTTTAAATTTTGCAGTAAAAAACTTTCGTTAATGCAATCATATCCTAGAAGAGCATCACTGGCATGTCTGCTGAGAAGCAAATCTACACCTTGGGGATGCTTTACATCTTCCCTGCCTGAAAAGAGAAATTTAAAGTTATTTTTAAGTATCTCACCTTTATCTGTCCATCTGGTCTCTTGCAAGACTAGAATATCTAGGTTATAATGCTGGAATTCCTGCACGAGGACATCAAGAGAATAATCTCTATATGACGCCCTCACATTCCATGTACTTTCAGAGAGAAAATGATTAGTAGGATTTTTAAAGAAACTAGGTTTATTGAGAGAGGTAGGGCCAACAATATATAACAGCACCTTGATCACAGGCATGGGGATATTGCAGACTTGTACCTCCTCCACTAAAGGCTGAAGTCACTAATGATGGTAGGAAGTTCAGGCACCACCTTTTTAAAGACCCAAATGGCTTGTGTGAGACACATTACTCCAGTTTAGGATTGATGATGCCCAATAAGCTAAATGAGGGTTCAGGTACCTGTGATTGTCTCTGATCAGTATTATCCACCAGCTGATATAAGTATTCCATGCCTCTGTTCACTTAGGGCTGGCAACCCACAAGCAAACAGAAAACACAATGGCAGATTCTCCCACAATAGAGGCCCACCAGTGCAGCAAGTCCAGGATCCATAAACAAGCTCAAATCCATAAACCAGTCCAGTCTAGTGGGTATAAATAGTGAGCACCAGGACCCTGTGAAGTTTTCCACTCCTCAGCAGGGTTGAAAAAAAAATAGTTGCCATAAATGACCAGATCAGTAGGCGACACTGAGCTGGAAGCCCTCCCCTTCTGTTTCCTTCCAAAAGACAATATCTCTTTCGAAAGGTACTAATGGCCTGTACTACAAGAAGGTGGGGTCAGACATTAGGTGCTAGACCTGGCCGTTTCTGTGCATCATCATCACTGGAGATTGGTACACAGCTCTCCTTCCAATTTATGCCTAACTACCATTTACAGACCATCATATTAATAATATTCAAAATATATTAATTTTGTTAGATATTTATTATATCACTATACATAAAGTAATTATACCAAACATAAATACTAACAAACACTCAATTCATCTCAAACTACTATAACAAGATACATGTGCTTGTTATAACACCAGCATGTTCCCTCCCACTCACAAAAACTTCTCCAAATGTACTCCATCACTATTACAGTAGAATTCTCTGAAAACCACTGTACATGTTTCCCCAAAAACTAGTCTCCTAAAACAGTAGCACCCCTTTAAAAACTTCCTACTTTTTACTACTTCATTTCAGCAAAACTCCTCACCCTGCCCATGGTCAGTAGGGGACACTGATAGGCTTGGAAAGATCGCCGTCTATCGGATGGGCCATTAAGCCATTGCCCTGTGTGTGGGACAGCCATACCCTGTGCACATTAAAGAACACACTAGATGGCCTTGACAGGAGGCTTATCATCTGTCTCCCAACAGCTTTTTCAGTGGGTCCCCTCCCCAACCTTCTCTGAGCTTTCAGGGTCCTTGTCACCTGGCCATTTAGCCCATGGTGTGCAAAAAAGTGCTGCTCAGAGGTAAACCAACCCAACCCAACCACCTCATTTCCCCATATTCCAAATTTTGCCATTTTCTTCCATACAACAAAACACATAAATCCTTCTAAACACAAAAATACGATTAAAATATGCCGCCGCCCCCCCAAACCTCACTCCAAAGAATTTATTTAAAAACATCCCTTCCACACACAAAATCACAAAGATTAACGAACTCCCACTTCCGAATAACCTGGCCATAACATTACAAAAGAGTTGACTAACACTTTCAACAACAACCCTCCTAATATTAAATAGTTTCAGTTCCTAAATATCTTAACTCATAATATACCATATTTAAATGAAATTTCGAAAAAAAAAAGTGGAACAGACTATTTACCCCTTTTCTACTTATCATTAAAAATCCTTCATAAAATATATATTGTACATATGCACTTACCTGTGACCCTCACATGGCCAGGTAATCCAAGAGCCGAATGAACAAAAATGTCACATTAACATCAAATCACACACATGACACGTGACTTCATGACAATGGCCCATCCGATAGACGGCATCCAAAAGAAACAAATCATAGAACCACAGTCCACCAACAACCCACGGTTACTCTAACATTGCATTTCTATGTCACACTTTACGCTTCAGCATCATGTGGTTTCTGATCAGTGCCATCTGTTGGCTGAGGACTGTGAACAATATGCTGACCCTGTTCTCCATTAAATGTAGAAACAAACAGTAGATTTAAAGTCCTTTTTGATGACGAAAAAGCCACATACAGTGGACCCCCGATATAACGCGCATGTCGGGCGGGAAACAACACCCGTGTTATAAGGTGAACCGCGCTATACCGAGCGGCGTGGTGGCGACACAATAAATTTCACACTGTAAGCTTTTCTTTTACTCATCATGCATACAATAATTAAACACTATTCAAAATACATGCAGGAACTCAATACATACACAATTACTCAATATGCAGTAACAATAAAATGCGATACTCACTAATGCCACACGGACCTGTATAAACATGTTTGAACTTATCGCGAACATCGCCCGCGCTATAACCGAGTGCGCGGTATAGCGAGCAGCGCTATAACGAAGGTCTACTGTACTATAAATTCAAGTTGTTGGTGAAGATGTAGATGAGAGTTCTTAGATGATCATACACTGGTTCCAATCATAGCTAGAAGTTGATGTCTAATATAATTGGAGAAACTACTGATCTTGAATAACTGGAAGTAAGCAGTGCAAGTGACAGTAGAGTCGGAAGTAAGTTAATAGTAATAAGTCTCACTGAAAATGGCATATAGAAACCTTTGGTTGCTAGCTTTGTTGATTTCGAAAGGGCTTTCGACCCGGTTGATCGTCATAATGTGTGATTGATTGTGAGATCATATGGAATACCAGACAAGTTAGTTAACATAAAAAGCTCTCTATAATAACACTGAGTCACATGTAAGAGTTGGTAAGGCTTGTAGCAATTGGTTTAATATTACTTCTGGTGTTCAACAAGGGTGCTTTTTTGTCTCCTTTAATCTTTAGTTATTGATTATGTTATGTGAAATTCACTACAAGGGAAAGATTTTGGCCTTAAATGGTCTGGAGATGAAAATTTCTGATTTAGATTATTCTGATGATTTAGTCTTTTTGGCAAATGATGTTTGATGAGATGAACTTTTTCCTTTGAGCTGTTGATGAGACTGGTAGTAGAGTAGATTTGGTGATAAACAGAGTGAAAATTAAAATGATGAAAATTAGTCAGGCAGATGGTGCTTCAGTTGCTTTGAATGGCTGTACTCTTGAGCAAGTGTCTCAGTTTAATTATCTTGGGAGGAGCTATGTAGCAGATAGTGGTGATGTGTGGCCTGAGATTAACAGATGAATAAGGATTGCTCTCGGGACTTTTAAGGATCAGTGGAAAGTGTGGAGAAATAGGGGTATACACCTAAATACTAAATTTAGACTGCATAATAGTTTGGTTCTTTCGAGGATTAGTTGTAGTAATGAAACTTGGATGTTTTATAAGCAAGATAACAGGAAACTTGATGCTTTTGATTCTAGATGCTTACTCAGTATCTTGGGTATTAGATGGTTCAACTTTGTAAGTAATGAATAGGTTAGGGAAAGGAATCTGCAACCTCCTTTGAGTGGCATATTGTGCAGAGAGAGAGAGACTGTTGGTTTTGGCCATGTTGCCAATATGCATAATTATAGATTAGCGAATAAGGTTTAAGAACAGTGCATCAGAAGGCCTCAGAAAGAAGGGGAGACCTAGGATGCAGTAAGCAGACAATGCCAAACAGGACCTTGTTAGAATTGGTGTGCAGTGACCAGATGCAGCAGATTTAGCTCAGGACAGATATGTTAAGAGAATTGAATTGCACGGTCTGGTTGGACTTCTGTACCCATGGCTGCTTGGTGATGAATGATGAAGTAGGAAAGAAATTTGTGCAGTTTTTATATGCATAAGTTCTCACACTTGTTTTTTCTGTTAAACATATTGATCTCCAATAATGGATTTTTATGCAGTGTTTCTTTTATTTCCTTCTTACCCTTTATTATATTCTTGAATTGGCAGACAAGATAAAGTATAAATTATAAACAGAAGTAGAAAATAATTTGTTTAAAAATTATTTCTTGTTTTTGCATGTACATTCCAGATGGCTCATTTCCAACAGCTGAACTGGATGCAGCAGGCGATAGAAACCGCGAAAATGGTCCTGATGTATCGTATGACACATCTCTTCCAGCTCAGCATTCTGTAAGTGAAAAGTAAATTTCTGGAGTAATAAAAGTGTTAATGAGATTTTCTGTCCTGTTTATGAAATGGAGGAATACTTTCTAGGCTACTTTACTTTTTTTACTAAACATTATGATTTTTTTTTACTTTGGGTATTGAATTTTGGTGATCTTGGCTAAGTACCAAAAAGTTATTGTACCAAAGCAGAAAAAAAACACACATATCTACATCATCACAGTGACACACACAAGTTAGTGGGGGAGAGGTAAATCTTATGAATCATTATATATAAATGTAAAAACATGTATTATTTTTGTTTTTTAATGTAACTTTGTCTCAGTGAATGTGCAGGGGGGGGGGGGGGGGGGGGGCTATGCCAAAATTGCTTTCCAGTAGAAAGACTGATTTCCATCCCAAGGAAATACTTTTTGCTTTTGTGTTCAAGACCTCATTCATTTCAGGAAGATATCGCAAGGTCAAAGTTTTTTTACTGGAAAACGAAGAAATAATAAAAGAAAAATTATGTTAATAAAATATCCATAGCAACAAGTTGTAAGCTGGCCATCCGATGTAGCATGACTCCGAAAAAATCAATCGATAGGTCAACTGGCCAAAAGATTGATAATTTATGGAAATAAAATAAATTACTGAAATAAAAATTAAGGTTTAAATATAAAAAAAGTGAATACCAACTTTACAAAGGGCATCTGATATACTAGAATAATACTGTAAACAATCTATTATGGAGCCCTTATAACACATGGAACAGAGGTAGCACATGTGATCCACCTCCCTCCTCTTTTGCAGTGAGCTGTAAACATAATTAGTGCAGCTGCATCTAGTCATGGAATCAGGATATTTTTACTTATAGTTTTGATTTGAAGAGTGGGAAAGACATAGAATGCTGGGATAAATGATATAAAACAGCGCTGTCAAACTAGCGACCCGCGGGGCCGCATACGGCCTGCACTAGGATTTTTGTAGCCCACGAACAAAATAAAGTTTTTACTTGAAATTTTAAATAAACATCTGTAATCCACCTTATAATTTTTTTGTCAACTTATATCACTTTACTTGATATGCAATCTTCAACTTACTCATTCTATGAAATTTACAAAACATTCTTAAGCCGATCGGCAAACTTCTGAAACCTTTTAAGTGCGGTACAGCTTCATCAAACAAATGTTTTTATGAAGCTGCAGTAATAAGAAGCATCTAATGACAGCACGAATCGCTTTCACTGTGCATGCATATGGCATGCATTGTCGAATGCTGCACTGTATTGTTCACCAGGAGACTATTGTGTGGCATTTTGCTGAGACTAAACAATGCAATGGAAAAGGTTGTCAAAATTACCAATTTAATTCGTGGCGGGAATTGTTCTCTTACACAGAAAATTTAAAGCTTTTTTGGATGAACTGCATGCTGAGTATGGCGATCTGCTTTTACATAGTAATATTCACTGGTTAAGTGCTGGAAAATGCCTCAAGATTTTTTACACTTCGTAAAGTAATTCATCTTTTTCTCACAGATGTGGGCACCGATGAAGATTTAATGGCAAGTTTTGTTGATGAAAATTTTCTATTTTCACTTGCTTTCCTAACAGACATTACAGATTATTTAAATGTCTTGAATAAATCTTTACAAGGAAAAGATAAATTCATGTGCTGTCTTTATAATCATGTTGTGGGATTTAGAAATTATTTTATTTATTCATTTTGAAACTTGTAAAGAGTTCTATGAAGAAATGAAGCAACTTAGTAAAACAGTTAATTTTGAAAAATTTGTTCCTAAATTAAATATCCTAATTGAAGATTTTAATAGAAGATTTTCTCAATATGATGACCATAAGCAAAGTTTAAATTTATTCAGTAATCCATTAAATATTGATATTAGTACCATAGATCCTAAATATCAAATGGAATTATGTGACCTTCAGGCCAACCCAATTATTGTACCTAATAGAGAGATTGGAATAGAATTGTTCAAATTTTGTCTAAAGAAAAATATCCAAAAATGAAAGATTTCGGATTCCAAATAATTTCTATATTCGGAAATACATATATCTGAGAGCATGCATTTTCTGATATAAAACATAAAATCAAGATACAGAAACTGCATGAAAGACAGTACACTTGAACATGTACTTCAGCTCGCAACAACAAATATCGATATAGATGTAAAAGAAATTATTGCCTAATAACTATGGGCACAATGCTCCTATTAAATTTATTAAATATTTGATAAGGTTTAGAAATTTTATATTGGTTTATTATTACTTATTATTTTTCATATAAATAAAATAATTTTTTGAGGTTTTTGAGGTTATTATTACTTATTATTATTTGTATAAATAAAATAACTTTTTGAGGTTTATTTACTTATTATTTTTCATATAAATAAAGTAATTTTTTGAGGTTTATTATTACTTATTTTTTTTGTATAAATAAAATAATTTTTTGAGGTTTTTAACTTATTATTTTTCGTATAAATAAAATAATTTTTTGAGGTTTATTATTACTTATTATTTTTTGTATAAATAAAATAATTTTTTGTGGTTTATTATTGCTTATTTTTTGTGTAAATAAAAAAAACATTTTGAGGTTTTTGAATTTATTATTACTTATTATTTTTCATATAAATAAAATAATTTTTTAAGGTGACATGAATTGACTTTTCAATTACCTATCCTATTCTTTTTTTTGGCCCACGAAACATTGGCAAAAGAAAAAATGGCCCACGGTCTTAGAGAAGTTGGACAGCACTGATATAAAAGATAAAAATAATTCTAGGAAGAGTGTAATCATCATCATCCTCAAGCAGCCATGGGCTACAGAGGTCCAACGAGAACTTGCAATTTAGTTCTCCAAACATGTCTGTTCTGAGCTACATCTGCTGCATCCGGCCACTGCACACCAATTCTAACTAGGTCCTGTTTGACATTGTCTGCCCACTGCATCCTAGGTCTCCGCTATTTCTGAGGCCTTTAGGCACACTGTTCATAACCCTATTCACCAATCTATAATTATCCATACGGGCAACATGGCCAAACCAGCGGAGTAACCAATATGCTGCTTAAAGGAGGTTGCAAACTCCTTTGCCTAACCTCATCATTAGCTACAAAGTTGAACCACCTAATGCTCAAGATACTGTGTAAGCATCTGGAATCAAAAGCATCTAGTTTCCTGTTATCTTGTTTACACAGCTTCCAAGTTTAACTACCATAACTAACCCTAGAAAGAATCAAACTATTATGCAGTCTAATTTTAGTCTCTAGGTGTATACACCTATTTCTCCACACTCTCCATAGATTCTTAAAAGTCCCGACAGCAATCCCTATTCATCTGTTAATCTCATGCCGCACATCACCAGTATCTGTTGCATAGCTCCCAAGATAATTAAACTGTGACACCTGCTCAAGACTGCAACCATTCAGCTTAACTGAATCATAGCCTGCCTGACCAATTTTCATCACTTTAGTTTTCTCTCTGTTTATAACCAAACCTACTTTACTACCAGATTCATCAACAGCCCTAATGAAAGAGTTCATCACATCAACATCATTTGCCAGAAAGGCTAAATCATCAGCATAATCTAAGTCAGAAAATTTCAAATCTCCAGCCCATTTCAGGCCAAAATCTTTCCCTTGAAGTGAATTTTGCATAACATAATCAATAACCAAACTAAAGAGAAAAGGAGACAATATGTACCCTTGTTGAACACCAGAAGTAATGCTAAACCAATTGCTACAAGCCTTACCATCTCTCACACACGACTCAGTGTTATTATAGAGAGCTTTCATTATGTTAACTAACTTGTCTGGTATACCACATGATATCACAATCAACCACAAATTATGATGTTCAACAGAGTCGAAAGCCTTTTTGAAATCAACAAAGCTAGCAAGCAAAGGTTTCTGAAACTCTAAACATTTCTCACCTTTTTTGAAAATAGGGATAATAAAAGCTCTGGTAAAATCCTTAGGGACCATGCGAAAATTTCAGTCATCCTAGTGGTAACTGAAACATTCCCAGCTCTAAGCATTTCCATAGTAATTTCATCTACCCCTGGGGATTTACGAAGTTTATGGTTAGAAATAGCTAAAATAACTTCAGATTGTGTTATAGGGCCAACATTAAAGCCCCCAATACATTTATCATCATTAGAAACAATGGGAGTAGAACTAACCACATTGTTTAGAACATCACTGAAATGGTCAGCCCACCTAGCCATGACAGAATCCTTCCTTTCTATAACCTTACCTTGTTTATCCTTCAATCCTTGTATGCCTGTCTGCTTTCTACCACATAAAACATTAACTATCTGGTACAGCTCTCTGCTGTTGTGCTACCTAACTGCTTCCTCAGCTTTGTCAGCAAAGCCAAAGATTCTTATCAGTACCTAACTGATCCTTTACATGTTTATTAAGCTCTCTGTAATGCTTTCTATTACGACTAGTAGGGTATTGATTAAGGACATTCCTGCAGTTCTTTCTGAAATAAACTCAAGTGCCTTATCACTCACACAATTCTGCCTCCTCTGCTCCTTTTTTTCCTAAAAGAGTACTGTTAGTTTCCAAAAAAGCCTGTTTAAAATGGTCCCATTCTTCCTCAACTTCAGTGGTAAGCAAACCATAACTGTCATAATGACTAAATAACTTATCATGGTAAGCTTTAGCTATGAATGGGTCTTTCAGAGCTTCAGTATTAAAAGTAAATTTTTTAACCTTAGCACAACACTTTTTAAGTTTAAGTTGCAAGACACTTTTTAACAAGGTAATGGTCAGATCCAATTTCAGCTCCCCTATATGACCTGGTACTCCTAACAGAACTAGTCCATTTGCTGTTAATTAATTTATAATCAATCATATTCTTATGCAGCCCATCGGGTGAAACCCATGTGTACTGATGTATGTCGTGGTGTTTGTAATAAGTGTTAGTTATTCTGAAACCATTGAGTTTACTTACCTGTAGGAGACTTTGCCCATTGCCATTGTAGCTACCAATACCAAAAGGGCCTCTCACTCCTCCCCAAAGGTCAGAGTCAGTACTAACTTTGGCATTGAAGTCACCTAGAAAAGGGTAATATCTCCTTTCTTGACAGAATTCAAAATATCCTAAAGTTGTCCATAAAACCTATCCTTCTCATCCTCATCCTCAGTGGGGGCATAACAGCAGATAACATTCAAGTCTTTAATGCTTGTCTGAAAATTTGCTGTAAGAAACCTTTCATTAATGCATTCATATCCTAGAAGAGCATCACTAGTGTGTCTGCTGAGAAGAATGTTTATTGTCTTCCCTCCCTGAAAAAAGAAATTTAAGATTATTTTTAAGAATCTGACTTTTATTTGTCCATCTGGTCTCTTGCAAGCCGAGAATTTCAATTGTAACGGTGGAATTCTTGTGTGAGGATATTAAGAGAAAAAGCTCTGTGCAGAGTCCTCACATTACAACTACTTATGGAGAGAAAATGGTTAGTGGGATGTTTAAAGAAACTGTTTATTGAGTGAGGGAATGCCGACAATATCAAACAGCCCCCTAATCGCAGACATGGGGCAAAGACCCGTTCCCCCACCACTAATGGCTGAAGCCATCTACACTGGAAGACTTCTTCCAATGCAGAATTTGACGAAGCCAGTAGAAGCAAAGAGTTCAGGTGCCTGCAATGACCTCTGCTCAGGATTATCCACCAGCTGATAAACATATCCTGTGAATCTATTCACTTGAGGCTGTCAACTCGGAAACAAACAGAAAACAGTGGAAGATTTTTCCTCCACAGAAGCCCACCAGTGCAGCAAAATCAGGATGCATAATCAAGCTCAGAGCCATAATTCTGTTCAGATTGGTATATATCAATGATGGTGAACCAATGACTTTGCATATCATAACTGACACACTTGAGGGTTTCAGGTGACACACCTTGGATGTTGAAAAATATTGGTATTCTGATGAAAAAACTGTGATAAATTGAGCGTTTTAAGTTTACGTTTTCTTTCTTAATCATTATAATTTCTGCATAGTCATATGATATTATAAAAATTTATAAAAATTATTATCAATATTATATGGTACAAAGTTATAAAAATTATTATCAATATTATACAATACAAACTTATAAATATGTGCTTTATATATTATAAACTTAAAGTTTTCATTTAACTTCTTTGTGAAATTCGTTGATGCATGCATTCTAAGTCCCTCGACTGAGTAATACAAGTTCTAAACATAATTAAAACCACTTTAACAGAAAATATAATTCGCAGCATTAACTATTGAATTTATTCGGTAATAAATCTGGCAACCCTGCTGAAAGAAGTAGTGGTAGTCTTGCATGGTCTGCCACTTGAGTAATTTGAGTTGATGGTGTATAATTCATTTCCAGTAATTGTTAGTCTTATTAATTATTACTGCTTAATTACAGCTCTATATAATTGTGCTCTTTTTTAATTTGTGAACCCTTTTGCAATGGCAGCTAGCACTAATAAAAAACTAAAATTATCACAGAAAGGAAGTGGAAGAAATTTCCAAGATGCCTGGACTGAACAATATGGTGTTATTGATAGAGGCGATAAAGTTCTCTGTAAATTGTGTGGTGAGCTATCTGTGAGTAGAACTTGGAATGTAAGAAGACATTTTGAAACTAAGCACAAATGGCTCCTAGAAAAAACTTTTGAAGAACGCAAAGAATACATATCGCAACATCTAAAACTGGCAGAATCACAATCAGGGACTTTAATTGAATTTGTTTCATGACCTTCAAATTTAGTAGCAGCAAGTTACAGTATTTCATATACTATTGTTGAACATGGGAAATCACTTGGTGATTATATTAAAGTAGCTTTCGTAAAGTGTGCATCATTTTTATTTAAGGACTTTCATAATAAGGAAGCTATTGTAAAGTGCATGAAAGAGTTACCATTAAGTAGGAATACTATTAAAGACAGAGTTATATCAATGAATGCTAGTATAGAAAATCAAATACAACAAGACTTGAACTCATGCCATTGTTTTTCCATTTGTCTCGACGAAACTAGATATTATATCATCAGCTTGATTGGCTATTATTGCAAGGTATGTTCACAGTGATTCTATGCACGAGGAATTGATAAAATTAGAAAATTTACCACAAAACATGACAGGTAAAGACATATGCGACTGTGTTGATAAAGTGTTCCGTGAGAAACAGATAGATTTATCAAAAATATTTTCGATTACAACTGATGGCGTGCCTAATATGTTTGGCCGTAATGTCGGTTTTATCAAACAATTTACAGAATATGTTGGTCATCCCCTGGTTTGTTTCCATTGTATTATACATCAGGAGACACTGTGTGTGAAATCAGGCTTAAAGGATTTGGATGATGTGATGAGAATTGTGACAAAGGTAACTAATTTTATTGCTGCCAGGGCTTTAAGCAAACGAGAATTTAATTCACTTTTAAAGCGAAGTTGAATCAGTGTACAATGGTCTATTAATGTAAAATAATATTCGATGGTTGAATTGTGGCCAAGTACATGAACGGTTTGTTGAATATTTAAATGAAATTAAATTATATTTAAATATGAAGGGCATGGAGCACAAATTTTCTCAGTTGAACGATTCTGCTTGGCTCAGTAAGCTGATGTTTTTCACAGATTTTTTATTGCACCTGAATAAACTTAATGTACAATTTCAAGGTTTCGGAAAATCTGTTGATGTTATGTTTGGCACGATCAAGAGCTTTGAAAAATAAACTCAAAATATTCCAACGTGATTTAGAAAGTAACAATTTTAAGTATTTCCCAAGAGTGAAAAGTTTTTTTAACGAAACCAGCCCCAAAAATCGTAACAACATATCAACCAATTTATCGAAGTTCTAAAGTTAGTAACTGAGCAGTTTTCTTCTAGATTTGAGCAATTTCGAATGTTGGAACAAACAATTCAATTCATAAAGTATGCTGATGAAACAGAATTCATGGATCTTAAATTAGATGGCTTTGAGTGGTTGGATTTAAAAGATCTAGAAATGCAACTGGCCGACTTCCAGTGTAATCCTATCTAGAAAAGAAAGTTTATTGCTCTTAGAAATGACTTAGAAGAACTTGAGCGGGAACGTCTGCATGATAACGCCTGTAAAAATTCAGACTGTGAAATTCTAAGCATGTGGAATAGCCTTCCCGAAAACTTTCATGCTCTTAAAATCTTTGCTAAAGCTCTTATAACAATTTTCTCTTCTACATACTCTTGTGAAACTATTTTCTGCCTTAAATAATATCAAATCGAAAGGGAGAAATAGATTGAGCAATGATTTGAGTGCTGCCTGTGTAGGATTAAAATGTACACACTATAGCCCTTCTATAAAGCAACTTTCTACCAGTACTCAACAACAGAAAAGTCATTAAATGTAATGTAAGTTTGTGATTTCACTTTATTAAATGAATTCATAGATTTTATATCAATGTCCTATTAAATAAATAGCGTAGTATGATATGTATAAGTCACCATCTATGATTATGTAGTTAAATTTATAATGCATGTATGCAAGTGGCACATCAACAACGTCAATATTAAAAAAAATTGATGTTTGACACACCTGGGTAAAAAGGTTCTCCATCACTGGTATATATGCACCAGGACCCTGTGTGGTTGACCACTCCTCAGCAGGGTAGAAATAAAGGAAAAGTAGCCATAGTTGTCCAGATCAGTAGGCCACACTAATCTGGCATCCCTCCCCTTCCGTTCACTTCCACAAGAGAGTATCTCTTTTGAAAGGTACTAATGATCTGCACCATGAGAAAGCGGGGTCGGACATTAGGTGCTAGGCCTGGCCGGCTCTATGCATCATCACAGGGAAATGGATGCTCTCCTTCCAGTAACAGAAAAAAAAAATAGAGGTATGTACTTTGTAATTACTTCCAAAATCTTCCATTTTTGAAAATAGCTGTTTTTTTTTGTTAATTTTCAAGAGATTTTCAAAACTCTAAGGAAAAATTTGTTGATAATAATTTAAATCAAACTTGTGAGCTTAAATTAGATGGTTGCTTCAGCATAGAGTAATGTTAACAAATTGGCAGTACCATATAGTGCTTCTAAGAAATGGCATTTCTTAGAAAAGGAAATGCCAGGTGGCTTTAATAAATCATTTGTATTTGAGTTTAATGAAATAAGCATCAAATGAAAAAATAAAATAGTTTTCAAACTTGAATTAGATGTTTTATAAGATATATGTAAGAAATTTTTAAGAGGTAATTTTTATTTTAAAAAAATAGTTTTCTTCGTTTTACTAAAAACTGATGCATTAAGCCCTCGGTTTCTCATTTTGTATTCTGTCAATGTATACATACAACATGGACACTGGAAGGGTTAATGTGAGCAATCCAAATCATCTTATATAATGCTGGCCCATGCTTTAAAATATATCACACTGAAAGAATTCATTAAAAGAAATAAAAATAATGTTTCAGGTAAATATAATATTATTCAGGAAGAATGTTATTTTCAATGAATATATAATTTAATAGTTTTTATTCAGCATTTTTCTAATATTAAGCCTTAAATTTATAATATGATCCATTTTTTTTTCACTATATCAGTGTAAAAACATCTTATTAAAATTAATATGCTTGTAAATTTTTTTTTTATTTTCATAAGATTTGGAGTTAAATTTTGTTTAATTTGGTATATAACATAACCTATTTCTGTTGACTGATTTTTTTTTAATTCTAAAGTTTACTTATTTATCTGACTCAGCACAATTTGCTAAAAGCCTGGACTTTTCTCAAAGTGTGGTATTGAGAAAAAAATTGCAAAATGGGAGGAGAAATATTTATTTGAAATAAGAAAATTATTTTTTTTTGTCATTCAGAGATAACTAGCCTTCCTATTCATATGCATTATAATCATTTTTAATAGTTTTTTTTAATAAATTTTTATTTGTGTTGCCAGATGCATTTTTTTTACTCCATGACTATAAAAAAGCCCTATTAAAATAAAATTAATAGTCATTTTTTTTTTGTTAAATATTTTATTTTCAGAAAATCAAGAATTATATGCTGATTAATTTGGCATATGACATCCCATAATTCCTTTCATTTTTTATTTGTCAACAGTTCTAAAGTTAATTTTTTTGGCTGAGCATAGGGAGAAAATTGCTTGGCCTATGGATGTAAACCAGTTTTTCAGGCTGGATACTGAAGGGTTGAGATTAATGTGAATGAAATAAGCAACCTCTTTGTAAGCAACCACAGTCAGTCTGTTGTGCAATGAGAGAATGACAGTTTCTGTTTTATAGTCATAAACCGGGTACAGATACTTTAAGATATTTATTAAGAACATAATATGATACAACACATAATTGAACCTTACTTCAATTCTGATACTATATCGATATATATGACTGACTATATCGATATATATGACATCTGTTGACAAACATTAAAAATGGCAATGTTAAATTATTTAAAACTATCAAACATAACTATTCTAAAATTTAAACAACATAGTCCTTTAAATATTCAGGTTTCTTTATGCTTATTCCTGACTGTGTACATCTCCATGAAGCTAGTACAGCTCCTTTAGTTTCTGGTACTAATATATCTTGTTCTGATGATTGTATAGATCACTTTTCTCCTCATTTTTTTCCCCAAGCATTAGTGCATCTTGATTATTTTCATTACTATTATCTTCAGTATTATTTCCACTTGTTTTGTCAAAAGAGGTCTTGATTGAAAAATCAGTTCTTGAATTTACTCTCAATATGAGTGTTCTGTTTCTTTCAGTACAAGTCCAATCTGTTCTAAGAAGTTTGTAGATTTATCTTACAACACATTTAAGTTGTAAGATAAACTTTTTAATAGTCAATAATCACATTGGGAAATATCCTCAGCAGATTCTAACAGTAGGTTATCATTAACATTTCTAAAAACTTTGCCTCCAAATCCAAGTTGCCTTTTAACAGTTTTCATAAAAGCACATTGAATGGCATTTTTCTTTTAATTGTCATCCACTGCTGAGTGGTTAGCATGCTTGGCTACTAATATAAGGGACTTGTTTTGAGCCCCAGATAAGGCATGGATGTATGTGTCGTTTTTCTGCTGAGATCCTGCCATCTTCTCAGACCTTCTACTATAGCATATAAACTGACAGGCTGCTGTTAGACCTCTGTGGCAAGCAGCTGCTTGAAGGGGTATTTATTTATTATTTATTGTAAGCCTTTGTCCCTTGCACAGCAGAACATCACAACTACATGTGCCTTCAGATCCAATTTTTTTATAATAATAATAATTTTTTTATTTCCTTTGCATTTACATATACAGAGTTGATTTATAACAAGCTCTGAGAGCTTGACTGTAAGAACAAATACTATGTATTCCTTCAAATAGCACATACAGTTAATAGAGAAAACAGAGTAAACACTAATGTTAATAAAACCCCTCAAAGCTTGGTGTCGCTTATCCGCAGGAAAGTTAAATATATGCAGTTGCAATTAGCTGATATACATTGGTTACATATTGACATTCATACATGAAATTCTGATGTATATATGAAATTATAAATGATCTTTAAAGTTAAGTTTAGGATAGAGGTACTTTTATACTCAACTTTTCAATATCAATTTTTGGTCTTACATTTAAGCTTTGATAACAGTTCTGTAGGGAAGAGTTAAAAATAAGTGGAATTGTATAGTTTCAGATGCATTTATGTATAGTTAAATTAGTTATTAACTGCTATTGATAAAATTTGGAATTTGTTAATAATAGTTGCTATATAGCTGAGTGTTGATCATATGATCTAAATTTATTTTGTAATCACTTTATTTAAGAATTATAGCATATCTATATACACCGATCAGCCAATACATTAAAACCACCTCTATGTTATGCAAAGAAGTGCATGTGCAGCCAATCAGTGTTGCGTGCCAAGGTTGCGAATGATATATACAATACCTGGGTCGGAGCTCTCCCAGGCAGTATTTCGTTTCATCTCAACATGGGAAAAGCAAAGGATTTATCTGATTTTGACAAAGGCCAGATCATTATGGCAAGATGCCTTGGTAAGAGCATGTGATGCTGGTAGTCTGCTCACGCTTTGCAGTAGTTAGTACCTATCAAAGCTGGTCGAAAATGGTGACACTTCGAGCTGTTGACAAGGCATGGACCAACCACGCCTCATTCATGTCAGAAGTCAGCACAGGCTATCTCGTCTGCAGCAATAGGAGGGCTACTATTGCTTACATTATCCATAATTTCAATTGTGGTAAAGGGCCCAATGTGTTCGAACACATAGTTCATTGTAAGCTCTTGGATATAGGTCGCAGCCGCAGACCTATTCGTGTGCCTATGCTCATAGCCATTCACCATCATCAAGGCTTGCAGTGGACACGTAATCATCAACATTGGACCATAGAAGTGTGTAAGAGAGTCGCATTGTCAGACGAATCCTGTTTTCTGTTACACCATGTAAATGGATGAGCTCGTGTGCGACATTTACCTACAGAAACCTTCTCACCTGGATGCACTGTGGGATGGATCCAGGTAGCTGGAGGGAGTGTTATGGTCTGGACAATATTTTCTTGGGTCTGGACAAATATTTCACTTGGACCAATTATCCATGTAGAACAAACTCTGACAGCTGTCACCTACCTGAACATCATGTTGACCAAGTACCCCCCTTTATGGTGACTGTATTCCCTGGTGGAGATGGCATCATTCCACAAGACAGTATCCCATCTCACACTGTGAAGAAGGTTCAGGAATGGTTCCTAGAACATGATGAGGAATTCCATTTATTGCCATTACCCCCAAATTCGCCAGACATGAATCCTATTGAGCATTTGTGGTTTGAGTTGGAGAAATGGGTAAGAGCAGCATCACCCCAACCACATAATTTATGGGAACTGTGGAATCTTCTGTTGCAGTCATGGTACCAAATATCAAGCAATGCCTACCAACATCTCATTGAATCTATGCCTCATCATGGGAGCTCTTTTGGCAGTGAGAGAAGGACCTACATCATATTAGGTAGGTGGTTTTAATGTTTTGGCTTATCGGTGTATATCTTCCACTGGTACATTGTGGTGCACAAATCTGTTTTTATTTGAAGATATAGTGGTTTTTTTAACTATCAGCAAAATTGAAGAATTGAGTTTTGCAAGTTGCTGATTTTCCTTAAATGTGTTTGAAAATATTGTCATATATAATAATTCCATACCAGATGATAGATTCACAAATAGTTTTATATATTAATATGCTGATATCAGAGGGTATGAAATAGTTTATATAGTAAATTTTTGTTGCACAAATTCTTATTCTGTCACATTACCTAGAAATGAGTGTTGTCAATTTGAAATTTGAATTCCTAAATAGTTAACTTACCTAATGATTTCAAGAGAAACCTGTGCACCCAGAGTAATCAGAGTGTGCTTGATTCAAACAGTGAATCACTTGGGCTTTGATTTTAAGTAGAATTCGATTAGCAATTATTGCAGAGTAAATGTACATTAATTTGGCATTCAGTATTAATGAGTTGCTGTTAAGTCATTTAATAATATTGCTGAAATCAATTTGTAATTCATTTAAAGCTATTTTGTAATCCCAGTTACTATTTACAAGAATGATATCATCTGCATATAGATATATATTGCTCTTTGTTACAACCTTTGTAATGTCATTGATAACTTATATATATATATTAAAAATTAAAAAATTCCCATATGCACCCTAAAAAGTAGAAAATAAAATTAAAGGATATTAAAATCCTGTGGCCGAGTGGTTAGCGCGCTTGGCTGTTGATCTAAGGGACCTGGGTTCAAGCCCTGGATTAAGGCATGGATGTTCGTGTTGTTTTTCTGCTGAGGTCCTGCCATCCTCTCAGATCTTCTACTGTGGCATATAAACTGACAGGCTCCTGTCAGACCTCTGTGGCAAGCAGCTGCTTGAGGGGGTATTTATTTATTTTTATTTAATGCACTCAGTCACTGAATTCATATTTACTTCAAAAGAATATAGGACACTGACAATCTTGCTGAGTGGATAAATCTGCACTCTATCTTCCTTTGAAGTGAATGCAATTCAGTGAGTGATTGCACCATTGATATCTTTAGTTTTATTTTCTACTTTTTAGGGTGCATATGGGAAGAGGGGTATTTTTTAAAATTTTTCATTTCTATTTTTATTGTCACTAAAAACATCTACCTTCAGAAATCTTCATATGATATATGACTCATAAACATCACCCACATTTTTCCACCCCCTGTTTTTTAAATTGTGTTTAAAGTAGCACATGACATTGAGACATCATAAGCTTTATTTTGAGATATAACTCATTAAGGTCCACCCTCTCAAGAATCAGCCACCTTTTTGAGGGAGCAGAATGGTGGGGGCAAAATACTTTGTGCTAACCTTTCATTTGACACATAGCTTGTTACTCTTGGCACTTGCTTTCTACAGATACAATATCTAGTATATGGAACAATCGTTTTCATACTTCCCCTTTTTTAGGTGGGGAGAAATCATGGGGAGTGGGGTAGGGGGTTATTTTTTTTGTATCCTAGGACATTCCCTGCATCATAAGGCAAAAAAAAAAACTGTCCTTCCCACAGTCAGTAGGAGCACTGATGGGCTTGGAAAGACCACCATCTGTTGGATGGGACTTTAAGCTATGGCTGCGTGTGCCGGAGAGCCATACCCTGTGCATGTTAAAGAACATGCTGGATGGCCTTAATGGGAGCTACCATCTCTCTCCCAACAGCTGTCCAGCAGATTCCCTCCTCCCAATCATCTTGGAGTCCTTGTGACCTGACCATTTAGCCCATTGTGTGCAAAAAACTGCCACTCAGAGGTAAAACAACCAACCAACTCTGCATCATAATCTTTGATTTGACACATAAACCATTAAGTTTGACCATTGCATTCAAAAGATATGATGGAACAACTGTTTTGACAAATACACAAACTGACAAATGAAAAGTAGTAAGAAGATAAGTATTTTTTAAATTTATTTATATTTTTTGCCTATCTCCCTATTTGCACACTTAAATTTTAAAATATAAAGGAGAAAATAAATATGAAGCATATCGATAGTACAATCAGTCAATGAGTTCATATTCAGTTCAAAGGAAGATAAGGTGCTGGCAATTTTGTAAATTGGTGACCTATCTTACTTTGAAGTTGATGTGAACATCAACTTCAAAGTAAATATATGCTTTATGTTTATAGTAAAATAAATAATATATATAATAATATGTATATATGTATATATTGCATATTGTTATTATATAATATTTATATGCATATATTATATAGTAATAATATGTATATATAATAATATGTTCAAAGTAAAATATACTTTGTTTATTTTCTACTTTTTAGGGCACATGTAAAAAATAGGTATACCTTAAATTTTTTTATTTATATTATTTGTCACAAAAAACACCTACCTTCAGAAACTTTCATATATGACTCATAAACATTGACCACCATTTTCCTTCCATTTGGAGTCATGTTTGAGGTTGCCCATGACATTGGAGATGTCTCAAGCTTTAATTTGAAATATAACTCATTAAGACCCCACAAAGATCCACTCTACCATCTTTTATCGGCAAAGGAGAATTGTGAGGGGAAAATTCGAAATAGGTTGCAACAGTCAATATATGAGCTTTCATTTGACACCAAACTCGTGACTATAGGCTCTCTCATTCAGAAGATATAGTAGAAGCATGTCTTTAATGTTTTCCGTTTTTTAGATGGGAAGAAAGCAAGGGGTTATATTTTTATTGCCCACAAAATTTCCTAGGTCACAAGCTTTCATTTGATACACAACATATTACTTTTGGCACTCATGTTCTGGAGATGTAGCATAACAATTGTTTTTATATTTCCCCTTTTTAGAGGGAAAGAAAGCATGGGATGAGTCAATTTTTTATAACCTATGATACTCCCTGTGTCAGAAGCCTCCATATGAAGTATAGCTTATTGCTTTTCTTCGCACTCATTCTGAAGATATAGCAGAACAATTGCTTTCATATTTCCCCCTTTTTAGGGGGAAACAAAGCATGGGGGGTAATATTTTTTTAGCCTGTGACACTTCCCTGCTTCAGAAGCTTTTATTTGATGCATAGCTTGTTAGTTTCTGCACTCGCATTCTGAAATTTTAGTGGAACAATTGTTTTCACATTTCCTCTTTTTTAGGGGGAAGAATGCATGCGGGGTCAATTACATTGGGCAACAAATTTTCATAGAAGTCATTCCTCTGAGATAAAAGTAGCCATTTCTTAAATGTTTTCAAGATGCTGAACACAGATATGACAATGAAAATGAAAAATTGGCTGCAATTTCTGAGAAATCCGCAATAGTTTCTTATATAATACAGTAATATGTACATATGACATGTATCGGTAAAATTCTACTTCTACTTTCAACGCTGCTTGTACAGCTGCTCAGGATCATCTCTGGTGAGCGTCCAACAGTAGTCAGCCAACATTGAAGTGGACCAGTTTCCCTGGTATCGTTTCTCCATCATTGCAATGTCCTGGTGAAAACATTCGCCTTGCTCATCACTCACCATGCCACAGTTGTCGGGAAAGAAATCTGAGTGGGAATGGAGAGAGTGGTTCTTTAAGAACATATTGCAGCCAAGTTTGTGATACAGGGACAACATGCCCGTAACCAGTTTCTTGTAGTTGTCTACCCCTGACATTCATGAAGAATTTAGTTGACACCAGATGAAATGCGTCCCAAACCGTTTTTCTCATCACCCTGAAGCAGGTTGTCGAACATTTGGTCTCTGAACAGCTTGCAGATCTAAGGACCGGCAAAAATTCACTGTTTAATTTTCACTTCGCTGAGTCGAGGAAATTTGTTAGCCAAGTACAGGGTGTTTCAAAAAGGATGCAACCCTAAATATAAGAGAGTACAACTTACATGCATGTACATTTTATGCCATAATATTAGTCAGTTGGCATTACTATATTCAAGGTGAACGGTCTTTAGCAGTTGAAATGGCCTTGTCACGCACTAGTCTCACTCAAGCATTCATTCCTTTGTGTTGTGTCAGCTATGTCATTTTCCAAAAACGAACATGTATTTATTGTTGAGACTTATTGTGCATACAAATCTTACAAACGTGTGAGAGAGGGGTTTGAGTTAAGTTTCCTCAGTCTGCTGTTCCCAACAAGTCCACAATATCTCATTTGATTGATAAATTTCCTGACACTGGGTCTGTAAAGGATTGAAAGAGCCCAGGCTTGCTGTCACTGATAACTGCCAAAGTTCTTGATGATGTGTCTCAGCATTTAACTCGCTCACCCAGAAAATGTCTTAGAAAGTTATCTTCACAGGTTGGAAGTGACTGTTTTCAGGACTACAAAGAAGTTAAAATTTCATGCCTACCACATTGGTGTTGTTCATGAACTGAAAGAACCAGACTATGAAAAACATTTACAGTACTGTTGTTGGTTTTGTTCTTTCGTTGATGAAAATGGAATTGAGGTGTTGGACTGTGTTTATTTCAGTGACGAGGCTTGGTTTCATTTGGATGGGTATGTGAACAGTCAAAACAGTTGAATATGGAGCAGTGAAAAATCTTACTCACACTTTTCATGAATGACCATTACATGCACAAAAAACTGTTGTTTGGTGTGCAATTTCCCATCGTTGTGTGATAGAACCTTTATTTTTTGACTCAACTGTAACTGGTGAAGTTTATCATAACCTCATCCAACAGTTTATTGCACTATTGGATGTGAATGAATGAGAGTGTTGGTTTCAACAAGATGGCATGACCGCCGATACTGCAAATGACACAATGGTCATGTTGCAGGAATTTTTTGGTCATAATTTGATTTCAGAAAATTTGTGGCCTTCAAGATCCCCAGATCTTACTCCTCCAGATTTTTTTCTTTGGGGATATCTCAAATGTGTAGTGTTTTGAAACAATTCTCATACACTTGAAGACTTGAAGGTTAACATTGAAAGAGACATTTTAAACATAAGAAAACACATTAAGAAAGGTGGCTGCAAATGTCATGAAATGGGTATCAACCTGCATCCAGGTTGCAGGAAATCACTTTCAACATCTGTTGTAAAGGTAATCTGTTGTAATTGTAATTTATATGTCTAATTTGCATCTTTTGAAATTTGTGTCTTTTATCAAGTTTAAATAGAAAAATACAATAGAGTGTTGTGTCCTTTTTGAAACACCCTGTACTTGAAGCTGATGCAGTCTGGTCCATAGCTTTTATGAAGTTTTTCATCACACCGAGTTTGATGTGTAGGGACGGTAGCAGGATTTTGTGCATTTCTGCCACTGCTAGGTATTCCACATTCTTCTCTCTGACCTTCAGAGATTTTCTCTGAGGCCAGTTTCTCTTCACGTAGTGCAAAGTCTTTGCTCGGCTGTCCTATTCACATAAGAAACAGCAGTACTTCATATATCCCAGCTGCAGATTCCTCAACAGAGTCACAACAGAGATGCCAGCCATACTTGCCTCATTGAAGACAGTTCAACAGCTGTTTTAGGTTGTTGTAGGTTTCTTTCATGTAGACAGCATGTCTGACCAGAATAGATGGAAGTTGATTTCCATTATGCAGCACCACCACCTTCAGACTCAATTTCGAGGAATATGTAATAGTTGCCATTCTCGAGTTTCTTGATGTTTGATTCTGAGGGCATTCATCAGGCCATCTACATCAAAGCAGAACACAAGGTCATCTTCCTTTCTGAAGTAAGGCACAAACTACTCGTGACGAATTTGAAACAAAGTCACTCGGACATTTTCTTTGAAAAGATTCCATTGTTTAAGTCTTGATCCAAGTAACTCTGCTTTGGCCTTGGACAGCTCCAGATCACGAACAAGATTGTTCATTTTTTCTTTGATGAGAATGTGTGGCACAGATGACACACCGTGGCAGATATATGGATCATGATTGGACACCGAAGGCTGTGGAGAACCCGACATTGGTTTGCCTTTCTCCTCATCATCTGAATCCATGGAAAATTCTTTTGGAGGTTCCGGAACAGGAAGGCCTTCGCCATGCGGAACTGGTTGGAGAGCAGACTGTATATTTGCGTACGCTATTGTCCACTTCTTTTTCTTTATTATGCCTCCAGAAACAGGTGAAACCATGCAGAAGTAGCAATCATTCGTGTGATTGCTAGGCTCTCTCCAAACCATAGGAACAGCAAACGACATCATCACTTTTTTGCCTTTCAGCCACTTTGGAAGATTTCTTGCACATGTACTGCAGCATATGTGTGGGGCCCAGGCCTTGTCCTAATCCCTGATCTTGCATACAAAATAAAATTCATATGCCACTTTCACTATTGGAGTGATGGCCCTTTTCTGGCTTGCAAACGTCACTTCCCCCACAAATGTAACAAAATGTATCTGCACTATTAACACAGTTATGAGGCATCACTACTGCTGGATTAAAACAGCAAGGATCACTTGTGTTGTACTAATGACTCAGGGGTAAATGGGAATTGCTGAAAAGACTTGCTCACCCTACGAGACATCGCTTACAACTAACGATTGCATAATGTTTTGTCCGCTGTGTCATGACTCAACTACATTGCATCATCTTTTGTCCACTATGCCATGACTCAACTACATTACATCAGACAATGATGCAATACCTCCAGGGGTGGTGTGTGTGATGGGCTCATACAATACAACACAATATGTTGCAATCTGGAGTTTAAAATACAGTGTTGCAAAATGGTTACCTATGTACTCAATGTGGACTGAGTCGTTTATATATGACCATCTCTGTCTCCTAAACAAGAGCCAATCAACAAATTTTATTGTCATTTTCGTGTTCAGCACCTCGAACTTAGTAAAGATTGGCTATTTTCATTTCAAAGCCTTTTTGTGTGTTTACCTGTAAGCTTATTATTGTGTTATTATATAGCTTATAGAGAGGAGAAGAAAGTATGGGCAGTTAATTTTTTATAGTCTATGACTCCCCCCCCCCACACACAAGTTTTCATTTGATACATAAATCATTAAGTATCTCCATTGCATTTAAAAGTTACAGTGGAACAACTTTTTGGCAAACACACAAACCAACAAAGGCAACAAAAAGCAATAGGAAGATAGGTAAAAAATAGGATAGGCTCAAGAACTGAACCTTGGGTACCCCACATATAATTTTCAATAAATCACTGTCAATATTATTTACTCTAGTTGAAGAATATCTATTGAATAAGTCATTTTTGAACCAATTATAAATCCTTTGTCTCATTTCAGTATTATATAATTTTTTGAGTAAAATATTGGGGTCCAGGGTTGGGTTGTTTTACCCCTGAGTGGCACTTTTTGCACACCATGGACTAAATGGCCAGATCACATGGATCCCGAAGGCTCAGAGAAGGTTGGGGAAGGGGACCCACTGGAACAGCTGTTGGGAGACAGATGGTAGCCTCCCGTCAAGGCTATCCAGCATGTTCTTTAATGTGCACAGGGTATGGCTCTCCCGTACACGGGTAACGTCCCATCCAACGGATAGCGGCCTTTCTAAGCCCATCGGTGTCCCCTACTGACCTTGGGCAGGGCGTAGAAATTTGCGGAGATAAATCACAATGCTGACCCAGCTGGGACTCGAACCTGGGAACAAAAAATTCATGGCAGGCTGTAGTTTGCCCATGCCTGGTCTAGAGCCTGACCAATGTGGTCCAGCACATCAACAGCTTTACTCAAGTCCGTAAATACAAAAAAAAAGTAACTTTCATCTCATTTAGATTAGAACATATTTTGCCAGACAAATCTAATAATGTTGCATTGCTCTTATTAGTCTGAAATCTATATTGTCTTGAAGAAATAATATTGTATTTAGTGAGATGGCTTTTGAATTGGATTTGCTATGTATTGTTCCATAGTTTTTTCAATAATGGGCAAAATAGAAACAGATCTATAATTTTTATTTGATTTCCTTTCACAGATTTGAAAATGGATGTAATAACAAAAATCTGTATTTTAAATGGAATATAGGACATATTAAATATTAAGTTTAATAATTTTGCGATCACTGGAGATAATGTAAATTTGGGCATTGTATCCTATCTATTCCTGGATATTTATGGTCTTCCAAACTATCAATTATTTGAAAAATCACATCATTAGTGATATTAGGAAGGTAAAAGTTTTGTTTACTATGTTAAGTTTTGCTGTTCCTGATAATGAAAATCATTCTCTTCCATTAATTTATTGATCGAGTTTGCAAAATTATTATTGAAGTTGTCCACAATTTGTACTATAGTTAAAGTTTATCTACGTGTTAATTTTAGTATCTTCATTTCATTTTGTTTTATTATAAAGGATGTTATTTATATGTTTACATGTTACTTTGATGTAGCCTTTTACATCTTAAATAATTTCTGATAATTTGGACTTTCTATTCATTTTAGTAACCTTATTACTCATATTTACATAATTGCCTTTGTGTATATGGTTTTTGGGATTTTTATATAATGTCCATAGTTTGTTCCTTTTTACCTGTCTTCATATTGCTTTTCGTTTTGATATTTGTTGGTTTGTCAGGTTTTCTGTTTGTGAATTTGTCAAAATAGTTGTTCAACCATATCTTTTTAACATGACAGAGAAAATGATTTATGTATCAAATAAAAGCTTGTGACATGGGGAGTGTTGTAGGCTGTAAAAAATAGACTAATTTCATTTGAAACTATATGTCAAATGAAAGCTTCTGACTCAGAAAATGTCATAGGCTATAAAAAATTGACCCCTAAAAAAAAGGAAATATGAAAACGATTGTACCCTTACACCTCCTGAATGTCAGTGGAAAAAGTAACAAGCTATGTGTTAAATGAAAGTTTATGATGCAGGGAGTATGATAAGCTATAAAAAAATTGACCTCTCATGCTTTCTTCCCCCCTAAAAATGGGGAAATATGAAAAATAGCTCTCTGTTATATCTCCAAGACATGATTGCTGAAAGTAACCAGCTGCAGTCAAATGAAAGATTGCGATGCAAGGAATGTAAAAAAGGAGAAAATGTTAAAATGATTGTTTTCCTATATCTCCTGAACACAGGTGGAGAAATTAACAAGCTATGCATCAAATGAAAGCTTGTGATGCGAGGAGTGTCATAGGCTATAAAAAATTTACTCCTCGTGTTTTCTTCCCCCTAAAAAGAAGGGAAATATGAAAATGGTTGTTCCTCTATATATGCTGAGTGCGAGTTCGGAGAGTAACAAGCTATGCATCAAGTGAAAGCTTCTGATGAGGGAAATGTCATAAGCAATACAAAATTGATCCTCCATGCTTTCTTCTCCCCTGAAAATGGGGAAATGTGAAAACAATTGTTCCACTATAATTTCAGAACGTGTGTGCGGAAAGTAACAAGCTATGTATTAAACGAAAGTTTCTGATGTGGGGAGTGTCATAGGCTGTTAAAAATTTACATCCTCTGTGCCTTCTTACCCTCTATAAATTGGGAAATGTGAAAGTCGTCGTACTATATCTTCCAAATGCTGATTGCAATTTAAAACTGAAACTATATTGAATAAAAGTTTGGCTTATGATATAAGAGTTCACAACTTTTCAAAAGTATGTAATCTCTCTGAGATTTAAGCAAATTAATTTATGTGGCCACAAACACAAAAACAGTGGAATTTTACTTTCTTTAAAAATTTGCAGACAATACCAAATGTACTCTATGTATATTGGAATATTTTGCAAAGGTGTTGCATAAGTTCAATTTGATTCATTTTTATGTGTCCTGTAATTTTGAAACTCTGGGGGTGCAATAGCTTGGTCAGTTACTATTTGCAGTTCTCAATAAAATTGACCAACTGTATATGAAACACAGCAGAAAAATGTAATATGATTATATTACATTGTTTTATTAATAATTGATTTGATGACTGCCACATAGCTCATTACTACAGTGAGTAGGGACAGTGGTTGACTCAGTCTGTAGTGCAATAGGCTCGTACTCTGTAGTGCATTCGAGTGTCATTGTGCCAGTATGGGGATTTATCTCTACTAACCCCACTGAACCCTCAGCAAGAAAGGAAACACCAGTGGACTTGGAATTGCTACCATCTGTTGGATGCATCATTAAGCCATACCCTGTGCACATTAAAGAACACACTGGATGGCCTTGATGGGAGGCATCCATCTGTCACCTAACAGCTATCAAGTGAATTCCTTCACAACTTTCTCTGCACTTTTGGAGTCTTTGTGACTTGATGTTTAGCTCATTTTGTGCAAAAAGTGCTACTTCTGTTAAAAATTGAGTAATTGCTGCAGCTGTTATGAGAGTTATTTCAAAGTAAGCAATAATGCAAACTCAAAATACTGAAAAATTCAGTAGAACCAGGATACTTTGCACAGTCATTTAATATTAAATTTTTCACAATTAAGGAAATGTTATTTTGCATATATATTAAATTTTTTATGTTAATTAGTGCCTGATTATCTCTGTTTACTTTGAAAATATGGAAAACTCTTAATAAACTGGTAAATAAACCTTGAATATTCCTTTAAATTATCAACCTTCATGTCATAATATCTTATTAACTGAACTGATAATTCAGTAAGCTGAAGTACAGTGGTTCTTAACCAGTGGTGCATGCACCTCCTGGGGGTGAAGGATTTGAGGCCAATTTTGGAGCTGCAAGATATTGTCAGATAAGTTTAAGATCAATAATCAAATATAGGGATGTAAGTAAAAACACATTGTTTCTTCAAACTTATGTATTTATTAATAATAGCAGAATTAACTGTCTTTCACTGATTTTTCTGCTATTTCCATATGCATTTTGCTAGGGACGGGGGTGGCTCAGTTGGTAGTGCACCAAGCTCATAATCTGTAGTTCCCAGGTTCGAGTAAATCCTGACTCAACTTGGATTATTTGTGCAAAACTCTCCACCCTGCCCTCTGTCAGTAGGGGACACCAATGGGCTTGGAAAAGCCACTGTCTCTTGGATGGGACATTAAGCTGTGATCCAGTGTGCAGGAGTGTCATACTCTGCATGTTAAAGAACACACTGGGTGGCCTTAATGGGAGCTATCACCTGTCTCCCAACAGCTATTCCAGTGGGTCCCCTCCCTCAACCTTCTCTGAGCATTTGGGGTCCACGTGACCTGGCCATTTAGCTCATTGTGTACAAAAAAGTGTCGCTCAGAGGTAAAACAACCCAACTTAAGGGGATTTTGCCACTGTAAGGCAAAATCCCTTTTGCACTAGTAACATTATTTGAAATGAAATAAATTTAAATGTGCAAACAAAAAGGACACAGTTATTTCTTAGAAACAATGCCATGGCCAAAGAGTGCATAGGGAGAAGAATTTCAACTTCCGAGGAGATTAATGTAAAACTGAATATCATGCCTTTAGTATAGGGATGAAGATAGCTTTACAGGGGACAGACACAACATTAGTTAAACCTTCTGTGTACAGTTTCATTGTCTTCACTTTTGTAGTGTGAGAATTACACATTTTCATCTTATATTTGTGCTGAATCTAATGATTAATTGAAAGTCTTGAAACAATTTAATTATTCATAATTTATTTTTATAATTTCAATCTATTTTAAATATTCCTTTCATCTGTTCTACTTAGTCATTGAGCTGGTAATTTAAACCGGCTCAATGACTATTTATATTAAAGACATTTAATAATAAATTAAACTAAAATAAATAATAATAAAATCTCTGTTATTTTTTTTATTTTTTTCTCCATTCTAAGAAAAGTTAAAAGCTAAAACACTTGTCTTAATGAACAAATTACTGTATTATGTGGAGGTGACTCAGTTGGTAGTGCAGCTGGGTTAGTATTGAGATTTATCTCCACAGATCTCCCTGCCTGCCATGGTAAGTGGGGGACACCAATGGGCTTGGAAAGGCCACTGTCCATCGGATGGGATGTTAAGCCATGTCTCCATGTGCAGGAGAGTGCACTTTAAAGAACACGCTTGATGGCCTTGACAGGAAGCTAGCATCTGTCTCCCAACAGCTGTTCCCATGGGTCCCCTCTCCAACTTTCCCTGAGCCTTTGGGGGTCTTTGTGACCTGGCCATTTAGCCCATTGTGTGCAAAAATGCTGCTCAGAGGTAAACAACCCAACTGTATTATGTAATTTTATGTAGTTTATAATTATCATTTTACATTTGTAACTTTGAACTGTAACATATTTCTGCTCTATATTGCCCATTATAGTTCAGTATAATAATTAAAATTACAATATGCATTTAAAATAAATTAATTATGATTAAATGTGTAATTTGATATTCCAGTATTTAGGAACAGATCTAGAAGAATTGAGTGGCAGAACTGTTTTAGATGACAACAGTTTTCAGAACATCCCTTTACTTACTCTGCCTGGAGTTGTACTTGTTCCTGGGCAGACATTGCCTTTGCAGCTTTTTCAGCCTGCTACTGTGTCAATGATGAAACATATCATCGAAAAGGACAGAACTTTTGGCATGGTTAACTCAAGGTAAAATTAAATTTCTTGTTTCTTTACTATATCTAAATTAATGCTCAAAATCAAAAGACAATGATCAAAAGTTTACACATTCAAAATGTAATCCTTATGGAAAGGTACTGTGATATGGCTGAGTATGAGATAATGATAAAATTGGGTAATATGCATGAGTACTGCATATGAGAGCATAATGGAGGTGCTGGAATTAGAGGACAAAAGATCTGACTGGCACTCCATTTTATGAGTATCTTCACTTTCATAGAAATCATCTACCACATGAGTCGTATGGGTCAGACATTATTATCCATAAAGAATATTCCCGAAATACCTCATATAAGGCGTGAATTTCATCTCTGTATCTTTGATCAGTCAGAACTCTATCAGTTATACACTCTTTTATAGTATCCTTAAAAATCTGAAGCTCTTTACTGTTAGTTAGTCATCATAATGCTCCAGAGCAACTACCACCAAAATAGTCCCTTTCTTGGATGTTATAGTGGTTGTGGCAAGGTTTTTGTTTTTTCCATGTGAACACACTTCAAGAATTAGTATCCATGCTGAATCTGGACTCATTTGTGTGAAAGTTTTCTCGGTCTGTAAATGGTAGCTAGGTAGTCACTGGAAGGAGAGCTATGCACCAATTCCCTGTCATGATGCATAGAACCGGTCAGGCCTAGCACCTAATGTCCGACCCCGCCTTCTTGTGGTGCAGACCGTTAGTACCTTTCAAAAGAGATACTCTCTTGTGGAAGTGAACGGAAGGGGAGGGCTGCCAGATTCGTGTGGCCTACTGATCTGGACAACTATGGCTAATTTTCTTTATTTTGTACCCTGCTGAGGAGTGGTCAACCACACAGGGTCCTGGTGCTGACCATATAAACTCACTGGACTGGACAGATATATGGCTCTGAGCTTGATTATGGATCCTGATTTTGCTGCACTGGTGGGCTTCTGTGGAGGGAAAATCTTCCGCTGTGTTTTCTGTTTGTTTGTGGGTTGACAGCCCCAAGTGAATAGATTCACAGGATATGTTTATCGGCTGGTGGATAATCCTGAGCAGAGGTCATCGCAGGCACCTGAACTCTTTGCTTCTATTGGCATCGTCAAATTCTACGTTGGAGGAAGTGTTCCAGTGTAGATGGCTTCAGCCTTTAGTGGTGGGGGAACGGGTCTTTGCCCCATGTCTGCGATTAGGGGGCTGTTTGACAGTGTCGGCATTCCCTCTCTCAATAAACATAGTTTCTTTAAACATCCCACTAACCATTTTCTCTCCATAGGTAGTTGGAATGTGAGGACTCTGCACAGAGCTTTTTCGCTTGATGTCCTCACACAAGAATTCCACCATTATAATTTAGATATTCTCGGCTTGCAAGAGACCAGATGGACAGATAAAGATCAGATTCTTAAAAATAATCTTAAATTTCTCTTTTCAGGGAGGAACGACAATAAGCATCACCAAGGTGTGGGTCTGCTTCTCAGCAGACACGCTAGTGATGCTCTTCTAGGATATGAGTGCATTAATGAAAGGTTTCTTACCGCAAAATTTCAGACAAGCGTTAAAGACCTGAATGTTATCTGCTGTTATGCCCCCACTGAGGATGCCGATGAGGATGAGAAGGATAGGTTTTATGAACAACTTCAGGATATTTTGAATTCTGTCAAGAAAGGAGATATTACCCTTGTTCTTGGTGACTTCAATGCCAAAGTTGGTACTGACTCTGACCTTTGGGGAGGGGTGATAGGCCCTTTTGGTATTGGTAGCTGCAATGGCAATGGGCAACGTCTCCTACAGGTAAGTAAACTCAATGGTTTCAGAATAACTAACACATATTACAAACACCGCGACATACATAAGTACACATGGGTTTCACCTGATGGGCTGCATAGGAATATGATTAATTATATATTAATTAACAGCAAATGGGCTGTTCTGTTAGAAATACCAGGGCATATAGGGGAGCTGAAATTGGATCTGACCATTACATTGTTAAAAGTGTCTTGCAACTTAAACTTAAAAAGTGTTGTGCTAGGATTAAAAAATTTGCTTTTAATAATGAAGCTCTGAAAGACCCAGTTATAGCCAAAGCTTACCATGATAGGTTACTTAGTCATTATGACAGTCATGGTATGCTTACTACTGAAGTTGAGGAAGGATGGGATCATTTTAAACAGGCTTTTTTGGACACTAACAGTACTCTTTTAGGAAAAAAGGAGCAGAAGAGACAGAATTATTTGAGTGATAAGCCACTTGAGCTTATTTCGGAAAGAAAGAACTGCAGGAATGTCCTTAATCAATACCCTACTAGTCCTAATAGAAAGCATTACAGAGAACTTAATAAACGTGTAAAAGATCAGTTAGCTGCTGATAAGAATCTTTGTCTTGATGGTTTGGCTGACAAAGCCGAGGAAGCAGTCAGACAGCACAACAGCAGAGAGCTGTACCAGATAGTTAATGTTTTGTGTGGTAGAAAACGGACAGGTATACAGGGATTGAAGGATAAACAAGGTAAGGTTATAGAAAGTGAGGATTCTGTCATGGCTAGGTGGGCTGAACATTTCAGTGATATTCTAAACCATGCAATTAGTTCTATTCCCATTGTTTGCAATGATGATAGATGCATTGGTGGCTTTAATGGTGGCCCTATAACACAATCTGAAGTTATTTTGGCTGTTTCTAAACTTAAACTTCATAAATCCCCAGGGGTAGATGAAATTACTACAGAAATGCTTAGAGCTGGGAATGTTTCGGTTACCACTTGGATGACTGAAATTCTGAATATCTTTTATGATAAAGGCATGGTTCCTAAGGATTTTACCAGAGCTATTGTTATCCCTATTTTCAAAAAAGGTGATCGCAGTTCTTGTGATAACTATATAGCCTACTCTCTGTTCCAGGTAAAGTTCTGTCCATGATTGTGCTTAATAGAATTAAGAATCTGGTTGACAGTCAATTGCGTGATGAGCAATGTGGATTCAGAAGTGGTAGGGGATGTGTGGATCAGATATTTTTACTTAGGCAGATTCTTGAGAAATGTTTAGAGTTTCAGAAACCTTTTGTTGCTAGCTTTGTTGATTTCAAAAAGGCTCTCGTCTCTATTGATCGTCATAATTTGTGGTTGATTGTGAAATCATATGGTATACCAGACAGGTTAGTTAACATAATGAAAGCTCTCTATAATAACACTGAGTCGTGTGTGAGAGTTGGTAAGGCTTGTAGCAATTGGTTTAGCATTACTTCTGGTGTTCGACAAGGGTGCATTTTGTCTCCTTTTCTCTTTAGCTTGGTTATTGATTATGTTATGTGAAATTCACTTCGAGGGAAAGATTTTGGCCTTAAATGGACTGGAGATACGAAAATTTCTGATTTAGATTATGCTGATGATTTAGCCCTTTTGGCAAATGATGTTGATGAGATGAACTCTTTCATTAGGGCTGTTGATGAGACTGGTAGTAGAGTAGGTTTGGTTATAAACAGAGAGAAAACTAAAGTGATGAAAATTGGTCAGGCAGGCTGTGATTCAGTTAATCTGAATGGTTGCAGTCTTGAGCAGGTGTCACAGTTTAATTATCTTGGGAGCTATGTAACAGATAATGGTGATGTGCGGCATGAGATTAACAGATGAATAGGGATTGCTGCCGGGACTTTTAAGAATCTATGGAGAGTGTGGAGAAATAGGTGTATACACCTAAAGACTAAAATTAGACTGTATAATAGTTTGGTTCTTTCTAGGGTTAGTTACTGTAGTGAAACTTGGACACTTTGTAAACAAGATAACAGGAAACTAGATGCTTTTGATTCCAGATGCTTACGCAGTATCTTGGGCATTAGGTGGTTCAACTTTGTAACTAATGATGAGGTTAGGCAAAGGAGTTTGCAACCTCCTTTAAGCAGCATATTGTGCAGAGAGAGACTCCGTTGGTTTGGCCATGTTGCCCATATGAATAATTATAGATTGGCGAATAGGGTTATGAACAGTGTGCCTAAAGGTCTCAGAAAGAAGGGGAGACCTAGGATGCGGTGGGCAGACAATGTCAAACAGGACCTTGTTAGAATTGGTGTGCAGTGGCCAGATGCAGTAGATGTAGCTCAGGATAGACTTGCTTGGAGAACTAAATTGCACGGTCTGGTTGGACCTCCATAGCCCATGGCTGCTTGAGGATGATGATGATGATGACATTTTCTCACTGGTCTGGGCTCCAAAGTTGTCTGCACCTTGTTGAAATGTTGCCCTGCAAATGTTGTCTGCACCCTGTTGAATGAGGCTCTTTGAAGGAGATGAAAGGAAAACAAACCATTGGTCTTTACACATATCGACCTCATTCATATAGCTTCCTGTATCAGTATGTCTTGTAACTGTCATCCCTGTAGCTGCTGACAGCTCAGATGGTTTTAGTCTAGCTGTCATTTCCTTGTGTCATCATGCGGTAAAAGCATGTGTCATCTTGCTGCAAGCTCATCAATTGGCTTGATGAGCTTCTTCTGGTATATGACTGACTTCTTCTATTTCTTGAAATTGTCTCCAAAATCTTGAGAAAACATTTCATGATACATTTAAGATCCTGATTACCTCAGTCTGGGATTGACCCTCTTACATTCCACTTATCGCTCTCCTAGTAATTGCAGTACTAGTTAATGCCAGGTTGGGTGAAATGGAATTGAGTTGCATCTATAGCTATACACTCTTTTATAGCAATCCTAATTTGCATGATCACATCAGTTAAATGTGCATGAATTTTCATCTGCATTGGAAAATTTATACATGCACATTTTATGTAATTTCCTTAAATACTTTTCTAAGTACAAGATTACCCTTTAATTTGGAACACCGACGTAATAATGAAATTCTATATTTCATATAATCCACCAGTGTATTTGTCCATAGCATATGAGTATTCCACATTGGGTAGTATCAGCAATACATATAGCAAAGATATATATATATATCACAGATACAAATGCATCTAATATCGCATTTTAGTGGTACCAAGAACTGAAAATTTTTGAATTATCATACATTCAATATTTTTACGTAATAATGAAATTCTATATTTCATATAATCCACCAGTGTATTTGTCCATAGCATATGAGTATTCCACATTGGGTAGTATCAGCAATACATATAGCAAAGATATATATATATATATCACAGATACAAATGCATCTAATATCGCATTTTAGTGGTACCAAGAACTGAAGTTTTTTGAATTATCATACATTCAATATTTGATGCAAAAGCACATTGGTTTGTTAACCATATTTGCCTGTTTTGTTTTCATTACAAGTAATACTATCATCCCAATAGCTTAACTTTGTGCTGTTTCAATGAGAACAGAGATTTAACCTTAAAATGCCCCTAAACAATGTGTCCATTTCTATCACCTTCCCCCTAATAGTAGGGCAAAGCAAAATAATAAATTATCACAACAAATTGGAATAAATATAATTTGTAAATTCAGCAAGAAATATTAATGTCTTTTTTTTTAGGATCTATTTCCAAAATTCATCAGTTATGACTGACTAGTAAGCAACAAGAAAAGTATTGGAAATAACATTGGCTGACACAAATAAACATTCTTGGCAGAATGGCAGGTTTAATTTTTAGCAATGTGTTTTACACTTTCTGAACATCTATTGGAAACAAATGTGGTCAGTAGTTATTTGATATTATTAGTTCAGTTTGTGCTGTTTATAATGATGTTTCCTTTGCACATTGCAAAAGAAAAAGTACATTGTCGAAATTGCTGCAAATATATTGTTGGGATATTTTTACTTTTTCTGTACTTTAGGTTGAATACTATAAGTTCCAGTAGCAGTCACAGCATGTTTATACAAATACTGCCCGAATTAATATTTACGAAGTCTGCAAGTGATTTAAAAGCCTGCACCTTACCATTATCACCATAACTTTATCCAGTTGGATTTAATATATTTGAATATAGTTAAATGCTGCCTTAGCTAATATATCTTCTTGATTCATAATAATGAATGAAGAAATACAATTTGTCCAAAAAATAATCTTTAGTCATTATTAAATGTTTACAATTGTAAACAAGTTCAATTGTTAGTGCTTAATATTCACTGCAATGTGCTTCTCAAAAACCGCTTAACTACTAGATATACATCTGCAAAATCCTGCACCTCTCAATCCTCAAGGGGGCCAGATTTTAAAGAGTTTACTATACTATAGTTTACTTTCAATTCATAATAAAAGTGTCTAAATATTTATATATTCATTGATTATTTTCTTCATTTCTTATTATGAATAAAGTTTCTACCTCAAGTTTATCTGGCCAGTACCTGATTACTATACCAGTAGGCATGTCCTTTTATATTTGTATGTTACGTGAAACCAGAACATGCTAGAGAAAGCTTTTAAGTTTTCTTTATTCTTTTTTGGACTTGAAAAAGATGAAGTCTTTGTGTTTTTTTTTTCTTTTTTTTTTTTCCTGTATAACAATGTGTACATACACCAATCAGCCAAAATATTAAAACCACCTATCTAATATGATGTAGGTCCTCTTCTCATTGCCAAAAGAGCTCTCACCCATTGAGGCATAGATTTAATGAGATGTTGGTAGGTGTCGCTTAATATTTGGTACCATGACTGCAACAGAAGATCCCAAAGTTCCCGTAAATTACGTGGTTGGGGTGCTGCTGTTTGTACCCATTTCTCCGACTCAAACCACAAATGCTCTATAGGATTCATGTCTGGGGAATTTAGGGGCCATGGCAATAAATGGAATTCCTCGTCATATTCTAGGAACCATTCCTGAAACTTCTTCACAGTGTGACATGGGGTATTGTCTTGTTGAAACACTCCATCTCTGCCAAGGAATACAGTTGCCATAAAGGTGTGTACTTAGTCAGCCACGATGTTCAAGTAGGTGACAGCTGTCAGAGTTTGCTCCACAGGGATAATTGGTCCAAGTATTCCCCAAGAAAATATTGCCCAGACCATCACACTCCTCCAAGCCGCCTGTATTCATCCCACAGTGCATCCAGGTGAGAAGCCTTTCATGGGTAAACGTCGCACACGAGCTTGTCTGTCCTTATGGTGTAACAGAAAATGGGATTCGTCTGACCATGCAACCCTCTTCCAGTCTTCTATGGTCCAATGCCAATGATTACGTGTCCATTGCAAGCTTTGATGACGGTGAACGGCTATGAGCATAGGCATAGGCACACTAATGGGTCTGCAGCTACGAAGACCCATATCCAAGAGCTTACGGTGAACTGTGTGTTTGGACACATTGGGCACTTTACCAGAATTGAAATTATGGGTAATGTCAGCCACAGTAGCCCTCTTGTTGCTACAGACAAGACGAGATAGCGAGATGCACTGACCTCTGGCATCAATGAGGAGTGGCTGGTTCACGCCTTGTTGATGGCTCAAAATGTCACCTGTTTCAGACCATCTTTGGTAGGTACTAACTACTACTGCAGTTACATTGAAATGCAGCAGATAATACAGATTCCATTGGATATAGGGAAGGTTGTCATTAGGAAAAAGTAGACAGTGTAGATTGAAAAACGAAACCTGACCTGTAAATCTGGTTGCCATCAAAGAGTAATGCCATTTGTATGTCATAGGAGATTGTTTAGTCAACCCAGTGAGTTTGAGCAAGGTTACATTATGAGTCTGTGTGAAGCAGGATGGTCAATGCAATGAATTACAGGGCATTTGGGATGTGATGCACAACAGATGGCAGCAGTGGATGTGAGAAGGTGTTCCACATCTTTGTTCAGGATCAGGTTGTCCTCAAGTGACAGGCGTCACAGGCACTGTTTCAACTTGGATCCTCAATATCCTTGTCTGGAGTGACTCAGGACGCAGATCAGATACCAGGTTTTGCCAAAGGTGGGGCTTTACTTTTATAGTATTGTCAAGCCTGATGGTGGATAGAAGTAAACGTGGCACTGTCCTGTATAGATGTAGTGCAGTCTCTGAAATGCGGAGCATTTCAGAGACTGCACTACATCTATACTGTTTCAACTTGGATCCTCAATATCCTTGTCTGGAGCGACTCAGGACGCAGATCAGATACCAGGTTTTGCCAAAGGTGGGGCTTTACTTTTATAGTATTGTCAAGCCTGATGGTGGATAGAAGTAAACGTGGCACTGTCCTGTATAGATGTAGTGCAGTCTCTGAAATGCGGAGCATCTGGGCTTTGTCATTCGTTATATTACTGTCCTCAAGTGACTATGGATCAGGATGATTGGCAGCTTTGCCAGATGGTTGTCAGTGCCAGAAATATGACTTCCTAATAGGTATCCAGTGACAGAATGACTGATAGGGCACCCTAGTATCTTTCAATACCATACATCAATGCCTGCATGAAGCTGTTATTCAAAGGAGGTGCCCTCTCCTCTACATCCTGCTTACTTGAAGCCACAGGGATACCAGATTGCAGTAGTGTAATGAACGAGCTAAGTAGTGGGAAAAATGGCGATATATTATCTTCAGCAATAAGGCCTGCATCTGTCTGAAACAGAATGATGGTCACACTCATATGTGACAATGTACCAGAGAAAGAGCTTCCATGTCATGTAGGGGTGGGGGTGGCTCAGTTGGTAGTGCACCAGGTTCGTAATCTGCAGTTTCCAGGTTTGAGTACCAGCTGGGTCAGCATTGAGATTTATCTCCGCAAAACTCCCTGCCCTGTCTACAATTAGAAGGGGATATTGATGGGCATGGAAATACTACCATCCGTTGGATGGAACATTAAACCATGGTTCTGTGTGCAAGAGAGTCATACTCTGTGCACATTAAAGAACATGATGGATGATCTTGACCTGAGGCTACCCTCTGTCTCCCAATAGCTGTTCCAGTGGGTCCCCTCCCCCAACCTTCATTGAGCCTTTGGGGTCCTTGTGGCCTGGCCATTTAGCCCATTGTGTGCAAAAAAAGTGCCGCTCAGAGGTAAAGCAACCCAACTCGTGTCATGTACATTCAGTGCCATGCAGTGCCCACTGCTGGGATCCTGGTGTGGGGGCACCATCTCTTACGATATCAATGTTTTGGTAGAAAAAATTTTGCCAACATACGGGATTTGAACCTGCATCTCTCCAGAAACATGCCAGAGTATTCTAACCTGTTGAGCTAATGCTGGCTCTGTCTTTTTTCCATTAATAATGACTATCACTCTTCCTGTGAATTTTTGAACACCTCCTTTTGATGCCTCTATGATCTCAGGTGACAATTTTTTCTTTTTAGTGCTTTGAGTAAGATGTTATATAGTGTTATTTATGATTTAAACAATAATTGACAATCTCAGCATTACCTGTTGATGCTTTTAAATGTCTATAAATCAATAAATGTTTTCGTGGAAAAAAATTCGCTGACATACAGGATTCGAACTTGCATCTCTCTAGAAACATGCCAGAGTATTCCAACCTGTTGAACTAATGCCGGCTCAGTCTTTGTTCCACTAATAATGACTATCCACAGAAACATTTATTGATTTATACACGTTCAAAAGCATCTACAGGTAATGCTGAGTTTTTCAATTATTCTTTAAATCATTAATAACACTATATAGCATGATGTGGCTTCATTATTTATTACCATTTTACTCAGAGCACTAAAAAGAAAGAATTGCCACCTGAGATCATAGATGGTGCCAAAAGGAGGCGCCCAAAAATTCATGGGAAAAGTGATCGTCATTATTAGTGGAAAAAGACTGAGCCAGCATTAGTTCAACAACAACAACAACAACAACAACAGGTTGAAATTCTCTGACATGCTTTTGGAGAGATGCAAGTTCGAATCCCGTATGTTGGTGAAATTTTTTCCACAAAAACATTTATTGATTTATAGACGTTTAAAAGCATCTACAGGTAATGCTGAGATTGTGAATTATTGTTTAAATCGTTAATAATGCTATATAGCATGATGTGACTTCATTATTTATTACCATCTTACTCAGAGCACTAAAAAGAAATAATTGCCACCCGAGATCATAGATGGTGCCAAAAGGAGGTGCCCAGAAATTCACGAGAAGAATGGTAGTCATTATTAGTGGAAAAACAACTGAGCTGGCATTAGTTCAACAGGTTAGAATACTCTGGCATATTTCTGGAGAGATGCGGGTTCAATCCCATATGTCGGCGAAATTTTTTCCACGAAAACATTTATTAATTTATGATGTTACAGGTAATGCTGAGATTATCAATTATTGATTACTCTTTTGATAGTCAATCATCTCTCATAATCATTGAGGGTAATTTAACTGCTCAGCAATATGTGGATACTCTGCCTTGTAGTCTTTATCTTCTGCAAAGCATCCAAATGCCACATTCCAGCATGATAATACCAGACCACATGCATTGCTCAACAGTGTCTGAAAGGCATTTCTTTGCTACCATGGCCAGCCCAGCCCAGACACCAGATCTATTTCCAATTGAGCATACCTTGGATGTTGTGAAATGATATCTGAGAACAGAACTAACTTCAGTGCATAACGTGATGGATCTTCAAGGGAAAATGCATAGACCAAGACATTATTAGGAACCTTTTTGACTCCCTTCCTATATCTTTTTTTTTAAGAGTAGCAGCAGTATGTGGATACTCTGCCTTGTAGTCTTATCTTCTGCAAAGCATCCAAATGCCACATTCCAGCATGATAATACCAGACCACATCATTGCTCAACAGTGTCTGAAAGGCATTTCTTTGCTACCATGGCCAGCCCAGCCACCAGATCTATTTCCAATTGAGCATATCTTGGATGTTGTGAAATGATATCTGAGAACAGAACTAACTTCAGTGCATAACATGATGGATCTTCAAGGGAAAATGCATAGACCAAGACATTATTAGGAACCTTTTCGACTCCCTTCCTATATCTTTTTTTTAAGATTTCCAAAATTAATCAATTATAAGACTGATTAGTAAGCAACAAGAAAAGTATAGGAAATAGACATTAGATGACATGAATAAACATACTTGGGCAAGAGAATGGCAAGTTTAATTTTTGGCAATGTGACTTACACTTTCTAAACATCTATTGGAAACAATAATATACACAGCAATACAATCCTAATCAGTTTAGTGCTTATATGACTGTGAAAGGTGGCCACACCTCATACCGATATTGCCTTAATATCCATATATCCCCCTCACTAAACAGGCTGGAAATGAATAAATATTCAGCGGAAAAAATTTTCGACGACATATGGGATTTGAACCCGCATCTCTCCAGAAACATGCCAGAGTATTCTTCCAGTTGAACTAATGTCAGCTCGTCTTTTTTCCGCTAATTTTAAGACTTGACTCTATCACGGAGTTTTGTTTGGGCCAACCATTGGCACCATCTATGATCTCCGGTGGCAATTATTACCTTAATATTGCACAGAGTGAGATGGAAATAAATAAGTCTCATCACGCTATTTAGCGTTATTAATGATTTAAACATAGATGATAATCACAGCATTACTTGTTGCTCATTTGGCATTGATAAATCAATAAATATTCAGCAGAAAAAATTTTCACCAACATACAGGATTTGAACCCACATCTCTCCAGAAACATGCCAGAGTATTCTTCCAGTTGAACTAATGCCAGCTCATCTTTTTCCTGCTAATTTTAAGACTTAACTGTATCATGGAGTTTTTTTCGGGTCAACCATTGTGCCATCTATGATCTCCGGTGGCAATTATTACCTTAATATTGCACAGAGTGAGATGGAAATAAATAAGTCTCATTGCGCTATTTAGCATTATTATGGTTGACCTTATTATGGTTGGCCCGAAAAAAAACTCCGTGATAGAGTTAAGTCTTAAAATTAGCAGGGAAAAAACGAGCTGGCATTAGTTCAACTGGAAGAATACTCTGGCACGTTTCTGGAGAGATGCGGGTTCAAATCCAATATGTCAGTGAAAACCTTTTCTGCTGAATATTTATTGATTTATCAATGCCAAATGAGCAACAAGTAACGCTGTGATTATCATCTATGTTTAAATCATTAATAACACTAAATAGCGTGATGAGACTTATTTATTTCCATCTCACTCTGTGCAATATTAAGGTAATAATTGCCACTGGAGATCATAGATGGCGCCAATGGTTGGCCCGAAAAAAACTCAGTGATAGAGTTAAGTCTTAAAATTAGTGGAAAAAGACGAGCTGGCATTAGTTCAATTGGAAGAATACTCTGGCATGTTTCTGGAGAGATGCGGGTTCAAATACCGTATGTCGTCAAATTTTTTTCGCTGAATATTATTGATTTATCAATGCCAAATGAGCAACAGGTAATGCTGTGATTATTATCTATGTTTAAGGCTTGAAATGTGATCATTTGTTACACTACAACCTTTTAGCATGTCTCTTTGTGTGGTACTCGTGACATTCCTTCTACGTGGGGCAATATTTTTTGATGAGTTTATATATATATTCAGTTTTAAATATTTAATATTATGTGTGAATGAATTAAAAATAATAAAAATTCTTCACACAGATATTCAGGAAGGACATTTGTTCATTCTTTGGATCCTATTGGAACTACAGCAGAAATTCGTTCATATCGTGAAGAAAATGATGATCCTGTTGGACTATGTATTCTAAGAATTAAAGCTGAAGGCAGACAAAGATTTGAGGTGTTGGAAACTTGGAGACAGTCGGATGGGTAAGAAAAAAATTATTCATTGATGTAATAGTTAGCCTAAGAGTAAATCTGACAAGCAGCGATAAACAGTGAACTAATGACAGAAATCCTGATTTTTATGAATAACATAAAACTTTCAAAGAAAATGGTTAATTTTTCTGACTCTTTTGACTTTTTGAACTTTTTAACCTTTCCAGTGTCCACATCGTCTGTATATGTTTGCAGAATCTGAAATGAGAGGCCAAGGTCATATGTATATATTTTTAGTAAATAAATAAATAAATAAAATAAATACCCCCTCAAGCAGATGCTTGCCACAGAGATCTGACAGGAGCCTGTCAGTTTATATGCCAGAGTAGAAGGTCTGAGAGGATGGCAGGACCTCAGCAGAAAAACGACACACTCATCCATGCCTTACCCGGGGCTCGAACTCAGGTCCCTTAGTACAACAACAACAACAACAACAAAAAATTTTCTGAAAATAAAAATTGCCATTGTAATTTTATATATATATATCTTATAAAAATATATAATTCAGGCTTGAAAAATAATATTTTGTATTTTAATTTGATGAGTATTTTATTAAACTACAATATAAATAATTTGATAAGGCCATCTGATTGCCATTTCTTAGAAGCATTGAATGGTACTGCTGATTTGCTTGTTAACGTTCCTCTTTGCTGAAGCAATCTTTTGATTTAAGCTTGCAAGTTTGATCTGAACTATTATCAATAAAATTTTCCTTAAATTTTCCAAAATCTCCTAAAATTAAGAAAAAACTGCAATTTTTAAAAATGGTAGATTTTGGAAGTAATTACAAAGTACATACCGCCATTTTTTATCCCGTTTCACAGTTTTGTCATAAACCTATTTCAGTATCCCAAAATTATTTTTCTCATTTTTCTCAGCATTTTATGCACCTTTCCCACTGTTAAAATCAAAACTGGAAGTAAAAACATCCTTCTTAGAAATTCTGGGTGCAGCTGCATTTAATTATGTTATGGCTCACTGAGGCAAACAAGGAGCAGATGTTTGACACATTCTATCTCTGTTCCGTGTGCTTTAAGTGGCTCCCATATTGTATAGTTTTGGTGCAGCATATTGGATACTCATTGTGAAATTAGTATTTACTTTTTTTATATTTAAACCTTAGTTTCCATTTCAGTAGATTTATTTTCGTAAATTAGTGATCTTTTGGCCAATTGATAAGTATTGATATTTCATAGTTATGCTATATCAGATAGCCTACAACTTGTTGCCGTGGATATTTTAACATTGCATTAGGCTGTATGTTAATTTTCATTTTATTATTTATTACTTTTCCAGTAAAACTTTGATCTAGTATCATTTTCTGAAAATAAATGAGTATGAGGTCTTGGATATGGAAGCAAAATTCATTTCTGTAGATTTATTTCCATTAGTTAGCTATCTTTTGGTCAGCTGATTTATTGATCTTTCTGAGTTATGTTAGATTGGAGGCAGGCTTAAATGTTGTTGTGGATATTTTGTTTAACATCCCATTAGGTTATATTCAAATTTTTATTTTATTATTTCTTGTTTTTTTAATAAAAAAACTTTTAGCTTGTACTGTTTTCTCAAAATGAATGTCTTGGATACAGATACACAATAGACTTCCTTGCTACAGAAATTGGCCATCATGTAGGAGGGCAGTTTCGGGAAGGCTTCCCCACTGCTAAACTCACTGTGAATGTTTCCCCCCCCCCCCCTCAGTATCTTGGCTGTACTACACAGACGGACATAACACTGTTTTTTTTGCTTTGGTGCACAAACCTTTCTGCACTTAGCCAAGTTTACCAAACTTCAACACCCAAAGAAAAAATTTGTAATTTTTAGTAAAGAAAGCAACCAAGAAAGAGGTTTTTTCTATTTCATAACCAGTTCAGATAATTCTGTGAATGTGAGAAGTCCACGTCACTTTGAATAACACTGGCCATATTTAAAATATATGATACTGAAAAGAATCATTAAAATTTATTTTTTATCACCATTTCACATTGAAAAAGGCTTATTAAAATCAATATGCTTGTAAATTTGTTTGTATTATTTATTTTTATAAAATTCGTAATTAAATTCTGTTTAATTTGATATTTAACATGACCTATTTCCATCGATTGGTTAATTTTTTTAAAAAAATTCCAAGTTTGACTTGTTTATATGACTCAGCACAATTGGTTAAAAGCCTGGAATTTTCTCAAAGTATTGTACCCAGAAAAAAAATTGCAAACAAGAGAAATATTTACTTGAAACAAAAAAAATTAATTTTTTTGTTATTCAGAAATAAATAGCCTTTCTGTTCATGTGCATTATAATCATTTCTGTCTATTAGTTTTTTTTTAATAAAATTTTTAACTGTGTTGTCAGATGCATTTTTTTTACTACATGACTCTTAAAAAGCCATATTAAAATAAAACTTGGCATCTATTTTGTTAAATATTTTATTTTCAGAAAATCCAGAATTAAATGCTGATTAATTTGGCATATAAAATGCCATACTTCCTTTCATTAGTTATTTGGCAAAAAAGCTCTAAAGCTGATTTTTTTGTCTGAGCATAGGGAGAAAATAGCTTGGCCTCTGGATGGAAACCAGTTTTTCAGGTTGGACACTGAAAGGATTAATTATCACCATATAAAACTATCAAAAGGATATTAATGACAATTCTTCTGGAACATATGAAATAAATTTTGTTCTTGTGTCACACATTGGTTTAGTTGCATATGGTAAAGAAAGTTTTCTGCATTCAAAAGTCTTGAATTGTTAACTGGGAACTAAGTGAAAGAAGAACTCTGCACCATTCATACAAGATAATGAAGCAACCATTGGAAGTTTCCCAAATGTTGTGTACACCATCATATGATTTGATTCATATTGCTCTCCAGGAAGAGCATTTCTTCTGAAAGTGAGTTCTCTGTGGAAATGAAGAGAAGATCAGTTTCTAAATTGACCAAGTGAGTGACTTATTGATATAAAAATTAGAACTGGCTAGATAAAGCTTCTAGGCTTCTATAACATTCCTCTATCATTTGCATGAAAAATCCAGGGATTCTTTTTATTTTTCCAAAAAATTACCCAGATATTTTGCTTTTAATTCTCAGTTTTTCTGATCAACTGATGCAGATCTATTGATGTAGAATATGAACAGAATTATACAGCCTAAATGTGTAGTAACCCTTCCAGGGTCCAGGCTGAAAAAATGATTTACATCCAGTAGTCCAGCTGTTTTTTCACTCTAATCAGGCAAAAAAAAAATTATCTATAGAACTTTTTTGTAAAATAACTAATGAAAAGATTTATGGCATATTATATGCTAAATTAATCAACATTTAATTCAGGATTTTCTGAAAATAAAATGCTTAACAAGAAAAGATGACTAGTTTTATTTTAATAGGACCTTTTTAGTCATGCAATAATAAATAACACAAATATGTAATAATAAACAACACAAATAAAAATTTATTTTAAAAATATTAATAGACAGAAATGATTATAGTGTACATGAATAGAAAGGCTATTTATTTCTGAATGACAAAAAATTAATTTTCTTGTTTCAAGTAAACATTTCTCCCATTTTTTAAATTTTTTTCTTGATACTATACTTTGAGAAAAGTCCAGGCTTTTACCCAATTGTTCTGAGTCAGATAAACAAGTCAACTTTATAATTAAAAAAAAAAACAATCAACAAAAATATGTCATGTTAAATACCAAATTAAATGGAATTTACTCCAAATCCTATGGAAATAAAAAAATTAAACATATTTACAAAGATACTAATTTTAATAAGACATTTTTAGATTATAGTGAAAAAATAGATCAGACTATGCAATTAAGACTTAATTTTGGAAAAACTGATGAATAAAAACAATTAAGTTATATAATAGTCAAAAGGAAATTTTTTCCCGAACACTATAATATTTACCTGAAATATGATTTTTATTTCTTTTAATGAATGATTCTTTTCAGTATTGTATAATTTAAAACAAGGGTGGATTGCTCACACATTAATGGGATTTTCTGTTCTGTTTATGAAATGGAGGAACTCTTCTTGGCTGCTTTTTTTTTCTAAATATAACAATTTTTTTTCTTTGGTTGTTAAATTTTAATCTTTGCTAAGTGCAAAAAGTCAGTCCACCAAAGCAAAAAAAAAATCATCTATCATCTGAGTGGTACAGCCAAGATGCTGGTTGGGGGATGCTTTTAAAATCATTCAATATAAACATGAAAACTCATAATTTAAAAAAAAGAAATTTTGCTAAGGAGAGAGGGAAGTAAAGCATCCTAAGTGAGTTTAGTGGAAGGTGGTGGGGGGGGGGGGGATAAAAGCTCCAAAATTGACCTTCCACATGATGACTGATTTCAGTGCCAAGGAAGTCATTTTTGCTTCTGTATCCAAGACCTCATTCGTTTCAAGAAAATAATACAGATTTAAGTTTTTTTTTACTGGAAAACAAAGAAATAATAAAAGAAAAATTAACATATAACCTAATGTGATGTTAAAATATCCACAGCAACAAGTTGTAAGCCTGATGTAGCATAACCTGATGTAGCATAACTGCAAAAATTGATAATAATCTATCGATGGAAAGATTGATAATTTACAGAAATAAAGTAAATCTACAGAAATGAAAAACTAAAAATTTAATTATGAAAAAGGGAAATAAAATGCTTACTTTATGCAGGGAGTTATAATCCAATTTGTTGGGAGGAAGTTTTGGCTTAAATCATCCATGTAAAAAACTTGCCATGACAAGGAAGTCCTTTTTGCTTCAATATCCAATACTCATTTGTTTTCAGGATATGGTGCAAGATCAAATATTTTTTACAAGAAACAGAAGAAGTAATAAAAGAAATATTAACATATAACCTAATACGATGTTAATTAATATCCGCAACAACTTGTAAAACCGGTCATCTGATAGCTCCAGAAGATTGATAGATCAGCCGATGGAAAAATCGATAATTTACAGGAATAAATTAAATCTACAGAAATGAAAACAAAGATTAATACTGACTAGATGCATGGTCACATTATCCTATATCCAAGAAGAACTCTTTCTGTAAACGTGCACTATACAGCCACTTTACTGCACATGTTAACAATAACAAGGTCACTGCACTCAACTCCACCTAGTATGCCATAATGTACGTTACATTGCAGGGAGCTTCATAGCAACAACTCTGGGCTTCTCCTTTCTAAAAAGACTCATGTTACTTACAGTTTTGATTTTAAGAGTGGGGAAAAATGCATAGAATGCTGGGATAAAATAAAAAATGAAATAAATAAATACCCCCTCAAGCAGCTGCTTGCCACAGAGGTTTGACAGGAGCCTGTCAGTTTATATGCCATAGTAGAAGGTCTGATAGGATGGCAGGCCCTCAGCAGAAAAACGACACAAACAGCCATGCCTTACCCGGGGCTCGAACCCTGGTCCCTTAGATCAGTAGCCTACCGCGCTAACCACTCGGCCATGGGACGGAAATGATAAAAATAATTCTAAGAATATTGAAATCGGTTTATGTAAAAAAAGAGTGTAAAATGGGGGGGGGCGGTTACGTACTTTGTAATTACTTCCAGAATCTGCTGTTTTTAAAAATTATAGTTTTTTGTTAATTTTTAGATTTTTGGAAATTTTAGGAAAAATTTGTTGATAATAGTTGTAGTCAAACTTGTGAGCTTAAATCAGAAAATCAGAAATGTGCTTCAGTAAAGAGGAAAATTAACAAGAAAATCAGAAATGTGCTTCAGTAAAGAGGAACATTGACAAGAAAATCGGCCATACCATTTAGTGCTTCTAAGAAATGGAATGGCAATTAGATGGCTTTAACAAATTATTTATATTATAGTTTAATAAAATATGCATCAAATGGAAAAAAAGAAAATACGATTTTTAAACATGAATTGTGTATTTCTAAAAGATATATCTAAGCAAAATTTCAAACAGCAATTTTATTTTTAAAAAATCGAAGTTTTATGTGTTGTACAAAAGACTTCTATTCACATCTGTAATCTCTCATTGTGGATTCTGTCAACATCTATGTTCTACAGTGACCCAGGAATGGTTAAAGGTGCATCAAAATAGCTAATGAAATTGATTTGTATTTATGCCTGCTAGAATTAGTCCAAATAGTACTTTCATGTGTTATCTGTTATGTAAAAATATATGATTATGTATTTGACCTCAGTTGAAAATAGACATCCTTTTAACAGAATGCATTAGTTTCCATAAATTAAGGAAGAAATGAAAAAAATTGCAATGTTGGAAAACTCCAACAATGTAGGAAAATCATGTATGCAGAGCTGCCAACTACTCCCATTTTTTCATATTTTCTCCAAATTTTGATTTAAAAACCAAATTGGTTATTGAAGCTCTGAATTTTTTTTTTCACTTTTACCCTTAGTTATTTATACTTTTACTTTATACTCTATTTATTATTTTAACCTTATAAAAATCTATCCACAAATTTTATAGCATTTTTGTTCTCTTCCCAAAAAAGAGAATTTTAATGAAAGAGAAGAATTGTTTCAAATTTAGCTCTTTTATTATACTAAAGGTGCCCACTTCTTAATCTGTGCTTGCTTGTGGGCTCACCAGCACACTAAACAGAGGAAATCTATAAGACTTCAGCTGACCATTTCCAGACAAGACACATTGCAAAATCCACACCTAATTTTTTTTCAGAATTAAAGGCTATATTGATTGTTTTTAAATGGGTGTTAATTGAACCTATCCCCAACTAAATATTAATTGGATTACTAAGAATCGGAACTTCAGAGTTAATGAAATAATACAGACTAGAGAACTTTCCCAATTTGTGGGACATGATTAACACTACAACTGGAATGGGTCTCATGCATGTCTAGTTGTTTTCTGGATTTGTATAATGGGTTGATAAAGGATTAAAACTTTCCTTTCACTCTAACTGAGGCAAGTTGAGAGATGGGTTACTGCAATGATCTTTTGATTGGCTGATCAAAGCTCCTCTCTTTGGTTTCAGTATTGTAGCTGCACTGTTTCTATTCTTATTTCTGCACTTTCTCATTTGCTGTTGAATTTAAAAAGTTTCATTACTAGTTTTATGTTACAATTTTTATTATGCCTCCTAAATGTTCACATAATCAAAAATGTGTAACGAAATATTCTCAGTAGTTTGAATTTGCGAAATTGCCGCATAAAGAGGAATGACTGCTGATCATAAAAGAGATATGTATTTGAATTGTTTCACATCCAAGCTGCACAAAAGTGTGCATAGAGGACACATTAGTCTAATTGTCAATTATTAATCAAATAATGATATTTATGTATTGATTAAAAAATTTACCTCCTCAAGTAGCTGCTTACTACAGATGTCTGATAGAAGCCTGTCAGTTTAATATGGCATAGTAGATCTGTGAGGAAGGTGGGATCTCAGCAGAAAAACAACACAAACATCCATGCCTTACCCAGGGGCCCGAACCCAGGTCCCCTTTGGTCAGTAGCTAAGCATGCTATCTATTTAGCCACTGGGAGGATTGTTGGTTATTAATTAATAGCTATTAACTTTTGTTAATGCCGAAAATGTAAGGATATCTTTGACTTGGCCATGGCTGCAGCAAGCCACTGCTGGCAATCCAAGTGCTTCCTCAAAAAAAAAAAAAATCCGAAGAGGAAGGAGTTCAATACCATTTATTGCTAACTTTTGCAATTTACTGATTGATCTAGTATTGATAAGTGGATGATGTCTACATATTGATTATAAACCATTAAAGTGCCAGGTTTCTGAAACTGATCTCACTCTGGTGGGCAAGTTAATTTTGAAGTTTTTTCAGAAAATGAAATACATAACTTTAGAACCTCATCCTGAAGTAACTAATGATGGGAAAAATGTCATGTTATATACCAAAGGTGGGCAAACTGTGACTTCTGAAGCTACTCTTGCAGCTCCCGAAACAATATTGGGTGTCATTGCCAATTTTCCTAAAATTTTATATTAACCCTTTGAGATCTGGGAAAGGAAACAGTAGGCTTCCTGTAGACCCAAAAGGTATAAAATTCAGAAGTATACCATTGAAATCGCCATTTTTAATAGATTACGAAGAAAACTAAAACATAACCAAAACTTGTTTTAAACAAGTGCGAATGATGCAACTGGACTTTGCGTCATCACTCTTCATGCAGTATACACAAGTTATGCGCTTGTGGTGGTAGTGGAGCATAACTAGTAATTGACTTTTGGAAACAAATCCCAGAAGCAAAGTATCCCAATCTTCAGAAAACTGGCTTCTGACTACTCTCTGTTTTTGGGACAACTTACTGCTGTGAATCTCTCTTCTCTGCAATGATATTTGTCGTCTAAACATCATGCTATCTTCACTAACAGCCGCCTCACTGAGCATCTTAGAGCAGCTTTGACATCCTACCAGCCAGATTTTAAACTATTAACTGTAAAAATGAAGACTCAATCAAAGTCTTCAATGAGCAGAGATTAAATATATTCTGCTTTGATGAGTAGGACTACTATATAAGTGTATTTTTTATTATTTATAAATACAATTTAAAATAATATTTTCTGTGGCCCTTGAACATTCAAAAACGTATGAAAAATATTTCATGTGACTCTTTTTATCGAAGAACTTGCCCATCCCTGTTATATACCAAAAAACGGAGCATTTAATTGTGAATAATAGAAAAGGCAAAATTTTGAAGAAAGGAAGTAGCCTTAACTGGCTGAACGAATCACATCTGGCATAATGGTTAGGAAGCTAGTTCCAGCAAGTAGGTCAGAATAATGGAAATCACAACTGATCGATAAATTCGGTACAGCAGAATAAAGTCGTAAACTACACTGGTTTCCACAAATTAAGGAAAATCCCTATGTTAAGTCAATGGGAAGCTAATGTCAAAGCTCTATAACTTCTAAACGATAACAATGCCAGCCACAAAAGTTGACTTCAGAAGTTAATTAAAACTTAGTAGTAAGTATTGGATCAAAGTGTTTAATAAAATAAGTTTGTACTGTAGGACTTTGTGTAAAGAATTCTTTCATATTCTTCAATTTTGTATAAGTTTCTTAAGACTGGCATTACTGTTGTTAAATATTCAAACTTCCATAACTCATGAAATATTGAATGAATATTGTTGAAAATCGAGATATTGATTTATCTGATTGAGATCTTTATTTACAATCACATTTTTCAAAGCCAAAAAAAAATTATTTTAGAAGTTATAGAGCTTTGACGCTAACTTCCCATTGACTTAACATAAGGATTTCCCTTAATTTATGGAAATCAGTGCAAATCGTTGCTACTTGATGTTATTTAGGGTGACTTAGCATCAGCGTACAATCACTGAAGGCTCAAACAGGTCTATTTTTAAACTTCTTCATAATTTTTTCAAGTGGAATCAACAAGAAAAATATATATCTTTGGAATGTTGTTTTTCAACATTGAATTAGGCATTTTTTTTAACCATTTCTATCTATTCAAAAAAAAAAATTAGCATTTTGCACTATGAAATGTTGAACATTGTGTCACTGGAATCAAAAAAGTGAAAATGGTAAACACTTTCTTAAAAAATTACTGTTTCAAGGGATGCAATAATTATTGCTAATCTCTCTGTTTATTAATCATTGGATGATGCCTATGTATTGTTTTATTATTAGCAAGTAAGTTCGGTTTCATTAACATAAAAAAATATGCCTGTCACAGATTTTTTGTACTGCAAATATTAAACTAAACTGATTTAGGCTTTTTCTTATAAGATGGGAAATTTAATTCATAATTAGTTAACGGACACCATAAAATGGACATTATTAAACTCTGATTGTTTAAATGGGAAGGCTCAATTTGGTTTCACCCATAAACAATCAAATCTCACAAGGTTCTGAAACATTTTGATTTTTTATATTATGGAAATTTAATTACTAATGATTTGTAAAAAATAATATACATTGAAGCATTGATTAAGGATAGATATATTACATAAATTCTACAAAATGCAGAAATTTATTAATTTTTACAAGAGGTTGTAATTCCTCCGAATTTTTATTCTTCCAAATCGTAATTTTCTTTACAAGGTTGGCAGCTCTATGTATAGTGTATAAAATATGATGCAATATTGTGGTATGGTATACAAATGAATGGTACTGGCAATGGTATATGCAAATGCATTGAGTGTTAAAAGTGGGCATTTCAAAGCTATTCTTTGATTCTGCAGAGTGCAAGGTGGAGATGTTGAGATAGCAAATTTGTTGAGTATTTCACCAGACATCATATATCAGAAGAAGTGTGATGGTGGTGACTTGGTCGGCTCAAATTAGGCCAAAGTTAAGAAGATATTGCCAGATGGTTTAATGTGAGTCATTCAGTGGCATATAGACTTTGCGAGAGATTACAACAAGAGCAGAATGCATTAAAAAAATTCAGTAGTGGACACTGAAGGGCAACAACCCCAAGGGAGTACCACTATCTGGTGTTATGTGCCTGAAGGAGCAGGATGCCAACACCACATGAACTGTGACCCGACTTACAGCAGTGAGTGGAACAGTGATATCCACTATAACCATATGCCAAAGACTTCATGAGGGGTGCCTGTTTCAGATTTAAATTATATTTATAATGTAATTTAGACTATAAGTGCTTTTGTAGATTGTATTTTTTTCCTGTATTCTTTGTTTTTAGGATACTGGTTGGCAAAGTGCAAATCTTACCTGAAATTGTTCTTGGAGATCCCGGAGAAGGAGCCAGACTAAAGAGTTTGGATCGCTTTAGAATTTCTCCCCCTCCCAACCTTGATCGTGTAACACTACAAATGCAGAAATTGGGAGATACTTGTGTTTTACGTCAAAAGTCATCAAGAAGAAAGGTTAGATGTATTATTATTTATTTATTTTTATATTTTAATGTTTTATTCTTTAGTCATGTGGAGTATTCTTTTACTACATTGATGGACACAGCTCTTCTTCAGAATTGGTTGTACTCATAATTGACAAAATTACAGGATATAAGGAGAGAGAGCATACATTTCAAGTTCACGCATGTTTTCTGTTTTTTAACCAATTTTAACCTAAGCATCAGGTTTTGAAACCGAATTCAGTTTCAAAATTCATGCCAAATTAATTTTGAAGTGTTTCGAGAAAATATGATTAAGTTTAGATCCTTAAGGTGAAGCAAAAGGCGATTCTATGCTGATTCTCGCTCACTAGTGATGGTGAATATCACCCATTTCGTAGGGGTGGGTGGGTGGGATTGATCACAGGAGGCTTCCATATTGTTTGTGGTAAAGAGGGTCTAGAACTGATTCCTAAAAATAGCTTCGATAGGAGGAGAATGCCCAACAAGAGGCTAAGTACCCAAGTCACTACTTCCTTGAGCTTCTGATTTCTTTTACTTTTCAGAACTGAAACAGTTCTTACGATGATTTTGCTCTTGAATGTTTTTAGTTTCATTGTGTAATTCTTTTGACATAATAACATAGGTGAAATTTCTTTACGTATCCATAGTAAATACACAGATAACCTTTAGATATAGAATTCAACAATTATTCATTTGAAAAAAATTATTGCCTGCCGAGTCAGTAGTAATTTTTTTCAGATGAATAATTCTTTACATATGTTTGTAGTTTAATTTTATTTATATTTTTATATAAATTACAGTTTCATTTATAAGTAATTCTTCCAAAAAATCAAAAGAAATGAGACCATACCATAATATTCAATATGGTCTATATTTAATAAAATGATATATAAATATATATGTATGAGTTTTGTACTGTGATAAAAAGATTTAATTCCGATTGCCAAGGGATTAGCTTACTTGAATGAAAAGGACCTGGGTTTGACTCTCGGATAAGGAAATGATATTTTGTTTCTTGTGTTGTCTCTCTGGTGAGGTCTCACCTTTCACACAATAATATCTGTGATATAGTTATACTCACAGGCTATTGTCAGACTGATATGGCAAGCAGCTGCTTGAAGAACTTTTTTTTTATAAAAGCTTGCCAGAATCTAAACTGATTAACTCTAAATTTCATATACTTTTTAGTCTCCAATTTTCTCAGAACTTTTGCATTTTTAAAAATTTGGAGTACATTTGAAATAATTAACTGAAAATTTTTTAGATGCCCCGAGTGGGATTGGAACCTGGTCTCCCAGAATCCATCCAGGGCAACCAATTTTTTTCAGCTAATTATTTGAAGTATTTCTTGTCTGCATAATATATTCCTGTCATACTTTATTACTGAATTAGAGTACACATTTATTTTACTATTATTGAAATTATTGAAAATATTATATTGATTATTATTGAAAAGCACATTTAGAAATCCATATCGGACCAGGGCTGAACTTATGCATAAGCTCCCTAAATTACCTTCTTATGTATGTTTGCAAATGCGTGGTGTAACAATTGCCACTGTGTTACACTAATCCTAGTAATTGAAATGATATGTGAGGAATCATGTTCGCTATTCACAATAATTATTTTTTAAAGGAAAATTTATTTAATAGTTACCAATGCTAACTTAGGGTAGCTGCTTATAAAAACAGTGTTTCAGTTTTTAATGCATAATATTAAAATAATTTTAAATTTAATTAAATAGTGAGCAAACTTTTTAGCTATTGAAAAGCAGATTTAGAAATCCATATCGGACAAGGGCTGGACTTATGCATAAGCTAACTGAGCTACATTATTACACACAATTATGAGGGCCTCAAATATTGAGTTTGAAATTTACTGTGTGACGAATGTTTTTAATTTAAATTAATCTGTTATGCAAACGCTGTTCATCTTAGCTCTGCACAGTCATTATTGTATAGCAATGGTAGTGTAATGTTTTCGTCACATCAATTTTGCTTTTATTTTTTAATGTTCCCTTCAATCAGAAAAATAAATACATTTTGACAAACTTGTGTTTTGCTGATGAATGGAACTCGAACCCACGCTCTTCAGTCACTTGCCAGGTTGCATTCTATGTCAACAGGCAATCTGTGTATTTACTATTGAGTCATTCATATATTTCTACTTCGAAATTTTTGGGGCCTCTTAACTTGTTGTAGCTTAGGCTTCAGAAGGTTGAAGTCCGGCCTTGCATCGAACGCTCATCTTCCCAATTTTTTTCCAATGCAGCAAAATGTTATGTACTGCATAAGACATTTGCAATCAAATCCCATTGGATAAATTTAGTTCTAACTCAGAGATATCTATTTATTCCAAAATAAAATGACTAAAGCTATCGTTATTAATGATGCCCACTTCCCCAGAATTTCTTAAAATCAAAGTTTTTCTTCATGTGTTTAATTTTTTTACATTCAGTTATAATAATTGTGAAACTCAAAGGAAAAAAAAATAGCAAATTTTCCTCTTTTCTTATTACACAGAAAAACTGAATTTGATCCAGGGAAGGACTTACACGTATGCTAACTAAGCTATAGCTTAGAGCCTCACAATTATGAGGGGCCTCAAAAATGAAGTTTGAAGTTTACTGTGCCATGAGTGTTTTTAATTTAAAGGCTACGAAAAATTGACACCCCCCCCCCACCCGGTGCTCTCTTCCACCCTAAAAAAAGGGGGAAATACGAAAATGATTGTTCCTATATATTTCCTGAACACAAATGCGGAAAGTAACAAGCTATGTACAAAATAAGTTATCACACAGCTATAGTTTATTAAAAATAATTTAATCACGATAATGCTGTGGTATAAGTTAAAACATTAAGAAACTTCCTGCGAGTAATTCTCAAACTAGGAGAGTGCTGTACATATTAATACCCCTTATGGATTCTACCTTATAATTACCCTTAACTTTATACACTATTTCAACATAACTCTTTCTTCAAGAGAGCCATTAGAATCGTAATATAAAGTGAAAACATATTTACCACATATGCTGGTACAATTGCATATTTTGCAGTGTTGTCATGCTGTAGTTGGTAATTGTATATGCTACCAGTCCTGTATATTGAATGTTCTTGAAGTTGTTACAATGCTGGCGTAGGTGTTATGAACTGACACAAATTTTTCCTCGTCCACAATCGTTGATTTGCGATGTACAGGCAATGGTTGTCAGTCATTCGTGGTGATACACGTTCCTCTTTCTTTTTCCGAGGATGATATTTGCAGTGATGTTTACAGCCATTGTTGCATATTGTAACTTAGTGGTAATATTAAATGCTCAGTGGGTATTACATAATCAGTTCTTTTGATGTAGATAGCACTTTTCCAGGTTTGAAAGGATTTTAACTATCTTCCAAAGTGGAGCATAGTTAAAATCCTTTCAAACTTGGAAAAGTGCTATCTACATCAAAAGAACTGATTATGTAATACCCACTGAGCATTTAATATTACCACTAAGTTACAATATGCAACAATGGCTGTAAACATCACTGCAAATATCATCCTCGGAAAAAGAAAGAGGAACGTGTATCACCACGAATGACTGACAACCATCGCCTGTACATCGCAAATCAACGATTGTGGACAAGGAAAAATTTGTATCAGTTCATAACACCTATGCCAGCATTGTAACAACTTCAAGAACATCCAATATACAGGACTGGTAGCATATACAATTACCAACTACAGCATGACAACGCTGCAAAATATGCAATGTACCAGCATATATGGTAAATATGTTTTCACTTTATATTATGATTCTAATGGCTCTCTTGAAGAAAGAGTTATGTTGAAATAGTGTATAAAGTTAAGGGTAATTATAAGGTAGAACCCATAAGGGGTATTAATATGTACAGCACTCTCCTAGTTTGAGAATTACTCCCAGGAAGTTTCTTAATGTTTTAACTTATACCACAGCATTATCGTGATTAAATTCTTTTTAAACAAGCTATGTGTCGAATCTACCCTATCTTCCTTTAAGCGAATACAAACTCAGTGACTGAGTGCACCATCGATATGCTTTAGGTTTATTTTCTACTTTTTAGGGCCCTTATAGAAGATAGGTACTTTTTTCATTTATATTTTTTTAACATTCTTTGCTTATAAACGAAACATTGAAAATCAAAGCAACTCATAAAGGAAACTGAAACAACTCATATTAACATTTGTTCTTAATAATCCAATCCTGGTTAAAATGGATTTTATATTTATATTCAATTCTTCTCCTCCTAAAAGATGAAAACGGAAATTATTATTATTTAGTATTCATCACTTGTCATATCTAAATGAATGTAACATCATTTATTTTATTCGTTTTGTAATTATTATTTGTCATGTTAAGAAGACAATCACAGCATTTACTTTGCGAATCAGGGCTACGTTGGCTGCTTTACTATTTTCAACACAAATTTCATCATATGACTACAGTCTGGAATCTTAGCATTATATACTATAATGATGATACAAATGCACATGTGCTAAAAATACAGTAGCATTGAACTGCAGGAGTATAGTGACTTTGTAGTGATCCGTTACTCCACGAGAGCAACCAATAGTTGGAGATCTTGTTACTTAGTGAAAATCTTTATTTGATTGTGGAAGGCACGACTATATAGCTCAACAAGCCTAAAATTTCTTGATAAGATGTGTTTGAATCGGGTTGCCAACATTTTATTCTGTCAATGAATGATATTTATGTATGAAAAATTCAAGAACAACATTTGATATGAAAATGTGAAATATGTTGAAAATATGGTTTACAAGAGAATGGCAGTATTATGTTTAAATTTCATTTCTCATCTGCAATGTGTATTTCAGTAAAAGCCTCCTGTCAAGGCCATCAAGCATGCTAGTATAGCACTGCTGCACAAGGGGCCAAGGCTTTACATACCCATCCGAGGGATGGCACCTTTTTCATTGATCAATTCCTCCTTTCTCACTGAGGGGTTTTATTAGAATAAATTTCAATGCTGGCCCAGCTGGGGCTCGAACTGGGAAACTGAGATTATGAGCCTTGCGGTCTACCTACTGGGTTAACCTCTGCCCCCTAAAGCGGAAATAAAGCATAATACCAATGATGAAATCAGTTAATCAATGTAAACTTGAAGAGAAGATAGGTGTTTAAATTTATTTCCCTTACCAGCTTAAAGGATTTTGCTGCCACCCAATCTTCCTTTGTAGTTAATATGAATTGAATGATTTCATGATTTGTATAGTATTTTACATCCTTATGATATGTGCCCTAAAAAGTAGGAAATAAAACTGAAATATATCGATGGTGCAATCAGTCACTGAGTTCGTATTCACTTTCAGATGAAGATATGGCACCAGCAATCTTGTGCAGGTAAATCACTGCCCTATCTTCCTTTGGAGTACTAATTTTTAGAGTGCATTTCAGAAAATAGGTATTTTTTAATTTTTTTAATTTATTTAAATTTTTTAATTTGTTTACATTTTTTTGTTTGTTACTAAAAAACACCTATTTTTAGAAACTTTCATTTGATATGACTCATGAGCATTGACCACATTTTTTCCTCCCCCTGCTTTTGGAATCGTCTATAAGGTAAGGTAGCCCATGACATTGGGGACATCACAAGCTTTAATTTGATATATGACTCGTTAAGTTTAGCCCCTGCCACAAAAATCTGTCCCTTTTTTAGGGGGGAGGGAGAATGGTGGGAGGCAAAATTCAAAATGGTCTGTGAGAGTCCTCGTATGAACTTTCATTTGACACCTAACTCGCATTTGGAAGATATAGTATATTATATATATTATATATATATTATATAATATAATAATTGTTTCATATTTCCCCTTTTTTAGGGGGGAAGGAGGAAGAGGGTGGAATTCTGTTAATCTGTAACATTCCCCATGACACAAAATTTTATTTGATGCATAGCTTATGGCCTTCGCTTTTCGAATAGTGGAACAATCATTTTCACATTTCTCCTTTTTTAGTGGGGATTCTTCCCCTCTAAAAAAGGTACCATAAAAGGTACTAAAAAAGGTAAAAAGAAACCATAGGTGGTCAATTTTGTTTAGTTTATGACACTCCCACATTACGCACTTTCATTTGATGCATAGCTTGTTACTTTCAATGCTCTCGTTCTGGAGATATAGAGGAACAATTGTTTTCATATTTCTCCCTTTTTTAAGGGGAGCTTTTTTTTAATAGCCTATGACACTTCCCCCATCACAAGCTTTCATTTGACATAAGTTTGTTACTTTCAGCATTCACATTCTGGAGAAAAAGCAGAACAGTATTTTCATATTTTTCTTTTTTTAGGGGGGAAGGGAAGCTTGGGGGATGGTAAATTTTTTAAAAATAGGCCTCTAACACTTCCCGGGTTACAAGCTTTTGACACATAAATCATTAAGCTTCTCCATTGCATTCGAAAGTTATGGGGAAACAGTGGTATAAAAACAGTTGGTTTTGACAGACACGCACACCTACAAATGTCAAGTGATAAACAATGGGAAGATAGGTAAAAATGCCGCCTGGTGCCGTAGCACTTGTTGCGATATCACCGCCCCTGTGGGGTCCAATGGCAGCAATGTGTAATTAAAGCTTGTGCAGTTCAACAGGAAAAATCTAGCAAACCTCGTTGAAAGCATGGATAAGATAGGTGTCCTTGATAACAAATTATTCCCCATATAACTAAAAATAAAATAAAGAAATTTTAAAAAGTTAAACAAAAGTGCCTATCTTTTTATATATGTTGTAACAAATAAAATGACCAAATGAATTTATATCAATTTTACCAAAGGGGCTATAAGAATTTCTATTATTTTTTGCATTGTAAGATGCATATAAAAAGCAGTTTTTAGTATCCAATAATGTTTTGATTTATATGGCACTTTTCAGATCCACTAATTTAAATTTTGCAAGTAAGTAATATAATTTTATTGCTGTTGGCGATATTATAAAAAATATTTCAAAATTTTTTATAGAAATCAATTTCATTTTATTTTTTTTTAAAAACCGGAAAAAAAATTCTTTTCTGCCAGAAGTTGTTTTCATGCATAATAAATATAAAATCAAGGAATTTCTAAAAGCTAGTGTACAAATGACAGTTATCTGAACTTAGGTCATATGTACTTCAGCTCTAAAAAAAAATTTCTCCTGGAGTGCAGTTTTGGCACAGTTTACTTCACTAACTAACCTATTACTTAGGGAACTCTATTTTTCAGAAAGAAAAAAAGCACAATATAGATATCTCAATCAAACAAGGAATAAGAAACCATAAGGATGTTTTTTAACATGAGATCTTATTCATTTCCATTCCATAAACATTTATTGTTTACAAATAGCAAAATGCTTTTGGTTTCCATTTTTTAACTTTGGCAGTTTCTCCAGTGTGTACGAAGCTTATTGAGTATTTCGAAGATTTTCTGGTTTAACATTGTCAGCAGCTAAAATCTGAGATATTTTCTTACTGCTTACTTATTAGCCCTTGAAACTTTTTTCAGTCTGTTTGGTTATTAATTTTTATTTTTTAATAACATCAGGAATATACCATGGCTCTCTTAGTGTCATATTTCTTGTAGCTTTTGAGATCAAAATCCTCTAGAATGACACATTACATGTAAACTTTATGTAATTTGGGCTAAATATTTTCCCAGAAAGTTATATTTCTCTCAATTCATATTATTTTTTGAATCAGCCTCACACTAAAAGAAAAAAAAAAATTACACCATTTCCTATTTTTGATGGCTGATTAACCCTGAATTCGAACATAATATTTATGCTTTGTGGACAGGAAACAAGATCCATCATTATTTAATTTTATACTGATAGTGTGTATTCATAAACCAATACAAAACTTTTGCATTACTGCAGACAATGAACATAATCTCTACCAAATCATTGTCACCCATAAGAGCTCATGTAAAGGAAAAGTTTACGTTATTTGGTTTTGAATAAAAACAACAATTTGGTGGATAATCATGGATAATGACACAAAACTCATGCACTCCCTCCACCGATTGTTAGAATCTTGCAACAGAAGCTCCCACTCCAAGCGACCTTGTCAAGAGTCAATGGACATGCATCTCACTAGAGTGTCCGAGTTCGGCTGTGTGTGTGTGTGTGGGGGGGGGGGGGTCGGCTCCGTGTGCTGACATATTATTGTTTTGGTCTGATTTGGTCAGGGGAACAGAGGCCTGAGGTGCCTATAGTCACTTGGTCTCTGTTCCTTGACCAAACAAGTACAAACAAGTTACAAGTACTTGAGGCAACTGCTGGAACCACGGACTGCTGATTGAACTTAGCAGTGGTTGTACTATGTGACTTTTTGACCACATATTTGTATATAAAGAAGCATATAGTATGTAATCTAGGTAATTAGATTTACAGAATGGAATGTATAAACATAATTGCGTTTAAGTTTTTGAGGAAATGTGATTAGAAAATAAATTATTTAAAAAAAGTATTGCATCTTACAGTAATGAAATGCTACAGAAGGAAGAATAGCACCATCTAGTGTCTGTAAGGGGCATATTACATGGTTAAATTTAAAAAAAAACTGCAGGTGAAAAAAACACATCTAAAAATATTTTCTCTTTTTTCTATTTTTGACTCAGCCATAAATTTATTTTGAAGTTTCTGTAATCCACTACAATTTCTCTAACTTGAGCAATCTTTCATTTCTGTGCAGTTGTGACCCAAAATATTTACCATTGCAAGTATATGGCTTTCACTTCCCCTTAACCTGAAGTAACAAACAGAAATATGTTATGCTATATACTGAAAGAAAAAGCTATTGATGCATAATGCACATCATAAAAATAGCAAAATTTCAAAAAAATTATTTTTTTTAAAAAATGTAAACTTTAGTATACTTTAATTATAACTTCAATGACATACTAAAAATATTAATTTTCTTGTTTTTATAAATTATTTCATTATTCCAATATAAACACTCATCATCATCCTCAAGCAGCCATTGGGCTACGGAGGTCCAACCAGACCGTGCAATTTAGTTCTCCAAGTATATCTATCCTGAGCTAAATCTGCTGCATCTGGCCACTGCACACCAATTCTAATAAGGTCCTGTTTGACATTGTCTGTCCACCGCATCCTTGGTCTCCCCTCTTTCTGAAACCTTTAGGCACACTGTTCATAACCCTATTCGCCAATCTATAATTATCCATACGGGCAACATGGCCAAACCAGCGGAGTCTCTCTCTGCACAATATGCTGCTTAAGGGAGGTTGCCGACTCCTTTGCCCTAACCTCATCATTAGTTACAAAGTTGAACCACCTAATACCCAAGATACTGCGTAAGCATCTAGAATCAAAAGCATCTAGTTTCCTGTTATCATGCTTACAAAGTGTCCAAGTTTCACTACCATAACTAATTCTAGAGAGAGTCAAACTATTATGCAGTCTAATTTTAATCTCTAGGTGTATACACCTATTTCTCCACACTCTCCATAGATTCTTAAAAGTCCCGATAGCAATCCTTATTCATCTGTTAATCTCATGCAGCACATCACCAGTATCTGTTACATAGCTCCCAAGATAATTAAACTGTGACACCTGCTCAAGACTGCAACCATTCAGCTTAACTGAATCACAGCCTGCCTGACCAGTTTTCATCACTTTAGTTTTCTCTCTGTTTATAACCAAACCTACTTTACTACCAGATTCATCAACAGCCCTAATGAAAGAGTTCATCTCATCGACATCATTTGCCAGAAAGGCGAAATCATCAGCATAATCTAAGTTAGAAAATTTCAAATCTCCAGCCCATTTAAGGCCAAAATCTTTCTTTTGAAGTGAATTTCGCATAACATAATCAATAACCAAACTAAAGAGAAAAGGAGACAATATGTACCCTTGTTGAACACGAGAAGTAATGCTAAACCAATTGCTACAAGCCTTACCATCTCTCACACACGACTCAGCGTTATTATAGAGGGCTTTCATTATGTTAACTAACTTGTCTGGTATACCATATGATATCACAATCAACCACAAATTATGATGTTCAACAGAGTCGAAAGCCTTTTTGAAATCAACAAAGCTAGCAAGCAAAGGTTTCTGAAACTCTAAACATTTCTCAAGAATCTGCCTAAGTGAAAATATCTGATCTACACATCTCCTACCACTTCTGAATCCACATTGCTCATCATGCAATTGCCTGTCAACCAGATACTTAATTCTATTAAGTACAATCATGCAAAGAACTTTACCTGGAACAGAGAGTAGGCTGATACCCCTATAGTTATCACAAGAACTGTGATAATCTTTTTTGAAAATAGGGATAACAATAGCTCTGGTAAAATCCTTAGGAACCATGCCTTTATCATAAAAGATATTCAGAATTTCAGTCATCCAAGTGGTAACCGAAACATTCCCAGCTCTAAGCATTTCTGAAGTAATTTCATCTATCCCTGGGGATTTATGTAGTTTAAGTTTAGAACAGCCAAAATAACTTCAGATTGTGTTGTAGGGCCAAAATTAAAGCCACCAATGCATCTATCATCATTGCAAACAATGGGAGCAGAATTAACCACATTATTTAGAACATCACTGAAATGCTCAGCCCACCTAGACATGTCAGAATCCTCACCTTCTATAACCTTACCTTGTTTATCCTTCAATCCCTGTATACCTGTTCGTTTTCTACCACACAAAACATTAACTGTCTGGTACAGCTCTCTGCTGTTGTGCTGTCTAACTGCTTCCTCGGCTTTGTCAGCCAAACCATCAAGCCAAAGATTCTTATCAGCAGCTAACTGATCTTTTACACGTTTATTAAGTTCTCTGTAATGCTTTCTATTAGGACTAGTAGGGTATTGATTAAGGACATTCCTGCAGTTCTTTCTTTCCGAAATAAGCTCAAGTGCCTTATCACTCAGATAATTCTGCTTATTCTGCTCCTTTTTTCCTAAAAGAGTACTGTTAGTGTCCAAAAAAGCCTGTTTAAAAATGGTCCCATTCTTCCTCAACTTCAGTAGTAAGCATACCATGACTGTCATAATGACTAAGTAATCTATCATGGTAAGCTTTGGCTATAACTGGGTCTTTCAGAGCTTCAGTATTAAAAGTTAATTTTTTAACCCTAGCACAACACTTTTAAGTTTAATTTGCAAGACACTTTTAACAAGGTAACGATCAGATCCAATTTAAGCTCCCCTATATGACCTGGTATTCCTAACAGAACTAGCCCATTTGCAGTTAATTAATATATAATCAATCATATTCTTATGCAGCCCATCAGGTGAAACCCATGTGTACTTATGTATGTCGCGGTGTTTGTAATATGTGTTAGTTATTCTGAAACCATTGACCTGTACTTACCTGTAGGAGACGTTGCCCATTGCAGCTACCAATAACAAAAGGGCCTATCACCCCTCTCCAAAGGTCAGAGTCAGTACCAACTTTGGCATTGAAGTCACCAAGAACAAGGGTAATATCTTCTTTCTTGACAGAATTCAAAATATCTTGAAGTTGTTCATAAAACCTATCCTTCTCATCCTCATCCTCAGTGGGGGGATAACAGCAGATAACATTCAAGTCTTTAACGCTTGTCTGAAATTTTGCTGTAAGAAATATTTCATTAATGCACTCGTATTGTAGAAGAGCATCACTAGCGTGTCTGCTGAGAAGCAGACCCACATCTTGGTGAAGTTTATTATCGTTTATCTCTGAAAAGAGAAATTTAAGATTATTTTTAAGAATCTGACCTTTATCTGTCCATCTGGTCTCTTGCAAGCCGAGAATATCTAAATTATAATGGTGGAATTCTTGTGTGAGGACATCAAAAGAAAAAGCTCTGTGCAGAGTCCTCACATTCCAACTACCTATGGAGAGAAAATGGTTAGTGGGATGTTTAAAGAAACTATGTTTATTGAGAGAGGAAATGGCGACAATATCAAACAGCCCCCTAATCGCAGACATGGGGCAAAGACCCGTTCCCAAATCTCTAAAGGCTGAAGCCATCTACACTGAAGGACTTCCCCCAATGTAGAATATGACGATGCCAGTAGAAGCAAAGAGTTCAGGTGCCTGCAATGACCTCTGCTCAGGATTATCCACCAGCTGATAAACATATCCTGTGAATCTATTCACTTGGGGCTGTCAACCCACAAACAAACAGAAAACACAACGGAAGATTTTCCCTCCACAGAAGCCCACCAGTGCAGCAAATTCAGGATCCATAATCAAGCTCATAGCCATAATTCAATCCAGTCCAGTGGGTTTATATGTTCAGCACCAGGACCCTGTGTGGTTGATCACTCCTCAGCAGGGTAGAAAAAAAAGAAAAGTAACCATAGTTGTCCAGATCAGTAGGCCACACTAATCTGGCAGCCCTCCCTTTCTGTTCACTTCTGCAAGAGAGTATCTCTTTTTAAAGGTACTAATGATCCGCACCACGAGAAGGCGGGGTCGGACATTAGGTGCTAGGCCTGGTCGGTTCTATGGATCATCACAGGGGATTGGTGCATAGCTCTCCTTCCAGTGACTACCTAGCTACTTAAAATCTTTCATTTATGTTCTTAAATTTGTATCATTTGTGCAAATAAGGCATAATTATGTGCTTAGCTATTTGGCAATCGCCAAACTGTAATATAAAGAGTAGGGTCACAAAAATGTATTTTGCTAGAAAAGCAAGATAATTTAGGTGAAAGCTGAAGAATATGTTTAAAATGAGATCAGGAACTGTGGAAAAAAATTAAAAATATTTCAAATCATATAAAGTTTTTACTTAACCATTGAAATTCAGATCAAATCATTTTTTGATCAAGTTGCATTACTGGTGTGGTAAAGTTTATTTTTAAAATAAGAGCAAAAATTTAGTTTTAAAATAAAAATATTGTATAATGAAATTATGAAATTATTTTTAATATATTAAAATATGATAAAAAAAGTCCTACTTTTGTAAAATTAAGTCTTCTGATATAATTCTGTAGTCTTATGTGTCCTGAGGTAGGCCACAATTTACTGCCAGCATATACTGTAATACTTATGTTTTCATTGTTTCAAATTATTTAGCATTCTTTTTAATTGCAGGCATGTGCAAGGAGCAATAGCAATAATTCTGTGTAAAAAAAATAAATAAAATAAATACCCCCTCAAGCAGCTGCTTTCCACAGAGGTCTGACAGGAACCTGTCAGTTTATATGCCACAGTAGGAGATCTGAGAGGATGGCAGGACCTCAGCAGAAAAACGACACAAACAGCCATGCCTAATCCGGGGCTCAAACCCAGGTCCCTTAGATCAGTAGCCAAGCGTGCTAACCACTCGGCCACGGGAGTGTAGTAAAGTAAAAAAAAATAAATTGAAAATATACTAAAATATTGACTGAAAACAGTATATGTGGATGACATAACTTTCACTAGTAATAAAATTTGATACTTTCCATCAGAAGTTAAAGCATTGCAACTTTTCTAGATGTCAAGAACTGTGAATTCAAAATGATCAATAATCTCCGTACAGAACAATAGAGGTTAAGCTTAAATATATGCATCAGTAGTTGATGCTGCTACAATGATTCAAACATGATAAAAAGATTGCTGCAAAAGAAAGAGATTAATTTCCTGATTTATCAGCATTATTTTTAAGTGTAATTGTGAGGTAACAGGTAAAGTAATTGTGAGTTCTGTTGCAAAAAAATTTATAACTGTAAACTATGAAACCAAGATATTATTTTAAAGTCAGGAAAAAGGGAAAATGAAGTCTCAGCTACCAACACTCAGAATATTAATGATTCATAAAATAGTATATTTAGTTGAAGTTTTGTTTACTTGTGTGAGGTATTTCTTAATAAAATACCATTCCACTGAAGAAGGTACCTTTCAAAAGATATTGATCAGAACTAGGAAAACAAAACATATGGTTCTAACATGATTTTCAGTTGTAGCCATGTTGAATATTTGACTGTACCTACTGGACAGTTATTTCATTTTGTTTCATAATCTTAAAATGATATAAATGTTTTTGTGGAAAAAATTTTTTCCACAAAAGCATTTATTGATTTATAGATGTTTAAACATCTACAGGTAACGCTGAGGTTATCAAATATTATTTAAAATGGTAACATGGCATATAAACTGACAGGCTCCTGTCAGACCTCTGTGGCAAGCAGCTGCTTGAGGGGGTATTTATTTATTTTTATTTTATAGTAAAGTTTTTTTCTGTATAAGTGTGTAAAACCTTTTTTATTATTAATAAATAAAAGTTCAATAACATTGATATAGATTTGGGTCTTTTTATATATTTTATAGAAAGCATCAAAAAATACTAAACTTTGTGAGATCATGTGGCATGCCAGACAAGTTGGTTAAGTAATTGGTTTAGCATTGCTTCTGGTGTTCAAGGGTGCATTTTGTCTCCTTTTATCTGTAGTTTTTGGTTATTGATTATGTTATGTGGAATTCACTGCAAGGGGAAGGTTTTATGTGTAAATGTTGTAGATATCTGAAAATTTCTGATTTCAATTATGCTGATGATTTGGCTCTTTTCACAGATGATGTTGGTAAGATGAACTGTTTCATTCCAACTGTTAGTGAGATTGGTAGTAGAGTAGGTTCGGTGATAAACAGAGAGAAAACTAAAGTGATGAAAATTGATCAGACATGTGGTTCAGTTAATCTGAATGGTTACATTCTTGAACAAGTGTCTCTGTTTAATTATCTGGAAGTTAGGTAGCAGATACTAGTGATGCACAACATAAACAGAAGAATAGGGATTGCTGCTGGGACTTTTGAGAATCTGTGGACAGTGTGGAGAAATAGGCATATACACCTAAATACTAAAATTAGGCTGTATAATAGTTTAGTTCTTTCTAAGGTTAGTTATGGTAGTGAAACTTGAATCCTTTATAATCAAAATAACAGGAAACTTTATGCCTTTGATTCTAGATGCTTATGCAGTATCTTGAGCATTAAGGTGGTTCAACTTTGTAAGTAATGATGAGGTTAGGCAAAGTAGTCGGCAACCTCCTGTGAGCACCACATATGGTTTGGCTATGTTGCCCATAGGATAATTATAGATTAGCAAATAGGGTTATGAACAGTGTGCCTAAAGGCCTAAGAAAAAGGGGGAGACCTAAAATGTGGTGGACAATGTCAAACAGGACCTTGTTGGAATTGGTCTACAGTGACCAGATGCAGCAGATGCGATTGGAGAACTAAATTTCACCATCTGATTGGACCTTCGCAGCCCATGTCTACTTGAGGATGATGAAGGATCGAAACTGTGTGATAGCGACGATTTCCCATTTTTACCTCTATCTTTGCAAACATTCACAATAGCAAAATATGACCTCTAACATGAATTGTAGAATATATAAAACACATTTTTCCTTACATATTTTTGTTATAAATAAACAGGTGAGAAGTTATTTTATGAATTGCTATAAACTGAAATGACAGCTATTTTCTGCTTTTTGCCTGCAACCCTGGAACCATTCAAGGTACTAGAGTGTTGTTGTTGTTGTTTTACCTCTGAGCGGCACTTTTTTGCACACCATGGGCTAAATGGCCAGGTCACATGGACCCCGAAGGCTCAGAGAAGGTTGGGGGAGGGGGCCCACTGGAACAGCTGTTGGGAGACAGATGGTAGCCTCCTGTCAAGGCCATCCAGCGTGTTCTTTAACATGCACAGGGTATGTCTCTCCCGCACACAGGGCCACGGCTTAACGTCCCATCCGACGGACGGCGGCCTTTCCAAGCCCATCAGTGTCCCCTACTGACCATGGGCAGGGCGGAGAATTTTGCGAAGATAAATCTCAACGCTGACCCTGCTGGGACTCGAACCTGGGAACTACAGATTACGAACCTGGCACTTTACTGACTGAGCCACCTCCGCTTCAGGTACTAGAGTGATTTTGGATATAAAGTGTAGAGCATAAAAACACATTTGTGCTCTTTTTTCATTAAATAATCAGATGAAGGGTTAATAAGTTGTAAATTTTATATTTTCATACTTACAGATTCTTTGAAAACTGCGATTATTTCTGAATTGCAGTAATTTTTTGCCACAGCTTTCTAATCTCATCTCTGCTTAGTTTGTGGTGAAGAGTATATTGAACAGTATTATGCCTTCCCTAGACTTCCTGTCTCAGATTAATTTTAGTCATCAAATTGTTCTAGAGTTATAGGCAAAAAAATATATATATATAAAAATGGTTGCCATTTTAGTTATTAAATTCAATTTGTGATCTGACCTAAAAATACTACTGGCTATCTGCAGGTTATAACAGAACAATTGACCATTCATCCTTGGATTTAAACCTGGACCACAGCAGTTGTGGAGTTATTACGAGCCAACATGATACCACTCTGACACCAAGGTGGTGTATAGTCCATATAATAGTGTATAACTTCTCACCTGTTAATTTTACAAAAAAAAAAAATTCATGGACCAGAAATTAGATTCTTTTTATATTCTACATTTGATGTCAGAGGTCATTTTTCATTTTCATAATTATTGCAAAGTTATAGGAAAAAAAATTTAAAAATCACTGCTATTTTCCAAGACGGAAGCCATTTTATACCTTCAGTTCTTGGGGACTTCTAGTATATATAACACCTAGTATTATATCTCTACCAAGTTTTGCATTCATACTAATTATTTTGAGTTAAAGCATAACTTGTATGCACTACTAGTGCACTTCACCAAATCTCTGTATAAACATGCCTTAACTGACATAGTGGTAGGGAGCTAGCAATTATTCCAGCAAGGTAAATTTCTTGTGCTGTGTTAGCTAACTGAGATAATGGACAGCAGTGACTTCTGTCTTAGTAGGACATGTCTTTGTATGAGAAGGCCTGTAAAAGCTAGGAGTAGCTTTTAGGATTTTTCTCTATCCTATGTCCAAAGTAAAAAAAATGCCCTTCAGAATAAAGAGGGCATTGAAGGCACTTTAACGTTGGAAGTACAGTAAAGCTTTGTTATCAGGCATTTTAATAACTGGAAAGTTCAGTTAACTAGTATCTGTCATGGATGGCAATGCAAATCTTTCCAGTAATCAGAACAGTTCTGGAAGCCATTTAGTATTAGGCACTCATTTTTGCGAATTGTTTTTTGAATCTTGCAGATGCTGCTAATAGTTGCACTTGCTGCAGTCAAATTTGTAAATTAAGGCCATCTTCCCATTGTGTTCATGTTGTGCTTGTGTGCATTATAATATTATTAGTTATTATCTAATCTCTCCTGCAACTAAATTCAATAGACCCTCCCCCCCAAAAAAGAAAAAATAAACTAAATCCTTGGGTACATTCCTTCCCATGTGTAACATGATGTAATAAAATCACTACTCCTTCCTCTGCTCAAACAGTTACATAATTTAAGGCTAAGGTGAAACTTGGAAATTCTATATATTCATGATTATGAAAGCTAAGATATTTTTTTGTATTATTTATTTCCACAGTTATGATTCCTCTTTCCCTTTTGTGAAGACTCTTTGTGTGACAATGTTGGGAAAATTCATCTTCTGCTCTAGATTGCTACCTGTGCTGTTTGTTATATTGCACTAACCCTGCATATAAGTATTATGCATAAAAATATTCCACCAACTCTTCCAGAAAGAGAGAAATATAAATATAAGAGTGCAGAGATTGAAATTTCATAAATAAATTACATCACAGCTGAAGGTGGGGGGGGATTAGTTATTTTATATAGGAGGTGGGAGAGTCAGAAGTGGTGTTACATAACACTGAAATATTGTAGTATGCTTATTTATCAAGCCAAGTAACTTGTATTTTTATCAATGAATACAATTCATTTTAAATTGGATATGATACTCTGATATTCATTTTGATTGAATATAATACTCTGAAATACATTTTGATTGAATGTAAATTAAATTTGTAAAAAAATAAATTCCCTTGCAAAAAGAAAAGTGTTGTGTATCAGCTAGTGTGAGGGGAAATCAATTAAAAGAAGTTAATAGTTGGATGGTCTGTAAATGGTAGCTAGGTAGTCACTGGAAGGAGAGCTATGCACCAATCCCCTGTGATGATGCATAGAACCGTCCAGGCCTAGCACCTAATGTCCAACCCCGCCTTCTCGTGGTGCGGACCGTTAATAACTTTCAAAAGAGATACTCTCCTGTGGAAGTGAACGGAAGGGGAGGGCTGCCAGATTAGTGTGGCCTACTGATCTGGACAACTATGGCTACTTTTCTTTTTTTCTACCCTGCTGAGGAGTGGTCAACCACACAGGGTCCTGGTGCTGACCATATAAACCTACTGGACTGGACAGATATATGGCTCTGAGCTTGATTTTGGATCCTGATTTTGCTGCACTGGTGGGCTTCTGTGGAGGGAAAATCTTCCGCTGTGTTTTCTGTTTGTTTGTGGGTTGACAGCCCCAAGTGAATAGATTCACAGGATATTTTTATCAGCTGGTGGATAATCCTGAGCAGAAGTCATCGCAGGCACCTGAACTCTTTGCTTCTATTGGCATCGTCAAATTCTACATTGGAGGAAGTCTTCCAGTGTAGATGGCTTCAGCCTTTAGTAGTGGGGTAACGGGTCTTTGCCCCATGTCTGCGATTAGGGGGCTGTTTGATATTGTCGGCATTCCCTCTCTCAATAAACATAGTTTCTTTAAACATCCCACTAACCATTTTCTCTCCATAGGTAGTTGGAATGTGAGGACTCGGCACAGAGCTTTTTCTCTTGATGTCCTCACACAAGAATTCCACCATTATAATTTAGATATTCTCAGCTTGCAAGAGACCAGATGGACAGATAAAGGTCAGATTCTTAAAAATAATCTTAAATTTCTCTTTTCAGGGAGGGACGACAATAAGCATCACCAAGGCGTGGGTCTGCTTCTCAGCAAACACGCTAGCGATGCTCTTCTAGGATATGAGTGCATTAATGAAAGGTTTCTTACAGCAAAATTTCAGACAAGCGTTAAAGACTTGAATGTTATCTGCTGTTATGCCCCCACTGAGGATGCTGATGAGGATGAGAAGGATAGGTTTTATGAACAACTTCAGGATATTTTGAATTCTGTCAAGAAAGGAGATATTACCCTTGTTCTTGGTGACTTCAATGCCAAAGTTGGTACTGACTCTGACCTTTGGGGAGGAGTAATAGGCCCTTTTGGTATTGGTAGCTGCAATGGCAATGGGCAACGTCTCCTACAGGTAAGTAAACTCAATGGATTCAGAATAACTAACACTTATTACAAACACCGCGACATACATAAGTACACATGGGTTTCACCTGATGGGCTGCATAAGAATATGATTGATTACATATTAATTAACAGCAAATGGGCTAGTTCTGTTAAGAATACCAAGGCATATAGGGGAGCTGAAATTGAATCTGACCATTACCTTGTTAAAAGTGTGTTGCAACTTAAACTTAAAAAGTGTTGTGCTAGGGTTAAAAAATTTACTTTTAATACTGAAGCTCTGAAAGATCCAGTTATAGCCAAAGCTTACCATGATAGGTTACTTAGTCATTATGACAGTCATGGTTTGCTTACTACTGTAGTTGAGGAAGAATGGGATCATTTTAAACAGGCTTTTTTGGACACTAACAGTACTCATTTAGGAAAAAAGGAGCAGAAGAGGCAGAATTATCTGAGTGATAAGGCACTTGAGCTTATTTCGGAAAGAAAGAACTGCAGGAATGTCTTTAATCAATACCCTACTAGTCCTAATAGAAAGCATTACAGAGAACTTAATAAATGTGTAAAAGATCAGTTAGCTGCTGATAAGAATCTTTGGCTTGATGGTTTGGCTGACAAAGCTGAGGAAGCAGTTAGACAGCACAACAACAGAGAGCTGTACCAGATAGTTAATGTTTTGTGTGGTGGAAAACGGACAGGCATACAAGGATTGAAGGATAAACAAGGTAAGGTTATAGATGGTGAGGATTCTGTCATGGCTAGGTGGGCTGAGCATTTCAGTGATGTTCTAAACAATGTAGTTAATTCTACTCCCATTGTTTGCAATGATGATAGATGCATTGGTGGCTTTAATGTTGGCCCTATAACACAATCTGAAGTTATTTTGGCTGTTTCTAAACTTAAACTACATAAATCCCCAGGGGTAGATGAAATTACTACCGAAATGCTTAGAGCTGGGAATGTTTCGGTTACCACTTGGATGACTGAAATTCTGAATCTCTTTTATGATAAAGGCATGGTTCCTAAGGATTTTACCAGAGCTATTGTTATCCCTATTTTCAAAAAAGGTGATCGCAGTTCTTGTGATAACTATAGGGGTATCAGCCTACTCTCTGTTCCAGGTAAAGTTCTTTCCATGATTGTGCTTAATAGAATTAAGAATCTGGTTGACAGTCAATTGCGTGATGAGCAATGTGGATTCAGAAGTGGTAGTGGATGTGTGGATCAGATATTTTCACTTAGGCAGATTCTTGAGAAATGTTTGGAGTTTCAGAAACCTTTGGTTGCTAGCTTTGTTGATTTCAAAAAGGCTTTCGACTCTGTTGATTGTGAGATCATATGGTATACCAGACAAGTTAGTTAACATTATGAAAGCTCTCTATAATAACACTGAGTCGTGTGTGAAAGTTGGTAAGGCTTGTAGCAATTGGTTTAGCATTACTTCTGGTGTTCGACAAGGGTGCATTTTGTCTCCTTTTCTCTTTAGCTTGGTTATTGATTATGTTATGCGAAATTCACTTCAAGGGAAAGATTTTGGCCTTAAATGGGCTGGAGATACGAAAATTTCTGATTTAGATTATGCTGATGATTTAGCCCTTTTGGCAAATGATGTTGATGAGATGAACTCTTTCATTCGAGCTGTTGATGAGACTGGTAGTAGAGTAGGTTTGGTTATAAACAGAGAGAAAACTAAAGTGATGAAAATTGTTCAGGTAGGCTGTGATTCAGTTAATCTGAATGGTTGCAGTCTTGAGCAGGTGTCACAGTTTAATTATCTTGGGAGTATGTAACAGATAATGGTGATGTGCGGCATGAGATTAACAGACGAATAGGGATTGCTGCCGGGACTTTTAAGAATCTATGGAGAGTGTGGAGAAATAGGCGTATACACCTAAAGACTAAAATTAGACTGTATAATAGTTTGGTTCTTTCTAGGGTTAGTTATGGTAGTGAAACTTGGACCCTTTGTAAACAAGATAACAGGAAACTAGATGCTTTTGATTACAGATGCTTACGCAGTATCTTGGGCATTAGGTGGTTCAACTTTGTAACTAATGATGAGGTTAGGCAAAGGAGTTTGCAACCTCATTTAAGCAGCATATTATGCAGAGAGAGACTCCGTTGGTTTGGCCATGTTGCCCGTATGAATAATTATAGATTGGCAAATAGGGTTATGAACAGTGCCTAAAGGCACTGTTCATAACCCTATTCGCCAGGGTGCCTAAAGGCCTCAGAAATTTATTATTCTATTTATCCTATTTCTGAGTGCCTAAAGGCCTCAGAAAGAGGGGGAGACCTAGGATGCGGTGGGCAGACAATGTCAAACAGGACCTTGTTAGAATTGGTGTGCAGTGGCCAGATGCAGTAGATGTAGCTCAGGATAGACTTGCTTGGAGAACTAAATTGCACGGTCTGGTTGGACCTCCGTAGCCCATGGCTGCTTGAGGATGATGATGATGATGATGATGAATAGTTGGATGATCTCCTAGGTTCATGGTTATGGATAAACCCTCATTCATGATATCTTTAGGCATAGCTCCTCCATTAAGTGGTGAAGGAAAAATATCCATTCAAACATATATAGAGCAGTAGCTAATCTTTTCACTGTTACTTGTCAGAGAGTAAGCTCAAATTTTCCCCATCCTCACTGGTGTGTAATCTTGAGAGAGTAATTTTGAAGACAATGTAGATTAATTCAACATTAAATTCATAATTGATGCAAAGTTGACACTCTCCTTGTTTAACAAAATTATTAAACACAAATTTCTTTTAAACAAATGACAAACTAATGAAATAAATTAAGGAAATTGATATTTGGTTTGGTGCCTTTGTAGAACTTGTTTAAATATCATAATTAGTGTATTTTATTGAAGACTTCAGATAATAATGTAAATTTTTTCCTTACCTTTCAACATAGCATTGCTTCTAAAGGATATTTTATTCTGTTTTGAACTTATAGAATGCTGAACTTTTACTCAATTAACCTTGAAAACTGTTATCAACAGCATCATGTAGATACCACTCTATTTAAATTCCCATATTTCTAATGCATATTTTTTTTTTAGTACAACAAGTATGATTTTGCCAACTATAGTTGGTGGCCACCATGGGTATACAAGCAGTATGATCCTGTAAGTATTTTAAATGAAATCTTTATGAATCATATAAATTTTTTTAAATCAATATATTAATATATATTTAACATAAAACAATTGGTATTTCTGTGAATAATTGTTGATTAATATTTGTACTTGTGTTTCAGTCTAAAATTATCATTTATCAGAATTTTTAACCTTGCAATGGCAACATAAAACAGGCTTTCAAAAGATATTTTAGTGGATATCATGGTAATATAGTCATGCTGTAGAGAACAGAAAATGCAACCAGGAAATTGAAAGAAGTAAAACATTGAGCGGGGATATTTTTTTTAAAGGGAAGAAGGTTCATTCAGACACCAAAGGCATATCTCATTTATCCCTTAAAATGAAAGAGTTGGATTTACTCATTCCATAGGGTTCAGGGGTAAATCACCCAGTGTATATAAAATGATTTATTTATTATTATTGTAATAAAGTATTGAAAATTTTAAAATTAAGTACTAAATTTATAAAAATAAAGAGTAATTCAGTTGAATTTTAACCAATTGTATTCAATAAAGTTTTCAACACAGCATTTATTTAAATCAGTTTAAGTAACACGATTTTGCTGTAATTTAATTGCTATTGAGCAGCTATATTCTCGACAGTTTAACTCTACGTTGCAGTTTTATCAATGGTAGAAAATTTATCATTGAGACCTTTTTACAACTTACACTCATGTTTCTTAAACATAGAGGTTGCCGTACGTTAAGTAAATTAAAATAATTTTTCTTATCAGTAGCATTAGTTACCACGTTTACCTTTTTATACTAACAGTGAAATATAAGTATTTCTACATAGTTATTACAGTAGTTGATATTACATTATCTTTTGCCACTTTGGCATTTACTCTTAAACCCTTACAGTGTCAGGTTTCTGAAACCGAAGTCACTGTGGTGGCAATATTTATTTTGAAGGTTTTCAGAAAATAAACAAATTTAGAACCTCATCCTAAAGTAACTAATGAACGGAAATATATCATCTTATATACCAAAAGAAAGAGCATTTAATTATGCTTAATAAAATGGCAAAAATTCAGAGAAAAAAATGGTAGGTTAAAATTTTTAAGCATTTTTTTTAAAACATTGAAAAATTACACTGTATTTTTTCCACTTTACCTTTAGTAAAATTTAAAAAAATATATTTATTTATCGTTTTTTCTATATTTGTTATTCTAATATAAACAGATCATAATATTTCGATTATTGCTTAAATCTTTCATTTATTTCGTTTTTTTCTAAATTAGTCATTTATGCATATAATGCTTAGATTCTTGGACTTTTGATGATCGGCAAACTCTAAGCCTAAGTAAAGCAGTGCCATAAAAAATAATTTTGCTTTAAAAACAAGATAATTTAAATAAAAATTAAAAGTATATCAGAAAAGTGATAAAGAACTTATGAAAAAAATTAAAAAAAATGTTTCAAAGTTTAAATCAATGCACTGAATTTGAAAATGAATTGCTTTATTATGAAGCTGCATAACTCCTATGGAAAAGTTTAATTCCAAAATTCTGGCAGAAATTTTGGTTAAAAATTACAATTTCTTGACCTTAATTTGTTTATATGCTTTAAACATAATTAAGAATATTGATAAATAAAGTCCTACCATTTAAAAATTACTCTCTGAGTAATCCTAATGCTTCCTCTGATTGCCATCGTTATAGATCACTAGCAGTTTCACTTTCAATCGTTTCTAATTAACTATTGTTTATAATCACAGTGTCCATTTGAGAAGCAATAAAAAATAATTTTAGAAGCATTAAAGTAAATTAAAAAAGTCTTTAAAATCGAAAGTCAGCTAAATATTGAATTAATATTCCTGGATGACGCAATTTCAAGTAGTAAAAAAAATCAATATCCTTACATTAAAAGTTTATGAAGTATTACAACTCTAGTAGATCTATAAATAGCAGAAAAGTGTGGGAAATTCAACCGATTGATAATCTAAGCAAGTATGGCAGAATGAAGTCATAAACTGAATCGGCGCTACTTGATGCTGTTTACAGTGACTGAACGTGTGCATCCGACTCAAATAGATTTATTTTTTAACTTTATCATAATTTTTTCAAGCAGAATCAACAGGTAAATATATATATCATAGATTTAAATGTTATTTCGACATCTGATCATCCAAAAAATTCAGGTTTCTGTTCGGGAAAACAATTTTTTTTCCATCCTAGTACTATGGGAGTGAAGCTTCAGTGTCCAACCATTAGAATGGGAAAGATGAAAGCGATTCTTCTGGCTGCAACATGGTAAGGGTTAACTCCTATGCAAGGTTAAAACATACACAAGTCCTCCAAAGTTCAAGATTCCAGAGTGATGGATGCTGCTATATTTGGAATTGTAGGTCACATTTAATGGTGATGGTGTCCATTATTATTTGTACAACTTGGGGTCACCAATGACATGTCTATTTGCTGCTGATGGCACTAGTAGCTTGTTGTAATCTTTCTCCCTTTTGGGGGTGATGTGACACTACAAGGGTTCACTTCTTTCTTGGCTGGCACATAAACTGAAGTATATGATGGTGACATCAGGTTACCAGTCCTTTAATACAACTCTTCCCTCGTTGCACATTCTTTACAATTATAGGGAATATATAACAAGCGCAATTAGCATATCTCAAACCTTTTTTTTTACATTTCAATATTCTGCTAAAATTTGTTTAATAAATAAACTTAAACATTTAAACTAAACTAAATGCTGAAATCAAGTGGCTACATGTTTCGTGTTGCACGTGCGACACTTCTTCTGGTCTCTATGTTGTTATGCGTAATCTATTTATAGCAGTGTTAATTGCTGTTATGGTAATGCTCTTTGAGCAGAAGATTCCATGCAGCCTGTAGGGGTGTTATGTCTGTATTACATAAGCTTTCTTTTGCATATTGATGTGAATATTTTCAGTATACTTCAATTGATATTTTGTGAGCTAATAATGTTGCCGATATTTCTTCTCTTTTTCTAATTTGTTTTCTATTATTACTTGTGCTAAAGCCATTGTTGCAATTTGTTTTTCTATACCCCTTTTATGTTCTGCTAATCGTTGTTCTATTGTTCTGTAGGTTTTACTACATAATTAGTTTTTCCTTGTAATTTATTGTGAGGATCATGCAGTTTGATTTTATATACTCCTCTGGTGGGTTTGCTTTTATCTCTATCATTGCATATTAATTGTTTTATATTTTTATTTGTAGTGTATGGTAGTTTTAAATCATATTTAGTTATGATATTTTTTAAAGTATGAGAAACTCTCTGTATGAATGGGAAGTTACTTGTATATTGCTGTTTCTCTGTATTTTGTGCAGTGTTGGTTGTGAATGAATTTTTAATTTATATTTTATAGAATTGTTTATTCTATCTATAAAGTTAATTGTATATCCAGTTCAGTGCTGATTTTATAGATATATTCAATTTCTTTTTTTAGATTTTTTTATCTGTGCAATATCTGTATGCTCAGATTAAATAGGTGTTTATTCCTGATTTCTTATAATAGATTGGGTGTACAGATTTTTGAGGGAATTTATTCAGCATAATGTTGGTTCCTATATACTTTGGTTATACATTTAGTATCCTTTTGTTTTATCAATATATCTAAGTGAAGAAGCTCTCCATTTACCTCAGCTTCATGGGTAAATTTAATTGAAGGTAATACATTAATAAACATATTTATTAATTCTATTAATTTGTGCACCTGGTGGTATCAATAAATTAAAATGTCATCAATATAATGGATATATAAGGTTGGTTTCAACTCTGCTTTTTGCAAAACGGTATGTTCGACATGTCACATAACAGCATCAGCCATGAGTCCCGAGAGTGGTGATCCCACTGGGACACCTTCTCCCTGGACTCGTCTGTTAACAAGGAAGCAATTAGATTCAGTGACTAGGTTCAGTGCATTGTGAATACTAAAGTATTCAGGGCCCTTAATCACTCAGATTTGAGCCTCATTGCTGCATCCAAAATGGGGGTATTTGGGTACAGGGATATGACATTTAATGAGTGGATTGTTTGTGGTTCGTTGTATGGGTGTTGTTTGTATAATATATGCAGCGGTATCCTGAAACTTGTTCAACATTTGTTTGCTGGAATTTTGTTCAAAATGGAAATTTGTTCACTGGAATTTTGTTCAAAACGGAATTTTGTTCAAAACAGAATTTTTTTTCAAATGGAATCAAAGTTAGTTTAGGAAAAATGCCGGGATTATTGTATCTCTCCAATACGAAAGATTTTAGTGTGTTTTTCAATGGAGGGCCAGGTGGCGATGGGATTGTTTTTACTTTTTATATTCTTGATCTGATCACTTGGCTCTCACCCAAAACCAAAAATATTTATTTTGTTTATTCACAAGATCTTGGTTATTAGAGAAGACATATGCTGAATAATCATTGAAGTCAGTGTAATTTATTTAACAAATTTTAGCAGAATGTTGAAATGTTGAACAAAGATTTGATATATGCTAGTTGAGCATGCTATAAATTCCCTATAATTGTAAAGAATATGCAACGAGGAATAGTTGTATTAAGGGACTGGTAACCTGATATCACCATCATATACTTCAGTGTATGTGCCAGCGAAGAAAGAAAGAAAGAAAGAAAGAAGTGAACCCTTGTAGTGTTACATCACCCCCAAAAGAGAGAAAGATTACAACAAGCTACTAGGTGCCATTGGCAGCAAATAGACATGTCATCGATGACTCCAAGTTGCACAAATAATAATGGACACCATCGCCATTAAAAGTGATCTATAATTCCATCACTCTGGAATCTTTTTTTTATTCTTATGCTCGCATATGAGTTAAGAGTAAATGCCGAAGTGGCAAAAGATAATGTAATATCAAATACTGTAAATAACTCTGTGAAAAATCTTATATTTCATTGTTAGTATAAGTTAAGAAGGTAAAAATGATAACTAACACCACTGATAAAAAAAATTATCTTAATTTGCTTAATATAGGCTGCATCTATGTTTAAGAGATATGAATGTAAAATATAAAAAGGTCTCAATGATAAGTTTTCTACCATTACCTAAGTGCAAAATATAGTTAAACTGTTGAGAATATAGCTACTCAATAGCAATTAAATTACAGCAAAATCGTGTTAATTAAAACTGATTTAACCAATTGTAGTTTAATTAAAGCACATATAACTATCAGTTATTCCATTCTCCATGAACACATTCTACACTAGAGTTTCTAATAAATCATATGCAATGTTATGTCACGTTTTTCATTTTCAATATTTAGCATGCTCTAATGATTATAAATTAAGGCCATTTGCAAGATTTGAGAACTATGAATCATCATATTTTGCTAGTACCTATTCATCAGAAAGAATTACTACATTTAATCTCTCAAAGCAAAAAGTTGCATTTTCCCATTCATCCTTGGGATGAAGAGACAAATTGTAGTTACTAATGTAATGTGATCATTCAGTTTAGCTGGGCCAGTGTTGAGATTGATATAAATCTCAACACTGGCCCAGCTGGGACACAGGAATGGGTTCAAATTTGTGCATGTTTAACCCTTCCAGTGTCCAGCCTGAAAAACAGGTTTCCATCCAGGAGCCAAGCTATTTTCTGCCTATGCATAGCCAAAAAAACTTTAACTTTGAAACTTTTTTGCCAAATAACTAATGAAAGGAATTATGGCATGTTGTATGCCAAATTAATCAGCATTTAATTCTGGATTTTCTGAAATTTTAATATTTAACAAAAAAGACCACGTTTCATTTTAATAGGACTTTTTTAGAGTCATGTAGTAAAAGTGTATCTGGCAACAAGAAAAAAATAATAGACAGAAATGATTACAATGCACATGAATAGAATGACGATATATTTCTGGATAACAAAAAAATTACCTTTTTGGTTTTAAGTAAGTATTTTTCTCGTTTTGTAATTTTTTTTCTCAGTACCATACTTTGAAAAATTCCACGCTTTTAGCCAACTGTGCTGAGTCAGATAAACAAGTCAAGTTTAGAATTTTTTTTTTAAAATAACCAATAAACAGAAATAGGTCGTGTTATATACCAAATTAAACAGAATTTAATTACGAATTTTATGAAAATAATATGTACAAATTTGCAAGCATATTGATTTTAATAAGCCTTTTTCAATGTCATATGGTGAAAAAAAGTCAATGTCATTTTGGAAAACCCGCTGAATAAAAATAGTTAAATTAGATATTTATCAAAAGGAAATTTCCTCCCGAATAATATAATATTCAACCTGAAATGTGTTTTTTTATTTCTTTTAATGATTCTTTTCAGTATCGTAGTATATTTTAAACATGGCCAGTGTTATACAACATGACTTGGACTTCTCACATTCATGGGATTTTCTGAACTGGTTATGAAATAGAAAAAAACTTCCTTGACTGCTTTTTTTTACTAAACATTATGAATTTTTTTTTTGGGTGTTGAAGTTTGGTGATCTCGTTTAAGTGCAGAAAGGTTTGTGCACCAAGGAGCAGCCCTTCCTGAAATTGCCCTCCCAAATGATGGCCGATTTCCGTAGCAAGGAAGTCTATTTGCTTTCATATCGAAGACATTCAATTTCAGAAACTGTAAAAGCTCAAAGTTTTTTTATTAAAAAAACAAGAAATAATAAAAGAAAATTTACATATAACCTAATGGGATGTTAAATAAAATATCCGCAGCAACTTTTAAGCCGATCTTCGATCTAGCACAACCCAGAAAGAAATTTAAATCAGCCGATTGGAGATCGCTAACTAATGGAAGTAAATATGCAGAAATGAATTTACTTTCACATCCAAGACCTCATTTATTTTTAGAAAATCATACTATTATCAAAGTTTTACTGGAAAAGTAATAAATAATAAAATAGAAATTAACATATAGCCTAATGCGATGTTAAAATATCCACAGCCACAAGTTGTAGGTCAGCTATACAAAATAACATAACTATGAAAAAATCAATACTTATCCATCGGCCAAAAGATTGCTAATTTCCAAAAATAAATCTATTGAAATGAAAACTAACTAAGGTTTAAATATAAAAAAAAATACTAGACAAAGAGTATCCAATATGCTGGACCAAAACTGAAAAGAGCACAGCACACGGAACAATGGAGATATTATATGTTAGCCATCTGCATACTGTTTGCCTCAGTGAAACATAACTAATTAAATGCAGGTGCAACTAGAATTTCTAAGAAGGATGTATTTACTTCAGTTTCGATTTGAAGGCGGGAAAGATGCATAGAATGCTGGGAAAAATGATAAAAATAACTTGGGAATGCTAAAATACATTTGACAGAAAAGCGTGTGAAGCGGAAAAAAAAATGGTGCTACGTATTTTGTAATTACTTCCAAAAGCTATGGTTTTTAAAAATAGCAGTTTTTTTGTTAATTTGTAGGAGACTTTTGAAAATTTAAGGAAATATTTTTTGATAATAGCTCAAATCAACCTCGTGAGCTTAAATCAGAAGGTTGCTTCAGCAAATATGAATGTTAACAAGTAAATCTGCAATACCGTTTAGTGCTTCTAAAAATGGCAATCAGATGGCTTTATAAAATTATTTATATTGTAGTTTAGTAAAATATGCATCAAATTAAAAAATAAAATATTATTTTTGAAGCCTGAATTATATATTTTTATAAGATATATATAGGTCTGTAAATGGTAGCTAGATAGTCACTGGAAGGAGAGCTATGCACCAATCCCCTGTGATGATGCATAGAACCGGCCGGGCCTAGCACCTAATGTCTGACCCTGCCTTCTCATGGTGCAGACCGTTAGTACCTTTCAAAAGAGATACTCTCTTGTGGAAGTGAACGGAAGGGGAGGGCTGCCAGATTAGTGTGGCCTACTGATCTGGACAACTCTGGCTACGTTTCTTTTTTTTTTTCCTACCCTGCTGAGGAGTGGTCAACCACACAGACTCCTGGTGTTGACCATATAAACCCACTGGACTGGACTGAATTATGGCTCTGAGCTTGATTATGGATCCTGATTTTGCTGCACTGGTGGGCTTCTGTGGAGGGAAAACCTTCCGCTGTGTTTTCTGTTTGTTTGTGGGTTGACAGCCCCAAGTGAATAGATTCACAGGATATGTTTATCAGCTGATGGATAATCCTGAGCAGAGGTCATCGCAGTCACCTGAACTCTTTGCTTCTATTGGCATCGTCAAATTCTACATTGCAGGAAGTCTTCCAGTGTAGATGGTTTCAGCCTTTAGTGGTGGGGGAATGGGTCTTTGCCCCATGTCTGCGATTAGGGGGCTGTTTGATATTGTCGGCATTCCCTCTCTCAATAAACATAGTTTCTTTAAACATCCCACTAACCATTTTCTCTCCATAGGTAGTTGGAATGTGAGAACTCTGCACAGAGCTTTTTCTCTTGATGTCCTCACACAAGAATTCTACCATTATAATTTAGATATTCTCGGCTTGCAAGAGACCAGATGGACAGATAAAGGTCAGATTCTTAAAAATAATCTTAAATTTCTCTTTTCAGGGAGGGACGACAATAAGCATCACCAAGGCGTGGGTTTGCTTCTCAGCAGACACACTAGTGATGCTCTTCTAGGATATGAGTGCATTAATGAAAGGTTTCTTACAGCAAAATTTCAGACAAGTGTTAAAGACCTGAATGTTATCTGCTGTTATGCCCCCACTGAGGATGCTGATGAGGATGAGAAGGATAGATTTTATGAACAACTTCAGGATATTTTGAATTCTGTCAAGAAAGGAGATATTACCCTTGTTCTTGGTGACTTCAATGCCAAAGTTGGTACTGACTCTGACCTTTGGGGAGGGGTGATTGGCCCTTTTGGTATTGGTAGCTGCAATGGCAATGGGCAATGTCTCCTACAGGTAAGTAAACTCAATGGTTTCAGAATAACTAACACATATTACAAACACCGCGACATACATAAGTACACATGGGTTTCACCTGATGGGCTGCATAGGAATATGATTGATTATATATTAATTAACAGCAAATGGGCTAGTTCTGTTAGAAATACCAGGGCATATAGGGGAGCTGAAATTGGATCTGACCATTACCTAGTTAAAAGTGTCTTGCAACTTAAACTTAAAAAGTGTTGTGCTACAGTTAAAAAATTTGCTTTTAATACTGAAGCTCTGAAAGACCCAGTTATAGCCAAAGCTTACCATGATAGGTTACTTAGTCATTATGACAGTCATGGTATGCTTACCACTGAAGTTGAGGAAGAATGGGATCATTTTAAACAGGCTTTTTTGGACACTAACAGTACTCTTTTAGGAAAAAAGGAGCCGAAGAGGCAGAATTATCTGAGTGATAAGGCACTTGAGCTTATTTCGGAAAGAAAGAACTGCAGGAATGTCCTTAATCAATACCCTACTAGTCCTAATAGAAATCATTACAGAGAACTTAATAAACGTGTAAAAGATCAGTTAGCTGCTGATAAGAATCTTTGGCTTGATGGTTTGGCTGACAAAGCCGAGGAAGCAGTTAGACAGCACAACAGCAGAGAGCTGTACCAGATAGTTAATGTTTTGTGTGGTAGAAAACGGACAGATATACAGGGATTGAAGGATAAACAAGGTAAGGTTATATAGAAGGTGAGGATTCTGTCATGGCTAGGTGGGCTGAACATTTCTGTGATGTTCTAAACAATGCGGTTAGTTCTATTCCCATTGTTTGCAATGATGATAGATGCATTGGTGGCTTTAATATTGGCCCTATAACACAATCCGAAGTTATTTTGGCTGTTTCTAAACTTAAACTTCATAAATCCCCAGGGGTAGATGAAATTACTACAGAAATGCTTAGAGCTGGAAATGTTTCGGTTACCACTTGGATGACTGAAATTCTAAACATCTTTTATGATAAAGGCATGGTTCCTAAGGATTTTACCAGAGCTATTGTTATCCCTATTTTCAAAAAAGGTGATTGCAGTTCTTGTGATAACTATAGGGGTATCAGCCTACTCTCTGTTCCAGGTAAAGTTCTTTCCATGATTGTGCTTAATAGAATTAAGAATCTGGTTGACAGTCAATTACGTGATGAGCAATGTGGATTCAGAAGTGGTAGGGGATGTGTGGATCAAATATTTTCACTTAGGCAGATTCTTGAGAAATGTTTAGAGTTTCAGAAACCTTTGGTTGCTAGCTTTGTTGATTTCAAAAAGGCTTTTGACTCTGTTGATCGTCATAATTTGTGGTTGATTGTGAAATCATATGGTATACCAGACAAGTTAGTTAACATAATGAAAGCTCTCTATAATAACACTGAGTCGTGTGTGAGAGTTGGTAAGGCTTGTAGCAATTGGTTTAGCATTACTTCTGGTGTTCGACAAGGGTGCATTTTGTCTCCTTTTCTCTTTAGTTTGGTTATTGATTATGTTATGCGAAATTCACTTCAAGGGAAAGATTTTGGCCTTAAATGGGCTGGAGATAGGAAAATTTCTGATTTAGATTATGCTGATGATTTAGCCCTTTTGGCAAATGATGTTGATGAGATGAACTCTTTCATTCGAGCTGTTGATGAGACTGATAGTAGAGTAGGTTTGGTTATAAACAGAGAGAAAACTAAAGTGATGAAAATTGGTCAGGCAGGCTGTGATTCAGTTAATCTGAATGGTTGCCGTCTTGAGCAGGTGTCACAGTTTAATTATCTTGGGAACTATGTAACAGATAATGGTGATGTGCGGCATGAGATTAACAGACGAATAGGGATTGCTGCCGGGACTTTTAAGAATCTATGGAGAGTGTGGAGAAATAGGCGTATACACCTAAAGACTAAAATTAGACTGTATAATAGTTTGGTTCTTTCTAGGGTTAGTTATGGTAGTGAAACTTGGACACTTTGTAAACAAGATAACAGGAAACTAGATGCTTTTGATTCCAGATGCTTACGCAGTATCTTGGGCATTAGGTGGTTCAATTTTGTAACTAATGATGAGGTTAGGGCAAAGGAGTCGACAACCTCCTTTAAGCATCATATTGTGCAGAGAGAGACTCCGTTGGTTTGGCCATGTTGCCCGTATGAATAATTATAGATTGGCGAATAGGGTTATGAACAGTGTGCCTAAAGGCCTCAGAAAGAAGGGGAGACCTAGGATGCGGTGGGCAGACAATGTCAAACAGGACCTTGTTAGAATTGGTGTGCAGTGGCCAGATGCAGTAGATGTAGCTCAGGATAGACTTGCTTGGAGAACTAAATTGCACGGTCTGGTTGGACCTCCGTAGCCCATGGCTGCTTGATGATGATGATATATATAAATTACAATGGCAATTTTTATTTTTAAAAATCGATATATTTTTGTTGTACTAAATGCATATACTTATGTCATATACATATGTCAATTCAGAATCTCCGTACGTATATAGACAGGTTGGACACTGGAAGGGTTAAGCAGTGTCATATTGCAGAAATGTTTCTTCCCATTCACAACTTGCTTGTATTTCTGTTGCACTTTTTAGTTAATTTTAATGATTTATCACATTTAAAATTCATTGTAATGTGTACTACTTATCCATAAAAATTTGGTGTATGTTGCTTCCCCAGAAATAACTAAATCCTAAACAGGTTGTGAGCCTAAGAAAAAAAATTATTATTTTCCCTCTTCATTTCTTTCAAATCAGTGACAAATTTAAGCACAATCTGAGTTAGCCATGACTTAGCATCTGAAATTACAAGGCTCTCTGTATTCTGCCTGGGGCGGGGGTGGCTCAGTCGGTAGCGTGCCAGGCTCGTAATCTGTAGTTCCCAAGTTCGAGTCCCAGCTGGGTCAGTGTTGAGATTTATCTCCACAAAATTCCCTGCCCTGCCCAAGGTCAGTAGGGGACACCGATGGGCTTGGAAAGGCCGCCGTCCATCGGATGGGACGTTAAGCCGTGGCCCCTTGTGCGGGAGAGCCATACCCTGTGCATGTTAAAGAACACGCTGGATGGCCTTGACGGGAGACTACCATCTGTCTTCCAACAGCTGTTCCAGTGGGTCCCTTCCCCCAACCTTCTCTGAGCCTTCGGAGTCCTTGTGGCCTGGCCATTTAGCCCATGGTGTGCAAAAAAGTGCTGCTCAGAGGTAAAACAATCCAATACAATGTATTCCTCCAATACTGGGTACAGGAGGATGTTGTTTTCAGCTGGGCAGGATCTGAACTCGCAACCTCCTGATAATGTGTCTGGTGCTCTGACTGCTGAGCTACTGGCCATTGATCAAGATTTCCCCTGTTGCTGCTGCTAAGTCAATTATATTGATACCTTAGTATCAAGTAGACATCACGATTGCCGATAAAAATCATCATCCATTGGAGCTGTCCAGGTTCATGCACAACACCAGCAGCTTCCTAGGGCAATCCAACTGGTATTTTTTAGGCTATTTTTACATCTTTTATAGGCATTAGTCAATGCCTCAGAAATGTTGGTATATGTTAGTTACCAATTGTCTCATTTGTTTATATTCACAACGATCCATTGGTTTATATTCAAGCCACTGTCTTCACTGTATTCTGCCAATACTGGGTAAGGGGAAGAATTGTCTTGAACTAGGTGGGATATGAACCCATGACCTCTGATGATATGTCAGGTGGTACATGAGACTAGGGTATGAGATTTAGCAACAGCAACAAATGAAATATTGATCAGTGGCTGGTAGCTCAGTGGTCAGAGTGCCTGATATGCTATCAAGAATTTGTGTGTTTGGATCCCACCTGGCTCAAAACAGTTATTCTCCCATACTAAAAATTGTCTTGAGCCAGGTGGGATCTAAACCCACAACCTGCTGATATAACATCAGATGCTCTGACCACTGAGCTACCAACCTGTTAGGTACTCTGACTGCTAAGTTACCAATCTGTCAGATATTTTGACTGCTGAGCTACTGACCTCTGATCAAGATCCCCCCCCCCCCCCTGTTGCTGTTGTTAAGTCACAAATAGATCTCATGATTGCAGATAAAGTCTCTGTCAATCACAGATTTCCAGGCTCATGCAAAACACCAGCAGCATATTAAGTGATTCATCTGGTATTTTTAACCTTTTTTTTTTTACATCTTTCCATGTATTATGCATATTGATTTGCGTTAGTTACTAATAGGCATGGTTTATATTCAGTCCACACTGGCTTTGCTATATTCTTCCAATACTGGTATAGGGGGAAAATAGTCTTAAACCAGGTGTGACCTGAACCCATGACCTCCTAATAGCATGTCAGGTGCTATATGAGACTAGGGTAAAGATTTAACAACAGCAACTGGGGGAAATTTTGATCAGTGCCCAGTAGCTCAGTGATCAGAGCCCCTGACATCTTATCAGGAGGTCATAGGTTTGAATCTCACCTGGCTCAAGGCAATTTTCCCCTATACTCAGTATTGGCAGAATATACAGCAAAGATAGTGGCTTGAATATAAACCAATGGATTACTGTGAATACAAAAGAATATGTCAGAGATAACTGAGAACTCCACACATTACCAAGCCCTTTCTCTTTATTGTTTATGTTATGTAGTCTCAGAGTTTTGACATAAGCTTATAGCTCTGCATATGGAAATCCAGCCCTTCTTTCATTGCTTTGCAGTTTGTAAATAGGTAATGTGCCTTTTGAATAAAAAATAAATGATTCACAATTTTTTCTGTATCATATACAATCATGAAGCTTAGTATCTAATCTCTTTTAAGACTACCCCCTTCTTGTATTTAAATGAGAAAAATAATGCAATTTTTCTGTACTCATAACTTTATTTTGGAATGTACAGAGTTTTAATTGGCTATTGATCTCCATTCTGTCTCACTGACTTTAAACTTTTTGCTTAAAAAAGTGAAAGTTATTTATAGTTTCATTTTATGCTCTAGTAAACACTCTAGCACTTTATGTTCTTTCAACTTAAAGCTCTAGTTATTTATAGTTTCATCTGATAATGTATTTCACACTCTGGAGACAAAAATCATGGCCAAGTGTATGTCTTCCCATAGAGATTTCAAGCACACAGGTTATATCTGTGTGTATAGGTCTCAATTTTGTATACCTTGCTGAAATGAAAACTGTGAAATTTTGAAAAACTTTTCTGTAGGGTACAAATGTAAAGTACATAACATTAAAGCTGATGAAATGCTGAACCATTAATAAGCTGCTTTTAATGTATAAAGCAATATCTGTGAAGCCTTCAAACTAATTTTCAATCAGTAATTTTAAAGGTAAAATTTAAATTAAATATATGATGGATTTCCCCAGAAGTATATTATGCAATATAAAATTAAGTACACAATTTGGTCCTAGACTAAGATTTATTAATCTTATGTTTGTGTATTCATATAATAGTAATGTTAATAGCAAAAATATAAGTATGAAAGAAAATGATTCAAGGTATTATTTAATGTTTTGTTTCTTAATGGTAATGCAGCAAATCTTGATGCAAAAGATTAGAACTGAACTTCAAGGGTGGAACAGGTCTCTGAGAGCTGAGCATATGCCTTGTAACCCAACAGAATTTTCATTTTGGGTGGCTGCAAATCTTCCACTGGATGATGCTCGAAGACTTAGTCTACTTGCTCTAAATAATGCTATCCAGCGTCTCCGTTGTGAACTTCAGATTTTAGAGAAGGTAAACATTGATTTTCATATGGCCTTAAAAAGTATAATTTTAAAGCTTATTGGTAACATCTGTCAACAACTTTAGTATAAGTAATATAATTGGCTATTTATTAATAGTATGGTTCATTATAGAGCTGGTCATGATTAAAAACATGAAATAAAATTAGAAATTTAGCAAATTGCTACAGAGAACCACCCAAAAGTTCTTTGTAAATTGTTGAAAATTTCTAAAAGATTTGTTACAAAAATTCCAATTGTAACAATATTTATTAACTGTCTTTTTTTGTTTCCATATATCATTTGTGGATCAAAATACTACATAAACATATGCACATTTGACAAAGTCCCATAGTTGAAGAATAAATTTAATATTTGTTTTCTAGGTAAATACAGATTAATGAATGAAATAAAAATAAAATATTTGTTTATTTATTTGTATGCAACTTATAGTACTTACCATACAGTCATGTACTAAATTTAAATCAACATTTTTCAACTTGATTTATTCACTATTATTGTAATTTATATTTTAATCATATTTCAAATTATAAATAGTATAATGTAGATAAAACAATAAGATTATTTGAAAGTTGCATAAAATTATCAATTTTATTAGAGTTTGATAAACAATTTAATAACATAAGCTTAATTGTTATTTTTGATAATATTTTCTTTAACTCATATAGAATCTTATTGCATATATTCAACTAATAATGATAACTTTTTGGGTTGATGAAAAAGTAATGGGAAAATATGAGATATGCAAGAATAATTGTACCCATGATTAACCAATGTGCTATTTAATTAAAAATATAATCACCATTAGTTCATGTTCCAATGATCTACAAGTTTAGAGATGTCTTTCCTGTAGAAACTCTTGTCCTTTGTGGCAGCAAAGTCGGCAATGCACACTTTCATCTCATCATCATTCTGAAACTTTCTCATAGAAATGAAATTGCTCAGGAATTGGCACAGATGGAAATCTATCTGAGGGAGTCAGAACACAAGGAATGCATATTATTTCACAGCCCAGTTGCTACAGCTTCTGTTGTATCGATAATGCAACATGGGGCTTTATATATTGTCCTGGTAGATCAAACCTGTTTTACAAAATTTTGGGCATATGGACTTCAGTGCTGCACTTAAATTGTCTAACTACTCATGGTAGACATCCAAGTTGATGGTTTGGGATCAGATAAAAGCTCATAATGGATAATACCCTGCAATTCCACAAACAACAGAGAATCACCTTATGAGAATGCAGTTCTAGTTTTGTCATAGCCTGGATGATTTTCCTGCTTGACACCATGATCTTCTACAGACATCATTATCATAAATGATCCACTTTTCATCTCCTGTAATCATTTGGTTAAGTAAACCATCAGCCTTTTGCCAAGCAAACAATGAATCACATGCAGTATAGCAAACCACCATATTCTGTTATGACAACTGATGTGGGATCCAGTTTTGTCACATAACCCAGCTTTTGCAGATGTCAAATGACAGAGAGAACCGATTGGTGTTCAATAGTGTGCCAATTCCCTGGATGTCTGATGTGTTTTTTCATTCAGCAGTGCTTTAAATGGTAGTTCAACTCCACCAGCAGGCCTCTTTGAGGTTTGTTTCCAAGAGAAAAGTCCACTGACTAGAACTTATCATACCACTAGTAACAGGTGCTTTTAGAGATGACTTTGTCCCCATAAGATATGCACAGTTTATGCAAACACTCTTGGACTCTGACACCATTCTTAATTTTTAAAGCATGATGGAACAAATATCTTCAGTCACCATTGTGAAACACCTGTTTCCACTTCTACGAACTAAATATAGGTACAGAACATTGTTCGATACCAGAGCTACACATGCACTATCTTTTGTATTGTTTATAAAACCTCTGCACATTTCTTGACAGTGGAAATATGGTTCACGTTTTTTCCCATTTTGCATCAACTCAATATTGAGGGATGTTGTCTGTTGAGAGCTGACAGGATTTTTTAGCTGGTATGCATATGGACTAATTTATATTGTTATTAATTTTTTAAGTACACTGAGTTTGCTTTCCATTAGCAACACCACCTTGTATAAGAATGGACTGGTCTGTGCACTGGTTAATGCTCAAGGTCAGGAATGGCCAATATATGACATATTTCACATTACTTTGAAGAAGAATGGATAGATATCATGATCTTTCCAGTGGCGGTCATAAGGAGGGAGCCATGGCCCCCTGCAAGAGACCTGGGAGTGTTTTTTTCATTTGACAGGCAGCCATTTTGACATTACTGACAAGATTAGAGGTGTGAGGTTTAGTCACCATTTTCTTTATCGTATTTTGATTAGAATCTCGATTATTAAATAATTCATTTGTAAAGAGTAGAACTAACTGGTTGGACCTCCGTAGCCCTTGGCTGCTTGAGAATGATGATGATGATGATCATATTTGGACCATGAAATCCTTCATATGTGTCCCCTATAGTTATCGCAAGAACTGTGATCACCTTTTTTTAAAATGGGGATAATAATAGTTCTGGTAAAATCCTTAGGAACCATGCCTTTATCATAAAAGATATTCAAAATTTCAGTCATCCAAGTGATAACCGAAACATTCCCAGCTCTAAGCATTTCCGTAGTAATTTCATCTACCCCTTGGGATTTATGAAGTTTAAGTTTCGAAATAGCCAAAATAACTTCAGATTGTGTTATAGGGCCAAAATTAAAGCCACCAATGCGTCTATCACCATTACAAACAATGGGTGTAAAACTAACCACATTGTTTAGAACATCCCTTGAATTCTCAGTCCACCTAGCCATGACAGAATCCCCTTCAATCCCTGTATCCTGTATACCTGTCTGTTTTCTACCACACAAAACATTATCTGGTACAGCTCTCTGCTGTTGTGCTGTCTAACTGTTTCCTCAGCTTTGTCAGCCAAACCATCAAGCCAAAGATTCTTATCAGCAGCTAACTGATCCTTTACACGTTTATTAAGCTCTCTGTAATGCTTTCTATTAGGACTAGTAGGGTATTGATTAAGGACATTCCTGCAGTTCTTTCTTTCCGAAATAAGCTCAAGTGCCTTATCACTCAGATAATTCTGCTTATTCTGCTCCTTTTTTCCTAAAAGAGTACTGTTAGTGTCCAAAAAATCCTGTTTAAAATGGTCCCATTCTTCCTCAACTTCAGTAGTAAGCAAACTGTGACTGTTATAATGACTAAGTAACCGATCATGGTAAGCTTTAGCTATAATTGGGTCTTTCAGAGCTTCAGTATTAAAGGTAAATTTTTTAACCCTAGCAAAACACTTTTTAAGTTTAAGTTGCAAGACACTTTTAACAAGGTAATGGTCAGATCCAATTTCAGCTCCCCTATATGATCTGGTTTTTCTAACAGAACTAGCCCATTTGCTGTTAATTAATATATAATCAATCATATTCCTATGCAGCCCATCAGGTGAAACCCATGTGTATTTATGTATATCGCGGTGTTTGTAATATGTGTTAGTTATTCTGAAACCATTGAGTTTACTTACCTGTAGGAGACGTTGCCCATTGCCATTGCAGCTACCAATACCAAAAGGGCCTATCACTCCTTCCCAAAGGTCAGAGTCAGTACCAACTTTGGCATTGAAGTCACCTAGAACAAGGGTAATATCTCCCTTCTTGACAGAATTCAAAATATCCCGAAGTTGTCTGTTAAACCTATCCTCATCCTCATCGGCATCCTCAGTGGGGGCATAACAGCAGATAACATTCAAGTCTTTAACGCCTCTCTGAAATTTTGCTGTAAGAAACCTTTCATTAATGCACTCATATCCTAGAAGAGCATCACTAGCATGTCTGCTGAGAGCAGACCCACATCTTGGTGATGTTTATTATTGTTTCTCCCTGAAAAGAGAAATTTAAGATTATTTTTAAGAATCTGACCTTTATCTGTCCATCTGGTCTCTTGCAAGCCAAGAATATCTAAATTATAACAGTGGAATTCTTATGTGAGAACATCAAGAGAAAAAGCTCTGTGCAGAGTCCTCACATTCCAACTACCTACAGAGAGAAAATGGTTAGTGAGATGTCTAACGAAAATTTTGTTTATTGAGAGGGAATGCCGGCAATATCAAACAGCCCCTAATTGCAGAACATGGGGCAAAGACCCGTTCCCCCACTACTAAAAGCTGAAGCCATCTACACTGGCCTTCCTCCAATATAGAATTTGACGATGCCAGTAGAAGCAAACAGTTCAGGTGCCTGCGAAGACCTCTGGTCGGGATTATCCACCAGCTGATAAACATATCCTGTGAATCTATTCACATAGTGGAAGATTTTTCCCTCCACAGGAGCCTACCAGTGCAGCAAATTCAGGATCCATAATCAAGCTCAGTCTTATTTCAGTCCAGTCCAGTAGGTTTATATGGTCAGCACCCGGACCCTGTGTGGTTGACCACTCCTCAGCATGGTAGAAAAAAAAAAGTTGCCACAGTTGTCCAGATCAATGATGCATTGCTGGCTATGACATTAGGTGGTTTACAACTTTTTTCTGTAGATTTTTTTAAACATTGAATTAGGTTATTTGCATTTATTATTATTATTTCTTCATTTTCCTGTCAAAAAACTGATCTATAATTTGCTGAAAATGAATGAGGTCTTGGTTAAAAATAAATAAATATCCCCTCAGGCAGTTGCTTGCCATAGATCTGATAGGAGCCTGCCAGTTTTAATAGGCCATAGAAGAGATCTGTGAGGAAGGTGAGAGAGCTCAGCAGAAAGACAACACAAACACCCATGCCTTACCCAGGGCTCAAACCTAGGTCCCTTTGATTGAATGCAATTTCATAATGGGTGGTATAGCTCCCCCACCTTAGTAAATTTTTATTTTTTATACAATTATTAGTTTTTGAGTTTATCGTGAATAGTTCTAAAATAGTTTATCCCCTTTTCAATATCTCGATTGTGCCACTCTGAGGACATTGATATTTCTTTAACTTTGGTGCACAAACTTTTTGGCACTTTGCCAAGATCCCCAAAATTCAACACCCAAAGAAAAAAAATGCATCATATTTAGTAAAAAAAAGCCAAGTGTTTCTCCATTTCAGAAAATCCCATGAATGTAAGATGTCTGAGTCACCTTGTATAACATTTGCCGTGTTTTAAAATTTACCATACTGAGTAGAATCATTGAAAAAAATAAAAATCACATTTCAGTAAATAGTATAATGTTTGGGAAGAAATTTAATTTCGATTAATATGTAATTTAATTATTTTTATTCATTAGGTTTTCCAAAATTAAGCCTTAATATAATCCGATCTATTTTTTCACTCTGTCACATGAAAAAGTCTTATTAAAGTCAATATGCATGTTGTTTGTTTAAATTTTTTTTTCAGAAAATTTGGAATTAAATTCTTTTTAATTTGGTATATATCATGTCCTATTTCAGTTGATTGGTTATTTTGTAACAAAATTCTATTGATATGACTCAGCACAGTTGGCAAAAGGGTCTGGACTTTTCTCAAAATGTCGTACCAATAAAAAAAAATTACAAAAAGACGGTAATTCTCTTATTTAAGGTTAAAATTTGTTTTTGTTATTCAGAAATAAATAGCTTTTTATTTCTTTGCATTGTAATTATTTCCATCTATTAGTTTTTTTTTCCTTAATAAAGTTTTATTTGTATTTTCAGATGTTTTTTACTACATGACTCAAAAAAAGTCTTATTAAAATAAAAACTATTCACCTTTTTTTGTTAAATATTGTATTTTCAGAAAACCAAGAATTAAATTCTGATTAATTTGTCATATAACTTGTCATAATTCATTTCATTGGTTATTTGGCAAAAATATTCTAAAGCTAAATTTTATTTTTGACTGAGCGTAGGGAGAAAATAGCTTGGCCTTTGAATGTAAACCAATTTTTCAGACTGGACACTGGAAGGGTTAAAAGTGCAAATTTGTAAAGTTAGGAAAGACATTGTGGTTATAAAACTATTTTTTTTTCCTGAAGCAATAAAACTATAAATTTTTTCCTTGTATGTCTAAAAGATATTAATAAAGTATAATTTTTTTTCTAGTACTCTGTTCTTCGTTGTCGAGACTGTGATGCCCATATAGCAGATCGAACAGACATCTTCAGTATGTCTCTTGAGGGCCCCCAAGGAACTTACGTCAATCCTAATGGTTATGTCCATGAGACCATAACTGTCTATAAAGCAAAGGGTCTAATATTAGTGGGACGGCCATCAGTTGAACACAGCTGGTTTCCAGGGTAAGTAAATGTTGCACTTGTTGTATTTCATTATATTAGGTCTTATTTTATGTATTTATTTAAAACTTAAAATTGAGTAAGAACTCTAAATTTCTGTTGCTTATTTTTATTAGTTTATTACTTATTATTATATTTATTAGTTTATACTGTGATGATTGGGCAATTATCACAGTATAAACTGTTGTAAAGCAGTACAAAACTTCTTTTTATAAGGTAACATCAAAGAAATATCTTTTTATCTACTTTACTTTAACTCCAAAAATATATATATTTTTTATTAAGAAAATTACCGTGAAAATATATAATTCAGGCTTGAAAAATAATGGTTTTGTTTTTAATTTGATAAAGCCATCTTAGAAGCACTAAAGAGTATTGCTGATTTACTTATTAACGTTCCTATTTGCTAAAGTAACCTTCTGATTTAAGCTCAGAAGTTTGGTTCGAACTATTATTAACAAATTTTTCCTAAAGTTTTTGAAAATCTCTTAAAAATTAGCAGAAAAAAAACTGCTATTTTTAAAAAGGTAGATTTTGGAAGTAATGGCAAAAGTATGTACCACCATTTTCATCGTTTCACACCCTTTTCTGTCATAAACCTATTTCAGTATTCCCAAATTATTTTTTTCATTTTTCCCAGCATTTTATGCATTTTTCCCACTCTGCAAATTGAAACTAGAAGTAAACACATCCTTCTTAGAAATTCTGGTTGCAGCTGCACTTAATTACTTATGGTTCACTGAGGCAAACAAGAGGCAGATGGCTGACACATGCTATTTCTGTTCCGTGTGCTATAAGTGGCTCCCATATTATTTACAGCTTTGGTCCAGCATAATTGATATCCTTTGTAAAGTTAGTATTTACTTTTTTTATATTTAAACCTTAATTTTCATTTCAGTAGATTTATTTTCGTAAATTAGCGATCTTTTGGCTGATCGATAAGTATTGATTTTTACTAGTTATTCTACATTGGATGGCCTACAACTTGTTGCTGTGGATATTTTAACATTACATTAGGCTATATGTTGATCTTTATTAACATTTTTTACTAACTTTTGCAGTGAAACTCTGATCTGGTGTCATTTTCTGAAAATAAAAGAGGTCTTGGATATGGAAGCAAATTCATTATGTAGATTTATTTCTGTTAGTTAGTGATCTTTTGGTCAGCCTATTAATTGATCTTTCTGAGTTATGCTAAATCGGAGGCCAGCTTAAAAGTTGTTGTGGATATTTTATTTAACATCTCATTAGGTTATAGGTAATTTTTCTTTAATTATTTCTCGTTTTTTTAGTAAAAAAGCTTTGAGCTTGTACCGTTTTCTGAAAATGAATGTCTTGGATATCGAAGCAAAATAGACTTCCTTGCTATGGAAATCAGCCATCATGTGGGAAGGCGTCCTCTCCACTAAACTCACTGTGCAGTTTCACTCCCTCTCCCCTTTAAAAAAATATAATTTTTTTAAAATTATGAGTTTTTATGTTTATATTGAATGATTTTAAAGGGTAACACCCCCCTCCCCTCCCTCAGTACCTTGGCTGTGCCACACAGACAATATAATGCTGGGTTTTTTTTGTTTTGCTTTGGTGCACAAACCTTTCTGCACTTAACCAAGATTGCCAAACTTCAACACCCAAAGAAAAATTCATAATGTTTAGTAAAAAAAAGTAGCCAAGGAATTTTTTTTCTATTTCATAACCAGTTTAGAAAATTCCATGAATGTGAGAAGTCCAAGTCACTTTGTATAACACTGACTGTGTTTAAAATATATGATACTGAAAAGAATCATTAAAAGAAATAAAAATCATATTTCAGGTTGAATATTATATTATTCAGGAGGAAATTTCCTTTCAATAAATATATAATTTAACTCTTATTATTGAATTTTCTTTTTATCACTGTAATTAATGGAAAAAGAAAAGTTGAGACAATTGGATGGAATTATCATCTAGATATTTTCCTTGGTTTCTTCCATTCGATGATTTCAAATGGATCAATGAGTCTGTTGTCCTGTGGTGGGTAGTAATCCAGATATGCGTTCACTTATATTCTTTATTTTTTGTTCTTTGAGAGAATGCTGGTGCCAGTTTGATATCAATTTGATGTACACTTCAACCAATGTATTTTTAGATTCACAGCTTATGTCTCAACTTTCTGGGAGTGTGAATATTATATACTACTGCATTGTTGCTCCAATGCATCAGCAGGCAAAGATGTTAACATTCTGCAGTCGGTGTTTGTTTATGTTAGGCTCGGAGCATGTTGTGTGGAGGTGTGGGTGGTAGTACATGTGGTGCCCCCTATTGAGGGGTTGGGGGGAGTAGGGTTTTAAAGTTTGGGATATAGAATTTTAAAGTTTTGTTTTTTTTGTTGGAGCTTTATACATAATTGTGGGAACATTTGTATGGTGCTGTTGTGTTTTTGTGTGCTTGTAGGAAGCGCTGGAAATGGGTATGTGTGTGTTGGGAGGGGGGCATTGTTAGTTAATTTATTCTTTTAGTTTAAATTTTTGGGTAATTATTGAAGAGTATTTTCCATGCTGAAGGTGGTGGGGTTATGTCATTATTACATATTTTTGTTTAAGTATATTACAAGATTTTCGGCATAATTTAGTTGAAATTTTGTTGGTGGTGGGGGAGAATAGTATTCTTGCATCATTGAATTTTTGTGTTGGGTTGTAGGCGATGGTAGCCTGAGTTGTATTTTGAAAGACAGCCCTATCCTAAATAATTAGGTTAATTTATTTATTGTTGGAGATAGAGTTTTAGATTGGTTGAGTTTTTTAATTTGTCCAATTGCATTTTTTTATATAAAAAAAGTTTATTAAGAAGTTATCGAGCTTCAAATGTGGCTCTCAATGTTTCCATTTCTTTTCCAGTATCATACGTAATTTATGTTTTTATGCCTAAAATATTAAATTTCGTTATATAACGGAAAAAAACAACAGAAAACCATTACTGATTAATATATGTTTATGGTATTTGTACAGTTATTAAAAGTGATAATGTCTCAGAAAAAAAAGCAATTTGATGTAAATATATATCTTTTGAAGGTTTGCCTGGACCATAGTAGAATGTGAGCAGTGCAAAAGCCATATGGGATGGAAATTCACTGCTCAGAGCAAAAAGCTTCAACCTGAGAAATTCTGGGGGTTGTGCCGTTCATCATTGCAGCCAGGTCTGAACACTGAAGATGAAGGACATGATTGGCGACCTTACATCTAATGCCCAATTTTTTAGCATGATTTTCTCCGGTTATAGCTTTATCAAGTTATACAGCATCTGTGAATTGCCATTTAATATTTAAACTGGAAGCACAGTAAAGATCTGCATAGAAACAGATGCTATATTTTGACAAGATTCGGTGATGATTATTGAGGGATTTTAATACAATGCAATACACACATGAGAATGAGTAAAGAGAATTGTGATCCCATAGTTCTTTACCCTAAAACAGCCTAAATATTTATGCACCATAGGCTCTGTTCTGCATCATTGTGAAAAATATATCCAGCAGAAAAATATTTTTGAATGAGTGAAAGTAGTAAAATGTAGAAATTGATATGTATTTATTTTGAAAGTTGAATTGTAGAGTTTATCATTAGTGAGACAATATGATATGCATTTTGTAGCTTTGGAGAGGTATGTGATGTGTACCATAAACTTGTATTCTGTAACTAATGTTTAAAAACTAAAATAGCTTAAATTTGAAAAGATTAAATAAGTGAAGGGAATATTTTCACCACCACAAAAATTTAGTTTGAAGTGCTTTATTGTAGCCATTTTTCTCATCTCTGGCCCAAGCTTTTCCCTTAAAACTGATTCTTCATATTAACACTATTTCAATTTAAATCAGACACAAATAACTGATATATCAAGTTTAAAATGAAAACTGAATGTGATTTTAACAGGCAGCAATACCATTTTTTGTAAGTGTAAAGTGTTCTAGTGTACCTAATGGTTGCTATGAAAATCTTTAATATGTAGTAATTCCCAGCCACACAAAATTTATTATTAGAAAATATTAGCTAAGGAATGATCAATATATTCCTGAAATTTTGAAGATGCATGAAAATGTAGGTATACTGAATAGGAAGAATTCTCAGGATATATTTCCTTAAGATTAAACAAAGAAAACTAATAATTATTTAATCAGTAGAAAAAATATTCTAAATTTTTTTATGTGCAATTGGCTATCATTTAATGCTGGAAAAGTAAAATTTGTTTTATGGACTGCTGATTAAAAAGATGTTGACATCTATATTTTTTATATGATAAAATATTAGTGATGCATTGTGTTAACAGCTGTTAATTACAGTAAGAATCTTTATTTAAAAGTTAATTTCAAAACTTCAAAAATTGGTCGGGCCAACAGCTCAAAGATAAGCAGCTAACGCGGAAGTAGTAGTTGTATGATTCATCTCCTCAGGATGATGACCTATTTTTCCATGCTTCATATTTTATATGTTATATCAGGATTGCTGTTTACATGGATTGTATGATGTAAACCAGATCAGAGCATAGTTGTTTCAATTTTTTAAAAAATATTTTCAGTTTTTAAAGTGGAAATATTTAATGATATATTTTATGTGTGCTATGTGCTTTATACATTAACTGCCCATTTTCGACAATAAAGGGCATTTATTCACTCAATTACTGTGTAAGATTCGTATAAAGAATCCAGGTAATCCATTTATCTAACCCTAGCTTTCTTTGCTAAACAAGTAACCATATTGCAATAGTTTCTGCTGGAGCAACTAAAATTTATAAACTGATTCACCAGTTGTAAATGCACTCATTCAACTGTTGATATAAACAAAATTGATGGCATTGGTGTCTGATATTAGGTAGTGGTTAAGCTTTCCAGTGAGAATTAAAAGCAACATTTACCTGACTTTTTCTCTGTATTCATATTTCTCCCTAAAAAAAAATAGGAATTCATAGAGATCTCTTACATAATCCGAAGGGAGAGAAAGGTACTGAGATAAAACTCTTATGATGTAAAGAGGACTTATATAATTTTGGATGTTTTGTGTTTCAAAATTTATTTACAGCCTCTTATGCAGAGACATTTTGCATTGTATTAGAGCCTACTCTTTTATTAATTTTTCTAAATGTTGTGTTCAAGGAATTTGCTGATTATTCAATTACTATTAAGATTTCTGCTTTTTTTTTTTTAGATATTCCCTGGTTATATAACATTCATATGAAGTTGGATTTGGTTGTTTTAACTCTGAGTAGTACTTTTTTTGCACACAATGGTCTAAATGAGCAGGTCATAGGGACTCTGAGAAGGGGAAAAGGATCCACTGAACAGCTGTTAGGAGACATATTCACCTCCTGTCCAGGCCATCCAGCTTGTTCTTTAGCATGCACAGGGTATAGCTCTCCTGCAGACAGGACCATATCTTAATATCCCATTCAACAGATGGCAGAATTTTCAAGCCCAGTGGTGTGCCTCTTTTCTCATCGAGGACAGGATGGGGGTTAATGGAGAAAATTCTCAGTACATGCACAGTTGGGACTCTAACCTGGGAACAGCAGAATTCAACCTGGAATGCTACTGACTGAGTGAATCCCTGCTCCATTCTTAGAAATTTGTGACACTAGAAGATAAAATATAGTACTGTTTAAAGTTTCTTTTGCACCCTCAAAATTTTCACAAAAGGATCTTTTTTAATAGTATTCAAGGTTGTTGAATGAACACAGTAGTGATAGCCAGCACAGAGTAAAACAAGTGAAGCTAAGCATCACTAACTTTTGTTGTGATTTAATTATTGTGCATACTACATACAAATGTCCAGTTACAGAGGACACTATTATTGGACAACTTAATGAAACCGAAATACGTTGGGGCTGTGAATGAAAATTAAAAAGAAAAAGACACAGTAATGAAGCATAATGATTTAATTAATACACAGTTATGTTGTTTACTTTGAATCTAAATGCCTTAATTTATCCATGGAATACAAGATAGTTACATTAGATAAAATTTGGCGCTCTAAGCACTGGTATCAAAATAGTCTAATCTTACCAAATCTAACACAACCTAACTTATGGAAAGCACAAATTTTAAATTTTGGGACGTACACAAAGGAATGGAAGGCAAAAGTTTAAAATGAAAATTGAATGCGATTTCAATAGGCAGCAATACCATTTTCTTGTAAGTGTAAAGTGTTCTAGGCACCCAACTTTTATTACATAGATAATAATGTTTTATATATCGTATTGCTGAGGGCCTACCATCCTCTCAGACCTTCTACTATGGCATTATAAACTGACAGGCTCCTGTCAGACCTCTGTGGCAAGCAGCTGCTTGATGGGGTATTTATTTATTTATTTATTTATTTATTTATTGCAGTGTCTGAAAATCATTAAAATATTGTATTCTTTGATACAAATTGTCATTATCCTCAAGTGTTAAATAATTGGAAAACTTAAAGCATTTGATAAATTTTTAATAATAGATGTTAAAGGAGAACCCAATTTAGGTCTTTTTTCCAAATATCATATAAGTTAAAATTTAGTCAAAATTCGTAAATCGGAACATAGTAATCTGAACTAAATTCTTCTTTATTATCACAACCCTTGTAAAAATGAAAACATCAGGTTTTCTTTTAAAGTCCAACACAACTGCAATTTCTTGACGTAAATTTAGTAGATTAGCATTTTTAAAATTGTTTTTTTAACATTGAATATACAGATAAAAATCTGTGCAGATGCACTGATGTCTTGAAATAATAAGCTGAAAAAAATTAGTTTTGCTGTGAGTGGAAGTTCAGCTTGTTATATCATGAGTTCCATCTCTACAGGACACACATCCTGTGATTCTTTCCTACTGAATCACTGATATCCAGTTTTCTGTTTAATTGAAAATCTATATTCATTACCGATTCCAAATATTTTACTAATGCAAACAATCATGTTATAATATCCTATTCAAGTCTGTTTCCTTTTATAAATTGTAGATGTATCTTTTGATGTACACTGAAATTTTTTCATTGTAATGGATAAGTTGTATGAAATCAACAGAGGATAAACCAGACTAAATACAAAGAGAAATTTGCATGATAAGAATCAGAAAATAATAGCCAAACTAAAGGCTAGTTTTCTCTGTAAATGGTAGCTAGGTAGTCACTGGAATGAGTTATGCACCTATGATGATTTGTAGAACCGGCCAGGCCAATGCTTGACCCTGCCTTCTAGTGCAGACCGTTAGCACAGATACACCGTTAGTACCTTTCGAAAGAGGTCTGCCAGATCAGTGTGGTCTATCATCAGTGTGGATTTTACTTTTTTTTCTTCTCTACTTAGGAGTAGTCAACCACACAGAATTCTGATGCTGACCAATATACACTAACTGGACTAGAATAAAGGCTCCGAGCTTGATTATGAATCCTGAATTTTCTACACTGCTGGGCTTTTGTGGAGGGGAAAATCTGATGTGTTTTCTGTTTGTGGGTTGACAGCCCCAAGTGAATAAATTCACAGGATGCGTTTTATCAGCTGGTGGATAATCCTGAGCAGAGGCCATCCAGGTACCTGAACTCCTACTTCTACAGGCATCGTCATATCCTACATTGGAGGAAGTCTTCCAGTGTAGATGGCTTCAGCCTTTAGTAATGGGAGAACGGGCCCCATGCCTGCGATTAAGGAGCTGTTTGATATTGTCGGCATTCCCTCTCTCAATAAACCTAGTTTCTTTAAACATCCCACTAACCATTTTCTCCACAGGAAGGTTGGAACAGGCTCTCCTCCTCAAAGTAACTCGGAGTTGGCAAAATTCGAAGCGACTTCGTAAAATCTAGGTGAGTGTGAAAATTTGTAATCTTTTTTTTTGTGAAATTAAGGGGAGTTATCAAAATCGAGGCAACTTTGCAAATCTAGGACAGTTTGGAAAATGGAGAGACGGCAAAATTTAGAGCAGTTGGCAAAATTCGAAGCCACTTGGTAAAATACAGGTGAGTTGGCAAAATCTTGGGGAGTTGACAAAATTCGGAGTGATTTGGCAAAATCGTGGGGAATTGGCAAAATTCAGGTGAGATGTAAAAATTAGGATTTTTTTCTGTAAAATTATGACGAGTTTCCAAAACTTGGGGAGTTGGCAAAATTCAGGTGAGATGAAAAAATTGGGATTTTTTTCCATAAAATCATGGCGAGTTGGGAAAATCTAGGGACAGTTTGCAAAATTCAGAGTGACTTGGCAAAATCGTGGAGAGTTGGAAAAATTGGGGGAGTTGGCAAAATTCAGGTGATATATAAAAATTACAATCTTATTCCTGTAAAATTATGGCGTGTTGTCAAAATCGAGGCAACTTCGCAATATCTTGGGGGAGTTGGCAAAATTCAGAGAGACTTCAAAAATCAGGTGAGATATAAAAATTGGGATTTTTTTCTGTAAAATTGTGGCGAGTTGGCAAAATCTAGGGCAGTTGGCAAAATTCGAATCCACTTGGAAAATACGGGCGAGTTTTGATAATTGGGATTGGGTTTTTGAAATTAAGGAGAGTTGACAAAATCGAAAAAACTTTGCAAAATCTTGGGGTGTTTGAAAATTTTGAAGCGACTTGGGAAATTTAGGAGAGGTGTAAAGATTGGGATTGGTTTTGTGAAATTAAGGAGAGTTTGCCAAATCGAGGGAAAATTCACTGACTTCCTACAATTCAGACGAGACGTAAATATTTGGGATTATTTCTGTGAATTCCCCCCCCACACACACACACGGAGCAAAAATCTAGTAAAGACGTGACAGAGTTGGCAAAATTTGATTTTCGAGTTGGAAAATTTTAGATTACTCCCCCCCCCCCCCAAACTATATAGTCCGCTACGCCTCTGGGTTGGAATGTGAGGATTCTGCACAGAGATTATTCTCTTAATATCCTCGCACAAGAATTTCCCCAGAACAACTTATGGTAAATCTGCGCCCTATCTTCCTTCGAAGTGAATACGAACCAGTGATTGATTCTACTTTTTAGGGACCATATGCGAAGATAGGTATTTTTTTTATTATATTTTTCTTTGTCACAAAAAACACCTACCTTCAAACACTTTGATATATGACTCGTAAACATCAACCAAATTTTCCTTCCCTTTTGGTGTCGTGTTTGAGGTAGCACACGATATTGGAGACGTTACAGATTTAATTTGAGATGGACTCGTTAAAGTCTATCCCCGCGAAGATTCGCCCCTTTATCAGGGAGAGGAGAATAGTGTGGACAAAACTCGAAATACTTTCCAACTGTCATTATATGAGGTTTCATGTGACACCCAACTCATAACTGTAGGCCCTCGCGTTCCATTTAGAACGTTAGAACGATTTTCACATTCCAGTTTTTTAGGGAGGGAAGAATACACGAGGTCAGTTTTTAATAGCATATGACATTCCCCACGTCAACCAGGTCCTTTGGATCAGTAGACAAGCATGCTAACCACTCGGCCACAGGACGGCACCATCGAAATGCTTTACGTTTATTTTCTGCTTTTTAGGGCCCTACAGGAAGATAGGTATTTTTTAATTTGTATTTTTTTGTTGTCACTAAAAACTTCTATCTTCAGAAACTTTAATATATGATTCATAAACATCGAGCACATTTTCTCCCCTTTTGGGCTAATGTTTGAGGTTGCCCATGACATTGGAGACGTCACGTGCTTTAATTTGGGATACGACTCGCCCCCTCTCTTTTTTACATTACGAGCTTTCATTTGACTCGTAACTGTAGGTCCTCGCGTTGGAAGATATGGTAGAACGACTCGTATTTCCCATTTTTAAGAGAGGAAGAAAGCATTGCAGGTCAGTGTTTCATAACCTATGACGCTCCTCGCGTCCAAGCTTTTATTTGGCACATAGCTCGTTACTTTCTGCATTTGTGTTCAAGAGATGTAGAGAACAATTATTTTCGTATTTCCCTACTTTTTTAGGGGGGAAGAATGCAGGGGGAATCAATATTTTGTAGTGTACGATATTCCCCGCGTCAGAAGCTTTCATTTGACGTATAGCTCGTTACTTTGGCCTTCACATTCTGGAGATATAGTGGAACAATTGTTTCATTTCTTCTTTTTTAGGGGGGTGGGGTCAATTTTTTTTTATAATACATGATACTCCCCCGCATCACAAGCTTTCATTCAGCACAGCTTATTTTTCGCATTCAGGAGATATAGGAAAACAATCATTTTCACTTCTCTTTTTTGGGGGAAGAAAGCATGGGATTCAATTTTTCGTAGCCTACGGCATTCCCCGTGTTGGAAGCTTTCATTTGACGTATAGCTTATTACTTTCGGCGTTTGCGTTCTAGAGATATAACTTAAGAATAGTTTTCACATTTCTCCTTTTTTAGGGAGGAAGAAAGTACAGGGGGTCTTTTTTTTTTTATAGACTATGACACTCCCGCGTCACAAGCTTTCATTTGGCACATAAATCATTCAGTTTCTTCAACGCGTTCGAAATATGTGGTGGAACGTTTTATCAAATCCACAAACCGACAAATATCATAGCCAAAAGCAATAGGAAGACAGGTAATAAAAAGGGTTAGATTCGACTCGTTCAAGGAGATACTGGGAATGTTTGAACGTAACGACCTCAAACAGTTAACAGGCATTGTCACAGATCTGACATGTTTTAAGACATAATTTTATTACTATACAACTGCCATAAAGATCGACATCTTTGTTTGGGTTGAGGAAGATGAACCGTATCCCGAAATACACAGACCAGACTTTCGTTCAAGGAAGGATTTTCTCAATTTTTTATAGAGGAAGCCGTGGGCATCTTACCAGAAAAAAATGACGTTTAAATAGCCAATAGTACACCAACGTTGTTTCGCCCGAAATGGTTAAGATTAAAGTGTAGCTTTCAACAACAGGCGTGTCATGGGTTATTCTTCATAACAATACCAGTGCTCACAAAACCCGGTGTTACCCCTAACTGGAGCAGGAAAAAAATCAAACAGCTACCCCATCCTGTATATTGACCCGATTTTGCACCATGCGATTATTGGTTGTCTCGAAAAATTAAAGAACTTGCTTGGGAAGCCTTTTTCAAAGGTGCAGACCTTGCAAAATGCTTTCATGCTGTTATATTTTTGAGTTGAGAGTAACTCGTAAACATCTACCACATTTCTCTCCCCCCTCCCCCTTTTTGGAGTCATCTTTGAGGTAGCCCATGATATTGGAGACGTCACAAGATTTGAGATACGACTTGTTAAAGTCTAACCCCGCAAAAATCCGCCCCCCTCCCTTTATCAGGGTGAGAATAGTGTGGACAAATTTCCCCAATAAGAGACCACCAAGCATTCCAGACAGGGGCGTAACTATGGGTAGTGGGCTCTGACCCCAAAGTTAATCGGAGTTAGCAAAATTTGAAGCGACTACATAAAATCCAGGTGAATTTTTAAAATTGTAATTTTCTTTTGTAAGATTAAGTGGAGTTGGCAAAATTTAAACAGCTGGGCAAAATTCGAAGCTACTTGGTAAAATGGAGGAGTTGTGAAAATTGGGATTGGTTTTGTGAAATTAAGGAGTTGGCAAAATTCAGGTGATAAGTAAAAATTGGGCTTTTTTTCTGTAAAATCGAGGCAACTTGGCAAAATTCGAACCCGCTTGATAAAAATACAGGAGAGTTGTAAAAATTGGGATTGGTTTTGTGAAATTAAGGAGTTTGCAAAATCGGGTCAACTTGGGGAAATTGGCAAAATTCAGGTGAGATGTAAAAATTGCCATAATTTCACAGAAAAAATCTCAAGTTGGCAAAAATTCGAAGCACTTGGTAAAATTGAGATTGTTTTTGTGCAATTAAGGAGAGTTGGGAAATTCAGGGGATATGTAAAAATTTGGATTTTTTTCTCTGTAAAATTATGGCGAATTGGCAAAATCGAATTTACAGGAGGTGGACAAATCCAGGGCAGTTGGAAAAATTCGAAGCCACTTGGTAAAGTGTAGGAGTTGAGAATTGGTATTGATTTTGTAAATATAAGGATATTTTGCCAAATCGAGGAAACGGGATAATTGTAAAATTGCATTGTTAAGGTAGTTACGGAGCGGAATTCTGGGTGCGTCTCCGATAGAGATAAAAGTTATGTAAAGGTCTTATTTTCTTAGTTGGAAAATTTCGGTCTCCCCTCTCCCACACCACCATAGTCCATGGTTACGCCCCTGGCAACTTTGCATAGATGTTGGAGGGAACTGCTGTGAAGGGCAGTAAAAGTCTTGTTGAGGTAAGTGCAATGGTTTTCGTTTTGCAGATACATGTCAAGAACTTTCTGGACGCCCCTGTAGCAACAATGATTCCTCTAGATGCGTTTTATACGTTAAAAGTAACAGATTTCAAATTTCCTGAATTTTAAGATGCTTCACTTACACTTTCATTACATCTAAATTACATGTATTTGAACGTAGTGCAACAATAGATACCGGCTTAATGTTATTTTTTTTTAAAACACGAAGTTAAGCGAAATAATAATAAACGCATAGAGATATATTGGTTATAAATCTGATGGCAGTGAAATGTAGCACAAGATATAATTTTGATATTATAGAGTTTAGCCTTGACAGATTGCAACTATAGTCAATTTATTAATTTCTCTCTTAAACGGAATAAGTAGATAAAAAACATGTTTGTCATTTCCCCCCCGACGTGCATCATTTTTATCCTCTAAGATCACCTGCTTAGTATATGTTTGTCTTCGTCTGTGTAACCTAGTGGTTTATCATTTATGTGTTGGAAGTTTTGCATTGTTTTTGACTTTTATCTCCCAAATGTACCGATGCATCAAGCTACCTAAACATCTTGAATACCTTTCAATATCTGTATTTTGTGCCTTTACTGAAAATTACTTAACAAACAAGGGCTAAATTATAATTTTCCTGGGTTTTTCAGGCGGAGTTGTACTTTTTAAAGCCATCAATTTGCACTTCTATTTCTTTGGCAGTTTTTGGTCGTATTTTTGTTGGTGTTTTGGCATCAGGAACATTTTTTTTTGACAGAGGCCGATAGCTCAGTAGTCCAGAGCATCTGACATATTATCAGGAGATCGTGGGTTCATATCCCACCGACTCGAGACAATTTTTCCTCTAAAATCTATCGACGTTAACTTCAGAGTGATATCTTCCTTACAAAACGTTGTTTTTTTTCTTAAACTGAAAAAAGTTCCATTTTCTCACACCTAGGGTTAATTTTACCATAAAGCTCTCTTGGTGGCTCAACGTTATTGCATTGTCTCATGGCTACACTGCAGATGCTGGAGGGTCTGCGTTCAAGTATAAGCTTTAACATCGTTGTGTGTTGTACAAGAAACTAGGGCATGCCTGATAAGAGCTTTTATGTTGTCTCTGCTCTTTAAAAAAAAAAAGTCTTGTTCTTATGAGGGCATAGGATGCTATAACAGCCCTTCCTAGTCCATGACTGAATACAACTCCTATAGAAACTTTGCACTGTGCTTCACTACACCTAAAATTATTCACGATATCTATAAAGCTAATGTTTCAAAATTTGAAGTATTTTTTTTTATCATTTAAAAAAGAAACTTTTTATATATAAATTTTTTATTAACATTTCATATATATTTAACAGATAACTTGATATACATAGATCACAGCTGATATCATACTGTTGTCAGAGGGCTCAGCACTATCAATGTTTTTTAATATTAACATTTTTTACTATTAATTGTGAAATACCTACCAACCACCTGTTCTTACTAAATGTTATTTGATACTATAATGCAGCGCTGTCCAACTAGCGGCCCGTGAACAAAATCAAGCTTTTACTTGAAAATTTAAATAAATATCTGTAATTCACCTTATAATTTTTCGTCAACTTATATTTCTTTACTTGATATGCAATCTTTAACTTACTCATTCTATTTTTATTGCCCAACAACTACGGCCACAATGCTCCCATTAAATTTATTAAATATTTGATAAGGTTTAGAAAATTTATATTGCTTTTTTATTACTTATTATTTTTGGTATAAATAATTTTTTGAGGTGACAAGAATAACTTTTCAATTACCTATCCTGTCCTATTCTTTTTTTGGCCTGCAGTCTAAGGAGTTGGACAGCACTGCTATAATGCATCTTTCTACTGCATTGGTAATCATTTTTTTTACCGATTCTACTTGCCCACACTGATTGTCAAAAGCAGAGAAGGCAAAAATGTTTATGAAAACCAAGGATGACCTTTAATGAAGTCTGTTAATGAAAAAAAAAAACT